>CM076850.1:16377994-16977994 GCA_039519185.1 Astragalus membranaceus
GGAGTCCTTTAGGGACTTGAATTTGAATGCAAGATCAAGGAAGAACCGGTTAGTGCTGAGCCACATGAGGATCTCTAGCTCATTAAGGGATTCTATTCGCTTAGCACAGGAAAATGATGTGAAGCTACAATCGCAGAAATTGTTGCCAGATTTTACTGAAGATAGGGATGGAGTGATTTGTTTCCACGGTAGGATCTGTGTGCCCGATAATGAAGATATTAAAAAGCAAGTGCTAGAAGAATCACACCGAAGTTTATTTTCTGTACATCCTGGATCCACCAAGATGTATAGAGATTTAAAGCGGATGTATTGGTGGCAAGGAATGAAGTTAGAGATTGCTGAGTTTGTATCAAAGTGCTTAACTTGCCAAAGAGTTAAGATAGAACATCAGAAGCCTGCTGGTCTGCTACGGCCACTAGATGTGCCAGTGTGGAAATGGGAAGACATTTCCATGGATTTTGTAATGGTGTTGCCAAAGTCTCAAGCCGGTAACGACTCCATTTGGGTAGTTGTAGATCGGTTAACCAAATCAGCTCATTTTATTCCAATTCGTTCTAGCAGTAAAGTATCCAAGTTAGCTGAGGTGTATTTGAAGAACATAGTAAGGTTACATGGGGTTCCTACCAGTATAGTTCGGATCGAGATCCGA
This sequence comes from Astragalus membranaceus, assembly GCA_039519185.1. Taxonomy (NCBI): domain Eukaryota; kingdom Viridiplantae; phylum Streptophyta; class Magnoliopsida; order Fabales; family Fabaceae; genus Astragalus; species Astragalus membranaceus. The sequence continues at coordinate 16,378,644 of CM076850.1, forward strand.
AATTCACTTCTCGATTTTGGAAAGCTTTGAATGAAGCATTGGGGACTAAAGTACTTCTTAGTACCGCTTATCACCCGCAGACAGATGGGCAGACCGAGAGAACTATCCAGACATTAGAGGAATATGCTTAGGGCTTCGGTACTTGATAACGGGAAGAAATGGGAGGATCATCTTCCATTGGTTGAAGTCTCATATAACAACAGTTATCATTCCAGTATCGGAATGGCACCTTTTGAGGCCTTGTATGGAAGGAAATGTAGAACTCCATTGTGTTGGTGGGAAGTCGGTGAGAACCGATTGTTAGGACCCGAGATGATTCAAGACACTACTGAAAAGATCCGCCAAATCAGGGAAAGAATGAAGGCTGCTCAAAGTAGGCAAAAGAGTTATGCCGACAAAAGGAGAAGGCCGTTAGAGTTTGAGTCTGGTGATCATGTGTTTTTGAGATTGTCACCAACAATTGGCACAGGTAGGGCATTACGGGTGAAGAAACTCAGTCCTCGGTATATTGGACCCTTCCAAATTATCGAGCGAGTTGGGCCTCTTGCATACCGTATCGCCTTGCCTCCACCATTGTCGAATCTACATGATGTATTCCATGTGTCTCAGTTGCGGAAGTACATTCCCGATCCAAGTCAACCGTTAGATTTTGAAACGATTGACCTCCGACCGGACTTATCTTTCCAACCTCATCCACATTACATCATGGAACATGGCGAGAGGACGCTACGGACGAGGTCAATTCCCATTGTCAAGGTGGTTTGGGATGGTTTTTCCCTCGAAGAAGCTACATGGGAGTTGGATGATGATATGCGGACTCAGTATCCGTATTTGTTTTCTTGAGGTACGTTGTGTTTAATTTTGAGGATAAAAAATTCTTTTAAGAGGGGAAGAATGTAACATCCTCAAAATAATTAGGCGAATTATTTGGATGTTAACCCAATAGGAACAATTTAGTACTTAACTGGTAAATTTATTGAGTGCTAAAATTATTTATTTGATGACATTAGATCGTTAACCGGATAATACGGGTCAAGGAAGATTCGAAATCGAAATAAGGGATTAAGATCAATACGGTAATTGGACCACGCTACCACTTATTTATTAATTAAATATGTGTGTGTGTGTGTGTGTGTGTGTGTGTGTGTGTGTGTGTGTGTGTGTGTGTGTGTGTGTGTGTGTGTGTGTGTGTGTGTGTGTGTGTGTGTGTGTGTGTTTAAAGAAAAGAAAGAATAGTCCACGAGAGAGAGAAAAGAAACAGAGGAAGAAAAGAAGAGAAAAGGGAAAGAAAAGAAGAGAAGGAAAAGAGAAAGAAGAAGAGGAAAGAAGAAGAGAAAGGAAGAAGAAGAGTGAACCCCATCCCTCCAAAATTCAGCACAATCATCATCTCCCTCTCCTCTACAAAACCCTATAGTTTGGTAAGTTTCCCCTCAATTTTTCCCCCTTCTCATGGCCTACGAATTTCTAGGGCTTTTTGGAATTGATTTGTTGAAATCTCAAGTTGTGAGCTGGAATTAATGATTGATTCATGGTTAGGATCGAAGCCAAGAGCGGTGGAACACGTTTGGGAATTCGAAACGAAGTTAGGAGCGGTTCGGTGTTGTTTGGGTTCGATTCGGTGATTTCGACACGTCGGTGATTTCGGCTCGGCAACGACTCTCGCTTCAAGGGTGAGTTTTACTCACGTTTAGGTTTATTCCGTTTTGGTATAATTTGTGCGTTGATTGGTTCCGAGAAATTTTGAGTCAAAAACCGTTATTCGAAAAATAGCGTTTTGGATAAAAATCCGTTTTAATTACGTTTTGGATTGGATTGATTGATTGTGTGGTTTGTATTGGATTCATTATATTGGTTGTTGGATTTGTTTTCGATCGGAACTAAAATCGGAATTCAGCGGAATAGCGGATTTCGCGAAAATCGCAAAATCTGCACCAGACAGACCCCTATCGCGTCGCGACCCGCAGGGCATCGCGTCGCGACCAAGTGCAGTTTTGTCACGCAAAATGTTTCTGTCGTTTTTCGCGTCGCGACGGTAGCAGTTCGCGTCGCGACGCTTTGCAGATTTTCAGCAACTGTACACTGTTTTTGCTTTCGCGATATCTTTTGATCCGGGAACCCGATTGAGGTGTTCTAAAATGCGTTGGAAAGCTTATTCAGAGGCCTAACTGAATATTCTAGTTTTAAGGCAAAATAAATGGTTTTCGAAGTTGTAAATTGTGTCGAAAAGAGGTAAATTAGAGTGCGAGTGTGAACTTGGTTTTATAAAAGCGTGGGTTAAGTGTTCGACTGGTTATTTGAGGTGATGGACTCCGAGTTCATACGACTGTAGATATATATATATATTATATCGAGTTTGGGTGACGACCCATGTTGACATACTAGGCGGGGTAGTCATGAACCCTTACCCTAGGCTCTGAGGCCAATAGCGGAACTGTTATTGGATAGAGGTTCGCCGGGAGACGCAAGTGGATTGCAGCCGGTGTTATGTTAAAAGTATTGTACTATGTTCGCCGGGAGACGCAAGTGGATTGCAGCCGGTGTCACGTAGAAGGGCCTAGGATGCTAGTTCATCGGGAGACGCAAGTGGATTGCAGCCGGTGTCTTACTAGGTCGAAGCCTTATTGTATGGTCCACCGAGATTAGCAAGCGGATTGCGGTCGGTGTTGTGTCAAATCTTAAAAATGTTTTAAATGGACCGAGAGTGTTAGTAGGGGTCTCGGTAGAACTCACTGAGATTGTATCTCACTGTTTAAATGTTGTTGTTTTTCAGATAAACAGGGACAGAAGAAACCTCAGCGGCACGAGTAGGTGGCCCCGGGTGATGGAGGATGACTTAGTTTTATGTTTGAGTTTATTTTCCTTCTGTTGTCCATGTATCACAGCACTATGGCATTAGTGTTATGTTTATCTTCATTCCGCTTTCTTGTATGACTCTGACTACCATAGTTGCTGACAGTTTATGGTCTGAGTACCGTATGGTCTTATTTGTGTATAAGGCGGTTAAGTCATATTTCAGGAAAAGCTTTATTGTGGTATTCAGCGTCTAAGCAGGAATTTTTTTTATCTCTGATGTTTATTGTTGTGCACTCGGGTGTTTTTATCAAATAAATATACCGGGGTGTTACATTTGGGTTATGGTGAGAGGGGATTATTTGGTGATTATGTTTGTTGCTCTCTTGGTGTGTTTTGGTGTGTATGATGCATTGTTCATGGCGTCTCATAAACCAATTATATTTGGTGAGCAGAGGCTTCGGCCTAATTATATTTGGTGAGCAGTGGCTTCGGCCTAATGGATCCACATGCATGGCCCGTGGTGTTTGGGTTTGCATTTCATGCATTGATCATACATTTGGTGTGTTGCTTGGTGATTGTAATTTGATGATGTTGCTGCCCTTGTTGTAAATTTGGTGTCCCTAATTGCCTTCCTAATATGACATTTATTCTATATGTTATTGATTATGAAAAGAGACTCACCCTACTGCTTTTTATGTTGCTTCTCATGTCGGCAACGTGCAGGTGATAGCGAGTGCAGGTATCCTCAGGCCTTCTCATAGTTAGGGTGTGTCATGCTCTGATACGTAGCACCGGGGGGGCGTCTTTGTTGTTTGTCACTTATTTGATGTCATTAGACTTTTATTTTTGGTGGTGCATTTGACTATGTCTAAACTGTTATCAGTCCACCGTGTTGGTGATTTTATTCAGTGATGTAAACTAAACAGGTGATTGTGGGCTTGCCTCTTTGACTATGGTGCTATGTATCATGATTATTATTTTGTTGGACTATATTGTTTGTAGTTGTTTGGCTGAATTGGAGTTTAGTGTAGCACTCCCTTGTGTTTGTTTTTAAATCAAAAAAAAAAGAAAAAAAGAAACTCTGATTTTATTAAATTATGGAATATTAGAAAGGGGGTGTTACACCATCTACCTGTGGAGTTAGAAAATAAGTCTTATTGGGCTATCAAGAAGCTCAATTTTAACTTAGATAAAGCAGGTACACAAAGAATGCTAGAGCTTAATGAGTTAGAAGAGATTAGGCAATTCTCTTATGAAAATGCTGAAATCTACAAAACCAAAACAAAGGCATGGCATGATAAGAGAATTCAAAAGAGAGACTTAAAAAAGGGAGGACTAGTTCTGCTATACAATTCCAGATTGAAGCTTTTTCCTGGAAAGCTTAGATCAAGGTGGTCAGGACCATTCAAATTGGTTAAAATTTATCCTCATGGAGCAGTTGACTTGTTAGATGAAACCTCAAACACCATCTTCAAGGTAAATGGTCAAAGAATCAAAATGTACTATGGTGAACATGTGGTGAGAGATAAGATCACCACTCATTTGAAGAATCTTTAAAAGAAAGAAGTAGTCAGGCTGATAAGACTCTTAAAACAAGCGCTTAATGGGAGGCAACCCATCATTTTTACTTAATTTTGTTTAATTTGATGTTTTAAGTGTTTTGTAGGAAAAACAGGAAACTGATGCAGCTGCATTGCAATGCTACTGCATCACATATGCATTGAAGAAAAAATGTGCCCTGTACCCAAGTTCAAAAGTTTGAAGAAATTGATCAAGTGAGAAGGACAACTCATCCACTACAACAGAATAAATTAAAAAGATCGCCGAATGAGGAGCGCTTTTATGTTGAGCGCTCCATATTTCTAACACGGAAGCCAAATGAGGAGCGCTTTTGTATCGGGCGCTCCCTATAACTTGAAGAAAACTCAATGAGGAGCGCTTTTTTGCTGAGCGCTCCCTATGTCTTATGCGTCCTCCACAATGAGTAGCGCTTCGTGGTTTAAGCACTCCCTATGTCTTACGCGTCATCCACAATAAGTAGCGCTTTGTTTTGCGAGCGCTCCCTATGTCTAAAATATAATTCCTTTCCTCCTTATTTTTCCTCCTTCCCGTTGAAACCTAATCTCATTGTTCACTGTTCACTCACTCTCCAGCGCTGTCGTTCACTATTCACTCACTCTCATCGCCTCCCCTTCGCCGCCGTTAACAGCGCTGTCGACCAAGCAACGACGCCTAGCTCCCTCCCCAGTTCACTCGTTCTCGTTTGCTGCTACGGTTTCTCGTTGAACGTCGCGCGCCTCCCTCCTCTGTTCGCTCGCTCTCATCGCCTCCTCTTCGCCGCCGTCAACAGCGTCGTCGACCAAGCCAACGACGCCTCCTCCCCAGTTCACTCACTCTGTCTCGTTTGCTGCTTCTGTTTCTCCTTGCTGTCCTTGCCGCACCTTGCCAACGACGCCCCTTGCCGCACGACGCCCCTTGACCAAACCAAGCCAACGACGCCCCTTGCCGCACCTTCGCGCCTAGCTCGCCCTCCCTTGCTGTCTCGTAAGTTACTCTTAGCTTTCACATTATTTTGATAATTTTTCTTTTATTTTCTGAGTGCAACTGTAATGTGTGCAAACTGCAAGGTGGTTTTTGTGATTGAGGGCTGGGGATGTTAGCATTTTCTGGTTTTAAAAACATTTTACTAGTCATTGTTTTTGTTTGTTGTGATTGGGGGATATGAGTTTATAGTAAATATGCAATATAATATCTATTTCTGTCATGTTTGCATTACAAAATCGTGTACTGCAGTTTTTTTTATATTAATATGTATCGTACATCAGATGAGAAGCTAGGCCGAGATGCTCACCAAATTGAGAAGCTAAATTACTTATTTTAAAAGTTTTCATAATTGGTGTATTTGTGTGCTTTGTATTGATAGAATGTTTTTTTGCTTGGATATTGGTATGTAAAAGTTGAAATTAGTATTTGAATTTAGTATATATCTAAGTATTTGAATTTTGATACATGTTTGTTCATATTAGGAAGTTCTCTTAGACGATAATATTGGTTAAATATGGATCGAAAGTGGATGTCTGCAAATCGTTTTTCGAAGGAATATGTCGATGGAGTAGAATATTTTGTTAACTTTGCTGTTCGACGATTGGGAACTTCTATGAATATCAAATGTCCATGTTTACAGTGTTGTTATGTAAACTCAGTTACCGCAGATGAGCTTGCAAGACATTTAAGGGCCTACGGGATCGATCAAAGTTATACTTGTTAGACAATGCACGGTGAGGAAAGAGGTGAATCTTCGAATATGAATAATAATTCCGAGAGATGTGCGCCGGTTGACACCGAAAAATATAGATTTGATGGCGACCATCTTAAAGAGATGACAAAGGCGGTTGAAGATGATCTTAATGATTCCCCTCAAAAGTTTGAGAAGTTGATAACCGATGCAGAGACACCTTTGTATGCGGGTTGTACTGAGATCACAAAATTATTGGCGGTGATAAAGTTGTATAACTTGAAAACTTGCCACGGATGGACGGATAAGAGCTTTACTGAATTACTCGCACTATTGAAAGATATGTTGCCGAAGGATAATGTGCTCCCTTCTCGGACGTATCATGCAAGACAAATGTTAGGGTCAATTGGCTTGAATTATGAGAAGATACACGCTTGTCCCAATGACTGCATATTATTTCGGAATGAACATTCCTTGTTAAAGTCGTGTCCTAAATGTAATGCATCGCGGTATAAGAAGAAAGAATCTGCTCCAGAAAAGGTGTTGTGGTATTTTCCTATAATTCCTAGATTTAGGCGCATGTACCGTAATTCAGAAGATGCAAAACACTTGACTTGGCATGAGGATGAAAGGATTAAAGATGGCTTGCTACGACATCCGGCGGATTCTTCGCAATGGAAAAAAATTGATATTGATTATCCTGATTTCGGGGAGGAACCAAGAAACCTTCGACTTGCATTGTCTGCTGATGGATTTAACCCACACAGTATACAGAGTAGCTCTCACAGTACATGGCCCGTGATTTTGGCGGTTTATAACTTACCTCCATGGCTTTGTATGAAACGCAAGTATATGATGTTGTCTTTGTTAATTTCTGGGCCTAAACAACCGGGAAATGATATTGATGTATACTTGGCTCCTTTGATTGAAGACTTGAAGCTAATGTGGGAGACTGGCGTAGAGGTGTATGATGGGTTCAGAGAAGAGAGTTTCACCCTAAGGGCTATGATTTTTGGCACAATTAATGACTTTCCAGCATATGGCAATTTATCTGGTTACAGTAACAAAGGTCAGTGTGCCTGCCCTATATGTGAAGATAATACAGATTGGATGTGGTTGGAACATGGTAAGAAGAATATCTACCTTGGCCATCATAGATTTTTGCTTCCAACTCATCAGTATCGACTGTGATTCTTTGTTTTTTGCACCCATAAACTTAGGGTGAGTGATTTAATCTATATCAGTAGTATATAATATGTATTTGTGAAATAATCCTTGTTATTAATTTGATTATTCAAAAATTTTATAGGAATCATTGGAGATTGTTGGTGATTGATCCCAAAAAAGACCTGATTTGCTATTTGGATTCACTGCTGGGACATTACAACAACTACCCCAAGTTGGTGGGAGTATTTAATAGGTTTGTTATTAGATCCTTTGCATATTTCATATTTTAGTTTATCTATGTATTTCGATTAATATAGTTATATATATATATATATATATATATATATATATATATGATGTTGTTTCAGTGCTTTAGCAACTTATTGGGGATTGCGTAATGTCAGGACTTCGTACAGAAAATCAACATCTTCTACAAAATGGAAAGCAATAAGAGTAAGTTTATAATTAATATTCTTATGCATATGTTATTTAATTAAATTTAATAACTAATGTTTTGTTTCATAGGGTCCCAAACAATCAAATGGCGATGATTGCGGGTACCATGTAATGAAATTTATGAAGGATATCATCACTCGCCAACAAATGACAATCCCAAACAATGTATGTAATTTGATAATTTGTTTTTTAACAAGTAATTAAATATTTAATTGATATTTAACTAATTTTAAGTTTATTTTCTTTTTTCAGTATTTTCCTGAATATGTGTCTGGAGCTCCAATGTCTGATGAGGAAATCACCGAGGTCAGAGGAGAGTGGTGTCGTCATGTTATCAATTTGATTCATGCAAATCGAAATTGATGTAAATTTTATAGTACCTCATTGGATATGTTGTAAATTTTGTTGATATTTTGGTACATGAGCATTTTGTTGAATTTTGGTACTTGACATCCCTTCTTTATAGAATTTGGTTTGGAACATATGTTGGATAGATATCTGTATGCTAGAAAACTGGTTGCTGGTTGCAGGGAAGCTGAGAATTGGTAATTGGTGTAAATTTTATAGTACCTCATTGGATATGTTGTAAATTTTGTTGATATTTTGGTACATGAGCATTTTGTTGAATTTTGGTACTTGACATCCCTTCTTTATAGAATTTTGTTTGAAACATATGTTGGATAGATATCTGTATGCTGGAAAACTGGTTGCTGGTTGCAGGGAAGCTGAGAATTGGTAATTGGTAATACTGGCAATAGAAGAAACAAGCAAAACGTTTTTGAAAAAAACTTAGGAATAAGGAGCGCTTTAAGAGAATAAGCGCTACTTATTTGAAACAAAATTAGGAATAGGGAGCGCTTTAGTTACATAAGCGCTACTTATTTAAAATTAATGAGGCGCGCTTCTTAAATAAAGCGCTACTGATATTCCTCAGCGCCCAGGCATGAGGAGCGCTTTGTCTAAAAAGCGCTACTCATGCGTAATTTTCAGGAGCGCTTCCTGAGCGCTACCAAAGAGAAACAGCCAAGAGTAGCGCTAACATCAGTAGCGCCCGAAAGCGCTACTTATGGGGAAAAAAGCGCTACTTATTAAGAAATCTGTTGTAGTGATCAGAAGCAAAGTTGGAAATTAAATGAAGTGTTGAGTAACCAAGGAAGACACGTGGCTGCACGCATGTCCACCACGAACTACCTAACTGGTACTACCTGTAACAGCCCAGGTCCACCGCAGCGGCCACCCCGGTCCCACTGTTACCTCACGGTCTTCTCTACCCCTCTTGTAGAATTTTTGCCTTCCGTGGGAATCGAACCTTGCACCTGAGGCATAAGTGCAAGTTAAACCCCCTTCCCACTACCAATTGAGCGCGCGCTCAATTGGTAGTGGGAAGGGGGTTTAACTTGCACTTATGCCTCAGGTGCAAGGTTCGATTCCCACGGAAGGCAAAAATTCTACAAGAGGGGTAGAGAAGACCGTGAGGTAACAGTGGGACCGGGGTGGCCGCTGCGGTGGACCTGGGCTGTTACACTACCTCAAATCAAACCAAACTTCTCTTAACTCCTCACCAAGAAAACCCTAAAATCATTTTCGTTATCCCTTCCACTCAATCTGAAACCTCCCACTCTAATCAAACAGTTACACACATCAATTCCATATCCAGCAAACGCAATGGTGAAGAAGCAATCAGCATCAAAGTCTTCAGGCAAACATGCATCATCATCGTTCCAAAAAGGCAAGAAAGACAAGACCAATGCACCAGCATTGATCAGTGAAGAGAAAGCTCATCTATGGAAAATGCAAATGCTACCAGAAAGAGGATACGATTTGAAGAAAGAAAGTCCATCCTTCATGGCAACAGTGGCCAATCTTCACTGGGATCACTTTGTGTTGCCACGAGGAGGATACATTGAAGAGCTAGTAAGAGAATTCTATGTTGGACTGTCTGAAGGAGAAGGACCAGAGAAAAGCTACACTTCTAAGGTTAGAGGTAAGATAGTTCATTTTCATCCTAAGAAAATAAATGAACATTATCTATTGAAATACAATGGACTTGAATTTGAGAAGAAAGTAGGGAAGGCTAATAAGAAAGAAATGGAAGAAATTAGGAGTAGAATAGCTACACCAGATTCTGTTTGGGAAAGATTCACACCAAATGAGGTTAAGCTTAGAAGTACTTATTTGATAGATGCTCTAGGAAATTGGCATTTGTTCATTACAACATCAATCTTACCTACTTCACACACATATGCTATGACCAAAGAAAGATTGATCTTACTAGATACAATTCTCTCTGAGGAAAATGTTGATCTAGGTAGATTGATTGCAAGAGAAATATATACATGCACAACAAAAACAAAGGGATTTCTGTTTTTCCCTTGTCTCATAACTGAATTATGCATGAAAGAAGGTGTTCCTATTGCTGCTAATGAACAAAGGAAATTCCCCCCTACTAATTTGAATGCTGAGATGAAGGAGAGAATAAGAAAAGTGAAAGAATCAGTGTCTATGCCTGCAATGCAAGAGCATTTCATGCAAAAGCAAGCTGCAGTGTGGAAATTTCAAAATGAACAACATGATTGGCTGCAGCTTGTTTTCCAATATTTGTCTAATGAATTAGGCAATATTGAGGCACCTGTGTTCCCAAGCTGGGTGTTAAGAACTGAAGGACAAGAAAAAGAGGAGAAAGAACAAACTGATGAGGATAAGGAAGGAGAAAAAGAAGAGAAAGAAGAGAAAGAAGAGGAAGAAGAGGAAGAAAAAGAAGAGCCTAGTAGAAAGAAGAAAGTGACTAGGAAACACACAAAGGGAAAGAAAAAGGTAGTAGTGGAGCCTGAATTTGAAGACACTTATAATTCAGAAACTGAGGATGAAGATTTAGAAAAAGAAATGGACAAGGAGAGTGAAGAAGAAGAAAGTACTGAAGTTGAAAGTGAGGAAGAAGAACATGCTAGAGGTGTCATTTTGGAAGAAATTTCCAGATACAAATATGCCAAGAAAACACCACCACAAACCCAACTAGAAACAACCCACACTTCACCAATCACATCACCTATGCAATCACCAATTCACTCACATACCAAAGAAGCATCTCCCCAACAAAAATCACCACTACCTTCCCTTACTGATCCACCAATACAGTCACCACCACAAACAACCCCTCCTCCACCCTCTCCACCAACTGAAACAGAACAACAAACTCACACTGTGCCACAAAGCCCAATCCCAACCTCACCTATCACTGAGCCACAACCAGAACAAACAACCCCTACTAGCCCTACTAACATTATAACTAATGTTGTTTCTGCTCTTGAGCATGAAAAGGTTCAGGACACTGATGAAGATCCAACTGAAGAGGCAGAACCAGAGGCAGTACAGGAGGAAGAAGCTGAAGTTGTCACAGAAGCAGTTGACATGCAGAGTGATGCATCTGCATCAGATGCTTCTGCATCTCAACAGAAGGCTGCAATGAAACCACAACATGATGAGGCTGCTATGCAACTAGTTCTGGAACAGATAGCTCAAAGAAAGAGAGAGGAACTGGGAAATACACAACAATTCTTCAAACAACCAGCTGTCAAGGCACCAAAGAGAAAGATCTCTGAGGCAATCCCAACTGATGCTACTGCATCAAGTCCTGCATCACCACCAGTGGAATCAGGTGCATCTGCACCAGTAGAAGTAACTCCAATCTCCAAGCCAAAAGAAAAGAAGCAGAAAGTGAAGAACACTCCTCCTACCAGACAGAGTGCAAGAACAATGAGTGGAGCCAAGAAATGAGTATCTGTTACATGCTTTCTGCAATTTTACCTACTATATTTTGGATGTTATCTTACTACTAACTCTTCCCTGGTTGTATGTTATCTATGTATGTTTTTAGCAAATGTATTCTTTTAAATAAATATTTTTGTATGAATGTATTAGATGTACTTAACAAAGTAGTATCCAAATACATGAAACTAATTTTCCAAAGATACATTTTCATTGGAAAATAGGGACAAGTATGAGGAATACTACAAATTGTTAAGAACATTTGAGTAGATGATCAGTTTGAAAACATTTTACAAAGATATGGTGCACCTATGGATGGATTTTTGAAAAGCAAGAAAAGAAAAAGAAGCCTTATTTCTCACAAAAATAACCAGAATTATTTTTCTTCCAAATACCTCAAAACTGAGTTTGTGAAAAGAATCTTGCTATTTAAAGAGCAATCTGATGCAAGAGAAAAATTTTGTGAGCTAAGGTCAAAACAAATTTTGATTAAAAAGTTGGAATAGCTTAAAAAATTAAGTTTGGGGGTGTTTTTATGAAAACCAAGGCTGAATTTTGAAAGTGAGAGTAAACAATACAAACAATACAAAAAGAGTGGTAAAAAGATCAAAAGCCATATTGACCTGAATCAGATTGAGCTATACCTGTGCCTAAGTGCATGATTGCATCTGGAGGTCAAAGACCTGTGCCATGCATGAATGAATGCATCTGGAGGATAGTTCAAAACTGTACCTGTGCCAAAGTGCATGAATGCATCTGGAGGTCAGTGAAAAGCTGCACCTGTGCCATGCAGGAATAAATGCATCTGGAGGACAGTGAGGAAGGCAATATAGGCTACAAAAAAATAACACAGTGCAGAAGCAATGCAACTGCACTGCAGAAAAATGCAAAAAAACATCAATGCATAAACACTTCAAAGAAGTAATGCATCTGCATTAAAGAAACCACCAATACCAGAAAAATAATGCATTGACTCAAAAATCTTGGAAAAATTCAATCAAGTCCTTAGTTGTGTTTAAAACTCCCCAATACTTGAGGATTTTGTGAGACTAAATCTTTCTTTTGAAAAATATTTTGGTGTGACCAAAGATAAACCAATCTTTTCAAAGGCTAGGAGGAAGTTTTTACTTAGTCTTGGAATCAATCTCAACTCTGTGGGTTCACACACACACAAAGAGTGTAAAAAAATTCTGGAAGTTTGAAAAGAAATGAAGGCACAAGAAAAAATTGATGAACAAAGAAATTCATAGAGAGCACCTCATGAAAATCCAAATATCAAACTGATTTATCTTCTAGATACTATAGTATTAGTTAGTTTGTCTTTGTCATTACTTGAGGACAAGCAATGGTTTAAGTTTGGGGGTGTGATAACTCTATTTTATATAGAGTTATTCATATGTTTAAACTTAGTAAATTGCTCTCTTTCAAGCAAAGATAAAGAGTTTATATAGTATTTTGTGTAATATGTGATAACTTGAGTAATTGACATGGTTATAGTTGATTATAGGCCATTTTGGATATATTGTGGTATGTTTGATTAGTTTGTTCAGTGCAGTCTAGATGCTCCTGCATCAAATGCTCCTGCATTGATTCTGCACTTACAACTGCGCTAGCTCAGCACAATGCTACTGCACTGCAACTGCATTGCCTGAAGGTTGGAGCCATCCACTTGCACATCCACTTGCCATCCACTTGCATTTGATGACCTCATACTTGGTCCCCTAAAGCAAGAACACTTCAGATTTCGTTGCCTACAATTCCCACATAGCTTTGAAGAGTCATCAATGTAGGGACACATGTTGTTATCTCATTTGACCTCCCTATACAATTGATTGAAGACTTCACATGGGAATCAACTGCTGTAAAACAACCATGAATACAGCCATCAAGGTTACTTCAACATGAAGGAAGGAAGCACCTCTCTTGAAGACTATATAAAGACTTCACTCCTTCACTTGAATATAGATCACAATCCATAAGTTAGATTTAAATTTCAATATACATAGTTAGTTTCTATTTTGTAAGAAGGAAATGAAGGAAGTGACAAATCCTCCTTACTTCGATTTCATAGTTTTATCAAAGTGCTAAGGAGCTAATGCAACTACATTGCTAGGAGGATTCATGCTAAGAGCTTCAACTTGTGTAACTTCTATCTTATTGTTTCTCTTTTGTGATTTCAATTATATAAACATGTTCTATTCTGTTTATATTTGCCTTGCAATGTCTATGTTGAGCTAAACCTCTCTTAGTTGGAATGTTCTAACCATTTAATGAGCTTTTAAGTAAGTTTAATACAAGTATATGATGTGTGCACTTTAGTTCTTGCTTGATAATACTTTCAACACTTATTTTGAAATTGATCACTTAGAATAGGTAGATTTGTAAAAGCAGACATGGTTTACAGATAAGAACTCAAGAACTAATATGGGTGAGTGTTTTACATAAAGAAAACTTTGTGAAAACCATACTAAGTCCTAAACATAGGATAGTATAGTCCATAGGGTGATACTGTGGGTACTTTAAAAGACAATAGTGAACTTATTTAGCAAGCCTAGACATAGGAAGCTTGTAATGAAACTCTGAAGAAAAGTGACTGAAAGACACACAACTAATGCAACAGCATTCAGTGCAACTGCATCATAACTGCATTAAACACTTATAAGTAAATTACTTGGGAAAGACATTCCAACTAGCTTTTCTCTATTGCATTACAACTACTTACACCTTGCTTTATTCTAACTTACTTGTGATACTCACCAATATCAACTATCTTGTTAAATTAGTTACTTTTCTCTAAATTACATAATATTGACTTTTGAAAGAGTTCATCAATCCCTGTGGGTTCGACCTGTTCTAAACACTGTATTACTTGTTATGGACTGTGTATACTTGCACATGTTTTCCACACATGGCACGTGGCACTCTCCCAGCGAGAATACCAAAAACACGCGACGGTTCCCAATAACATCATCATGACGTTTCCCGCCAAATCAATCAAACGTCACATTCAAACATCACATCAGTCAAACGTCCGGTTACGAAGAGGTTCTCAAACGTCACGTCATTCAGTCGGTTGCGAAGAGGTTCGGCCATGCAAGGATCGGCCACAAGTTCATTCGAAGCAGACAATAGATCGGCAAATCAGGAGATCGAATAAGGGAAGGCATTTATCTTTAAAACTTATTTATTTCTTGCTTGATTCAGTTACATCAATACATAAATTGTTTAATTCCAATCGGCTAAAAATACAAATTACAAGATAAGTACTAACGCGTCCTTCGGCCCGCCTGGATCGAGCTTCTCTTCTTGAAAATCATCTTGCAGGCGTGGCACCAAGTCAGCAGGTCTCCGAAAGCCTTCCAAACTGATCGAAGATGAAGCAGATGAACCTTAAGCTTCCATCGGAGCCCCTGCCAGGGAAATTCGAAAGTGTCACAAAGGATAGCCCGAGGATTGCCTGCGAAAGGAAGCCAGAAAGCATCGAAGGAGATGACCCTCGGCAAAACCCCTTGCAAGGCTCTCCTCGAACAACCAAGGAGCGACCCCCCGGCGAGTGGCAACCTGAACCTGCAGGCACACCACGATCTGAGTCTTCTACGCAACCCTACATCAGGAATAATGAACTCATCAGGAAATATCCACAACTCACAATGGTCAACAACTCTCATCTTGAACCTCCTGGAAAACCCACCGCGACAAAACTTGTTGGGGTTGCTCAGAGGGCTCAAGAAGGAAGAGGTCATCCTAGCACCAGAAGAAACTACAGCAAAGAGGAAAACCATGGTTAGAAAAGAGTGCGGGCCAGAAATCCCTCCTTATATAGTGAGGGAAGAGCAAACTCCAAAAGCAAGAATTCATGACGACACGAAAACAAACGCCAGTCAAAGGCGAAACTCCCAAGGAAGTAAATCCCAGTCAAAGTGAAACTCCCGAAAGTTAAAGTCAAGGGTCAAGCGGTCAAATCAAAATGTCTCATCCGAATACAGGGCTCGCCTCCGAACGATGTAGCGGTCACCTATCGTCGAGGGACTATGAGGCGCCATGAGGCATCAGATCCAGGTCGAAGCAACCAAGAGCGCCTTCGTACTTCATACTCACCGCTCGAAGGACTGTGTTCACAGCCGAGCTGACCACTCCGGAAGGGTCGGCCACACACTCCTTCATAGCCGGCACGACTGTCTCTCGGGAAGGCAAGACAAAGTATCCGAAGACCCAGGTTCGCCCTCAGAACCGGGGGACTCTAATAAGCTAGCGCTGCGGACTGAGGGACTCCTCCCTTATCCTTGAAGCTCGGCCCTGTCACTTGGCTCGGCCAGAGACCAAAGATAGGCAGAATATATATATATATATATATATATATATATATATATATATATATATATATATATATATATGGGAGACCCTATAATTACGCCCCCAGATCCGTAACGGCTATAATGTGTATTAAATACCAATTATTACCTGATTGTACTACGTAAACACGCCCTTGAGGCTGATGAAAGGGCACCACATTGAATCTTCACTCTAGACTCATTCTTACTTTTAACTCATACTATTCGTGATTATCATTCTCTTGTGTTCTAACTAGATCCTCCCCAAGAAATAGTTTGGAACACAATGGTACTTTTAGAAACCCAATATTCATCAAATGTTTTCAAATATACCCTTTATATTTATTAAGTCTTTTAGACTTCCAAAGTATGTATTAAATGGCACATCAAAAAAAAGTATGTATTAAATATGTCCCAACACTATTTTATTTTGGCTTCCATTATTCCAAGACAACTACAAAGAGGGTATTTTAGTACCTAGCTAATACAAATTAATGATACCTTAGTTTGTGGGTAACTAGCCAAAAGTACCAAAGATTAGGAATGGAGGGAGTAAATTTATATTAATGATCCTTCGGGCCAATACAATCGCGTTCTAAAAAAATCCAATCTTAATTTGACCCAAAAAACATCAAGTTTGTTCGGGTCTAAGGGCGTGTTAGGGTTTAAAAAATGACCCTATAAAATTTAGGTTTGGGTTAGAGACAAATATATAGCATGTCCCAATTCGTCGCTTTCTCACTCCTAATTTAGTTATTGTTGGAAGAATTGCAGAGAAATGGAAGATGAAAACAGAATAGGGGAGAACGGGGAAGAAACAGAAAACTGAATAATGTGTATTGAATTGAAAAGTGTATATTCAATAGAATTGATTATCACTAGATTACATTTGGGTATTTATACTATGACTACTAACACTAACCATAGTTGCTGAATTAACTCAGCTTACAACACTTGAGTAAAAAATTTACACATTAACACACTACATTTCACTAATTGACTTTTGCTAGTTGAATTACTACATATCACAATACTCCTCCCTAATTCAAACTTGCTAAACTGAACATTCCAATTCTGCTCCTCATGTCTTCAAGCTTGCTGAGTTTCAAGGCCTTTGTCAGCACATCAGCCAACTGTTCATCAGTTTTGCAATGCTTCACCACTAGTTTGCCTTTACTCACCTGATCACGTAGAAAGTGGTACTTGATCTCTATGTGTTTGCTCCTCCCATGAGCAATGGGATGCTTGGCCAAGTCTATGGCAGACTTGTTATCAATTCTTAGCTTCATCATACCTTCATTCTTCATCTTTAGCTCTTCTAGCAGCATCTCTAACCACAGTGCATGACTTGCACCAAAGGCAGCAGAAATATACTCTGCTTCACAGCTTGAAAGAGCTACAACATTTTGCTTCTTGGAACACCAAGATATTGGAGCTTTGCCAAGCATAAAGATATATCCAGAAGTACTTTTCCTGTCCTCTGAGTCACCACTCCAATCTGCATCTATGTAGCCTTCCATATCCTGATTGTCACTGTCTTCTGATGCTGGAAACAGAACACCCCAGTCAAGTGTTCCTTTCAAGTATCTGAGTATTCTCTTGGCAGCCACAAGATGATATCTCTTTGGCTCTTCCATGTATCTACTCACTAGACCAACACTATAGGTAATATCAGGTCTTGAGTTACACACATATCTCAGAGACCCAATTAACTGCATGTATACAATAGCATCAACTGATGCTTCATCAGAATTTCTCTGCAGTTTTGTTGCTGCATCTGCTGGTGTTGAAGCTGGGTTGCAGTCTAACATTTTGAATCTCCTCAGTATACCTAGTCACATACTTCTTCTGATGTAGAAAAATTCCTTTCTTAGATGTTACAAACTCCAAGCCAAGAAAGTAGGAGATCCTCCCCAGATCTGTCATTTCGAATTCACACATCATTTTCTTCTTGAATTCATTGATCTCTTGTTCACAATCACCTGTGACAAGTAGATCAACTACATATAGACATATAATCATCAAACCAGCAGCTGTGTTCAACTTAACATACACTCCATGCTCAGTGGAACACTTAGTAAAATTCTACTTCAGTAAGAATCCATCAATCTTCTTGCTCCAAGCCCTTGGGGCTTGCTTGAGGCCATAGAGGGCCTTCTTCAACCTCATCACACTTCCCTCCTTTCCCTTCATTTCAAAGCCTGGTGGTTGCTTAACATAAACCCCCTCTTCTAGTGGGCCATTGAGAAAGGCAGATTTAACATCTAACTGACTCAATGTCCACTTTCTCTTGCTTGCTAAGGCAACAATCAGTCTCACAGTCTCAATGCGAGCAACTGGAGCATAAATCTCATTAAAGTCAAGACCTGGTTGTTGCAAAAACCCTTTTGCAACCAACCTAGCCTTATACTTTGCAACCTCACCATTAGGTTTCATCTTGGTCTTGTAGACCCACTTCACATCAATAGCGCTTTTGTTACTTGGTAATTTAACCATTTCCCAAGTGTCATTTCTTTTGATTGATCTCAATTCATCCTCCATTGCCTCATTCCAATGTGAATTAGAAAGTGCTTGTTCAAGGGAGACAGGTTCTGATTCTGCCATCAGCACTAACTATAGCATATCAGATTCATTGTTACTGAATATGGCTGGAAACACCTCATAGTCAATCAGTCTTTGAGGTGGGTGTCTCTCCCTCTGAGATCTTCTAAGTGGCTCTTCATTCTCTGCATCGTTGTAAGTAGCATGTTCCTGCTCATTCAGCACCTCTGTGAGAGGTTCTTGTTCACACTCTAGCTGTACTTCAACTGTCTCTGTTGTCACTCTTTCAGCAGAATCAGTCCAGTTCCACTCCTTAGTCTCATCAACAATCACATCATTGCTGATGTAGCCTCTCCTTTGTACTGGATCAAACAGTTTGTAAGCTCCTCTGCTATGATATCCAACTAATATCATAGCTTGAGATCTTGCATCCAACTTCCTTCTATGTTGTTCAGGTACATGTCTATAACACAAAGAGCCAAAAATTCTTATGTGCTTCACACTAGGCTTGGATTCACTCCATGCCTCTTCAGGTGTTATACCATCCAGCCTCTTGGTTGGACACCTGTTCAGAATGTATGTTGCAGTAGAGACAACTTCAGCCCAGAATTCATGTGGCAACTGTTTCTCTCTTAAATTGCATCTTACCATGTTTAAGAGAGTTCTATTTCTCCTCTAAGCCATGCCATTATGCTGAGGAGTATATGGGGCAATTACAACATGATCTATGCCTTCTCCTTTGCAGAATTTATTAAATTCAATTGATGTAAACTCACCACCACCATCAGTTATTAACTTCTTTATTGAGTAGCCACTCTACTTCTCAACTAACTGTTTAAACTCTTTAAAAACTGTAAACACTTCACTCTTCTTTTGCAATAGGTAAGTCCACATTCTCTTAGTGAAATCATTAATAAATGAAACAAAGTAGAGGTTACCTCCATGTGATTTAACTTCAAATGGCTTACATACATCAGACTGTATGACCTCTAGCTTCACAGTAGCTCTTGAGGGGATTGATGATTTGTAGGACTACCTTGGTTTCTTCCCTTCACAACACTTACCACAAACTTCCTTAGGTTCCTTAATCAAAGGCAAACCTATCACCATATTCTTCTTTTGGAGTGAACTGAGGTTGCCAAAGTTCAAATGGCCAAGTCTCTTGTGCCATCTCCACACATCATCTTCAATATGAGCAGCAAGGCATGTCTGATCAATAGAGTTCACACCAACCTTGAAGGTTCTTTTATCTGACATACATACTTTAAACACTGCTTTCTTCTCTGTCACATACCTCCATCCAATTGTCCTCCATTCGCATTGAATAACCCTTCTCAAGCAATTGTCCTAGACTTAACAAATTGCTCTTCATTTAAGGAACGTACAGAACATCATTCACCACAACTTTGCTGCCATCCTTCCTTATGATAGCCACTTTGCCAATTCCTTCTGCTAACACACTCCTCCCATCACCAAACTTAATTCTCCTTCTTATGCTTCTGTCAATCTCACAAAACCATTCAAGATGTCCTGTCATGTGGATGGAGCACCCTGTATCCAAGTACCACCATTCAATTGTCCCTGCATTAGTTACTGTCATCAACATCATCACTTCTTCATCAGTTGTGGCCATCAAAGCCACCACTTTCTCATCAGGATCATAGGCACATTGTGCCTCTTCTTCTCTTTTCCTAGGCACTTTAGGGTTCACACACTCATCTGCATAGTGTCCCCATTTCTGACAGTTGTAACATTGAATGTGTTCTTTGGATTTCTTCTTGCCTTTATCATCACTTTCACTTCCCTTCTTCTGGTTCTCTTGCCTAGGCTTTTCATTCTCACCCTTGTTACCCTTCCATTTACCTTTACCCTTCTTGTTCTTCCAAGATTCATTACCTCCTTTCTTCCATGATTGAGCCAGCAAGGCTCTCTCAGAATCCTTTCCTTCCTTCTTAATCCCTTCTCTATTCTTAATCTTGATTTCATGTGCCTCTAAAGAACCTAATAACTGCTCTAATTTCAGATTATCTAGGTCTTTAGATTGCTCAATTTCAGCAACAACATGATCAAAATTAGGGGTTAAGCCCGTAATGATCTTTTCAACTTTCATAGCATCAGTTACTACTTCACCACAATTACGCATTTGATTAGTCAATAACACTAACATGTTCACAAATTGAGCCACTAATTCGTTTGTCTCCATCTGAAGTAGTCCCAATTGGCGCCTCAAGGCCATGAGTTTCACCTTCTTCGTTTGGCTGTCACCGGAATACGTGGTTGCTAGCACATCCCATGCCTCTTTTGCTGTCTCGTATTCGATGATTTTCTCAAGGACATTCGCGTCTACGCATTGGTGAATCAAGAAGATAGCCTTGTCGTATTTCTTCAATTGTTCGCTGTTCGTCGCCCTTTGTGCCTCCGTTGGGTTCGCCTCAAGAGGTGTGATGCCGTCGCGAACGATATCAAGAACACCTTGATACCTAAAGACAACATTTGTCTGTGCCGTCCATCTATCATAGTTGCTGCCATCAAGAATCGGTAATTTCGCCGGAATGTGATCGTTCGATTTCATCTGTTGCGTCGCTGCCATGCTTCGCCGTCGTGCGTAGCCGTGGATCTCATTGCTCTGATACCAGTTTGTTGGAAGAATTGCAGAGAAATGGAAGATGAAAACAGAATAGGGGAGAACGGGGAAGAAAGAGAAAACTGAATAATGTGTATTGAATTGAAAAGTGCATATTCAATAGAATTGATTATCACTAGATTACATTTGGGTATTTATACTATGACGACTAACACTAACCATAGTTGCTGAATTAACTCAGCTTACAACACTTGAGTAAAAAATTTACACATTAACACACTACATTTCACTAATTGACTTTTGCTGGTTGAATTACTACATATCACAATAGTTATTAGGGAGTAGCTTTGATAATAGCCGGCCATCTACTAAGAATAGCAAGTTGAGAGTGCTACTCGAGGGAAGAGAGAAAACGTGAGTAGAGAGAAATTTAGTGAGAAGATATTGAGGATAGTAATTGCTTGATTATTTCATAGGCCACCATTGCTACAATCATTCACCATTCTATGTATAATCAAGAGGAAAATCTAACAACTTGCGGGAATCTAATAACAAACTAGCTAACTCAACTTTCTAGAAGTAAAAGCGGAAATTTAAAATGCTAAAATTGAAGCTGCTAAAGTAGTGAAAATTATAACTATTCTATAGTCTAAAATGTTGTGAAATTGTGTAATTTGTGCCTGTCACTTAAGGAACACGTGAGCTCCCACAATGAGGTGCCTGAAAGGCCTCTAGCTGGCGCCTAAAAGGAATTTTGAAATTATAACCATCTTTGTACACGATCCACTCCTCCCTTTGAAGCTCTGGTTTCCATAAGGAAGAGTAGATCTAGCTTGTGTGAGTTGCACAAATCACACAAGCCATTACTTGTCGAAGCCTTCACCAAGCCTTGACAATTCCAAGTTCTAACTAATGTAGATCATAAGAGCGGTTGGGGTATAGTTAGACTCGCCTCCTCATCGTTAGTATCAAAGAATTGTTCTTTTGTTCCCGTCGTAGTATGAACCAACTTGCCCTCTTTATCACACCATTTTTTAAATATTTCCCTTTTTCATCATACTCTTGTTGTGGACCTTCTTTGCATCCAACTCCCTAGTGTTTACTTCTCATGGATGGAAAGAAAAATAACCACAGTAGTAAGAACTAAATTCATCAAAATGTCACGGTTGTATTTTTTTTATTCTGTCTTAGATACCTGAATGCAGATTCTTAAACTCAAGAGCACTTAAATGAGATGATATGGGTCTCTTTCAACTTAACTAAGGTCATGGATTTAAATCCAGCTTTGGGTGAATTAGTCTCTACAGTAGCTCGTAGATGATACCCGATTTATACCAAAAAGCTTCGTAAATCTTAAATATGTTATAAGTTGAGTTCTATATCTAAAATAGTATGGTCATATAATTAATTTGGATGAAATAGTCTTCCTAACTTTGAATTGGGTGGGTAAACTACTAGTTGTGTTTGGTTAATAAAGTACAACTAGACCACCATATTGTATAAATCTCTGGCAATTCGAAAAGAAAACAGTCCGAACTGTTTGATCCATATTTCATACCTGAAATATGTGAAAATACATCTTATGATCTTATTACATTAAATTAGGAAAAAATTAAGCAAAATAGCAAGAATATCACAAAAAAGATATTTAATTTATTTCAATGAGTTCCTTTCACAAGTTAGTACGTGACGTCTCATAAGTTCCCCGACATATAATCTAAATTTAAGATTTTTTTTAGAAAAGCAAAATATTCATTGAAAGGGAGCACAATGGTGCCCAACCCTTACAATGGAGATATAGGAAAGTGGGAGGGTCTCCTTAAAACCTCCCTGAACCAAAACTCAATAGGAAAAAGACTCAAGAACAAAAAAGAGTATATCGTACGACCTGCGCCAATGTGGGAAAAAGATGATGCTAGCCCACTTGTTGGGGAGATAGAGATAGGAAAACCAATTTATTCAAATTAATTAAAGCAAACCTTGAATTTTAAGAAGTTGAAATGTACACCATTAACCATTTTATTAAAGTCATTCATACAACAACTATGAAAATGAAAGGATAAATCAAAAAGGAAAATTAACATGAATTGAGAATATCATTTTTTCTTATGCATGTAAGATGAACTAGCAACGGCAACATGTAATAATAAGGCACCCTTTTATAATGAGACTCCAAAGATTAAGGAGTGAAAATCTAAAATAAAGCAAGAAGTGAAAAAAAAAACAAAATAGAAAGTCCTCAATCTTCTGTAGTAGGGTGCACCGGAGTCTCCGTGATTCCACTATCAAAGAAATTCTCACCGTTGATTTGATCAAGAACTAAAACCAATCCCATGGCAAACGCTCCATCAAAACCAGGTTGAATGCAAAGCATGAACACTTCTTTCCCAAGCATAACGCTGGTTGTGGGGTCCACCTTACGACGAATCTCAGCCACTAATTTTCTCGCAGCGTTAAATATCTTGCAACACCGTTGCGGGAAGCATCCTTCAATAACATACTCCACACCAGGTTTATCGTACACCTCCACTGCTACACTCGTCTTTGACCGTCCGATTATCGATGATCTCTTCACACTGAACATTGGTTTATCACCTTCCGTTCGTTCTCCTTTGAACCCTTCCCAACGTTGATGAAGACTCGGTTTCTGCTTCACAAAATACCAACCAACCTTCGTGTTAACTCAACATAAAAAATAAAATAAAACATTTTTTTAGAAAAAAATCTTTATACTAATTTTCAATTGTTTTGGGGGAGAAACCTGGGCCAGGTTGATATTTTATCACTGTGGGAGCGGTTGTACGAGGTACTCTTTTTCTTTTCGGAGTCTTTTTTTCATTGAGTTTTGGCTCGACGGGTTTTAAGAAGGGTTTTAAGAAGGCATTTCCCCTTTCCTATATCTCCATTGTAAGGGTTAGGCACCCTTCAGCTCCCTTCAATAAATTTTTACTAATTTAAAAAAATAAAAATTAGGAGTGAATATTTGAGGGTGTTGTTTTTTTACAACCCAATTTCAATATTTACTCTTCTAGAAATACATAATTTTTTTTATTCTAATATAAAAGTGGTGGAGAATGAGTGGACTCAGAAAGAGGGGAAAATTGGAAGAGAAGAAAGAAGAAAAGATGATTAGGTGGGTATGGGTAAGGTACCTTTTTACGAAGGGTAAGAAGAGAAGCACCATGTGGATCCATAACAACAAGCTCATCTTTATCTTTAGTGTTAGGTCCATATGAGTCAAATCGGAAAACGAGTTGGCCCTTACAATCATATGCAGCAAATCCATCACCTGAGAAAAACAAAGAGGTTTTCAATATTGTGAGATGTGTTTCTTCCATGAACACATACCCTTCTTGAACAACTAACTCTTTCATTTTTTTTTTCTTTTTGTTTATTGAACTAGCAAAGAGGGTTGTGAGGAATTGGAAGTAGAAGAATTGGAATGGAATGGAAGGGTTGAGAAAGAAAGAGAGATATATTTATGTGAGTGAAGAAGAGTGGAGAAGGGAACTTTGGAGCCCAGCAAAGAAAGCTACTTTGACGTGTGTTTGCTGTTCTGTAAAGGCCTTTTTGTAATCAGAAGAAACGTGTTTATATTCTGAAAATTAATTAGATAAAATTCAGAATTAAAAAGGAAGATTTTGGAGTATCATATCACGGTGATAGTTTTTGTACCCTCCTTTATTTGTATTCCATTCCAAATCAATTTTTTAATTGTTTTAATCGAGTCTTTTTGACTGTCTTTTTGTTAAAATTTAAAAAAAAAAAAATTATTTTCTATTTGAAAATAAATATTCTAACATATGGGTTTATTAATTGTTGCAATTATTTTTTTTAAAATTTCTAACATGTCCAAATTTGCACATGCTAAAACGTTCTAAATGTTTAATTTTTTAAATTAATTATTAATTTTTAAATAGATTCTCCAACTAAAAAATTGTAATCAAGTAGTTTAATTAACATTTTTTTGACCATTCTTTTTGTTAAAGTTTTCGTATTTTTATTTTCTCTTTGAAAATAAATATTCTAAAATGTTCAAGGTTGCACCTGCTAAGGTTTAATTGCTCTAATTATTATTATTTTAAATATTCTAACATGTTCAAAGTTGCACGTGCTAAAAATTTGATTGTTCTAAAGGTCTACTTTTTTATGTTAATTACCAATTTTTTTTATTCTGTGAGACTAAAGAAATAGGCAAGTTGATAATTATTAAGAAAAGATGGCTTCGTCAAAGAAATAGAAAAAATGGTATTTAATGAAGCTTAATAGCTGCAAGGTTGCTCATGTTAGAAAAAAATTTAAAAAAGAAGTCAGTATTTTGGGAATTTGAGTAAAAAAATACTACGCTAAAATACATTTTTTGTAACATCCCCTATTTTTACTATTTAAATTTATTGCCATGAAAATTACATTAAGTGAATTATTGGGATTAATTGAAGATAAAATGATTTGGTAGTGGATTGCTCGATTTAGCTATTATGTGAATTGTGTGTTATTTAAAATTAATTACATCAAGTTAGAGTATTGGGGGCTGAGGGGAGTCATTGGGAATGAAAAGTGTAAGTGAGAGGCAATGTGGTCTTTTACCTTATTCCTTTATAAACCATTTTCAGCTGGAATCAACAGCAGAATTTCATTTCCTTCACCTTAGAAAAACTGAATCACTAAGAGTGAAAGGGAGATAGGGAAGAGGGCGTAAGGGAGAGGGAAAGGAGAGAAGAGGGAATCCCTCAAACCATCATGCATGCTTCATCTATCAACACCTTCTGAATCAGCTCCCTATTTCCTTTCCATTGATGCTAAATTCGTAGTCATCCCCAACCTCCACCACAAAGTCACCATTAAAGACCCACAAAGGTTCATTTGACCCAACTCTGAAAGTTGTCCTTTGCATGTTCAATTGGAGAGTGTTAGAACCTACTCCAGCCACTACATTTCACATTGGAGCAACCTAAGGAACAATTTAGTGTTTGGTTCTGAGTTCAGTAAATTAAGGTGCTGGGTTTTCGAGTTGGGGATATTGGAGTGGATTCGGAACCGTTCGTAGAATTCTAGGTGATTGCCTTGCCAATTCTGAGTGTGTTATTGTCATCATCAAGAAAAGGTGAGTTCTATAACTCGCTTAGGGAATGTGTTTGTGTTCTGAGTCTCCACATTTTCGAAAATCAATTGTTGTGTATTTGTAGTCTCGACAGGAAATAAATCGAAAACCGTTTTCCAAAAACTATGATTTTGAAAGATAACGGATGTGCTTGATTGTTTGAAATGTGCTGGATTGACTTGATTGTGTTGCTGTGATACGGTGTTTTAATGTATGTTAAGTTTGGGTTTCGATCGGAACGGAAATTGGAATCGGAACGGAACGGAAATGCCTTTGAAAATACAGTTTTCTGGAAGACTGATGGAGACGCACGGATCGGGTGCCTCTGCGCACGGATCGTGCGCCCCCATCTGTGAGTGTGCACGAAAAATAATTTTAACTGCGCACGGGTTGTGCTCCTTGACACACGGATCGTGCGCCTGGTTCTGGAACTTCACCTCTTATTTTTGAAATGCGCACGGGTCGTGCGTGACCTTCTGATTTCCTATTTCAAAACACCCTCTAGTCCATTCCGAATGATTCCAATCCCCTTCTAATCCATTCCCCAAGGTTCCCCAACAATGTAAAGATACTGATATCATGGGATAGAACTTGTTTGATAGAAAACTTGTGTGTTATGAACGAACGGAAAACCGTACTTAGAGAACGTGAGAGAACATAAGTCAAGAAATGTTAATTTACTGTAAAATGCCTTCCCTCGTGGAAGGATAGACGGTACATGACTGAAATCACTGACGGCCCATTGCGGGTACATGTATACATAATGTATAATAAATACAAGAGGAAAAGGGTGACGACCCTTAGAGGATTAGCATACTAGGGGAGGGGAAGTCATGAGCCCCAAAACCTAGACTCAAGAATGTTTCACCCACTAGAAATAGCGGGATGGGTTCACCAAAGTCAAGAAGTGCCTATAAAATAGGTAGGCTGAGGTGTTATGCTAAAATCATGGAACAAAACATTGTATGCTTCATGTGTCGCTTAGGAGGGCCATGAGCATAAAGATTACAGGAACTTAATATATTTCCACGTGGTTACTTTTAGGGCCACGAGTTCAAAGCAAAGTATAATGAACCGCTAGAGTTAGTAAGGGGTCTCGATAGGACTCACTGAGATAATGTTTATCTCACCCTTCATATTTGTGGTTTTTACAGAGAAACAGGGGAAAGCAAAGGCGACAAAGCACGGTTAGGCGGTACGACTCATGGAACTATGGGAAAGTGGATTTCCTGTTTAGCCCTTGTATTTTATTTAGTTATATCATCGATTGTATGACTTTCATTGTTTAAGTTGTAAAATCGTTTCCGCTACTTTATGTTTTGAGTATTGAACACCAGGATTATGTACAAGTCTTAAGTTTTGAAACTTAAGCATTTTCAGGAAGTTTACGAGGTTCAGAGAACCATTTGATATGTATTATCTAAAGTTTTAGTTGTGTTCAATATTTCAATAACAGGAAGTTACTCTGATGTATGCCATTTAGAGCATTTCGGTGATTCTACTTGTTAGAATTTATCGGGGTGTTACATTTTTGGTCCTTTAAGTTATTTTAAAAGTTCACTATGATCTTTTAAGTTTTATTAGAGAGAGAGAGAGAGAGAGGGGGGGGGTTTGGCAGAAGAAGCAACGAGATGGAACAACTAGAAGAAGCAGCAAGAAGGACCAAAAGTGAAAATTCTAAAAAACTTAAAGGACCAAACTGAAACAAAACAAAACTTACACTATAAAAAAAGATCTTTTTAGCGAGGGAACTCAATTCCCTCGCTAATGCTGTATGTAGCGACAGAATTAGCGAGAGAATAAGGTAATCTCGTTTTTGCAGTCATTAGCGACGAAATTGCAGCAATTAGCGACGGAATAGGTCCCTCGCAACGGTAATGGCGCGTATTTGAAGTACTTTACAAATTTTGAGGCAGTCATTAGCGATGAAATTTTCAGTCCCTCGCTAATTAGCGACGGAAATTTCAGTCCCTCGCTAATTCCCTCGCTTATTAGCAACGAAATTTTTAGTCCCTTGCTATGTTTAATGAATTTTTGAGTTTTCAGTTTATTTATTCTCTCACACTCTCACACTCTCCCTAGATCTCCTATTCTTCTCTCTTCTTCTCTCTCACCTTCCCACAACTACCACCACCACCACCACCATGTAGGATCCTCTCCTCTCTCATTCTCTCTCCTACGAATTGCTCTTCTCTCACCTACACAAATTTCTTTCCTCTTTCTCTCTTCTTCTCTCCACCTTCCACCACCACACCACCACAACTCCTCTCCTCTCTCTCCTACGAATTCATCTTCTCGCACCTACGAATTTCTTTTCTCTTTCTCTCTTCATCTCTCCACACCACCACCACCACCACACCACCACCACCACCACAAAATTAATAATATAATATTCATTAATAATATAATAAATATATAAAAAAATGGGTTTAAAAAAATTAAAACAAGCCATTCAAATTGGGACACGTGGCAGTCAGATTTGGAATGCATGACAGTCAAAATTAGCGAGGGACTAAAAATTGATTCCCTCGCTAATTAGCGAGAGATTCAAATTCCCTCGCTAATTCCATCGCAAACGGTCATTAGCGACAATAATTGGACGTTTTGCGAGGGAAAATTCCCTCGCTAATAACCTTTTTTTTTAGTGTTATAGGACTCAAATAAAACATTTGGTGTTTTACAGAAACTCAGATCTGCATATCAATGGCTAAATCCAAACCATGAATCTTACCACAAAATACCTACAGCCTTATAACTTCTTTCTCATGTTTGGTTCATCTTCTTTCTCTGGTTTGTGGAGAGAGGGAAAGAGAGAGCGCGTGCGAGAGAGAGAGAGAGAGAGAGAGAGAGATCCTTGAGTGTGAAAGAGATGAGGGAGGACCGCGACGGTTCCCATGGCGTCGTGGGAGGTGTCACGGTGGCTGGAGATGGTGGTGGTTCTGAAAATGTGATTGATGTTTCTGAAATGTGAATTTAGGGTTTAGTTTTAAAGAATAAGATACTGGAATGCAGAAGATGATAATTTAAATTTTAAATGTAAAATTAAATGAGTACTGCTACTTGACACGAAACGAAAAGCAAGAAGCATCGCTTAATAACATAACAGGTAGTACAAAGTGATATAGGATGCGTGCATTTCGTTGGTTTCGTATGCAAGTTTTCATACTAACTATCATTATCTAAATTAGATATATCTATGTCATCCATACCTCTCCCACGTGCAAAAGCCAGCACAACATGTCACGCCATAGCAGTGGCGGACCTAGAACATTGGGTCAGGGGTTGCAAAAAAAAACTCATTATCAAAAATATTGGATCATAGGTTTGTTTTTATTTTTCTTCAAATATCCTCACTTAGTTTACTAAAATTAAGAAATCAAGTTATCCAACTTCAAATTTATTTAAGAGTAAATCACCAAATTAGTCTCTAAGATTGCACATTTTTTTCTATTTAAGTCCTAATAAAGTATATAAAAATAAGAACTAGTCCGTAAAAGTATGTAATATTGATAAAATTACTTCATAATGGTGTGTTTGGGAGGGGGTTTTGCGACGGGAAGGGAGGGGAGGGCTTGAAAAAGATTAGTCTATATTTTAATATGTATTTAAGATTTTAGAAAATTAAAAGAGCAAGTTGATAGATATCCATATAACATTTTTAATCACACTTGATTTATGTTTAGAGACATTTTATAGTTTCTTCAATTCTAAATTGAAAAATATGCCCTCCCCTCCCTTCCCTTCCCAAAACCCCCTCCCAAACATACCTTAAAGTTTTATAAATAGTCTCTTATTATGGAAATTAATAGGACAAATTTATTAAAAATTGGGTGTAAATTTAAGGATACTAGTGCAAATTTAAAATTTCAAGGGGTTCAATTTTTTTCATATAGGGGTATTAGTACAATTATTTTTTTTAGGGGATTCAACTGAACCCCCTGAAAGCTACATAGATCCGCCACTGCGTCACAGCTTAACGACCAACTCAGCTATCGTTAACGGGTTTGGATGGAATGTCTGAAACACTACGCCGGATCTTCGGAAAAAAGGCGCCCTATTGGGCAGCGCTCTTGCTATAAGCGCTGCTTTTGCTTAAAACGCGCAGGGAATGGGCAGCGCTCCTGCTTTAAGCACTGCTTTTGGTTAAAATGCGCTGGGGCGATGGGCAGCACTTTTTATCAAGCGCTGCCTATAGGAGAACGAGGATGGGCGATGGGCAGCGCTTTTTATCAAGCGCTGCCTATAGGAGAACGAGGATGGGCGATGAGCAGCGTTTTTTTTAATGATGCCTATAGGAGAACGAAATTGGGCGATGGGCAGCATTTTTTACAAAAACGCTGCCTATTACTATTATTTTTTTTTTCATTTCCTCACATTCCCTCGCCCTCAACGTTTCATTTTCCTCTTTCCCTGACTCTCACTTTCAGCTCTCTCACACTGTCCCTCTCACTCGCGTACTTTCTCTCTCTCTCTCACTTTGTCCCTCTCTCACTTTCATCTCTCTCACTCCGCCCCTCTCACTCACGTTCTCTCTCTCTCTCTCTCACTTCGTCCCTCTCACCATTTCGTTCCTCTTACCATTTCGTCCCTCTCACCATCAGCCATTGACACCATTCTCACGCTGCTCCTTCCCGTGTTTGTGTTGCAGAAGCACCGCTTTCACTCAGTTCGTGTTGTTGCCTCCACGTGTTTGCTGCCTGTGTTCGTGTTTGCTGCCTCAGTTCGCGTGTTTTCTGCCTTCGTCATCTCTCCGGTATACATTTTATTTTACTACCCATGTTCATCCATTGCTTCCTTGTTTGTTGAGTTATTATTATTTTATTTCTGCCTTCGTGTTAATTTGTGGTTATTATTGTTGCAAGATATCTATTAAAATTGTTGATTTGGGGTTCATCCTTTGTTTGTTGAGTTAGGGTTTCGTGTTCATTTAGGGTTATTATCTGTTAAAATTGCTGGTTAGAGTAGGTGCTGCTAGTTTGTAATTGTTTAACACTTTTCTCAATAATAAAATTTGTTTAGAAAATATCTTCAATTAGGTGTCTTGGTTATTAGTTATTCTATTCATTACAATTTTCCTTTTTTCGAATATGCGAATTGTTTGTTAGGTTTTGTGAGTTTGTTTTGCCGGAGTTTCGCGTTCATTGTTCGAGTTCGTCCTGGTTCGAGTGTTCGTTCTACTTCGTTCGAGTTCATTGTTGCTTCCACTTGCTCAGGTACTTTTGTTGTTTTCTTGTATTTATTATATGAATAATGGCAATATGGAAGACATCAAAGTCTTTGATTTCTTTAGTTGAAAATAGTTGAATGTCTTAGCTTCAAAAAAATTGTACGTTGTGTGTTTTTCACCTGTAATAGGTTTAAGTTCTCTTATCAGGATTTTATTATAAATATTGGGAAATTATGGATAGAAAGTGGATGTCTGCCAATCGTCTGTCTAAGGAATATGTCGCTAGAGTGGATTATTTTGTGAAATGTGTTGTTGAACGTTTAGGGACTTCTAGTGATATCAAATGTCCTTGTTTAAGTTGTTGTTATGTAAAATCAGTTAATGCAGAGGAGTTGGCAGGACATTTAATGGGTTACGTTATTTCTGCCTTCGTGTTAATTTGTGGTTATTATTGTTGCAAGATATCTATTAAAATTCACTACAACAAAAAAAGCCTTCAGGGGCGCTTTTTTAATCCATTAGGGGCCCTTTCGGGCGCCCCTAAATCTGGCGCTCCTGTTGCTAAACCTTCTACAAGAGCGCCCAACAAGCGCCTCTAATTATTAGGCAACAGGGGAGCTCGCAGTAAAATGCGCCCCTATTGGTCTTAGCGCGTTTGACAATCAAGGGCACTTGCAGTAAAAAGCGCCCCTGTTGGCCTTAGCGCGTTTGACAATCAGGGGCGCTTGGAGTAAAAAGCACCCCTGTTGGTCAGGCCAACAGGGGCGCTTCTAACTGCTAGCGCCCCTGATTGTCAAGTGCGTTAAGACCAACAGGGGCGCTTACTACTGCAAGCGCCCCTGATTCTATGTTTTTTTAAAAAAAAAAAAAATTGTTTCTGGTATATCCAATATTTTGCATCAACCAATATCATCACCTGCATAAATCAGAAACAGAAACGAACCAACAACAACCAATATCAACCCAACAACCAAATTTCAAATCAACTAACCAATTGCAAATTAAATTCCAACTAACAAACTTATATATACCCATCTAATATACATACAAAAATTACATAAATCATTAACTAAATTCTAAATGCCAACATAGACAACAAACATGACATGA
This sequence comes from Astragalus membranaceus, assembly GCA_039519185.1. Taxonomy (NCBI): domain Eukaryota; kingdom Viridiplantae; phylum Streptophyta; class Magnoliopsida; order Fabales; family Fabaceae; genus Astragalus; species Astragalus membranaceus. The sequence continues at coordinate 16,410,894 of CM076850.1, forward strand.
TCGACATACAATGTGAGGAACCAAAACCTGCTAACCAAGGATGTCTTTCGGACCGTGGTGGAGGACGGTTTCTGATGTTCCCCTCTTTATCTTTCACTCACTTTGTTAGAGTTGATGTTCCTATTATGCATTCGACCCATCTATGTCATCACATTGATTTTAAAACCATCCCTTCATGTTATCCACAATCATTTCTATACAGTTCATGGAGCTAGAGATTAAGTTTTGAATCATGCAATTTAATTCAGACTGCACCATAAATTATAGATTCAAACAATAGTAAATATCATGTCATATAAAGCTAAATAAAACTAGTATTTATGCCTAGTAACATTACCGTGTGTGCTGTTAGCTTTCAAGATCATATACATATATAGAATCACCACTAGTTCCTGCAACTAATTCCCTCCCATCTGTTGAGAATTTCACAGAGAAAATTCCAAAAGAGTATCCTCCATCTTCATCCGATGAAAAATCCAAACCGTCATGGATCTCCTGCATATTATAAGAACTGAAAAAACATTATGAATATGAAAGAATACCATTAGAAAGAATTTATGCACCGAAATCCTGTGTTTGAATATCTATTACTCCAATCTTTATAGAATTTGGAGGCAAATATCTGCTCAGAAGCATTATAATCTGAAACAATTCAATTAGTAGTCCTGTGGTAGTCAAAGATAAATCAGGTTGAAGTTAATGCAAACATAAACAGTTGACTAAAGTTAAGTTCTTCCCTTGTGAAAAGCATCTTCATATTAGCATTAACTTGAAGATTCTTTCTAGAACAACAGTGGTTTTTTGGCTTAAAATGGGGTTGGTTTTAAATATTGAGACAACAAATTAAAAGAAAAACAGGAAAGATGAGTAGCCATATAAAGTTCCTGGGGCAGAGAATTTGGCAAGAACATTTACCATGCCCACTTCTTTTCAGTTATATATAGGCTAAAGTGCTCCCGGGGTCCCTTATCTTTATTTAAAGTAACGAATTAGTCCTTTATGTTTTTTTTTGTCCCAAATAAGTCCTTTATCTTTCAAATTTTTGACACATAAATCCTTTTCCGTCCAACTTTGTTAACAGTGCTTATGTGGTGTGCTGACTCATTATTTGATTAGGTGGCATGTCATTTTTATTTTTGTTTAGCTTTTATTTTTATTAAATTAAATTATATGCAACCTAAGCAAAAATAAAAATGACATGCCACCTAATCAAATAATGAGTCAGCACGCCACATAAGCACTGTTAACAAAGTTGGATGGAGGTTGACGGAAAAAGATTTATGTGTCAAAAATTTGAAAGATAAAGGACTTATTTGGGACAAAAAAAACATAAAGGACTAATTCGTTACTTTAAATAAAGATAAGGGACCCCGGGAGCACTTTAGCCGTTGTATATACTTACTTTATAAAGCATAACAAAAACAACCCCACCTCTGTCCACCCTAAACCCTTTTCTTGTTCGAGAAACATCAAGATCAAGATCAAAATCAACAGCATCAAAAGTAATTAAAAATTCACGAGAAAGCATCCAAAAACAGGATTGAATTAAACACCCAGGAACAAATTAAATAACAAGCAACAAAAACAACCAGAATTAACAAACAACTTTTATGTGTACAAGAAGAATCACGGAGTGAATATTAGTAGATGAGCATCACCTACACAAAAATTCGAGAAGCAGCGTGAATAAAAACTCACGGAGGAAGAAAACTCGAAAATCTAAAGATTAAAGTGAGGAAAACTCACTAGTCTCGGAGTGAAGGCGTCGTTCACGGAGGAGGGAGGACGAAGCAGCGCCGTCGCTCACGAAGGAAGATAGGAGGGAGAAGCTGCTTCGTTCACGGAGGAGGGAGGAGGGAAGGCGCTGTCGCTCACGAAGGAAGGAAGGAGGGAGAAGCTGCTTCATTCACGGAGGGGGGAGGGAAGCTTCTCCGTTCGCAAATGAGAGGGAGGCGGTACTGTGTGTGTGAGGGAGGCGGGTACTGTGTGACTTTTTGCAAATGAGAGGGAGGTAGGGTAAAAGACTGAAACTGGGCTTCAGAAGCGCTTTTAGAAAACGCCTCTAAAGCCTGACCATCAGGGGCGCTTTTTAAAAAGCGTTCCTAAAGGCCCTGCGTGTTCTGGGCATGAGGGGCGCTTTTTAAAAAGCGCCCCTGATGCCCAAAACACGCAGGGCCTTTAGGGGCGCTTTTTAAAAAGCACCCCTGATGCTCAAAATACGGAGGGCCTTTAGGGGCGCTTTTTAAAAAGCGCTCCGTATTTGGGCATCAGGGGCACTTTTTGAAAAGCGCCTCTAAAGGGTGCGCCCTTTTTCTACAGTTCTGTTGTAGTGATTGTTGATTTGGGGTTCATCCTTTGTTTGTTGAGTTAGGGTTTCGTGTTCATTTAGTGTTATTATCTGTTAAAATTGCTGGTTAGAGTAGGTGCTGCTAGTTTGTAATTGTTTAACACTTTTCTCAATAATAAAATTTGTTTAGAAAATATTTTCAATTAGGTGTCTTGGTTATTAGTTATTCTATTCATTACAATTTTCCTTTTTTCGAATATGCGAATTGTTTGTTAGGTTTTGTGAGTTTGTTTTGCCGGAGTTTCGCGTTCATTGTTCGAGTTCGTCCTGGTTCGAGTGTTCGTTCTACTTCGTTCGAGTTCATTGTTGCTTCCACTTGCTCAGGTACTTTTGTTGTTTTCTTGTATTTATTATATGAATAATGGCAATATGGAAGACATCAAAGTCTTTGATTTCTTTAGTTGAAAATAGTTGAATGTCTTAGCTTCAAAATAATTGTACGTTGTGTGTTTTTCACCTGTAATAGGTTTAAGTTCTCTTATCAGGATTTTATTATAAATATTGGGAAATTATGGATAGAAAGTGGATGTCTGCCAATCGTCTGTCTAAGGAATATGTCGCTAGAGTGGATTATTTTGTGAAATGTGCTGTTGAACGTTTAGGGACTTCTAGTGATATCAAATGTCATTGTTTAAGTTGTTGTTATGTAAAATCAGTTAATGCAGAGGAGTTGGCAGGACATTTAAAGGGTTACAGAATTGATCAAAGTTACACTTGTTGGACAATGCATGGTGAGGAAAGAGGTGAATCTTCAAATATGCGTAATAGTACTGAGAGATATGCGCCGGTTGACAATACGCGCGCTGCCCATTCCCAAAATGCGCTAACATGATGAGCAGCGCTTTACCTAGGAGCGCTACCCATGGATATCAATGAGCAGCGCTTTTAAAAGCGCTGCCCATTGTGAGAGTGGAATCAGCAGCACTCAAAAGCGCTGCCCATGGCTAAAAAAAAGTGTTGCCCATCCCCAAATCTGTTGTAGTGAAAAAGAATTTATGTGTTACGAATTTAAAACATTGAGGACCAAACTCAACAAAAAAATTAAAGGACCAAAATAAACTTCTAAAATTATTTTAAACGACTTCAATGCATATATATATATATATATATATATATATATATATATATATATATATATATATATATATATTAGGGAATATCAAGAATGACACTGAACAAGTCAGCATGCCACGCAAGCAATGAGCTGGAGCGTTTGTACAGCTGTGCATAGTTAGAATAAGCAACGGAATGAGTTGGATTGAGTAGTAGTTTGTTAACCTGTTAAGTTTCATTGTAACAGAATCCATAGAATAGCTTCCATGTATAAATACAAATACTCTGTAACTGTGAAGTTCAGTGGAATGAAATCAATTACATTTCTCTCAGAAATTCTTTATGGTATCAATCGCTTTAGATCCTGAGAGCTTCGTTCCCTCGCTTCCGCTCCCAATCACATTGTTCTAACTGTTTCCTTGAAGTTCCTTCCATGGCGTCGTCTCCAGAGCACACTCCTCAACCCGAATCACCTGATAATGGATCGATTTTCCAAGGAATTACCAAGTCTTCGTCCTCACATCACTTCGCTACTGGTCCTAAGCTCTCCATCAAACTCGACGAGAAGAACTTCCTATTATGGAACCAGCAAGTTGAAGGTGTGGTGAAGATGCATAAATTGCATCGCCTACTGGTGAATCCTGTTATTCCACAGAAGTATGCAACGGAAGAAGATCCTCTCGCCGATGTCGTCTCCGACATGGATATCAATGAGCAGCGCTTTTAAAAGCGCTGCCCATTGTTGGAGTGGAATTAGCAGCACAAAGTTTAGCAGCACTCAAAAGCGCTGCCCATGGCTAAAAAAAAGTGTTGTCCATCCCCAAATCTGTTGTAGTGAAAAAGAATTTATGTGTTACGAATTTAAAACATTGAGGACCAAACTCAACAAAAAAATTAAAGGACCAAAATAAACTTCTAAAATTATTTTAAACGACTTCAATGCATATATATATATATATATATATATATATATATATATATATATATATATATATATATATATAACGTTTTTCATATGCTAAGTATGAACGTATAACTTAGAACACGTTTTTTGACAAATATGATTTCGAACTTATATATGCTATATTGTTATCCGTCAAAAAAATACATGTTAAACAATTAAAGAATGCCTATCTTGACGGGATACGCCTTTAAAAATGTAGAGTACTCATATGAGGTTGGGCTCCTTATTTGATTCAAGTTTCATAAGGAACATATTTTTTTTTGACTGAAATAAGGAATATATATAATAATAATCACGTCAAAAAAAATATATAATAATAATGTAATTTTATACGGAATATTTATAACATATGATAAGTTAATATCAAAAATTGTTCTTGACTAGACCATGCCATTACAGATTAGGGTAGGCTTCAGCGACCCATCTCCATGATCCATAGACAACTTATTCACCCTGCTGTCCAACCTATGAGTGAGATCATTTCACATCTCATTGCACAGTTCACAGTCGACCTCGATCACGCGCCTGACAAAGGGATCATGCCACGTCACTGGCACATATATCTATAAATACGATGTCCCATCAACGTAGCAGGTACAAATTTATTATTGTCTGACACATTTTCTCTGAGCTGACTTGAGCGCTGGAGTGTGGGAATAGGCCAGGCCGGCCTACAGGGGCCTACGACCCAGCCTACATCAGGCCCAGGCCAGGCCAGGATAGATAAGGCCAATGCGTTTTTAAAAGCTTATTTAGGTAAAAAGACCAAGACATTTTTAAAAGCCTATTTATCCTCAACAGAACAAATTTTTGATTGGGACCCCATCGAGAGTTGGCCTGCACAACTCAGCATCTTGAAAATTTCTCTGAAAATGGTTCCTTATCTCTTCTTTTTCTTAGTCTGCAGACGGAGCAGCAAGTACCACACGCAAACTTACACACAAAGTGGAGAGATGCCGGTTTGAACCTGGGTAACTACAGAAAATATCCAACTTAACAACTAGTTGTGCTAAGCCTTATAAATTTCTCTCAAAATGGGCTCGTCTATATTATTATTATTATTATTATTATTATTATTATTATTATTATTATTATAATAGTAGTTAATTACCTCATTAACTAAACCACTAACATTTCGCTAAAAATGGTTTCTTTACTAATTTATTTGTACCGTATTATTGTGTGCAATATCCACTCGTTTTGTCGGTCTGTGTGGTTCCTATACTATAATAATAATAATAGTAATAATAATAATAATAATAATAATAATAATAATAATAATAATAATAATAATAATAATAATAATAATAATAATAATATGCTATCTATCTATATCATTAACCTATTACCAAAATATCAATCTTATCATTTTCCCAACTAAACAATTTTAGGATACTCGTGTAATTTCACTTTTTCAAACTTTTTCAAATTTTCAAACTTTTCCACTCTCTCTCACGTACTTTTTCAAAGTTTTTCACTTTTTCACTAACTCATATACTTTTTCAAACTTTTTCACTCTTTCTCACACATTTTTTCACTCTCTCCTCTTCTTTCTTCCTCTAACTCTATCTCATTTTTCTATTTTTCCACAATATATCTACTTTAGTTTCATCTACATGTCTCCTTCATTTTTTTAATATTCTATTTTTTTCTCTGTCAATAAGTTTTATTTAGTCTCTAGAGAAATATTACAATTTGTAAAATTTGAAACTTTACTACAATTTTGTTTTCTAGTCTCTACAGGAAATATTACTTATCACTCTCTCTCATATATTTTTTCCAACTTTTTCAATCTTTCTCACACATTTTTTCACTTTCTCCTCCTCTTAATTTCTTCATCTAACTCTATCGATCATTTTTCTATTTTTCACAATATATCTACTTTAATTTTATCTACATGTCTCATTCATTTCTAATATTCCATTTTTCTCTATCAATAAGTTTTATTTAGTCTCTACGGAAAATATTACAATTTGGAAAATTTGAAACTTTAATACAATTTTGTTTTCTAATCTCTACGGAAAATATTACATATTGCTGGTAAATGTTCACGGAGTAATGTTCGGACTAACTCAATTACAATTTGAAACTTTTTGTTAATCTACTTTAAATTAGTCTTGATTTTCACAGGGTAATGTTCAGACTAATTAAATTATATTTAAGTCTATTAATAAAAATAACACGACAACATCCGTGTATATGCACGGGTATACTGCTAGCAGTGGCGGACCTGGCATGTATCCAGGGGGTTCAGCTGAACCCCCTGAAATTTTTTTTTTGCACTAAAATTACATAAATCATTAACTAAATTCTAAATGCCAACATAGACAACAAACATGACATGATCGACATACAATGTGAGGAACCAAAAACCAGCTAACCAAGGATGTCTTTCGGACCGTGGTGGAGGACGGTTTCTGATGTTCCCCTCTTTATCTTTCACTCACTTTGTTAGAGTTGATGTTCCTATTATGCACTCGACCCATCTATGTCATCACATTGATTTTAAAACCATCCCTTCATGTTATCTACAATCATTTCTATACAGTTCATGGAGCTAGAGACCAAGGTTTGCACCCATTTGACACCGGTCTTAAAAAATTTGACACCCCTGACCCCGGGGTCCTGGGTCCGACACTGACTGCTAGTAATAATAATAATAATATGAACAGATTGAGCTCGAGGGGCAAACCATACTTGAATTTAACCACTAACAATTGTCGAAGATCGACATTCAAGCACTACGTATGAATTTGGCGTATAGATTCTTTTCACCATACAACCGCTGCAAAGTGCAAAGTATCTGAATTTATGAGTCGGTTGCTTTTACAGTTTTACTAGCGTGTTTGAGTTTATCTTTTGGTTTTACTAGTGCCACTTTCTGGACTCCTCATGTCTTGGACAAATGTAGGAATCGGAAAATTTTCTTTGTAAATATTAGCTGGACTGCTGGAGAATAACAAGAGAATTTTCGTAAATACTAGATTTTTGTTCTTAGGCTAAACACGACAGAAAGAAACTAGTGTGTGGCTTATGTTTTCTATATTCCAAGCAGTGATTTACAGGCTATTTTTGATTCTGCGTCTACTGCCGCAAATAATATTCTATAAAAAAATTCTGACTGAAGTGGAAATATAGAAAAAAGAATTAAGAGGAGGGGACTTAACAAGTTAATATTAGAAGAGTAAGTTATCAGTCATAGCAATTATCGTTTTAATATTGTTTTTTCTGGTTAAATATATTTCTGGTCTCTATAAAATTTTGATTTACGGTTTTAGTCCTTAAATTTTTTTTTTACCTATTTTTAGTTACTACTTTTTTCATTAGTTTTAGTCTATCAAGACATTTAATAGTGATTCATGACTTTTAATAAGAGTTTCTTGAACCTTTTATAGCGCTTCTAAATGCTATTAAAAGTTATAAGCGCTATTAAAAATTACAAGAAACTAAAATTGAAAGAAAAAGAGATCAAAAGTAGGTGAATTTTTTTTAATGACTTAAATAAAAAAAACTCAAATTTTATACGAATTAAAAACATATTTAACCCTTTTTTATAAACAAAAACAATTATTAAACTAAGTCCAAAAGGTACTCCAACCCACGGCTAAAGCAATTCAGTAGAAACTATTCAAATGGCTTCTAAACATAGCGATTATCATTCTTATTCCTAGCTTTATTGCGGAGGATTTTTTCAGGAATATGTTAGGTTTACCTAGCTAGGTACAAATTTTGCTAATTAACATCTTTCTTGGGTTTAGTGTTATGATGGATTGAGTTTTCTTTTTGTTTCCTTTTTTTTTACGGTTTAGGGTTTAGGGTTTTTTCAGGAATATGTTAGGTTTGCCTAGCTACAAATTTTGCTAATTAACATCTTTCTTGGGTTTAGTGTTATGATGGATTGAGTTTTCTTTTTGTTTCCTATTTTTTTTTGTGCTGCAAATGATTGTTAATGACTTTGGTGTCAGTATGGTTGGGACGAGAGTCATTATCGTGATGTTTTTGCATATCTTTATAAGATTCTTTTTAGTTTCTTTCGATTATAATATTGGTTCTACACACGGGTATCAGTCTAGGCCCCAATGTTTTTTGTTTATTTTCTCTTTATTACCAATAAAATTTAAGGGAATTTCTTTTTTTCTTCTTGATATTTTTTTCTAAGAAAGAATTAACATAGAAAATTTTAACAAGGCTCCATATTTCTTTCTTTTTCTTTTGTTTTAAAAAAAATCGACGTCGCGCGATTGAAATTGAGTTTTATCAATTTTGGATAAGAAGAACTTGAAAATGAAAAGCACCTCGAGAAGCAAAAGGACCATCACTAGCTAGATTTTTAAAGAATGTAAGATTAAAATAATGATCCATTTTGACGAAGATGAAGAAACTACATTATTAAAATTTATTTTTACTACCATAGTCAATTTTGGGAGCCAGTAATACATAATAATATAATAATACAATTTTGGTAAGTATTATCTTAGTAGGTGAAGTTTGTTTTGCAACTTAATTTTATTGCCTAACTTTACCAAAACAAGAAGTAATCTATCTTAACCTTACCTAAAATAGAATAGAATCTGCTTACTCCAAATTGATAGGGACTTCTACTTTTGTTTTTTGAGATCTTTTCTATTTTTCAATTGAGAAAACACCAAAACCAATACATATACAAAGTTTACGGTAGAGAAGTGTCTCATGTTGTCTGCAATCCTGAGCTTCTACTTATAGAAGAAGACGCCAATTGTCGATACAATTTCAAACAATTTTCAAGTATTGATTCACCATAGACCACATGAAACACTTTTTCACCCGATTAATAATAAAGAATCAATATAACATTGGTATTGGAAAGAGGGAACAAATACGTGTATACGTGTGGGAACATTTACTAACAAAATGGCACCCAATGTTTGGGATGAGATTGGATGATGAATGATGATAATGACATTGTGATTGCCAGCCTTTCTTTTCCACCACCGATATGCATGTCATTATCAAATCCAACTAATTAAGAAAATTCAAATTCAAAGCTACGATAGAAAAATATCATGGAATCTAGCTGCATTAACGACTGTAATTCAATTTACATAAGTCAAAACACGTTATATATTGGTGAGGTGGGGTTGACTTCCACCGTCCAAAATCCCAAAATCCTCACCCCACACAACTTGGTTAAAAAGTAATGTTTTCTGATGTGTTTTATTCATATTTTGTTTTATTTAATGAAAGATTATCTATATCTTTTAATCTTTCTTAGGTTAACAAAATTTATTTAAAAAATGACATTTAGCTAGGGATGAGTCTTTTTTCGGCCCATTACTGACTACCCAGAGTGTTCCAATGCTTTCAACGAAAGACTAATCTCCGGTCATGTTTAGGATGAAATTTCGCACTGGCTAACACCCGGGAGCACCAGGTCAACCCCGGCCATATCCTAGGCTAGGACATCGGTACAAACATTTGCTTGTCGACGAATATGAGTAACAGTTGCACGTAACTTAATCCATTGTTATCTTGATACTCAAAATTTGCGGCCTCTCGTGATTTAATCTTGTGAGGTGAGTGCGTGAAAATTGTTAAGCTACTAGTATTAGTTTTAGGGTACTAAGATAAAGCTAACATAATTAAAGAGGAAGAATAGATAAACTAGCTAGTGAAAAATAAAATATTTTTTCATCATTGGTTAATTTCTCAGAGGAAACAATAAACTTAATAAATTATTCGACAAAATTGCTAGCCATTCATGCTTCAACATCTTATGGGAGCATAATAAAACTTAAAACATAGGAAATAGTTGTCAAAATTATTTGTCAAAAAAATTTATCAAAGTAACAATTACTTTCAACTTAGTGTTAGCGCTGTGGCTGAAAAGATGTGACGAACGGTACCTGCAAAAGAACGAAAGTTAAGAAAACAACCGGAGGGGTCTTGACGACGCGCCCTTAAGGATTTATCCGCCTCTACAGCGCAAATCCCCCGAGGGTACGTACAACCGGTCTCGTCTGATTACACAATAGCGAATCAGGAATCCGAACTGGCAAGAAGGAACTGTTTAGTGCTTCAGGAAAGATAACCCAAGAAGGTCAGAGAAGATCAAAGAGCAGCGTATTTTATTTTCAGAGAAGAGCTGATTTCATTGATCTGTCAAGCGCTACTCGACTAGCATTTATATAGGCTCTACCGATAACTAACTCCAGAGAAAAGAGTGGAAGTGGAGCGCATAACATCCCTCAGCTTGCGCACAAAGTAAGCGAAGTTAGCTGTAACCGCCTAGCTTGTCCACCAAGCAATGAACCTGGACAATTTTGATAAGATGAACGTGGACAAGTCTTGGCGGCCAAGGAAAACCGTTTGCAAAAAAACCGAGTAAAAATAGTTTGGTTCAACAGAATAGCGAAAATAGAGGCTTTTCGGATAGGCTCAATAAGTCCAAAATATAATAATAATAATAATAATAATAATAATAATAATAATAATAATAAAATAATATATGAGTAATTAAAAATAAACGCAAGGCTGGTCGTGCGCCCAGGAGGGAAATCAGAAGATTTACACTGAGCCCCACAGAGATGGTCTCAGCTTGTGCGCGCGAGGAGTCCCACTTACTAGCTTGTTTATAAACCCTCACAAGGTTTTAATATATAAAGGCTTTGGTTTCCACAAAGCCAACCAATGTGGGACTTCCCCACTTTTGTAATATCATATAGAATCAATTAATTTTACAACAATCCCCCACATATTTCAAAAGTTTCGAAAAGAATAAGAAAAGGAAGTTTCCTGGGTTATCATCGTAGATGTAATGCATCGGAGCTGTATAGCAAGCTATGGAACCAGTCCTAGACAGATGAAACATAACATACAGTGAATTGGTTTAGCAAGCTATGGAACCCAAGACACATGTTATATGTTAGAGGTTTCACCATCACATTACACCCCCACAGTTCTTGCTGTTTCTGCCGTTTTGCGCTACTAGGCCGTGCGCGTGCTCGGTATTCATGAGTGCTCTAGAGATCTCGCCAGGATCTCATGCAAGCGGCCCCACTTGACACTCATATAGGTGATTTCATCAAGTGTATGCTGCAAGTCATACACCACCCATAAGGGCTATGATAATCATTAAAAGCTTTAAGCTTAACCTCTTTAACCCTGCAGTCTAGCACTATCACAATAACATCATAACATCATAGAAAGGGACAAGAATAAAATTAATTACGTGAATTAATTTTTCAGTGCTAGCAATGTCAAGAAGCGACTTGTTTTTACCACATTGAACATTCTTCTTGGGATCTCCAATCACAAAGGTTGGGTTACCATCACTTCTTGATTTCAATTGGCTTAAGTCCCATTCCCCTCGATGTTTCAAATATCAGTTTCTTCCCTAGGGGTTTTGTCAGAGGATTGGCCAAATTCACTTCTGACTTCACATAATCGATCGATATTAATCCATATTTTTGCAATTGTTTGACAATGTTGTGTCTCAATTGCACATGTCTATTTTTGCCATTATAGGTCTTATTCTTTGCAACGGCTATTGCCGACTGACTATCACAGTGTATTGACACTGATGGTGTCGGTTTCATTCCCAACGGAATTCCAGCTAAAAGGTTGTTTAACCATTCAGCTTCAGTACCAGCCAACTCCAGAGCTACAAATTCCGACTCCATAGTCGATCTAGCAATAATGGACTGTTTGGCTGACCTCCAAGTTACCGCACCACCACCAAGTGTAAAAATGTAACCACTAGTGGATTTGGTCTCATCTGAATCAGATATCCAGTTAGTATCGCAGTATCCTTCTAATACTGCGGGAAATCCACTGTAAGTAATACCATAATTTGTGGTACCTCTCAAATATCGCATAAGGTGAGCAATTTCCTTCCAATGATCCTGACCAGGGTTATGAGTATACCTACTCAGACGACCGACTGCGAATGCAATGTCTGGTCGAGAAAAGTTCATTAAGTGCAGTAGGCTCCCAATTATTTGGGCATACTGAGGTTGGTCAAGAGGATCACCTCTATTTTTCTTCAAGTGTGAATTAGCTTCATAAGGAGTACTCAATGGGGTAGATTTATAGTGACCAAACTTCCTAAGAAGTTTTTCAACATAATATTCCTGTGATAGTATAATACTATCACCTTCCCTGATAACTCTAACTCCTAATATTACATTTGCCTCACCCATATCTTTCATATCAAAGGTAGATGAAAGAAAAGATTTTGTTTTAACAACAATGTCAAGACAAGTACCAAAAATGAGCATGTCATCTACATACAGGCATATAATCACATGTTCTCCACACACAATTTTAGTGTCAACACATTTATCAACATCAGTTGTGGAGAAACCATCACTAATCAAAGTTTTGTCAAATTTTTCATGCCATTGTTTTGGTGCTTGTTTTAAACCATACAACGACTTAAGGAGTTTGCATACTTTATTCTCTTGACCAGAAACTATACATCCTTCGGGTTGAGCCATATAAATTTCTTCTTCTAAGTCACCGTTCAAAAAGGCAGTTTTAACATCCATTTGGTGAATAACAAGTTTATGGATAGAAGCTAAAGCCATTAATACTCTAATAGAAGAAATTCTAGTTACTGGAGCAAAAGTATCAAAATAGTCAATGTTTTGTTTTTGAGAAAATCCTTTTGCTACTAATCTAGCTTTGTATTTATCAATAGACCCATCAGGGTTATATTTTTTTTTAAAAATCCACCTGCATCCTATTGGTTTTGCTCCAGGAGGTAAATCGACTAAAGTCCAAGTTTTACATTTTGAAATTGAATCTATTTCAGTTTTAATGGCTTCTTTCCAAAATTTTGACTCAAAGGCAGAAATTGCTTCAATAAATGTTTCAGGATCTTTTTCAACAAGATAAGTGTAAAAATCATTTCCGAAGGATGTTTCTTTTCTTGGTCGTTTACTTCTCCTTAGTTCTTCACATGGTTCTTCACGTGTATCGTCACTAGTAGTCACTAGTGGTTGTCTAGTCGTACTATCACGTTTCAGAGGAAACATGTTTTCAAAAAAGTCAGCATTTTTAGTTTCGATGATAGTGTTGTTATCTAGAACATCACTTCTCACAACTAGAAATCTATAAGCAGCGCTATTTTCGGCATACCCTATAAACGCACAATCAGATGTCTTGCAACCAATTTTTCTTTTCTTAGGGTCAGGGAACATAACTTTGGCCAAGCACCCCCACACTTTTAAATATTTCAAGTTAGGTTGATCTCATTTCCATAGTTCATAGGGGGTTTTTTCCGGTTTTCTTATGAGGAGTTTTATTTTGTATAAAGCAAGCAGTTAGGATAGCCTCACCCCACAAGTTATTTGGTGCACTAGAACTAACTAACATGGCATTCATCATCTCTTTCAGGGTCCTATTTTTCCTTTTGGCTATGCCATTAGATTCAGGTGAATAAGGGGGAGTTGTTTCATGTATGATGCATTCGTTTTCACAAAAATCATTAAACGATATATACTCTCCTCCGCGATCGGATCTAACTCGTTTAATTTTCCTATCTAATTGGTTTTCTACTTCTGCCTTATATGATAAGAAAGCTTCAAATGCTTCATCCTTTTGTCTTAATAAATATACCTTAGTATATCTCGAAAAATCATCTATAAAGGTCACATAATAATATTTACCACCTCTAGTTGGAGTTTGTTTTAAATCTCCTAAGTCCGAATGAATTAAATTAAGCAACTCAGTTTCACGTTGTACGGGGGGACAGGTTTTCGTAGTTAGCTTGGATTCAACACACACGCCACACTTGCTATGTTGATTATCGCTAATTGTTATCATACCAAGACGTTGCAATTTAATAACATACCTAAAGTTGATATGACCTATGTAACACCCCTTTTTCTACCCAACGGTTTATTAAAAAAAAATCAGAGTTCTATTGAAGACACAAGACCTGAAACACTGAACCTATACCTAGTTTAAGTCCAGAAATTTGACCTGACTTGGGACGCTCATAACTCGAGCTACACTACTCCAAATTTAACCAAACCAGTGCCAAAGTGACCAAAATTAAGTCTGTTTTCTAACAAAAAAAGTCCCATAATTTTTTGACGAACAGAAAGTTCCCAGTTTTAAAAATACCGAACCTGTGTCCAGAATGCTTCCAGAATATTACCCTAACTTGTGGAATTCATATCTCGAGCTACACAACTCTAAACGCAACCAAAACAGTGTCAAATTAACAAGCATCAAGTCTATTTTCCAGAACAGTAAACCACATAATTTTTCAGTCAACACAACGTTCCCAGTTACCGAAATACTGAACCTCTACCCACATCATTCCCAGAATTTTAACCTAACTTGTTTCACCTATAACTCAAGTTTTACAACTCCAAATGCAACCAAATCAACGCCAAATTAACAAGCATTCAATCAAGTTTTCGAAATGACAAACCACATAATTTTTCAATTAGTAAAACGTTCTCAGTCACTGAAATACTAAACCTATGTCAGAACATCTCAAAACAGTGAATTCAACAACACAAACAACCATCACACTTCAGCCACATATAGATATTATAAACATCAACAGCAATTTAAACAACTACTCCTAACACCTAGTCCCCATGATTTCGTGGTTTATAAATTATTAACTATGAACGAGAGCCCCCTTACCTTATTGAAGAACTCGAATCCTTAGGCTTAGAAACCTTGAAAAACTTAGCTTTTCTTCTCTCTCCTCTTTTCTTTCTTGGTCACGAACCCCTCTCTTTCTTTTTCTCTATGGAAGCGACGAAATTCCTCTCTTTTTCCTTGCCTTGGCCGCCACTCCTTAGCTCTCACTCTCTCACAAAATCTAATTTTCTCAACTAATGAAACCCTAACTTAAAAACTCCTTATTTATAGGCTCACTTAACCAATCATGGGCTTTCTTAGTTTATGACTTAATCATGGGCCTCCACTAACACCTCTAATTCGCCACCACCTATCCACATATACTAACAACTAATTATTTCTAATATTCTATCACATAAAATCCCTAAATAATTAATTAAATCAATTAATTAATTATCTCCTACCACCTAAACCTCATTTAATTAACTAGAAAATTAATCTACTATTTCCGGGCTGTTACAACTCTCCCCCCCCTAAAAAAAATTTCGCCCTCGAAATTTACCCGCTAAAACTAACACTCTCCCACTAACAATCACACACAGTTCACACAGCAGGGAAGGTCAAAAACAAACCAGACAACAGCACATAGGGATACACAAAACACATAACACTAGTAGGGATGTCTCCCCCACTAGATCACTTACCATTGGCAACTTTTGATGTACCTGCAACGCAAACATTGGTTAGCACTAAAAAGACAACAGTTGGTCGCTAACCGACACAACGACTCGATGACTTGGCCGGACGGACCAACCATTGCTCTGATACCACTAATGTAACACCCCTTTTTCTACCCAACGGTTTATTAAAAAAAAATCAGAGTTCTATTGAAGACACAAGACCTGAAACACTGAACCTATACCTAGTTTAAGTCCAGAAATTTGACCTGACTTGGGACGCTCATAACTCGAGCTACACTACTCCAAATTTAACCAAACCAGTGCCAAAGTGACCAAAATTAAGTCTGTTTTCTAACAAAAAAAAGTCCCATAATTTTTTGACGAACAGAAAGTTCCCAGTTTTAAAAATACCGAACCTGTGTCCAGAATGCTTCCAGAATATTACCCTAACTTGTGGAATTCATATCTCGAGCTACACAACTCTAAACGCAACCAAAACAGTGTCAAATTAACAAGCATCAAGTCTATTTTCCAGAACAGTAAACCACATAATTTTTCAGTCAACACAACGTTCCCAGTTACCGAAATACTGAACCTCTACCCACATCATTCCCAGAATTTTAACCTAACTTGTTTCACCTATAACTCAAGTTTTACAACTCCAAATGCAACCAAATCAACGCCAAATTAACAAGCATTCAATCAAGTTTTCGAAATGACAAACCACATAATTTTTCAATTAGTAAAACGTTCTCAGTCACTGAAATACTAAACCTATGTCAGAACATCTCAAAACAGTGAATTCAACAACACAAACAACCATCACACTTCAGCCACATATAGATATTATAAACATCAACAACAATTTAAACAACTACTCCTAACACCTAGTCCCCATGATTTCGTGGTTTATAAATTAGGGTTAAAGGTATGTTTCGTCCCTGCAAATATCACAATAATCCAGTTTCGTCCCTGTAAAAAAAAAAAGTTTTAAAACAGCCCTTGCAATTACCAAACGCTTCTAGTTTCGTCCCTGCTGTTAACTTTCCATCCAAAAAACTAACAGTTGCCACGTCATCAACCCTTGCCCAAAAAAAAGTTTTAAAACAACCCTTGCAATTACTAAACGCTTCTAGTTTCGTCCCTGATATTAACTATTCATCATCTTCAACCTCTTGATTGTCTTCTTCAAACCCAAATCCCATCAAATCTCCTTATTTCTTTACACAAAATCTCATTCTCACCACAAACACCAAATAATGACACAAAATAGTTAGGAAACAATAAGAAAGACAAATTATTGTAAAAAAAAACTTAAAAATTGATTCAAAAAAAAAGAAGGCAACGTGAGAAGTTCACCCATCCCTAAAAAATTAGTGGTTTCCCATCGAAATCCTGATCAATATCAAGTGTAACCAGAGGTAGGAAAAAAATTGAGTGGTAAAAATTAGCAAGAGAATAAAAACACCAAAGAGAATCAACATTGAAACAAAGAAGATAACTTTTCTTAAACTGGAAATTAAGATTGGTTTATGTCTTTTAATTTCTTAATTAAATATGGATACATACGTAACATACTATCTTTTCTTTCATGTTCAATCACTGATTTGTTCATAGAATTGCAAACAAAAAATATAATTGAGAATTTGAACATAGGAGATGTATGAGAACTTGAATAGAAAATTAAGTGAGTCACAGAATCAGAGTAGAATCTGTGAGATGAAAAAAAATGATGGTAAAAGTCTCAAAAACAGAGAATGAAGCATAAAACAAAAATAAAAAATTTCTAGAGAAGCTTACCTAGGAAAAAATGATTATTGTTTCCTAACTATTTTGTGTCATTATTTGGTGTTTGTGGTGAGAATGAGATTTTGTGTAAGGAAATAAGGAGATTTGATGGGATTTGGGTTTGAAGAAGACAATCAAGAGGTTGAAGATGATGAATAGTTAATAGCAGGGACGAAACTAGAAGCGTTTGGTAATTGCAAGGGTTGTTTTAAAACTTTTTTTGGGCAAGGGTTGATGACGTGGCAACTGTTAATTTTTTGGATGGAAAGTTAACAGCAGGGACGAAACTAGAAGCGTTTGGTAAATGCAAGGGCTGTTTTAAAACTTTTTTTTTACAGGGACGAAACTGGATTATTGTGATATTTGCAGGGACGAAACATACCTTTAACCCTATAAATTATTAACTATGAACGAGAGCCCCCTTACCTTATTGAAGAACTCGAATCCTTAGGCTTAGAAACCTTGAAAAACTTAGCTTTTCTTCTCTCTCCTCTTTTCTTTCTTGGTCACGAACTCCTCTCTTTCTTTTTCTCTATGGAAGCCACGAAATTCCTCTCTTTTTCCTTGCCTTGGCCGCCACTCCTTAGCTCTCACTCTCTCACAAAATCTAATTTTCTCAACTAATGAAACCCTAACTTAAAAACTCCTTATTTATAGGCTCACTTAACCAATCATGGGCTTTCTTAGTTTATGACTTAATCATGGGCCTCCACTAACACCTCTAATTCGCCACCACCTATCCACATATACTAACAACTAATTATTTCTAATATTCTATCACATAAAATCCCTAAATAATTAATTAAATCAATTAATTAATTATCTCCTACCACCTAAACCTCATTTAATTAACTAGAAAATTAATCTACTATTTTCGGGCTGTTACAACCTAATCTAGCATGCCACAGATTACAAGAGTCAATCAAATACGCATAAGTGGAAGCATTGTTATTCAAATCAGAAATGTTAAGTACAAAAAGTCCATGATCATAATAACCCTTTCCTACAAAGACATTGTTTTTAGTTAAAACAATCTTATTAGATTCAAAGGTCACTTTGATTCCATGCTTCAGCAGTACTCCAACAGAGATCAAGTTTGCCCTTATATTAGGCACATGGAGCACGTTTGTGAGAGCCAATGTCTTTCCCGATGTGAGCTTTAGAAGGACTTTTCCTTTTCCCGAGACTGGGGCAGGATGTGAGTCACCAAGATAGATTTGTTCTTCTCCTTCCCCTACAGGAGTGTAGGAGGTAAAAGTCTCTCTGTTAGCATAGATATGCTTGGTGGCTCCAGAATCTACCACCCACTTGTTCACATCAGTCGCCATATTGACCAGAGAAACGACAGCAGCGATGACATCGTCATCCTCATCATCATCTCCGTCGGCATCAGCCAAGTTGGCGTTGCCTTAGGAGGAACCTCGCTTCTCACTCTATGCCTGCATTTAGGAGCATAGTGTCTTGGCTTTCCACAAACAAAACAGAAACCTCTTTTCTTGAAATCAGAGCTATGAACAGGGTTATGATTATCGTTCTTTTTGTTGTTCTTATGCTCAGCAGATTTTTTAGAGTCGTACCTTTTGTTTGAAGACTCAGGTTTGTTTTTGTCATACCTTGAAGATTTATTCACTACCATGTTTGCTCGAGCAGCCACTGATCTAGCCTTTGATTTGTTGCTTTCCTTTCGGTTGGTATCTTCAATGATGAGATGGGTCAGCAGCTCGTTCAGCGACAATTGCTTGTGCTTGTGCTTCAGTTGTTGCTTGTAGTCCTTCCATGATTCAGGCAGCTTCTCAATCAGGATCCCAGCAACGAACTCATCAGGGAGAACAATACTTTCAGCCTTCATTTCCTCCACCAACCTGTAGTACTCATTGATCTGGGCTTTGATTTCGTCGTGCTCATTCATCATCCAGCGATAGTAGTTGCTGATGACGAACTTTTGTTTGCTAGCATCTTCAGCAGTGTATTTGAGAATAAGGGATTCCCAAATTTCATTAGCCTCCTTGTAGGTGCAGTAGATGTCAAACAGGTCGTTAGAGAGAGTGCTGAGAATTGTGTGACGGCACATTTTATTGGCATGTGTCCACAATTTGACCTGTTTGGGAGTCGCAGATGACTCAAGTTTGGAGTCAGAGAGCGCCGCAGGAAGGTCAGAGAAGAGAAGAGCAGCGTATTTTATTTTCAGAGAAGAGCTGATTTCGTTGATCTGTCAAGCGCTATTCGACTAGCGTTTATATAGGCTCTACCGATAACTAACTCCAGAGAAAAGAGTGGAACCGGAGCGCATAACAGCCCTCAGCTTGCGCACAAAGTAAGCGAAGTTAGCTGTAACCGCCTAGCTTGTCCACCAAGCAATGAACCTGTACAATTTTGATAAGATGAACGTGGACAAGTCTTGGCGGCCAAGGAAAGCCGTTTGCGAAAAAAACCGAGTAAAAATAGTTTGGTTCAACAGAATAGCAAAAATAGAGGCTTTTCGGATAGGCTCAATAAGTCTAAAATATAATAATAATAAAATAATTTATCGGAAGATTTACACTGAGCCACACAGAGATGGTCTCAGCTTGTGCGCGCGAAGAGTCCCATTTACTAGCTTGTTTATAAACCCTCACAAGGTTTTAATATATAAAGGCTTTGGTTTCCACAAAGCCAACCAAAATCAATTAATTTTACAACACTTAGTTCCAAAACCGAACTCATGGGCTGGGTCATACTAAGCCCACTATCAAAAATCATGCCGAGGTAATTCTACATGTGGGGGTGATCGATAATGGGCTACTCTTAGACTTCGAGAGTCACCATTCTATTCCTGAAGCCCACAATGAAAAATGATGCCAAGGGTAATCCTACATGTGGGGGTGGTCGATAATGGCTTTTCTTGGACTTCGAGAGTCACCATTTTATTCCTTAATTTTGGTTTCTTTTCTCACTCCCCTCACTACTCTCCCACCTCCTAAATTAGTGAAAAGACTAAAATATCTCTAAACTTAAAAAAAAAATCTCCTCACTATGTGTTTTCGTTTTTTTCTGCGATTTTGCTAGATTTCGGACCATAGAAATAAAAATTGGCGGTATTAACATACCGAATGTTAATTTTTTTTTGTGTTTTGCTTAATCGATACTAAGGTACTCGACATTTATTTGTGATTTGAAATTTACACATTCTGTATTAAGGTAACGACTTTGATTCCATCGACCCTTTTGGTCAATAGATAGAATTTCAACAATCTAGATTTTACCGACAACATTGATCAACGGCCTAGATTCAATCAAAGTACTTTCTCCATCTCAAGCATCGCTAACTCATAGGGGACTCCCAAAAGCTCGTGTAGAATATGAGTGGCATCCATCTTCATATAGGAAGGGATATTGAAGAATTTCCCAACGGTAGGAATGTTGAGCAATTGAGACACATCATCCAGATTTATCATAATCTCTCCCACAAATAGGTGGAAGCTAGACGTGTTTGGCTGGCAGCACTCCACGAATGCACTGATAATTCCCTTGTCGACTGCTTGTACACTAGGCAGACAAGGGGAGAAGGCCAAACGCTTCACAATGGCGTGAATCTCAAGAACTGGCCCAATCAAGCAGTGTCTCGTGGTCTTGCATCATCGTGGTCTCAATAAAAAAGTCAAAATGCACTTTTGGTCTTTTATGTTTCACCAGAATTTCAGTTTGGTCCTTTATGTATTTTTTTTCTCACTTTGGTACTTTATGGTTCAAATATGTGTCAAACTAGTCTTTTTTTTAAACTTTCCGTCCACTAATGTTAACGCATGTCATGCTTATTGTTAACAAGTGAGGTGGCTTGCTTAGTTGGCATTAGTGCACTCTAGCCAAAAAACTTCATCTTCATCTTCATCCCCCAAACCCCACCACCATGAACCACCACCCGCTCACTCTCTTTTCTCTCCACCATCACCACCACTTCAAGCTCTCTCTCCCCACTATTCATCTCTCTCCATTTGCCCTCTCTCTCTCTCTCATCCTTGCTCCCTCTCCTCTTTTCTCTTCATCCCTTCATCATTTCTCAATTTCAGAGTAGCAAAAAAAAATGGAATTTGTGTAAAGGCATCTTCACATCCAATTAACTGAAACTATACAGTGTTCAAAACTATATATACAAACTAATCTGCACTAACTATCATCTAACTGTCTAACTGATGATCTAACAATTAACTAACCAATTAAGTTAAATGACTAACTTAAACTAACTCTAGTTAAGTTACATCCGAAAATAGTTCCCCTCAAGTTGGAATGAGGTAGCATGGAGAGGCTTAGTGAACACATCTACAATATGTGCTTTAGAAGGAACCGTGAGCAAGTGAATTATCTCCTTCTGAATCTTCTCTCTAACCACATGACAGTCGATCTCTATGTGCTTGGTTCTTTCGTGGAATGTTGAATTGTGTGCAAGATAAATGGCCGACTTATTATCACAGTACACTGAAGTTGGAGCATTAGGATAGGCTTGTAAATTATTCAGTAAATAGTGCAACCAGTGTATCTCACAAACAAGTCTAGCAAGTGCACCATACTCAGCTTCAAATGAAAAGCGTGAGACCGTGTTCTGCTTCTTAGACTTCCAGGAAACTACGCTCATCGAAACGGATCCAAATTCGAAATTTTTGCTTCCATCTAATTGCGGTTGAACAAGCACCATTGCAGGGTTCTCATTCGGATGAATGAAGAACGGATTTTACGAATTCGTCGTGAAAACAACAAAAGAAACAACTATCTGGTTTGCCATTGTTGTTGATCGAATCAGATCTTGGAGAAGAATGACTAAGTAATTGAATGGAAAGTTGAAGGTAATGTGCCATACGGTTTTCGGTGGCGAACTAGAGCTCAAAGATTAGGCTCTAATACCATCTTTGTTTTAGAGTAGCAAACGAAATGGAAATTGTGTAAAAGCATCTTCACATCCAACTAACTGAATCGGTACAATACGGTGTTCAAAACTATAAATACAAACTAATCTGCACTAACTATCATCTAACTGCCTAACTAATGATCTAACGGTTAACTGCCCAATTAAGTTAAATGACTAACTTAAAGCAACTCTATTAAGTTACATCAGATAATATCATTTCTAATTTTTCAATTTGGGCTATCTAGTATCTATTGTCGATATTACAAAAAAAAAAGAATTGAAATTCAATGGCGTGTACAGGTTAGTTTAAGTACGGAGATCACAGTTGTACGTAGAAATATGCAAGAGATCGAGGTCTATACATGAATCTAGTTGTACATGTAAAAAATCTAGTGGCCCCCATATTGCTACATAGTTTATAACTATCGACTATGGCTAGCCAATTAAGTTCACTAACAAAGGAATTTTAACTGTACATGAGCTAGACAAGTCACTGTGGTTCAGTTTATTCATCTGTCTGCCATGCAGATGCTTGAACTTTTTGAACTTTGGTCAACAACATCAAAAATGTGCCTCGTTTTATATACTGATAAATAGTACAACTACTGAATGGCTTGTCAAAATATATTTGATGTTTCATTTCATTGTGGTATAGCTATTAGCTAGGCTGTGTGATAAGAATGAATGAATCAATACTACGTCACAATATATATGGTTTGAAATTTTGAATGCAGAAAGTGAAGTGTGGTTACTCTATGTACAGTATCAAATTGTATGGTAGAAAGGAGAGGAGCTTTGGAAAGTGTTGGAATGAAAATCTACCCCTGTTTGGTACTTGTACCTCTAGCTACCTCTTTATTAAAGAAATAAAAGTGAGGTGATTCACATACCTGAAATACTGAATTGATTGACATGACCGTGGTGTTTGCAGCAGGATTCTTTTTACATGGAGATATGTAAATGATTAAATGCTTAACAAGACCATATTGTTGCTTTGGTAAAACAAAAAACAATACTACCATAACTATTTTCATATTATTGTTGACCTGATTCTCCAAGAATTTCTTTTTTAGAAATCAACTAGAGTTTCATGGATCCAGCATCTTGTGAGTTATAGTTCATCCAACGCTTTTACATTTTTAAATATTTAAAATTTTGTCATTTGTCAAAAATTAGAGGTAAAATAATCATTTTGCTACCAAAAAACAAAAGGAAAACAAGTTTTTCAGCATTTTAAAAAGAAAAATAAATAAAACTGATGCGCTGTCAGAAGTTTTTTTTTAAAAAAAAAAAAAATTTAAATTTTTTTTTAAAACTGTTTTTTTTTAAAATCGATTTTTTAAAAAACTGTTTTTTATTAAAAATGGTTTTTTTTTAAAAACGATTTTTTTAAAAAAATAATAAACTGTTATTTTAGTTTTTTTATTTTTTTTTTGACACACTTAGTTTTTTTATTTAAAAGCTGTTTTTTTTAAAAGTTTTTTTTTTCATAATTTTAAAAATATAATTTAATTAATATTTTAAAATCTGTTTTTTTTTAAAAAAAAAAAAGTCCTTTTTCACCATTTTTTATCCAACGGGACTTCCAACATGAGTGCCGACAACAGTAGCAACGAGAGCGGCAACAAAAGCGCCAACGGGACTGCCAACAGGAGTACCGACTTTTTTAAGACTTTTTCCAACACAACTATTTTTAAAAAAATTATAATTTACTCAAAAGACCAAAATTAATCAATTTAACCACCACTAATTATAAAAAAAAACTTTTGTCAAAAAAACACATACCTTTAACAAAATATTACAAAAAATCCAAAAAACTAAATTATTAAATTCATATTATACTCAATAATTAAATAATCTAAAATTTATTATTTACTATAATCTCTCTATTAAAACTACTCAATCAATTTAACCACTACAAAAATTTACCAAATTACTATTTTATAATTACTAAAAAGAAGTAAAATGTCAATGGGAGTGCCGTCGGCTATGAAGCCCGGATACTTCAAAAATAGAGACGTACCCGTGTCGGATACGTATCCGATACTGATACGCACCCGATACTTCCCGATACGTACCCAAAGAGTATCTTACAATTTTTTAATTCTTTTTAAAAAATATTTGACTCGATACTTTTCAGATACATCTTTGATACTTCTTACCAACCAAGGATACTTCTCAGATACTTTTTCGATACCTCTTACCAACTAAGCACATGATTGTCACTCATATATGATACACTTTAATACCTCAATAACTAAAAGACAAAATTATATGTTTTTTCGTAATACAATAATAGAAGAAATAATACATTGTGATATGAGTGGGATAAATATACGTAACTATCTCTACTTGATAAGATCACAAGTATTTATTTCTACAATGTGATGAATATATATTGACTAATGATATGCTTATGTTTTATTGACCAATTACGTACTAATATGAATATCTTAGCCTATAAAAAGTCATCTATTTCTGCCACTATTCGTATTATATGATTTCGGGTGGTCTCAGTTACTTGTCCACCATTACTTTTTATGACTAGTCACTCATACATAGGTGTGTCGGTTGTCCTCTTCCTTTCATCCATATATTTTGTGTGATTTTTTTATCTATTTGGGCATTTTTTTTTTCATATCTATAAAATGCAATATTTCAGTTTTTCATCTTTGTTTTTTTCTATTTGTGTTTCTATTCTGTTTTATTTTTTCTGTTATGTTTTTATATATTTAAATTTTAATTTAATTTTTTATTAAAGTATCCCAGCCGTGTCGTATCTTGATTTTCAAAATTTTCTCGTATCCCCGTATCCGTATCATGTCGTATCCCGTATCGTATCCGGTATCTAGGCTTCATAGGCCGTCAGTCTCAGAATAGGGGGTTATATTCCTCTTACTTATTCTATGAGTGGTTTGTTGATCCTATAAACTTTCTATCTAGGATAGGTGATCATTTGTATTTGGATTGAGTACCCATTGTGCTCGACAGTTTATAAATATATATATATATATGTTTGACTTTCAAAAAAAAATCTATTCACACTCTCACACTCTTTTCGTGTCAAATATTATAACTTCAAAATTTGTAGAAGATGGCGCCATACGTGTAGTTATTCAACTCTTAATTATTCTTCTCATTTTTCAAAAAAAATAATACAACTTCCGGTCCACAATATAAAAGATAAATCCCTGCATCACACATAATAAAGAATGACATTGAAAACAACTATTCTTATTTAATAAGGCTAAAAATTTAACTTCTTTTCAAATTTTTTTTTTCATTAAATGATGATTTACACGTAAATAATGACATCATTTTTAATTCCACCACTTAAATAGGGGTAAAATTGTAATTGATATCATTTAATACACCTTAAAAAATTTGTTTGTTCCTTATATTATTGACCATTAAAAAATACGATTTATCTCTTATATTGTAGTCCAAAAGTAGTATATTGTGGGTTACTTCTACAATGGCCTTTTGGTCCATAGTGGGAGTCTGATTTGCAATGCTAAACTTATATTTAGTATTAGTTACTAAAAGGGTAAATAGGTCATTTACCTAAAAATTACTAAAACGGCTACAAACCTGTGTTCAATTTCAAACATAAACGGTAAAACACAAAACCCAAAGTAACCGTAAACCCCAAATACCACCAACTGTTGTAATTTTGAGATATTTCAAAAGTATGGAAGTCTAACATTGCTTGACTTTGCGTTAATTTTTATTTATTGAGATATTAATTTTATATGAAAGTCCAATATATATATATATATATATATATATATATATATATATATATATTGGACTTTCATGAGCTATCCAAAAATGCCTATTTTAAGCTATTATGATTAATCACATTTATTTTTATTAAATATTACTATTAAATATTTTCCTAATAGCTATTTACTTGAGCTCCAATTATGTCCATATTCATTTAATTAAAAAGAGTCCAGGTACATTACTTGTTGAGCACTCTCAACTTTTCACGTTTTTAGCGTAACAAACTAAGTTGTTAGAGACTCGACTTTGACCTGAAAAAAAAAAAAAGCTAGTTACTTGGAGAGCTTGCATCAGTGCATTCATGAGCACTTTGAGATACACGCATACACAACTCAGAAATCACTCGTCTTCTTCTCTTTTCCCGGGTTCATCTCCTGATCTCTAAACACCAAATTCTTGCCAGTTCGGATACCTCAGTCGCTATTGTGACTCGAGACGAGATCGGCTGTACCCTCTGGGGATTTGCGCTATTGAGGCGGATAAATCTTTAAGGGCGCATCGTCAGACCCCTCCGATTGATTTTCCATAATGTTTCTTGTTTTGCAGGTTTATAATCAAGGACTCGTTGCCGATGGTCGTTCATGTTCGGTTCATTCGCCTTTTGCAATATCAGGCACTATCTACAACACCAGCGACTTCATCTTGCTCATCATCCCCTTTCGGTGGTCCGTCGTCTACAAGTGGGCTACTGGTTTTGTGATCTGCTACTGGTTTTTGATTTCTTCCTGGTTTTTTCGTTTGATTTTGTTTTGATTACTAACCACAGATTTGTACCACAATGGTTAGGTGTCGCTAACCACAAATGTGCATAGCAATGGTTAGATGCCACTAACCACAGATCTATGCATAACTGTGGTTAGATGCCAATGGTTAGATGCAACTAACCACAGATATGCATAAATGTGGTTAGATGCCACTAACCACGGATTTCCATAACAATGGTTAGAGTGCACCAAACCTGAAATCAAACGAAGAAACTGAAGAAACTGAAGAAATCAAACCTGGAATGAAAAGGGATAAATTATTCATTCTTGTGTGATGTTTGCGTTAATGGAGAAACGAAATCAAACCCGTGTGATGTTTGCGTGATCGTGATATTTGCGTTAATGGATCGAGAAACGAAGGGATTAACAGAGAACAAGGGATTAAACGTGATCGTGATGTTTGTGGTTGCGTTAATGGAGAAACGAAGGGGAGTAGTTTGGTGTTAATGGAGAAACGAAGAGGAGTAGTTTGCGGTTGCGTTAATGTTTGCGGTGGAAATATTGAGGAAGATGAAGCAGAAAACGGTTCCTTATTCATAATAAACCGTTAGATCAAATTAGTTTAATAAAAAAGGGATTCAGTGGATGAAATTAATTTAATAACAATAACTAAGCAAATTCCTTAGTATTGTAAGCGTGGCCGATTTTCATATATCCACCATGAAATGTGGTCACATTAGAATTTTTCGGTTCTGTTTATCATGCTTTCTTGTTGAAATTTTATTCTTTCCATCTCCTTAACTACACATATTGATTTCATTTCTCTCTAGCTACAATAAAAAAGGCATAATAATTTCTATGAATAGTAAAAATCTAAACACAAACAACTTTCAATAGATTTGATCTACTTTAATTCAAAAAAGTGAACAAGATTACACCAAAGCATACTTCAATTAACATGATGCCACTACATATATATTACAGAATCCAAAATGATAGAGGTGGTGACCCCCCCTCCCCTCCCTTTTTCTATTCTTACACAACCAAGTACAAAAAGATTGTATAGCTTGGTTTGTCTAAAATTGGAATAACGTGCTCTTAGCTTCACGAAACCAAAAAAGATTAACACAGAAAATAGAAACAAAATAATTATCTAATTAATCATCATTTTGCTTTATTCATTCTGCACTGGATATCTCACTCCAGCTGCCAATGCACGTTGCTGCTCAATCTGTAATTCATATTTACCATAAAATTAATAAAAATAATGTACCAATAATAATAATAATAATGATAATAATAGTAATAATAATTTTGGTGCAACTTTACTTGGAAGAGTTCGTGCAATTTGTTTTTGAGATAGCAATATTCATGCTCAAGCATTTCCAAAGCTCGCAAGCAACTGCAATTAGAAATAAGATTAGGAGAGTAAACATTAATGTAAATGTAGCACAAATATAGAGGGAGGTGCAAATATCAAAAAAATAATAGAGGGAGGTGCACGAACCCGAGACGGTTGTTCTGTTCAGTAGCAGCACGAAAAGTAATGCAAACGTTTGTGACTCTCTTAGCACCAATGCTGGAACTACTTCCCATGAATTGATTCAAATGTATCCCTATTTTCTTATAATCTGAAAACTCCCTCTCCATCCTACAGCCACACAATAATGCATCAAATTATCGGTAACAAACTATAAATCACCGACTCAGACAAAGACATCGAACAAGACACTTACAGCAATGCTCTGAGATTTCTCAGAAGCTTCTCGGATTCGTGGAAATAAATGTTGACAACCTCGGAGACAAAGTTTGGGGATGTCTCATCTTGAAGTTGTTGGAGCTGCAAGAATTGCTCATCCAACACTCCCTATATAGAAACAAAAAAATGAATAATTATTTCTGTGTTTGGTAAGAAAGGATGGGGGTGGTAAATAGTAATTAGAGGAGGTGAAAATAGTAAGTAGGTACCTGGTGGAAGAGGAAGGCGAGGAGGCGGTTCATGTCGGCCCACAAGAGGTCCGCACCAAAGCCAAGCAACCACAAAGGGAGACCCGTTTTGGCTAACTCAAAGAATACTCAGTTAATTAATTGAGTGATTAAGCAACTAATTGAGATTAGAGAGTTGGAGGAAGGCGATATTGAAAGATTTCTTCTAGTGAGTGAATGAATAGTGAAATGATGGACCTCGAACGAGAGAGAAAGAGAAACAGTGTTTGGTGTGGAAACTTGAAACTCAGCACTAAAGCTTCTTTGTCACTACTTGTAGTTGTGTTGATTCAGCGGTTATATATATAGGGTTTTTTGTGTTGCAGCTACTGTTATTGTCGCGGGAATATCACACTTGTATTTAAAGCTTAGTAGTACCAGCTTGGACCACATTAATTATTCTTCTTCATCTTCCATTCAATTTTTTTACTGCACACAACTAGTTTCGTTCAATAAAAAATAACTGTAGAACCAAAGAGGGAGTAAAGTTGTTTCTTGAAAATCACGTTATATTCATTCATGAATTAAAAAACCTACAATTTTTAATGTTTTTGTTTGACAAACACTACAATTTTTAATGTTATTATGGGTAAAACTTTTTGGAGTATTTATTTTTTAGAATTTTTCTTCACTTTAGAAATTTAAGAGAGCACTAATTAATTTTTTTATTTTATTATTTTTTGTAGACTCATTTATAAGAAAAAAAATTAATTTCATAACGATTAATAAAATTAGTTATGTTCATTTAATACCCTCTTTTTGTAATAAAATAGGGCAATCGCCCGAAAAAACAAAATGAAATTAACAAGTCCTAATGTCTTGAGGCACAGGCGCCCCGAACATGTCATCAAAAATCTTAGGGCGGAGGCTCTCAGGGGGCTCTTCTAGGAAAACTGTGTCTATGGTGTCCACTTGAAAACTGAAGTTCGCCAACCAATTTGCGCATCTGTTCCCATCCCTCTAAGTATGCCTTATTTCCACCTCCCAGTCGCCAGCCAAGAGTCTCTGTATATGCTTTGCATCTCTATCTTCCTTTAGTAGCATGTCTATGAGTGTCTTGGAGTCGCTCTCAATCGCCAACTTTGCAATGCCAATTTGTCGTGCCATCTTTATTCCAATCGACATCCCCCACATTTCTGCATGCAATGCAGAGCAAGTGCCAAGCCTTCTAGCATATCCTCTGATCCACCTCCCGTTGGCATCTCTCAAAAGACCGCCACACCCTGCTTGGTTGTCTCCACTCTTGCAAGCCCCATCAAATTCAGTTTGGACCAACCCTCAGCAGGGCTTTGCCAGCTAACAAGCGCTATGTCGCTACTTTAATTAGTAGCAAGATTAGTGTGAGTGAAATTGATGATGTCTTCTACATACTTGCAGATCAAAGCCACATCATTAAATGGCCTATGGAATCCCTCCTCAAAGATACTATTGTTTCACCACTGACACAGATACCAAGTCGTAACCATAAACATTGTATGCCAAGGATGACCTTGAACTGAAGATGATTTAGATGAAAGTTTGGCGAATACCCAAGTGTTCCCAGTGGTTGCAAAAAATGTTTCAACATTTAATATTCTTTATTTCTTAAAAAGAAAAGTAAACTAATTTTATTAATATCCTCTTATTTTCTTGAGAATGTGTCGGACTAGCTTCTAATGCTAAAACTACAATGAAATGAGGCTCCTTAGCGAGGATGAATCGGCGTTGTATGACATTTTGAGAGACATGCAGTTAAATAGAGACAGAACAGATAGCTGGAGTTGGTAACTGGAGCCTTCTCATCACTATTCAGTGAGATCTTGTTATCTTTCTTTGTTGTCAGCTAATTCAGTTCCTACTGTGAACACTAACGGTGACAGTACATACTTCAAAGCGTTATGGCAAACAACAGTTCCTTCAAAAATCTTGATTTTTGGTTGGAGATTAATTTTAAACGCTCTACCAGTGCGTGTGCTACTGAGAAGCAGACAAGTTATTCGTTCAGATGAGGGAGGCCTGTTCGTTATTTGTAACAATCACAGTGAGGATCTCCATCATCTTTTCCTTGATTGTGATCTTTCGAGAAAGGTTTGGAGGGAGATAGAGCGATGGCTTGATGTCCAGCTGTCTATGTCTCTTACCTTATATCAACACTATATTCATTTTGACGAGTTATGTTTGGGGAAGAAATCCAAGAAGGTTAAATACTTACTCTGGTTGACAATTTGTTGGTGTCTTTGGCCTGCCCGGAATGAAGTTTGCTTTAGAGGGGAAGAGGCCAAGATTAATTCGATTGTCGCTCGTATTAAATTTTTGTCATGGTATTGGTTTATTTCTGGTGTGGGTAGAGATTCTAGCTTGTCTTCGCCTCTTTGGTGGAACAATGCTTTGAATTGTATTAACAATTTCTATGTTCTTATATTTGTGGTTTTAAACATATCCCTATTAATGCTTTAATCAATAAATCATTGCTTTTCGAAAAGGAAAAAAAGCTAATTTTAGGCTACTAGCATTAAATGGGGTTGTTAAGTATGGACCGAGTCCAACAATGGACTCTCATATTTTGTAGTAAGTTTTAATAAAATATTATTATTTTTCATTTATTATTATTTTAAAATTTACTTTTTATTAAAAATGGTAAAAGTCCACTATTAGACATTTTTTGAGAGGTTCATGTTAGATGCACCCGAATTGAATAGATTTAATTTAGTTGGCATTTACCAATATTTGAGTCCAAAAATATGGGTATATTTTTTCTTATAATTGATTCTAGAGGGAGCATTGTTTGCTAGTATCTCAACTACTTTATGCTCTCTTTATCATTTTAGTTGTCAACTTTTAGAAGAAAAAAAATATTATTTTGTATATTTATAGTTTTGATATGTAGTTTAAAGTTATTTTAATTATTTATTCTCAATTATACTTCTAACTATTTATTAAAACGAGAAATAAATGTTTAGATTTTTACTTTAAAAGTAAAACTATTTTTTAATTCAAATAAAACTAATTCTTCTAAACGCTTTTATGATATCATTTGAACCTTAGATTAAATTTTACTATTTAAAATTAATTAATTCGTCTAAATTGTTTATGAGAATCAAACTTATTAATCAGTTAGTCCCATAGAACTTCCCTTTCATAATAATACATATAAGAATTTAAAATTAAGTTTACTTTATTTTATTTGTGGTTTTAAAAGTTAAATGCAACGTTAACTATTATTTTATTAATAATATTATTTACTATTTATGAAGTAATAAATATTAAAAGATATTATAAGGAAATAGACAAAGAATTCATCATAAATTTAAAAAACTATTGACTTTTGATATATGTAAAACACCTAAAAACAACATTGTTGTGTTTTTTTGATAAACAACGTTCAAAAAAAAAAACAACATTGTTGTTGTCTCAAACCATTATATAATTTTTAAGCGAGAGCGGGGGTTCAATGGTTGGGGTTCATCCTCCCTTAACCAATGGTCGGGGGTTCGATCCCTGTCTTTGGTACGGAGTAACGCTAAAATTCTGGGCTAGTTATCCTGCCCCTCGAGGCACCTACAATGAACGGGGGATTAGTCACTGCTGTCCGTGCGGTAGATATCCGGGTTTACCCAAACAAAAAAAAACATTATATACTTCATCACGTATTTATGACAATAGTTAATATTTAATAATCAACAAAAATAATTTAGTAATTTTTTTGGTTTTACTCAGGGTATCCACCGCCAACCGCAGTGACTAATCCCCTCGCTGAATTGTAGGTGCCTCGAGGGGCAGGACAGCTGGCCCAGAGTTTTAATGCTGCTCTGTACCCAAGGTGGGGAACGAACCCCCGACCCTTGGTTAAGGGAGGATCAGCCCCAACCGCTGAACCTCACGCTCTGGGTTTATAATTTAGTAATTTGATTTCACGTTTTCATTTGTTTATAATTTTTCTTAATATATATATGAAAGTACTTAAGTCAACACTTATTTCTTTTGTTTCGTACATGTCGACCCTTATTTATTTTCTCTTAATATAGGAATTTTTGAGAAATTTTATTACGTGAGTAACAACTTAAGAGCAATTTTTCAAAATATTACAAAATTTGTATATAGATTAATGGTATCAACTAAATTTATCAATTTTGTTAGGTGGAATATTTCATATTATGTAAAAAAAATTATGTCATATTTCTTAAGAAAAGTAGTTAGCCTTATTTAATTTTCTTAAAAGAATCAAAAGTGTAATTGTGCTTTTCAAGTTGCCCATAATAAGGACTTGTTCCATGGGAATAAATAGTTATTGAAAAATAAAATCTAAATTAAGTGGAAGGTTATTTATAAATAATAACAATAAATATGATAAAATGGACTATATATTTTTAATTGGAAGGTTATGTTTAAAATGGACTATATATTTTTAATTATGTCCCTTTCTTTTATGTTTCTTCTTTTGCTTATTTTTTTACACTTCTCAGTTCTCACACTTTTACTACATTAATGAAAATAAAAAATTATCCTGAGCAAGAATGGCATAGGGGCGTGCAAGGGTTTTGGAGTTATCGAGGTGAGTGTGTGGTATTTACCGGACCACCCTACATGCCGACAAGCAAATTGGAAGCGTAGGAGGAGGTCTACCTGCTGTCCCAGTCCCCGGTCACTTGGCATGCGCCTGTTATTTGCAGGTTGGTGCGGCGTTACAGCCCCCTTCACCCGACAGCACCCTGTAGCCGGTAACCTGTCAGTTACCACCACTTCTCCTCCATCAAAATTTAAAATAAGAATTTTACCACTCATCTGCACATCAATATACAATTACTAGTACTCCAAAGCTCATTACTCCAAAAAGTTCAAAGTTTTGTTTAAAAAAAACAACCGATAGCGAATAGTGGATAAAGTAGTTTATGGCAGATAAGCTAATAGTAGAT
Source organism: Astragalus membranaceus (assembly GCA_039519185.1). Lineage (NCBI taxonomy): Eukaryota > Viridiplantae > Streptophyta > Magnoliopsida > Fabales > Fabaceae > Astragalus > Astragalus membranaceus. Next base: position 16,444,554 of record CM076850.1, read on the forward strand.
AGTAATGGATAGCGAGTAAACTTGTGGACTGGATTTAAAGTGTTTGATAAAATTAACATTAACAATTGAATTAACTTATAAATATAAAATGAATTAAATAAATATTTGTAAAGGTTTAAATATGTGAGAGAATATTCATTTAATAGAGGATTAGTGAGGAATTTAACTAACAAAAAAAAGTAGGAAGGATAAAAAAGAGAAAAAAAAAATGAAACGCTATAGGCTATAAGCTTAAACTCTACTTCAGGTCTGTTTGGCAAAGTCAATCCGCTGGCTTATAGCGGATAAATTTTTTGTAACTATTTGACATGACTAGCTTATACTCCATTATTTATCCTTAACTATTTTTTGAAATGATACTGGTAGCATTTGATTTTATAGCGTTTCATTTTTTTTCTTATTTTTACCCTTGTTATTGTAATTAAATTCATTATTTATTCTCCATTAAATAAATATTCTCTCTCATATTTAAACATTAATTACAAATGTCAATTTATGTCATTGTATATTTATAAACTAGTTCAATGGCTAATTTTACCAAATAATTTAAGTTCAATCCACTATCTTATTCGCTATAAGCTAGTTTACTCGGTATCCACTTTTTTTGTTGCCAAACAAAGCCTTCAAATAGCGGGAAAAAAAAGCTATAAGGTAGACATGTCAAACACATAGACTATGTTTGAGAATGCCAGTCAGCTACCTTATAGCAGATAGGGGTTTTGTATATGTTTGATATGACTAGCTTATACTATTTTTTAATAGCTTATAGTTTATAACATTTCATTTTTCTCTCATTTTTACTCGTTACTTTAATTAAATTCATCATAATTCTTTATTAAATGAATATTCTCTTCTCTCATATTTAAAGATAAATTACAAATGTCTATTGATGTCATTTTATATTTATAAACTAGTTCAACTGCTAATTGTATCAAACACTTTAAATTCAATTGCCAGCTTATACGCTATAAGATATTTTATCTGCTATCTGCTAGTTTATCCGCTATTCGCTATTTCTTGCCAAACACAATCATACAAAAGACTTATCGGTTAGAAGTTTTACAACTATTTTTGGTCTATTTAGATGAAATGACAAATAAACACTACACACGAGTTCTGTTTACTGAAGATATTACGGCTCTTGTCAATCCAACAAGATATTACGGTGAGGGACCATACCCAAGTTCGAACCCAAGAGCTAACGTCCTCATGTCACTACAATTATCAAAGCAATCAAACGGTGAGGGACGTATAAGTTACCGGATTGACATTGGAGTCTAATAAAATTTTATTCATTCAAAAAGAAAAGAATATTGTCTTCCCGTTTATGGGGTGACAAAACGTTCAACCACTATGAACATGAATCACCTTTTCTAACAATTCACACTTTTGTAATTAACCCTTTCCACTTTCCCGAGAAAAAAGAGGGTAAGGTAAAAGAAAAAAAGAGAGAGAGATGAAATGGTTCCTTTCCTCTATCCAGCTCAGTGAGTGTGATGGTGCATCGAAGTCAGGGTATAGAGCAGACGTAAGGTAACGCCCGTTGAACAAGGCTCTTAACAGGTGTGGGTGGTGAAAAGTTTAGACTTTAGACCATGGCGGCCACGTGGTGGATTATGGGTAAACTTGTCTTGGATAATATTTTTGTCCGTTTCTGTGTGAGAGAGGGAAGGAGGCTAGGGGTCTGAATTCCTGAATTCTGCAATGGAGAAAGCAGTCCATTATACTACCTTTTCACTAGATTGCAGTTCTGGGTGGACTGCAGTTGGTAGATCATCTTCTGTCTAATTGGAGGTTAGTGCGAGTTCGGGAGGGGTACCTGCAAAGCCACTCTGACGCTCGAGTCAGTATTGAGAATAGATGAGTGATTTAGCTAGGAATGAGAATCTAACTTTTTATGGTAATGTGTGCCCGTATTTATAGGGAATTGTGCATGTGGCGAGCCGTTAGATCGGTAGAGTGATCTGAGCCATCCAAGTATGAGAGTCATGAATGGGCTTGTGTATTGTGGATATGGATCAAAGTGATTTGGCCAATCCATTTCTAAGGGTTGAATGGGCCTCTTGTTTCAGTCCAGAACTCTTCTCGAGAAGACTTTTCAAAAGGATTGTCATTGCTTGAAGAACACAATTATATTCCTCTCCCTGTTTAATGTTATCATGAATATAAAAAAACAGGAGAAAATGGATAAGCTAACTGTAGGTGGATAGCGGTGAGCTAATAGGTAGCGATAGTGGACGAGCTAGACGATAGTAAATGATGTGTTCGGTAACGTTTAAAATGAATGCTAAATGTAAAATTACTTATATATATATATATATATATATATATATATATATTTAATTCATGATTAAATTGTTTGGTTTATTTTAATAAGGATAGATAAAAAATTTAAGAAAAATAATAAGGGTAAAAATGCTAAAAAAATGAGACGTTATACGCTATATATCCGCTCAAATGCGGCTAGAAGTAGCATTTGAAAAAATGTTAAACGTTATCAAAAAAATGTTAAACGTTAGTGCTTACCAAACATGTGTGTACTCATCTTATACTAGTCAAATCCGCTAGTTAAATCCGATATATACTAGCGGTGAGACTTGCCAAATAGAGTCTAAATATAATCAAGAACAACTAAAAAATATATCAAGTTTGTTGATTTTATTTAGAGTTAAATATCATTTTCATCTCTATAAAACTTACAATTTTTCTTTTTAACTCTCTATAAAAATTTCTCCTATTTTCAAGTTGTTTTTTTTTTCATACCCCCATTTATCGTTTTAACCCCAAAATACCCCTTTCAATTTGACCAAATTTTTTACCAGGGCTCTAAAATTTTACTTTTTTCGGAATTACCTATTAAAAAGGAATTTCCGGAAAAAAAAATTCGTTACCTTTCCGGAATTACTCAAAAAAGATAATTCCGGAAGTATAAAATTGTCTTCCGGATTTATGTGTTATAGGGTAAGTCCGAAAATTTTAATTTGCTTCATTCCGGAATTACCTGACAAGACATAAATCCGGAAAGTTAATTTTTTCTATTTCGGATTTATGTGTCATAGGGTAATTCCGATTTTTTTTTAAAATTTTATATTTAATTAATTTATTTTATTTTATTAAATAGATATGGCTACAGCTGATGGTAACCTTATCTCTGCTATGGATTTATCGGACGAATTTACCACTATAGAGGTACATGTCTCCCTAAAGCTCTTGGTTACGATTATCTATAAGTTATTAAATATGATAATGGTTATTTATAAGTTATTAATCATTTTGTAGATTTTTGCTACCCTGACGATCTTATACGTTGGGCTAGAGACATCGGGAAAGCCAACGGAGTGGTTGTTATCATTATTAGATCCAAGTCCACCATGAATGGTAAGGGGGAAGAAGAATAAAATTATTTTGGGTTGCGAGAGACATGGTAGATATGTTGGAGTAGACATCGGTTGTTCCAGAGCAAGGTCTTCAAAGAAGTGTGGTTGTCCTTTCAGGCTGAAAGCTACACCATTGAATCCTCCTGTTGGTGATTGGAAAGTCAAAGTTAGATCTGGAATACACAATCACGAGCCTCATAAAACGTGTCTCGGCTTTGAAATATTTGGGCGATTCAATAAGGAAGAGAGGTCTTTGGTTGAAGAGCATAGTATGTTAAATGTTAAAGCGCAAAATAGTCTGGATGCAATTAAGAAGCGATTTGCTGGCAACTTGAGTACTATCTCACAGCTGTATAGAACCCGCAGCATGTTCTGATCGAGTCGGAGAGGTTTTAGAACAGAGATACAAGAGCTTATGAGGCTGATAGATTTTGAGCATTATTTGTGTTGGAGCAGAAAATTTGATGACACTGATGTTGTTGTTGAGATCATGTGGGCACACCCTGAGTCTATCAACTTATTGAGGATGTTTCCTAGGGTTTTGATTATGGACAACACCTATAAAACCAACAAATATAGGTTGCCTCTCTTGGAGATTGTTGGTGTGACTTCCATTCAGTTGACATTCTCAGTGGCATTTGCTTACTTATCTGCAGAGCGGTATGACGACTATAAATGGATATTGCAGACATTGAGAGATCTGATGGTGGTAGATATCTCACATCCTCAAATTATGGTCTGCTTTATCTCCAGTCCCTAGTGCACCGACCGGCCCAATTAAATATGTAGACGTTGGATGATTGTATAATATAATATTTTTATTAAATGCTTTATCATATATTATTATTTGATGGTCTTGATTTTGCCAACACTTTCCAACGGCCGTGATGTTGCCGACACTTTCAACGATCTTGATTTTGCCGACGCTTTTCATCAATGGTGGACATCCCATTTAGGGTTTCAAAACTTTCACCATAAATATACCCATTCAGGGTTCAAGTTCTTTCACACAAAACACATCATCTGATTCCAACTTCTTTCATACAAAACACAAGAAAACGGACACCCTTTCAACTCAATACTCTCGTGATTCTACACTGACTGCCATTCACCAGCAGGGCACAATCACCAACAGAGAAAATGGTGTCTTTTTCTGGTGTCCAAAACCTACTTTATGCAGGCTTGCCGACAACATTCTGATACGCGCGCCATATTGAACATCCATGACATGTTTCGGACTAAAAAAGTCCTTTGGAGGTGTACTTGGAAACCACACGAAGTGTCGCCGAGATTATTCACCGTTTTTATGTAAGACAACCGTCACAGTAGTGAAAATTATCTATATTTTCTTTTTGTCGTGTTTTAGAGAATTGAGTGTAGTCTTTATGTTTGTTTATGTTGTAATCCGCTTTTTTAATCAATTCAAATAAAAGTTCAATTAAAAAGAACAAATAGAAAATACAAAAAATATATAAATTTTACTTCCAGAATTATGGCTAAAGGATAAATCCGGAATACTTTTTTTTTTATTTCCTGAAATACGTAAAACATGATATTTCCGGAATACGAATTTGTGTTCCGGAAATACCTTAAAGACATAATTCCAGGAAAATATAAAAAACACGTTCCGGAATTATCTTTTAATACGTAAATCCGGAAAATTTTAAAAAACACGTTCTGAAATTACGTGTTAAAATGTATATCCGAAAAAAATCAATAAAATACATTCCGGAATTTGACAGTCAGGGGTAAAATTAACAGTTTGGTCATCTTGGGGTATGATGTCTGGGAGGGTTATAAAAAAAAAAACCCTTTCAAGTTTAGCTTCTATTGTTAAATATGTTTACACATGACCAACAAAAGTCAGAGCGAAATTTTCATGTGACTTTTTTTTTGACATGATAATGTTGAGTTCATGAATTAGGTTAATTTACGATTAGATATACTTTTGCTTCAAAAAAAAAGATTAGATATACTTTTTCTCCTACAAATATAACGAATATTTGTATCTTTAAATCTTAAATAAATGTTATTTTATGGACTATGGAATATCAAGTCCTCAAAAATAATCACAAGGCACTTGCTATGTTTTTTTTAATAAGCAATTTCATTAAGGGGCGCACAAGGGGTGCACCAACCCCTTACACCTAGGGGCTTCGTTAAAACCTCCGAGAGGCAAAACCCAATGGGAAAAAGAGTACCCCGACTAACATGATTGTTATATAAATGTTACAAGTAAAACATTACAATGAATATAAGCAACCCGTCGGACAATTATACCAATCCGACCACCCAACCTCACAGGCTCTCCCTTGTCTTGCTTTGAACCATCCCCACACACTATCTTTAATAGCCACTACCACAGTAGGAACTGAAACTACCTCCCCTTTGAATATTATTTTATTACGCACCAACCAAATATTCCAAATGACCGCCAACCATATAAGTTGCTTTACCCGTTTCTGTTTCTTCCCTTTTATCAATTTCCCAAAGGCCACAAAAAGAGTGCTCAAGTCATCCTCTTCCATATCCGGAACCCCCAGCCACCGGAAAATCTGTTTCCATACTGAATTTGCAGCAACACAATGAAGAAATATGTGTCAAACCGTTTCGTCTTCTCTTGAGCAGAAAATGCAGCTCTTATCCCCTTGTGATCGAAGAATTCCTTTGCGAAATAGCGCATCACGCGTTGCTACTTGTAACACCCCGGTATTTCTAAAACAAAGAAATACAAAGAGATACCTAAACATACATTTTGGTTTACATTAGAGTATAAAAATTCCTGCTTAGATAAACATCGTTGCAAGAAACAGCGGAAACTCTTACACATCATTAATCAATATCGAGTCACAAGACCGAATACAGAGACAACATCGGAATCAAAAACAAGGATGAAAGACTAAATCTCCAACTTTTCCTCGAGCATAACAACTGACCATGTCGCCTGCTATCCTTATTTCCTGTGCTCTGCAAAAATAACAACATATGATAGGGTGAGATAACATATCTCAGTGAGTTTTACCGTAACCCCTCAAATCACTCGGTTCAATTATAAAATCGTTGCAACATAGTTTAATTTATAAACCACTTGTTCATAAAACCGTAGCCCATCGCCGACCGTGCAACAGCCACAATCTCGGCATATGATGTGCTATTTAATTATTTCTAAGCCTTGTAAGTTAATTTATAATTACAAGCTTACCAATCAAAACACTGACCGTGCAACAGCCACAATCTCGGCGAATCTTGAACCTAGCATAACATCGGCCGTGCAACAGCCACAATCCCGATAAACCTCTGCTAGTACTTTACCTAATGTCCAGGGCCTAGGGTAGGGGCACATGACCTTCCCCGCCTAGTATGCTAATCGTCGGATCGTAACCCGACATAGATATAATTTATATATCATACCCGCATTGGACCGACTCCTAATTTCGATATAATCTATATATCGTGGTACAATAACCAGTCTAGGTGAGATTACAAATATCCCACATCAATTATGATTCGACAACGAAAACTGTTTGGATCATTTCTTTTTGGAAAACCTTTATTCGCACACGTAAGTTCAAATTCGGTTTTTCAAAGTAGTTATAGGTTTGAAGCCAATTTCCCAAAGTCAATCTTGAACATCTTGGGAAGAAGATTAGAAGAGGTTTGGAATCGAAAGGAGCGGCAAAACGAAGTTTTTCGCATCCGATAACAGAAGCATGCGCACGACCAGTGCCCAGGGGCGCACGGTCCGTGCGTGCGTGCTGCTTAAATTCATTCCAGGCAACACCGAAGAGGGCGCACGATCCGTGCCCAGGGGCGCACGGTCCATGTGCACTGCTTAAATTCATTTCAGGTAACACCGAAGAGGGCGCACGACCCGTGCCCAGGGGCGCACGGTCTGTGTGCTCTTCTTAAATTCACGTTTCGCTTTGTTTATTTCGTTTCGCTTTTCCGATCGTATCCAATCCATAACCCAATCAAAATCCCAACAACACAACCAGAAATCAAACATATTCTAGCACAATCAAAATCCTCATAATACCGATATAACTTTTATAAAAACCGTAAAACATTATTTTCCGAAAAACGGTTTCGACTCAATAATCTTTCGAAATCCAAATACCGATTTCCAACCAACATTCAACAATCAAAACATAAAACCCTAAACTTGAGTAAAACTCACCTATCGTGATGAGAATCACGAAATACCGAGACGTCGAGAAGTGCTCAAAACGAGAAAACCCACGAACGATCCCCGTGGCACACGAACATGCTACGAATGCCTCCAAAACCGAAACCAATGAGCTCAACTTGCACAAACAGCAACTCAACTTGCACAAAGCGCAACTCAACACTTCAACACCTCCTTGAATCAGCAATGTAGTTTCATTTATGCTTTGATCTAGTTCCAACTTGAGCATGCAAGGTTCACATTACGTAAAACTCCATCTTCTCCCACTTTGAACTTCAATATTCGAAAATCGTGAATTGAGCAAGAGGAAGAATGAATGGAGGAAATTAGTATCAATGGAAAGGGAAAGAAAAATGGAGAAGAATGGTGGAAAGGAGTCTTACATGCAATGAGAGAGTGAAGCTCTTCTTCCTCTTCTTTTTCTCTTCTTTCTCGCCAACTCTCTCTTCTCTCCCTCTTCCTATTTCAATTTTCTTTCAGTTGGTGTGTTGCTGTAAGTGGGGGTGAGGGTGAGTGTGTTTATAAATGAGGGTAAAATTACCATTTTGCCCTTATTACCAAATCATCACTTAACCCACAATTAACTCATGACCCTTATTAAAATCCTTGATTATGATCATAGGGAAATTGAAAGGCATGACTGGTGAAGAGTAATTTGGGTTAATGATTTGAAGATTGTGGAAATGACCAAAATTCCCTTGGTTCCTTAATATCCATTTAGGTCCATTTTAATCCATCAAATACCCATCAATCCATATGACTTAGCAATTTAAATAACATCTCCATAATCCTAGCATGACTCGGACCCAATCCGTTATTTCATCAATGATACTTCCTCATTATGAGACGAAATGACGATTTTACCCTTGTGCTCTAATTCCCACAACGATTCACACAATTCGGATAAATTGTGTGTATTTCATATAATTGAGCAATTCAATATTGCTTTCGCGAGATTATCCTATTCATGACTCAATTTATCATTTGATCGAATAATAAATTTCCAGTTGATTTCGTAAACCGAAATTAGGGAAACAGGGATGTTACAATCACCCCAACTTGAAAGATTTTGTCCTCAAAATCGTTCCAATCCTCTACACTTTGTTGACGCGAAATTTTATCCGATAATCAACGATTCTGACCTTTCGATTGCAGACACTAGAGTTATGGACCAATGGTATACCTACAATCTGTTGAGAACACAACCTTATATATAGCTTAGGGTATCTATACGTCCTTCACTATCAAAGCCAAAAACTCAGAAGGTTCCCGCTTAGCCGTAGCTTGAATTGGAAGAAACGATGTCTATGAGAGGATTACCTTGAAATCAAACCATGCAGTATCCGGAAGAACAGTTTTCTTCTCTTCCCGAGTTACGCTTACATAAGCGTTTGACTCATTTTACTTAAAATTTTGACTGAAGTAAACAGAGTTATTTTATAAAATAGGTTGATTCTCAGTCCAAATGAATCTAGAAAACGATTTTTCTTGCAACTCGACCCAAGAAAACTCTAAAATCGTAGCGAAATATCCTTTCATTTCATTAATTCCATAAACTGGAAAGTATTATCGTTCCATTTGGATAAAAATTCTTTTCCATGGGGTTTTCAAATAATGATACTTTGAAAAATCCGATTATCCAAAACGTTAATTCACCCCAACTTATAAATGACCTTACTCAATGCACGACGTTTCAACAAAGGTAACCTCATTCCCGGATTTTAAAAATTTACAATGTTACTTTGTTGAATGTGTGATCAAAATCTCACCAATTTCCCTTATCGTGCTTGAGTTGGGCTCCTTTCCGATTAAAAATTATTTGGTTCGTTGAGGAAGGAATCAGAAAAGACATTGAGCCGAAAGGAAGGCGGATATTTTATTTTAAAATAGCGACAGAGTCAGATGCTCAAATCGGGCCTTAGGGCACATGATTCGGGCTTCTAATTCTGTACCTGTGTCGAAAACGTTGTTTTTCTTAAACCGCTATTTTATTCGATCCAATGCATTTCCTTTCAATCATTTTCTCGAATTAGCCCAAAGATAAAACTTCAGGGTTAATACAAAGAATTGCATTTCGTGATGAAAATCAGGCATGAATCAAATGTTTCGAAAGACTACACAAAATGGTTATAGGATTCACTATCAAGGACTCATGTGTTATACACTCGCTGTCCAATCATTTAGTCTCAGGCTGACATGTGGTTCATCCTCAGATATTCTTCCATCAAAATAGTGTAGTGGGTAAAGCTTTTTACTACACATATCCAAACTGTCGGATTGTCGTAGAAACAATCTTGTACGTTGTGCCACAATCAGAACAACTCCAAATTCAGCACATACTTGCTCTCTTGACATCTAACCAATAGATTATCAGAATGGAGAAACTAGTCTTGATCCGTGCAGTGGATCAAAGTCACGGTAACTTACTGTTAACCCTAACGAGTTCAAGATTACGATTGGAGTTTTACCTCAATAGTGGAAGCCTGAACACTATAACTGCCGAAAGGTAATTGCCCTAACTTGGCTTGATACCTCTCCTACTAGCAATTATATTCATATGTTAACCCAGTCTTCCATTAATTCTGAGTAGACGTTTGAGTAACTTACATCTTCGGTTGTCTTAGAAGCACTTCTAGCATTTCAGGCAGTCGCCGGTACAACCGATGTTTTTATCTAACTCACATATGGGTACGGTTTGCAGGAAAAATTTTGTGAAAATATTTAAATGTAAAACCATCTTCATCACATACCCAAGGGAGTCGGCTTCCTTAACTAGCCCAAAATACTAATAAGAGTAAGAGTGTGTCTTTCAAACCTCATAACTCGGTCCACGGAACTCAACCTTACAGCCTGATGCCCTTACACAGGCTATAGCTTTTCTTTGGAATTGTCTAAGTCAACGACTTATCCAATTTCGGCTATCTTTCTATATCAACCAGGCTAGAACTTTGATACCTATGCTTTCTTAGGTCTTGATCACTCAGACTCTAAGTGAATAAGAATTTCGGTATTAGAAATCTTACTAGAACGACATAAGGTTTTCCTCAGAAGGTAAGATTTAGTGTCATCTTAGGAAATCCTTGGTTTATCGATTAACTTTAGCGTAGCAATTATTCTCGGATTAGTTATGAAACTTGAACCGCGGTGGCACTAAGGGGATTTTGAAAACAAAATGTTATTTAGGTAATCAAACGAGCACACCATAAGTGTCTTCGTATTGATTCATAAAATCTGAGTATATATCATTTAGAATTTCCTTGGCCCAGTTTCTTTCCGAATTTCTCGTATGTATTCAAACATAATATTACGATCACGTTAATCAATCAGGCTTCAGAATGAGTTCCACTCCCATGACAACATCATGTTCGTCACTTAGGTGACCTTAAGCTTATCGTTCTTCCAACCAGTTGGTTGAGGCCTTACAGTCTAAGACTTCGGAACCACTTCCAATGGTTGAATGGCTATCACTACTATTGAAAATTTCCGAAAAATAGGTTTCTTGGAAAAACTTACAGTAAACATCATCCTGAACCGGTACTTAGGAGTCTAAACAGACTTATTGGAAATCCTTTCCAATTTCCCGTACAACAGGGAGGTTCACACTCCATGAATGCTTTAAAGTTCACTGTTTAGATTAAATTAGAGGTACACTTCATAATACAATTGGAGACACGGTTCACAACCTACTCAGAGGGGTAGATATTTTCATTAGTTTTCCAACGCCTCTCGGAACATAAAAATCGGAGTTCCGGAGCAAAAGTTATGAACAAAATGAGTCAGAAGACTAACGAGAATTTCTTACAGACCGTGATCGGGATGCTTCCAGTCAGCGGATTGAAATAAGGTCACTTCTACCGATCCCACGTACTAACCCGTCTTAAAAGGATTTGGTTCACTATTCCTGATCGGGACTTAACCTGATCGGCACATTGTGATTCTGCTAGTCAATACTGACGTTGGACTATCTTTACTCAGTTGGCTTTATCACCTGTCACATTGTGACTCGGAAGAAGAAGAATCGGGATCTATGCTTGGGGTTATCAAAAAGGACTTTCTTAACTGCTACCTAAACTGGGGTTAGTTCATGCCAGAAGGTAAGATTTACTGTGAAACAGTATTTCGGTAACTGATAGGCTGACTAAGAATTGGTCAGGGTTTCGAGTGTTAACTAATCTGATAGATCTCAGGACACTGACATTACTACTGCCCAATGGGTTTGCTTAGCTTATACTCTCGGTAAGACCTACGATGTCTTACGCTGCTACTCACTAGTTGCATCAGATTCATTGACTGAACAATCGCCCACAGTTTCCTCAAACCATTGCGGATGCCCATCATTGTTCCCAAATGTCAACTGTAGCCCTCTGCTTCTGCTGCGCGCTTTGATGAAACAAGAAGGCTGGAAATCCTATGGCTTAGGGTTTCAGACATTTCCGGGGCTAAGGCAACTAACTATCTTAATTTTCAGTAATTTATATGAAACATTGAGTGGATCCTGACTCAATACGTCACATAATATACTGAAAGGTTCTGACATTTTAATTGTCTAAGTCCCTAGCTGACTCAATCTAACGTCTTGACCAGAAGGTCACTAAGTCCGACAAGGCCGAACTGCTCTGATACCAAATGTAACACCCCGGTATTTCTAAAACAAAGAAATACAAAGAGATACCTAAACATACATTTTGGTTTACATCAGAGTTTAAAAATTCCTGCTTAGATAAACATCGTTGCAAGAAACAGCGGAAACTCTTACACATCATTAATCAAATTCGAGTCACAAGACCGAACACAGAGACAACATCGGAATCAAAAACAAGGATAAAAGACTAGATCTCCAACTTTTCCTCGAGCATAACAACTGACCATGCCGCCTGCTATCCTTATTTCCTGTGCTCTATAAAAACAACAACATATGATAGGGTGAGATAACATATCTCAGTGAGTTTTACCGTAACCCCTCACATCACTCAGTTCAATTATAAAACCGTTGCAACATAGTTTAATTTATAAACCACTTGCTCATAAAACCGTAGCCCATCGCCGACCGTGCAACAACCACAATCTCGGCATATGATGTGCTATTTAATTATTTCTAAGCCTTGTAAGTTAATCTATAATTACAAGCTTACCAATCGAAACACCGACAGTGCAACAGCCACAATCTCGGCGAGGGTAGGGGCACATGACCTTCCCCGCCTAGTATGCTAATCGTCAGATCGTCACTCGACATAGATATAATTTATATATCATACCCGCATTGGGTCGACTCCTAATTTCGATATAATCTATATATCGTGGTACTATAACCAGTCTAGGTGAGATTACAAATATCCCACATCAATTATGATTCGACAACGAAAACCGTTTGGATCGTTTCTTTTTGGAAAACCTTTATTTGCACACGTAAGTTCTAATTCGGTTTTTCAAAGTATTTATAGGTTTGAAGACAATTTCCCAAAGTCATCTTGAACATGTCAAAACAATGATTTTATTAAGTTAAGAATCATCACAAATGGTTGGGAAGAAGATTAGAAGAGGTTTGGAATCGAAAGGAGCGGCGTGTGCACTGCTTAAATTCATTTCAGGCAACACCGAAGAGGGTGCACGGTCCGTGTGCACTGCTTAAATTCACGTTTCACTTTGTTTATTTCGTTCTGCTTTTCCGATCGTATCCAATCCGTAACCCAATCAAAATCCCAACAACACAACCAGAAATCAAACATATTCTAGCACAATCAAAATCCACATAATACCGATATAACTTTTATAAAAACCGTTAAACGTTATTTTCTGAAAAACGGTTTCCACTCAATAATCTTTCGAAATCCAAATACTGATTTCCAACCAACATTTCAACAATCAAAACATAAAACCCTAAATGTGAGTAAAACTCACCTATTGTGATGAGAATCACGAAATACCGAGACGTCGAGAAGTGCTCAAAACGAGAAAACCCACGAACGATCCCCGTGGAACACGAACAATCTACGAATGCCTCCAAAACAGAAACCAATGAGCTCAACTTGCACAAACAACTGAACTTGCACAAACAGCAACTCAACACTCCAACACCTCCTTGAATCAACAATGTAGTTTCATTTATGCTTTGATCTAGTTCCAACTTGAGCATGCAAGGTTCACATTACCCAAAACTCCATCTTCTCCCACTTTGAAGTTCAATATTCGAAAATGGTGAGTTGAGCAAGAGGAAGAACGAATGGAGGAAATTAGTATCAATGGAAAGGGAAAGAAAAATGGAGAAGAATGGTGGAAAGGAGTCTTACATGCAATGAGAGAGTGAAGCTCTTCTTCCTCTTCTTTTTCTCTTCTTGCTCGCCAACTCTCTCTTCTCTCCCTCTTCCTATTTCAATTTTCTTTCAGTTGGTGTGTTGCTGTAAGTGGGGGTGAGGGTGAGTGTGTTTATAAATGAGGGTAAAATTATCATTTTGCCCTTATTACCAAATCATCACTTAACCCACAATTAACTCATGACCCTTATTAAAATCCTTGATTATGATCTTAGGGAAATTGAAAGGCATGATTGGTGAAGAGTAATTTGGGTTAATTATTTGAAGAATGTGGAAATGACCAAAATGCCCTTGGTTCCTTAATATCATTTAGGTCCATTTTAATCCATCAAATACCCATCAATCCATATGACTTGGAAATTTAAATAACATCTCCCTAATCCTAGCATGACTCGGACCCAATCCGTTATTTCATCAATGATACTTCCTCATTATGAGACGAAATGACGATTTTACCCTTGTGTTCTAATTCCCACAATGATTCACACAATTCGGATAAATTGTGTGTATTTCATATAATTGAGCAATTCAATATTGCTTTCGCGAGATTATCCTATTCATGACTCAATTTATCATTTGATCGAATAATAAATTTCCAGTTGATTTCGTAAACCGAAATTAGGGAAACATGGATGTTACACTACTGGTAGAGTAACACACGCCACGCAAAAATCAGCACTTTTGAGGGAGCATTTTGTTTCCACAGCTTCGGCCAGACAGCAGCCAAACTGCTGGAAGTTACACCTCCACCACCTGAAAAATACAGAGACAGCCACAAGTAACAACTCTTAACCGTAAAACCACGAACCGCGTCAATTGTACAGCACCACCCGATCCTGAGTACGCACTGTTGGCGAAACCGAGAGCAGCAAATCCCTCAGCTGCTGTAAATTTCGCGACTCAGATGGCAACAATTCCGACGCCCAATCCCACTTCCAACGCCATTCTTCTCCAGCCCATAATCCCATGTCTTCCACATTATTTCTTTTATGCTACACGAATTATAAATTGAGGGAAATAACTCAGCAAATGTGTCCCTCCCCAACCACTTGTCGTTCCAAAATTGTACTAAGTTGCCTCTTCCCAATTTAAGGTTGACGATATCGTTAAACATCCACCATCCAAAATTGAGCCCTCCCCTAATAGACATAAATCCCTCCACCATAGCGAAGTCTTCGCCCACCCTCTTCTAAACTCATTTGCACTAGGCCACCTTCCCTTTAGTCCATATCTCTCCCTCAAGATCTCTTTCCACAAAGGATTGCCCTCCTCCACCAAAATCCTCTATCTCCATTTTGTTAGGAGAGCTATGTTAAATGTCTCTAGATTTTTAATACCAAGCCCCCCCTTGCTATGTTGATTTCGGTTAGCAAAGTATAAAGTAGTAAACAATTGACAAAAATTAGGAGAAATTTTTGTAGGACTAAAAACTAAATTCTTGAATTTTTATAGGGACAAATAACATATTTAACTCTTTCATTTAATACTCTTATATTTTTAAATTTTATTTTGTAAATGTTTTTTTATGAAGTATTTGTAATTTCGCTAACTAACCTAATTATTCTCAATATTGAATAGTAAATGAATCTTATAAAGTCTTATAAGATCGTTATACTCTTCTATAGTCTTTTAAAAGCGATGAGATTTTTTTATGTCAAAATAATGTTTTAAAATCTCAATTTAATACACTTCCTTGATTGTGTATTGCCTTGTAGGATTTACCCTTTGCAATAATAATAACCTAGATGTTATTGAATGTTAATTCTGTTTTAAGAGTTAGTTGAACCTATTTTGTTAGTCGGTTAAACCTATTTGGTTAATTAGTTAGTTAGTTAGTTAGTTAGAAACCCTATTTATTTGTTAATTAGTTAGAGGTTGTTATATGTTGTTGCAATTATTCCAAATTAGTTAAGAATTCTAAAACTTAGTTGAGGTATATGTGGTGTATAAATTATTGAATTTGCTAACCATCTAATCTGATTTTTCTTGTAGGTTGCCAAAATGAAACGGCAGGGGTGCAAATAGCAAAATATCCAGCCCACTCAGTCAGCCCACAAGTACCAAAAAACACAGCAGCCCAACTTGGCTGCCAAACGGGTTCCTGCGGAACCCAGATTCGACAACTGTAGCAACACGCGGGTTAAAACGACCCGCTCCACTACCCGTCGTATATAAGGTAAAACCTAAAGTTTTCTGCTAGAATTTCAAGACTCTCTCTCTCTCTCTCTCTCTCTCTCCTTCTTTCTTCTCCGTTCTTCTTCTTCAACCTAGCTGCTCTGCTAGGGTTCTTTGATTTTGCTATCTGACTTACTGATTGAAGCTTGAAACAACTTCAATCTTTCACCACAAAGCTTCGAACACTGGTTTCACGCAAAACCCCTTGTTTTACGTTTCAAATTTGAAGTCTCAGAAAACCCTAATCGGAGTTTCTGGTTTTTACAAGGATATGGTTGCTGGGTTTTGAATCGGACACTCTCATACAGGTAATGAACACTTATTTTCGTAGTTTTCTTTACCTTTTTGTTTCCTTAACACAAACCCTAATCTTGGCTTGTGTTTACTGTTTGAACGTGTGAGACAGAGAGCGATTTAAAGCCAAGCAAGAAAGTGATCAACAACAGAAGGTATAAATCACTTACTCTGTAATTTCTTCTGTTTTTCTTTTGATCTAAACCCCAACTCACTTTAGGGTTTTGTGTTTGTATGCAAAATGAACGAAATCTGGAAACCCTTGAGTCTCTCACTTTGAGAACTCCCTCAGAAGAGTATGAACAGGTATATCTTTCTTTTCTTCTCACTGTTTCTCTTATTTGCAAAACAAACCCTAGTTGTTTTGCTTTTACTTCCGTCACCAAAACCTAATCTGGTTTTGTTATGTTTGTTGCATGTATGAGCCCTTTCAACCACATTATCTTGAAGGAATCCTCACCACTTGAAGATTTCAAGAGAACAGCCACGAAGGTAAACTCCTCTCACTTCCTCTTTCTGTTTCTGTTCTTACTTTTCTGGTTGTGATACTTAGAACAACACCTAACTTGTGTTTGTTCTTTTGTTTGCAAGGTGAACACACATGGAACACTCACTCAAACTCTCACGCCCAGAACTCAAGAAAAGAAAATACACACACAGAAGAGAAAAACAGAGAAGAAGACTTGAAGAAAAGTGTAAAAATGTATTATTTCTGATTCACTGTTTTATGAATCTGTTGTGATTCTCCGTGTATTATTTACATTCATAGGTCTATATTTATAGCTGTAATGTGTAACGGCTAAATTAGTTTGTTGAGTTGGTTTTAGTTTGTTAATAACAAACAGTTTGTTGTTAACAAACTTTAGCTAATTCAACAAACTCTGATTACAGTTTGTATAAGACATTAAAGATTATTTTACCCTCCAACGGCTAGTTTACTTAAACTAAGCTGTTAATATTGTAATTAAAAGGATCAGGTTTAGGTTTTTGATTAAAAACCAACATCCTCCCTTAATCACAAACCTAAACCTTGGAGCTTAAAGAGAGTCTAAATCATCAGGACATGCCCCTGGACTGGCAATAGAACATAAACAACCTGGGACAAGCCCCCAAGTAATAGCTTTAGAGGTTGCATTCTTAGTTAGAAGGCAGCCATTCCTATCTCTCTTCTTAAGCTTAACTAATACCTTCCCCTTGAGGATTTTTGTAAACCAGTCAGCCACTTGCTTCTTTGTTGAGCAATAGTCCAATGATTATGAATCTGTCTTTATGGCATAGTGTATGTGGTTTCCTTCATACACTTGACCTTCTGTGACAAGTTCACAACCTGTCAACCTCCTTAGGGGTTGTTTCAGCCTCTGTCCCCTAGTCATAACTTGACCAGTAGGTTCTGAATATGGTGTGGCAGATTATTCAATGTCAAATTCCCTCTTCATAGGGTCTTTAAGGCTGCTTCTCTCCTTAGGACAGCTTCCTTGTCTTTCAGCCACTTCCTGAAACAGTTTGAAACACACCAAAGCCCCTCCTTTGGTTTTGATTAGATAGATCCAAAGCTCTGAATATTCATCTACATTGGTTAAAACAAAACTGTTACCACCTAATGAAAACACATTAAATGGCCGATAGATAGATGAATATACAAACTGAAATCTGTCTTTAAATTCATATTTCAGCCTTTTCAAAGACTGTTTTCCTAGTAACCAAGTAGTACTAGTTTCAATAGGTCTTTCAATTTTAGGTAGAACCTTTACCACTTCCTTAGTTCTTAGGTTAGTTAAACCTTTAAGGTTTAAGTGCCCTATCCTACTATGCTGAAGTGTACTTTCAGATTCAGCCTTTTCACTTAGGCATTCTGCCTTTGAAGTGCAAATGCTGACTCTGAAAGTTCTATTCTCAGCAAGGGGTGTACTTAAAATCAACCTATCCTCATTATCAAACAACTTTAGCATTAGGTCCTTCAATATAATAGAAAAGCCTTCTTCTACTAATTGCCCTAAGCTAATCAAATTACAGCTTATACCTGGAACATAGAATACATTTTGTATAGATATTACCTGTCCATCTTCCTTTTTGAACAATATGTTCCCCACACCTTCTGCTGTAATAAGTTTGTTGCTAGCACATTTGATGCTAGTTTTTCTACTAGGATCAAAATTAACTAACTATTCCTTATGGCCAGTCATGTGGTTTGAACAACCTGATTCCAAGTACCATATATCTTCAAAAATCCTGCCATCATTAGTTTTAATAAAAAAGATAACAAATTCACAATTTTTATCTATCCTAGATTCAATTTTAGTAACCACAGAAACTTCATTAGTTTCTGTTTTAGGTTCAGTCACAAAACTCACAGATTCTGAATTCACAAATTCAGAATTCACAGATTCTGAAATCTCAGTTTTAGAATTCACAGATTCTGAAATCACAGTTGCAGAAATTGACAGAAACTACCTTAGTTTCTGTTTCAGCTTTAGAACTCACAGAAACTACCTTAGTTTCTGTTTCTGGTTCAACTGTAGCCACAGAAACTTCCTTAGTTTCTGTTTCTTCTAATTCACCAGTGATCACAGAGACTTCCTTAGTTTCTATCTCCTCTGATTCATCAGTAAACATACTAAAAGCTACATGATCAGATTCTGAATCAGAATCTTCTTTAGCCATATTGGCTTCAGTTTCAGTTTCTATGGACTTAGAATCCTTTCAAGTAGGGCATTCAGTAGCATAATGCCCATATTTATCACATCTATAGCATTGCACTTTAGATTTATCCTTCTTAGTTGTAGTTTCAGAATTACTGTTAGTGGAGTCACTATTTCCACTAGACTTACCTGACTTACCTTTAGACCAATTACCTTTACTTGACTGGTTGTTGTTGCTGCCCTTAGTCCATTTCTTTGGTTTGGCAGCAAACAGAGCTTGCTCTTCTTCACCATCACCATTCAAGAGATTCATCCTAATCTCTTTGGCTTCAAGCCTACTTTGGAGATCTTCAACCTTAAGATCTTCAGGCTTGATGGTGTCTTCAATGCTGTTCACAATAAAACCAAATTTTCTTGTTAAGGACCTAAGAATTTTCTTACAAACAGTTTGTTCAGTTAATGTTTCTCCATTGAGACTCATTGCATTAGTGATTTTCTTTAGTCTCCCAAAGAAATCAGTAATGCTTTCACCATTCTGCATGCTTAGATTTTCATACTGCTTTCTCAATGATTGCAGTTTCTCCTCCTTGACTGGTGTAGAACCATTATAGTATTTGTCAAGGAGGTCCCAGGCAGTTTTAGAGACTTTGATGCCTCTAATTCTGTCAAAATTACTCTCATCACACCCCTGGTGTATAAGATAGATGGCATTCCAATCCTTCTTAGTGTTTTCCTTATGTTCAGCCCTTTGTTCAGGGGTTGGGTTCTGAGCTAGTACTGGAACCCCTTCTTGCACAATTTCTAAAACATCATGGAAGCCAAAAATTGCTTCCATTTGCAAACTCCACCTGTCCCAGTTTTTCCCATTCAGCTTGGGAATTTGGGTGGATAAACTTGCACTTGACATACTGTTTTGAAACCTTGATTAGCACCTTCTAACACCTGTTTCAAAAACACTTAAACTGTCAAAGAACACACACACACACAGCCTGCTTGCTGTGTGCTAATTAAAATCTGTAAAGAAACTTTAAAGAATTGTGAAAGAAAGATAAAGAACTAGAGTTTAGAGTTTAGAAATGTCCCTGGATTGTTACCATGCTCTATGATACCATATTGAATTTGCTAACCATTTAATCTGATTTTTCTTGTAGGTTGCCAAAATGAAACAGCAGGGGTGCAAATAGCAAAATATCCAGCCCACTCAGGCAGCCCACAAGTACCAAAAAAACACAGCAGCCCAACTTGGCTGCCAAATGGGTTCCTGCGGAACCCAGATTCGACAACTGTAGCAACACGCGGGTTAAAACGACCCGCTCCACTACCCGTCGTATATAATGTAAAACCTAAAATTTTCTGCCATAATTTCAAAACTTTCTCTCTCTCTCTCTCTCTCTCCTTCTTTATTCCCTGTTCTTCTTCTTCATCCTAGCTGCTCTGCTAGGGTTCTTTGATTTTGCTATCTGACTTACTGATTGAAGCTTGAAACAGCTTCAATCTTCCACCACAAAGCTTCGAACACAGGTTTCACGCAAAACCCCTTGTTTTACGTTTCAAATTTGAAGTCTCAGAAAACCCTAATCTGAGTTTCTGGTTTTTACAAGGATATGGTTGCTGGGTTTTGAATCGGACACTCTCATACAGGTAATGAACACTTAATTTCGTAGTTTTCTTTACCTTTTTGTTTCCTTAACACAAACCCTAATCTTGGCTTGTGTTTACTTTTTGAACGTGTGAGACAGAGAACGATTTAAAGCCAAGCAAGAAAGTGATCAACAACAGAAGGTATAAATCACTTACTCTGTAATTTCTTCTGTTTTTCTTTTGATCTAAACCCCAACTCACTTTAGGGTTTTCTGTTTGTATGCAAAATGAACTAAATCTGGAAACACTTGAGTCTCTCACTTTGAGAACTCTCTCAGAAGAGTATGAACGGGTATATCTTTCTTTTCTTCTCACTGTTTCTCTTATTTGCAAAACAAACCCTAGTTGTTTTGCTTTTACTTCCGTCACCAAAACCTAATCTGGTTTTGTTATGTTTGTTGCATGTATGAGCCCTTTCAACCACCTTATCTTGAAGGAATCTTCACCACTTGAAGAGTTCAAGAGAACAGCCACGAAGGTAAACTCCTCTCACTTCCTCTTTCTGTTTCTGTTCTTACTTTTCTGGTTGTGATACTTGGAACAACACCTAACTTGTGTTTGTTCTCTTGTTTGCAAGGTGAACACACATTGAACACTCACTCAAACTCTCACGCCCATAACTCAAGAAAAGAAAATACACACACAGAATAGAAGAAGACTTGAAGAAAAGTGTAAAAATGTATTATTTCTGATTCACTGTTTTATGAATCTGTTGTGATTCTCTGTGTTTTATTTACATTCATAGGTCTATATTTATGGCTGTAATGTGTAACGGCTAGATTAGTTTGTTGAGTTGGTTTTAGTTTGTTAATAACAAACTTTAACTAATTCATCAAACTCTGATTACAGTTTGTATAAGACATTAGGGACTATTTTACCCTCCAACGGCTAGTTTACTTAAACTAAGCTGTTAATATTGTAATTAAAAGGATCATGTTTTGGTTTTTGATTAAAAACCAACATCCTCCCTTAATCACAAACCTAAACCTTTGAGCTTAGAGAGAGTCTAAATCAAGTTGCAATAAGAATTGTATAGGAGAATATACTCACTTTGAGGAACTCTTATTTTGCATTCCTTATGTGCATCTTCCTTTTGTTCCTTTGCGCCTTTCTCTTCTTTGTCATTGAGGTGTCTCTCTGAGAGTTTAGAAATAAAGAGAGATTGGATCTTTTGTGTGTTCAGTTTGGGCTTACTATTTTTGGTGTTATTTGCACCAACAAATTGATATCTAAGAGTAAGAACGATTCCCAGGGTTTCCAAAAACATGAGTGGTGTGTGAGATTGTGTGAGAAACTATTGTGACTAATTTTTGGGTTGGGAAACATGAGTGAAATTGTGTGAGGTAGCAGTGAGGTTTACAACCATGTCTTTGAGTGGAAAATTTTCAACACAAGTATCAAAACTTGATAGGAAAAACTGGGATAGGTAGAGCATTCAAATGGAGGCCATTTTTGGATTTCAATATGTGGTGGAAATTGTAAAAGATGACTATGATGTGCCTAGGGAAGATGCAATTGATGCACAAAGGACAACTTACAGAGAAAACAAAGAGAAAGATTACAAAATCCTTTACCACATTCATAAAGGCTGTGATGAGATTAATTTTGACAAAATTAGAAATGTCAAGACTTCTAAGCAGGCGTATGAGATTCTGGAAAACTGCTACACAGGAGGTGCAGTGGTAAAGAAAGTAGAACTTCAAACATTGAGGAGGCAATATGAAATGTTGCAAATGGAAGATCAAGAAAATGTATCATACTATCTCAATATATTACTTGTTATTACTAATGCAATGAGGCTTAATGGAGAGAAACCCACAAATCTGTGAGAAAATTATGCACTCCTTAACCCTGAGGTTTGATTATGTATTTTGTTTAGTAGAATCAATCAAGGATACTGCAACAATGACCTTTGAGGAGATGCAAAGTATCTTGGAGGGCAAATAAATTAGGCTAAATGAAAGAGGAGGTGATAACAAAGGCAAGGAGGCAGCCTTGCAGGCCAAATTTGCGAGACTAAAGACAAGAAGAAACTAGTGGAAGATCATTGAATTCAAACAAATAAAATGGGAAACAATTTGATAAACCCAAATCCTCTAAAGGAGGAGAAGGGTCTAACAATTCTAAAAACAGAAAGGGTGGCTTTGATAAAAATAAAGTTCACTCTTACGGTTGTGAAAAATTTGGTCACTATGCAAATGATTGTTGGTTGGGAAAAGGCAAGAAAGAAAGATAAGGAGAATAAAGATGAAGCCAATGTGGTACAATCCATTAGTGGCAACAAGTACTTCATCACCTTTGTGGATGAATACTCAAGGATGCTTTGCATGTACTTGATCAAGGCTATGGAAGTGTTCAAAACTTTCAAGGCTATGGCAGAAAAGCAGAGTGACAAAAAATCAAGATTTTGAGGACTTCTAAAGGAGATGAATACACCTCTAGGGAGTTTGAATAATTATGTTCAAATCAGGGATTAATTCATGAAGTTACTTCTCCATACACACTACAACACATTGACTTGGCATGGAGAAAGAATAGAAGCATTCTGGACATGACCAGAAGCATGGCGAAATAGAAACAACTACGTCACATATGGTGCGGTGAAGCTGTGATGAATGCACTTACTTGTTGAACAAATGTACAACAAAGAAACTGAATGGTAAGGTGCCTAAAGAGGTTCGGTAAGGGAGAAAACCAAGTGTTAACCACTTAAAGGTGTTTGGATCTTTGTGTTATGGACACACTCCATATGTTAGAAGGAAGAAACTTGAAAAGTAGAGTAAACCACTGATTTTGGTGGGTTATCACCCTACTGGTGCCTATAGACTCTTTAATCCTTTGAATTACAGGATTGAGATCAATGGGGATGTGATTGTTTTGGAGGAAGAGAGTTGGGTTTGGTAGAAAAATAACCAATCCAGTTCTCAGAATTTCGTGACATTAAATATTGACAGTAGTCAAGAGAAAACTGGTACTAATAATGTTGATGTTGAAAGTGACATTTTGATGAAGAATAGACAGATGCAGTTGTTGAAACTAGACCACATAGGCAAAGATAGGTTTCTAGATGACTCATTGACTATGAATTAACCATTGATGTAGAGGTAAATGATGACGGGGAACTAGTGCATTTTTCCTTGTTGGCAGATGCTGGACCAGTTGGCTATAAGTAGGCTTCTAGAAGATAAAGCTTGGAAGGTGCTACAGTTGAGGGTTTGAGGTCCATTGAAAAGAACTAGACTTGGGAATTAACCAAGTTACCACCACGAAAGAAATCATTTGGTGTAAAGTGGGTTTTTAAACTAAAACTTAATCCTAAAGGGAAGATTGTGAAACATAATGCTAGATTAGTAGCCAGAGGGTTTCTACAAAGAGGGGAGTTTTGACTTTACTGAGGTGTCTTCCCTTGTGGTAAGACATGAAACAATAAGATTGGTTATTGCTCTAGCTTGCAGTAGATTTTGGCCTTTATTTCACCTAGATGTGAAATTTGCTTTCCTAAATGGGCCATTGGAAGAAATTGTGTTTGCGGACCACCCACATGAATTTGAGATTAAAGGGAAGGAGAATAGAGTATGCAAGTTCTATAAGACTCTTTATGGGTTAAAACAGACCGCTAGAGCCTGCAATAAAAGAATTGAAAAATTCTTTTTGGAGCAGGGCTTAAGATGCACTGTTGAGTATGGTTTGTATTTAGATGACTGATTTCTAATTGTTTTCTAATTGTTTTCTATAAGGTGCAGGAAAAAATATGATTTCTAATTGTTTTCCGCTATATATTTAGATGATTTGCTTGTAACATGGAGTTGTTTGGATGAAATCAAGGAGTTCAAGCAGAAAATGAAGTCATAGTTTGAGATGACTGATTTTAGCAAATTATTCTACTTTTTGAGATTGGAGTTATGCTATACAAATGAAGGCTTGATTTTACACCCAGCAAAGTATGAAACCGATGTCCTAAGAGCTTTAATATATTAAATTGAAACCCAACTAGTACACCAGCAAAAAACAATATCCATATTAGTGAGGAAGAGCATGAAGAGGTGGATCCTACTTTGTTTAGGAGAATAATTGGGTTACTAAGTTACCTATGTCAGGGACGGCCCTGATAGCAGTCTTGATATCAGTTATGCTACTGGCCAGGTAAGCAAGTACATGA
Organism: Astragalus membranaceus; assembly: GCA_039519185.1. Taxonomy (NCBI): domain Eukaryota; kingdom Viridiplantae; phylum Streptophyta; class Magnoliopsida; order Fabales; family Fabaceae; genus Astragalus; species Astragalus membranaceus. Next base: position 16,469,336 of record CM076850.1, read on the forward strand.
ATAAACCTTTGAAATTTTACGTCCTTGCTGCAAATAGGATTTTAAGGTGTGCAAAAGGTACTCTTTATTATGGAATTTTGTTTCCTAAGCAAAAGGTTGAAAAGGGTTCAGAATTGATAGATTTTTTTGACTCATACTAGTGTGGTGACAAAATAGATAAGAGGAGCACTAGTTGATATTTGTTTAAGTATTAAGGAGCCCCAATTTCTTTGAGCTCTAAGAAACAAAGTGTGGTAGCCTTGTCTAATTGTGAAGCAGAGTATGTTGCATGTTCTGTAGCTGCTTGTCAACCAATCGACTCGAGTCATTACTTGGTGAATTGTTATTGGAGGTGAAGCAACCAATCAAGTTGCCAATTGATATCAAGTCAACCATAAATTTGGATAAAAATCCAACTTATCCAATAACCATAAATTGTTATTGGATAATTCTTAAATATTCTTGAAGTTTGTTGAGTATCGGTACCTAGACAAAACTTATTCAAAATTAAAGTTATTTTAAAAAATATAAATATTAGCAAACAATATATCATTAAATAATTGGTTTAAATATCATTTAGTCCCTGCAAATATTGCAATTTTTTGTTTTAGTCCTTGTCAAAAAAAATTCCATTTTAGTCCATACAATTTCCAAAACCAAATCTTGTAGTCCTTCTCAAATGCTTTTTGTATTTAAAAATTAAAAAAAAATAAGTGAGTAACTAAAACACGTAGGAGTGCACAAAAAAAGGTGCAAGAAGGAGGTCCCGGGTTCAACCCTCGGAAATTAACATTTCCTCCACCCCCACTAACATTGCCTATAAAAAAAAAACCTATTTCAGTTTTGTAGGGACTAAACTTAAAAAAAAAGGTCTCAATTTTGTAGGGACCAAAAACATACTTAACCCAAAAAATAATGATGTGGCTTTTTTTATTATGTGGTTAGGGATTAAAATGAAAAAGTAGTTATATTTGCAGAGACTAAAATGAAACATTGTTATATTTGCAGGGACTAAAAAAATGTCACATTAGTTTTTTTAAACACAAAAAAGCACTTTGAAGTTTAAAATAGATAGTTTTATAAATTGCAGGGATTAAAATGAAAAAAAATACTTTTTTACAGAAACTAAAACCAAAACTCATTATATTTTCAGGGACTAAAACTATATTTAAACCTAAATAATTTAATTTGATGTTGAGAATCATACTCATTAAAACTATATGCAAGGAAGCTGTCACCTTATAATTATTATTATTTTCTCATAAGAAAACCTTATAATTATTTGGAAAAAAAAAAGAAGGTAAAAATAATATATATATATATATATATATATATATATATATATATATATATATATAATTTGAAGTTGAGTATCATACTCATTAAAACTATATGCAGGGAAGCTGTCACCTTATAATTATTATTATTTTCTCATAAGAAAACCTTATAATTATTTGAAAAAAAAAGGTAAAAGTAATATATATATATATATATATATATATATACCATATTCACACGTGCAACCGTTAAATATACACTTTACCCGTTCAAAAGCATCTCAATCTAAATTATGTTGTGGGTTTATGTATACTTTAACATAAGTTACTTTTTTTAATCAAAATTGAAGCATGTTAATGTGTTTATATTCTCCTCGAAATGCTTGCACAAGGCATGCTTTGTAATGACGTAAGCAAACGATTAGTATGGAAAGAAGTAGGAAGGACTGGATAAAAAATTGAGGTAAAAAATTTTGTGTGGAAATTACGAAAAACATGTTAGAAACACCTCAAAGGCAATTTTTGTCATTTTTGTTAGAAAAATGGTTACAAACTGATATGTACTTTATCCGAACTCAGATGGACCGGTCTGGATAGTTGGTGGGACGCTCCTGCTATAGTCGGACCTTAGAGCTTAACACAGGGGGTGGTACCTGCAATGACATTCTGACGTCCAAGTTAGAAGTGGGAAGCCATATGGGAGATATGAGAGAATGAATATGTATCTGGCGTCAGGGGTTGACTGCTTATTTATAGGCCCCATGTGTGCGTCAGAGGTTGGCTGCGCCTAATCACCAAGTTGTGTTGCTGTCGTCGGATCTAGCGAACAGATGTCCGTAGTTGATTACTTTAGCGCACAGATTGCTACTTGCCTAGGCGTGGAGTCAGCGCCTGCTCTTTGCTCAAGTTGGGCCGCGAGCATCCGGCTTGGTTTGGGCCGTGTTTGGTTCCCATATCGGAGTTGGGCCTCTGGCACAGTCCGAAACACAAACTTAACAATTCATTACAAGTTGAATCTCACATGAATTCATATTAGTTTTATTATGTGATGACAATTGAGCACAGATTTTTACAATAAGAAAATTATATAGTGTTTTCAAAATATGAAAAATTGAAAAGAATGATTGTGATGCATATGAATATTGTTCTTACTTAACATTTTTGGATTTGTGTCATTAATTCAAAGATGACACCAAAACCTGAAAATTTGAGACTTTACTTATCTTTCGTTCGAACTCTGAATTAGTTAGAACTTCTTTTTCCTAGACACTAGAGAAGTATTGGGAAGACCTCTAGACAAAAAAAAACTACATATAATGGATTTGGATCTATGTTATAGTAACCCTAAAAAAATTTATTGATTGGAATACACGTATTGAAAGACTAGTTTATAAAAAATACACATTGAAATACAAACAATGAATACAAATACACTTCAAGTAATCATTTGGTCTAGGTACATTCAAGCACTTATGAATTCCCAGCTAGCATGATTTACCTTCTCCATAAAGTATCACTATCACAAATATAGATAACTTTTTCTACTTTAGTGGGGATGTCTAAATAGAAGCATGCTTTGTATTGACGTAACCAGCTTGCAGATGAAAACAAGCTAGTACTACTAAAATTTGCTTAATTTACAGCAACACTTTTAAAGGTGATCATAACTAGGTTTCAATTAAACTAGTTACAACATATTCCATAGACATCATAATCCAACTTTTTGTTCTCCCGTGCACTTATACAGTGGAGTATTTTATATTTATGCTATGGTTCGTGTCAGAATGCCTTTTGTGTCTGTCTAATTAACTTACTTGGAAATCTAAATGGCATGAATAGCATTCTTTTGTTTTTGTTCCATGAGAGCCAAAAGGTGAAATAATGTTGTTCTTTTATTATGGTCATTTTCAAATAATTGATACAACTATGAACTCATTAAGGTATGGTGATTATGTTATAATTAATGGTAATGATGAAATATGTGTTGTTCAATGCTCGAGGTTGTTATGGTTAATAACAGTATTCTTTTTTACCTAATAGACTGAGCTCTTGTTTGGTAAAAATACTATACAGTAAGTTGAGTAAGTTACTGGATAGCAATTAGACTAACTTACAGCGGTTTGAATTTATAGTATTTAGTAAAATTAGCGATTGAATTGGCATTAAATATAAAATGACTTAAATAAACATTTATAATTAATATTTAAAAATGAGAGAAAATATTTATTTAATAAAAGATAAATAAAAGATAGAAAGAAAAGGTGCATAAGTAATTAAGTGGGTGTAGTTAGTAAGTAGTATTTTTGTTAATTACTTAATTAAAAGAAAGAAATGAAAAAAATAATATAAAAGAGGGATAGAATCGTGAGAGTAGAAGGAAAAAAAGAGAGAAAGAAGAAGTGGAAAAAGGGAGATGCAGGAAAAGAGAAAGAAAGAAACAAAAGAAATAAAAAGAAGGTGATTAAGAGAGATTGTGAGAAGATGAAGAGAAAGAAGAGTAGAAACCAAGAGAAAATGAAAGGATTTTAATTAAATTAGCAAGAGTAAAAATGAAGGAGAAAAGTGTTATAAGCTCAAATTGTCAATGTTTGATAAAAAATAGCAGATATCTAATAAACTAACGAATAAGCTAGCTTTTTTTTGGTCAAACGAATAAGCTAGCTTATATCAGATGAACTGGTAGCAAATAAGCTAGTAGATTGAAGTTTGGCTCTGTTTGCTAAAGAGTAGCAGTCAATGTATAAGCTAGCAGATAAACTAGCAGATAGCAAATCACGTGTTTGGTAAAACTAACGGTTAAACTAACTAATAAATGTAAAATGACATTAAAAATAGGGATTTAAATTTTTTTTGTTTGATTTAAAGAGGATAGAGAAGGAATTTAAGAAAAATAACGAGGATAGAAAAGATAAAAAAGTGATACGATATACGCTATAAGTAGTATTTCAAAAAACACTTCTTGAAGTAGCATTTGAAAAAACGTTAAATGTTAGTGCTTACCAAACACGTCTATTCATCATCTGCTATTCAAATCCGCTATTGGCTAGAGGATGAGACTTGCCAAACAGAGCCTTAAAGTGTTTGTTAAAGTTAGCGATTTAACTAACTTATAAATATAAAATGACATAAATGGACATTGGTAATTAATGTTTACAAATGATAGAGAAGTTTTAATGTAATGGAGGATAAAAGAATAATTTAATTAAAATAATAAAGGTAAAAATGAGAGAAAAATAAAATGCTATGAGCTATAAGTTCATGCTACTTATTCAAGTAGCGTTTAAAAAAACGGTATAAATTAACAAAAAATGCTATAAGCTAGTCGTATCAAATACTTACAAAGAGTTTATTCACTATAAACTAGCAGATTGACATTGTTAAAAGAACCTTCAAGTAGTATTTCGAAAAATGTTATAAGCCAATGAAAGAACGTTATACGCTAGTCATATTAAGCACTTTATAAAAAGCTTATCTACTATAAGCTATCAGATTGATATTGTCAAACAGAACTCAAAAAAGCATTGTGAACCCTAAAATAGTGGTGCGACCACTTTGGCCTCTAAGAAAAAACGAGTCCGGAAGTAATCTTTGATAATTTTAAGACAAGGTCCAACTTTGTCCTACTTGCATCCGTCTTTGTTTGCCGTACTTCTCCATTTAATCTCCTGATCATTGGAAGAAAAAAAGAAGGGTGGTATTAATTTTTTAGGCAAAATATCTCTCGAGGTCCCTTAACTTATTTTCAAGTAACGAATAGGTCCCTTAACTATTTTTTGTAACGATTAAATCCCTTAAGTTTTAAAAACGCTATACCATAGCCCTTTTTAATGTTTTGTTTTTAACTCCATAATTAGTGACTGATGTGGCTATTTGACTGCTTACTTAGCATGCCACATAGGACAATTTCATTATTTTATAATTATTTTTTGTTAAAAATTAAAGAAAAATATGAATTTTCTTCCTTGTCTTGATCTTCTTCATTCCGCCTTTCCAAACCCTATCTTCTCAAATTGAAATCTGCAAATCATTACCCTTCAACCTTCTTCATGTTTGCGGATTTTGTTACCCGAAATCATAACGTCTCATAATAGTTGGGGTTTTAGATTTTGTTAAATCACTAATACCCCAAATCACTCCGCACTGCCACAAATCTCAACCATTTTCATAATAGTTAGCTAGTTTGGGTCATTCATCTTATTTAGCTTATTACTCCTCTTCTCTGTATTTTCCAATATAAGTTCCAATTTTGTTCCCGTTTCAGTTGTCTTTGTGAATGCTTTAACTAATCAATCCATTGAATGTCGTATATTTTTACTAAAAAGTAGTATGTCATCTACCACAGTGTTTCTTTTAAATAATTTACGATTCCTCCCAGATCTGCAATGTTTCTGGGTGATGAATGATCAACGAACATGGAAGATGGAGTCCATGGTTTCCATGGCTGCTGCAACAATTGCTGGATGATGAAATGAAGAAGAGGATTTTTTTAAATTTTTAATTAAAAATAATTATAAAATAATGAATCAGCAAATAAAATTGCCACGTAAACATAAAAGAAAAGCCACATAAGCACTCTAACAGCCAGATGGACGTTTTTGTAGCGAAGTTAAACAAAAACTGTTAAAAAGGGCAACGACGCAACGTTTTTTAAAACTTAAGGGACCTAATCGTTACAAAAAAATTAAGAGACCTATTCGCTACCTAAAAATAAGTTAAGGGATCTCAGGAGATATTTTGCCTATTTTTTATACCCCTACAGTTGGGCTTCATACCCCCACTTAAATCCAAACTTCCCATTTACCCCTTAACTTTAACAAATATTCCATATCATATTTATAGCAGAGACGTGTTTTAGGGATTTCAGGATTTACCTAACAAAGGTAAATCCAAGATTCACTTTTTTAAATTTTTTTCGGATCTATGTGTTAAAACATAAATTCGTAATGTATTTTTTCATTCCGAATTTATGTGTTAATACATAAGTCCAAAAATATTTTGATAAACACATTCTGTAATTAAGTTTAAAATGGTAAATCCCGAAAATAAAAAAAATGATATTTTGAATTAAAATTGGTGTATTTTAGTGAGGGTAAAAATGAAATAAAAATAAAATATGGCGATATATTGTACAAGGGTGGACGTACAAAAAATATCAGTTTTGGTATTTCCAGAAATATCAATAGGAGATAACTCCGGAAATATCAATAGGCGATAAATCCGGAACACAATATTCTCTGGGATGACATTGTTGTGCCATACATGCCACACATGTGCTTATGGAAGTTTGGCTACATCCAGGACATCCCAATTCCCCCGATTGTGGAATGTGAAGGACATAAGGACATGATTACGAGGTGGTTGTACTACCCCCAACAGGTTGAGGTGTCACCAGGAGGGATACTAGGGCCACCATCCCGAGTGAGTGCCATGAGAGTTACCTCCCATGGTACTCTCAGGTTTCGATTCCCCACCTTACTGTGCCTTTGGGGGATGTTGCACATCAGGAGCCAGATCAGGACGTTCCACCACCGGTGAGAGGACCACATACTCTTGAGGAGAGAGTTTCCTATGGTACTGCACGTATACGAGAGGCCATATCATCTAGCGACATTGAGCCTAACAGTCACGTCTATAGGCTTCTTTGGAGCGCGTTGTCCGGGTTTGAGGGAAGGGACACTCGATGTATTTTATGTATTGTTTTTTTAACTCTAGCGACATTGAGCCTAATATTGTACTTTTTTTGCACGTCTATTTATGTGAATTAATGTTTTAATTGATGCAAAAGCAGGTTACATTGAAACATCAACGGAAACATCTGAACATTTATGGAGGAGCAGTAAGCCTGTTCATCATCTCCACAGGCGGGTTTGCGAAAATTAATACTACTAACCTCTCGGTGTCATGCACACTTCTGTTGAACCTTACGCTCTACTTTATCTTTCAAAGCAGCAAATGTGATGTCGTGCTTGAGCCTGCATAAAACAGGATTTGGACACTCAAACCAGACACCACCTTCTTTTTTGGTGATTTTTCCACGATGATGAACGGTGGTCAGTGTATTATCACTTGAGTACTGGGTGCAAAGGGTGTTCATATTTTAGGGTTTAGAGAACTGTTGTGTGAAAGAAGTTAGGGTAACTCGGTGTATTTATAGTGATTTTTTGTCAAAAGTCTCGATGGGATATTGACCGTTGGTCAAAAGTGTCTGCAACATCAACGCCGTCAAAAGTGTCGGTGGATATTGACCGTTGATTAAAATTGTCGGTAACATCAAGGCCGTCAAAAGTGTCAGTGGGGTATTGACCGTTGATCAAAATTGTCGGTAACATCAAGGTCGTCATAAGTAAAAAAAATAGCATATTTCCAGATTTATAAAAAAAAAGATAAATCTGGAAGCAAAAAATAATTCCGGAAATATGTTTAAACATAAATCCGGAATAAGGAAAAAGACTTCTAGAATTATGTCTTACACATAAATCCGAAACAGACTTTTCACGTTCCCGAATTATGTGTTATAGATAATTCCGGGAATATTTAGTATTTTGGATTCCGGACGTAAAATGGTTAGTGCGTTTTGGTAAGAGGTAAAATGATTATAAAATGAAATGGGGGTATGTGAGCCAAGTGGAGGGGTATATAAATCATAACCCTTCTCAAGTGAGCCCTCTACAAATTTATCATTGGGCCATATATTAATTTTTAAGAGAATTTGGACCCTGTTTTATGCTGCAGTGCCTCCTCCTTTTGTTAATATACTCCCTCTGTTTTCATTTTAAGTAAATGGTGGTTGTGCACACCATTTAAAAAAAATGAAAAAACCTGTTAATATACGCCCTTCTTTCTTACATCAAAATCCAACTTAAGTCCTAATAGAAATCATTACAATATACTCTAATATCTCCTAAGAGTTCAGGTAATGCTAAAATGGGTGAAGTGGTCAATCTTTCTTTTCATTCTTGAAATTTCTTCTCATATTTGTCTATATATTTATTAGTTAACTGGGTTATAGGCAAGGCGAACTTAGAGAATTCTTCTATAAATCTCATATGGTGTAGCGACCGAAAAAGCTGGAAAATAATTCTCCAAAGTTCAAAATAAAGCCACCACCAAAGTTTAATTATGAAGGGCAAACATTAATAAATCTCTTTGGTTTGTATAAAGATCCTTGAGACCAGATTTGGGTTCGGGAGTTGGTTATGCGTGGAGAAGGTATTAGCACCCAACGACATCTTTCATAAGGAATGCTACCTTCTAATTAGTTGTGTAAAAATAATGTTAATTTTGAAAATGCTTATGTTACCCTTTTATTGTGAGTTAAAAAGAAAAAGACTTAATAAAATTATTTATTTTTTGTGCTTGACAAGAGTGGCCCCTCGCTTCTACATATCTCTAGGTGCGATTAGAATTCAATACTACGTTGTACAACCGACTTAATCCCCTATAATTTAAAAATTAGTTTTTTGTTTTCATAAATGGGAAAAAAAGTTTGTGTCTTTATGTTTTTGGATATTTTTATTTTTTTATAGGGATTTTAGGACTTTTGAGTTGTAAACTCATTTATCCTAAAAAGCAGATTAACCCGGTTGTACAACCGACTTAATCCTCTATTTACTTTTTCATTGAAAAACTGTTCATGGGAAAAGAACACTTTTCTTGAAAATTATTTATTCGTTTGTTTTTATAGGGGCTTTAGGACTCTTGAGCTGTACATCTCATTCGTCATAAAACACTGATTAACCCAATTGTACAATCGATTTAATCCACTTAAAACATGAAGGAAAAAAAATTAGTTGTAAAAAAAGATACAGGTGGTGCAACTAACAACAGCCCAATTTTTGTTTTTGGGTTTTCTAGCTGCTGGCCCACGTAATGTGGTCCATGAGCAGGGGGTGGTGTATCATTTAAAACAGGGGATGCGAATAACAGCAGCCCAGTCTACGTTTTTAAGCTTTTAAACTCACGACCAGCGAATTCATGGCTTATGGGAAGTAGTCTTGTATTATTAAAACAAGGGGTGTGACTAGCTGCAGCTCCGTTTTCTTCTTTTGGGCTTTTAAAACTGCTGGCCTGCGAAATTGGGGCCTATGCTGGGGATGTTGTATTACCAAAAAAGAGGGGGAGCAAATATTGATCTGATGTTTAAAATTTATTTAAATAAAATAAAAATTAAAAGGGAGGTTATATAAGGCACCATAATTTTATGGAACCCTAATTTCTATTTGTGATTTATCTTACCCTAAACCTTTTTTTTCATCATCTTTTTTTATTATCCCTCCTTTCTATTCTAATTCTTACACTACTATTTTTTTACAACTAAAAAGAGTTATGTTTATTTGTTATTCTGCTCCCTATAGAAACGTTTTATTTTTATATATTTTGACTAGACTTCTCCTTGTGTCAAAAAAAAAGACTAGACTTCTCTTTTATACACTCTGGTTTTGCTATTTTTTGTAACAGATTAAGCATATATTTCTACATTTTTTAGATTTAATAACACATAAAAGCTAACCTTATTTCCATGTTTCTGAAATTATTTTTTTTTTGCTTATTGCTCTGATTGCTACCTCTGCTTCTGAACAACCCTTGCTTCTTTTGCTTCAGAAATTTGAACCAGTGTTTTTAGGTGATTAGGGTTTTGATGTGAACCACTAATCTTTTAGGTGATATCTGAATTTTTTTGTCTGTCTTGTTATGAATTTGGTTAGGTATTTATAAGTGATTTTTAGGGTTCAGAATTAATTGTGATTCTTGCTAATTGATACTGATTATCAATCAGTCTCTCTAATTTGATATGACCTTGATTTTATTTCCATATGTGCTAGGTTAAGGTAGAGCTGGAAAAACGAGCTACCCGGCCCATATCGGGCTGGCCCGCTACGGGCTCGGGCTTTTAAGGGCCGGGCTTAAAAGCCCGGGTTGAAATTTGGGCTCACCCTTTATGGCCCAAGCCCGGCCCTATGCGGGCTGCGGGCTTTTCGGGCTAGCCCGCATTATGCGCGATTTTCTGCCTACTAGTACTACCTGGCCCAAATGCAGAATATTAAATTCTACAATGTCTGAGAAACTAGCTGAGGATATTGATAATTCAGTGAGGAAGATAATAGAGAGTGCATATGAAGTTGCAAGTAAAAAAGGAATGTGAGAAATATCCAAGGCATCTAACAATAATAATGTATATAAATGAATTGTTGGATTCTATGGCTGACAATGCCAATCCCACATTTCTATGCCAAGGGAAATCTGTAAGAAACTTTGTGATTTCTGTAAAGATTCATCTTGTGGTTGTCAAATAGTTCAATTCATTTTCAACACAGAATATAGTTGCATGCAAGTTGCAACTAAACTCAAGTACCAACGGTGACAGCAAAACTTGACACTAAATATAAGTAAAAAATGTGAGTAGCTGTTATGGATTTCAGGATAATTGCTAGAAGAGCAGTGCTGATGGCATATACAAAGTGCTGATTGCACCCCATTTTTTTATTTGCGGGCCTGCGGGCTACCCATAGCCCGACCGGGCTAGCCCGGCACGGGCTCGGGCTTTTATGGACCGGGCTAAAAAGCTCGGGTATAAAAACGGGCTCATTTTCTTTGGCCCAAGCCCTCCCATATTTCGGGCTAGCCCGGCCCGGCGGGCCCGGCCCATTTTGCCAGCTCTAGGTTAAGGGTTGGAGAGACTTGCTCAGCTAGGAGAGCAAGCAGGCGCAGCTACTGTTTTACTGTTGTTATTTCTCTTTTTTTTTGTAATTTTTTTATTATTTTTGTATAATTGTAATTTTATAATTTTTGTAACATTATCTTATATCAAATTCGAGTAATGGCCTGCAGTCAAAAATGCAGCCTGTTATGTCTGTTTCGCTAGAATATTGCTCGCAACCCACACGTGAGGTAGGTCCCATATGCAAGTTGCACACTCAATTAAATATAATAATAAAAATAATATAACACAAAAGTTCTAATTTACAAGTAAAAATACTAAAAATAAAATTATGGCTAAATATCACTTTTGGTCCTTTATTTTTGCTTTAAGTTTCATCTTGGTCCTTTAGGTTTTTTCCTCATTTTGGTCCTTTATCTTACATAATATTAATTTAAGTGCACTGTCAGTCTTTTTCTTTCCTACCTTATTGACACCACACCTGCAGACGTGCAGTAGGGCCCTCAATACATTACAAGTTACAATTTTTTTTATTAGGTCAATATTTGTTATATCGGTAATAATAAAAGACATATTTTCAGGTAAAAAAAAGTCTGCAGATATCATGTCAATCTTTATATTTTATAGAACTCAATGATCTAAATTTCAAAATTTTCTGATAAGTTTGGACATTTTAGTGCAGTACAAATTTACACTGACAGATACTTTTTAGCTATTATAACCGCGGGTACCTCCTAACAAAGTTTTTGCTACACCCAAGGTTCGAACCCGATACTTTGGGGTGGGATCTGAGTCTAATTACTATTAAAATCAACCCTTTTAGTCATGTATTACTTGTAATAATAAAAGACATGTTTTCAGGTAAAAAAAATTCTGCAGATATCATTTCGATCTTTATATTTTATAGAACTCAATGATCTAAATTTCAAAATTTTCTGATAAGTTTGGACTTTTAGTGCAATACAAATTTACACTGACAGATACTTTTTAGCTATTATAACGGCGGGTACCTCCTAAAAAATTTTTTGCTACACCCAAAGTTGGAACCCGATACTTCGGGGTGGGATCGGAGTCTAATTACCACTAAAATCAACCCTGTTAGTCATGTATTACTGATAATAATAAAAGACATATTTTCAGGTAAAACAAATTCTGCAGATATCATTTCGATCTTTATATTTTATAGAACTCAATGATCTAAATTTCAAAATTTTCTGATAAGTTTGGACTTTTTAGTGCAATACAAATTTACACTGACAGATACTTTTTAGCTATTATAACGGCGAGTGCCTCCTAACAAAGTTTTTGCTACACCCAAGGTTCGAACTCGATACTTCGGGGTGGGATCCGAGTCTAATTACCATTAAAATCAATCTCATTAGTCATGTATTACTATTTCTATTAAACTGATTAATCCAATTATTTAAAATAAAATACTTGATACACATAATACTTTTAAGTGTTTTGTTTAACAATAATATGAGATAAAAAATAGGGAAAATATATTAAAAGATTATAAAGCTATTCTTCAACATCTAACAAAAAATAAATTAATTATTTAATAAAAAATTATATCCTCTGCATTAATTTACATAAACAAGAAAAAAACTATTTTTGTTTTAATGGAAAACTGTTTTTAAAATTATAATACATACAAAATTTTGATAATGTTTTTGAAATTTCCAAATGATCCATTTTGTTCATCCATTTTTTGTTCTTCAAAAATGTTTGACATTCACTTTTTTAATTATTAAATCATTTTTTGTCAATAATCATTAAATTGTATAACATTCTTTCGATTTTATTAGATTTCCGCTAAATATGCGCGTTATATCCAATTATATACTCATCCATATGTGTGGTGGGCCCTGCATTTTAATTTTTTATTATTTCTTTCCATCTTTCCATCACTTTGTATTGTCATATCATTGACACCGCAACAATTATCAGTTTTTGCGCATCAATTACCTGCAGTGGACCCTATCCAACTAGGGGTCCCACATCTTCAATTTCTATATTCTTATTAAGAGAACCAAACATGCGGTCGATCCCACCTCTTCAAACATGGTGGGCCTATTTTCTGGTGTCCAACCCAATTGTTTAACCATTTATTGATTCGGTTATAATTTATAATTATTATGATTTTCTCTCAGTTTAACAAACGAAATAAGGAAAGCCCCGTGCGGAGCACGGGACATAGGACTAGTTAGTTATATTTTTGTGATTTTGTTATTTATTTTACTTTTGTGGGTGTTTTTTTTATTAAATGGAATATCTAGAGAGAAAAATAAAGGACTAAGTTGGGCCAAACTCAATCAAACAAATTACTAAAACTAGGCTAAATCAAACAAATTACTAAACTTAGGCTCAATCTAACAAATTACTAGGCGTAGGCCCAATCAAATAAATTAGGCTAAAGTGCTCCCGCGGTCCCTTATCTTTATTTAAAGTAACGATTTGGTCCTTTATTTTTTTTTGTCCCAAATCAGTCCTTTATGTTTTAAATTTTTGACACATAAATCCTTTTTTGTCCCAAATCAGTCCTTTATGTTTCAAATTTTTAACACATAAATCCTTTTTTTGACGCATAAATCAGCACTGTTAACGGAAAAAGATTTATGTGTCAAAAATTTAAAAGATAAAGGACTTATTTGGGACAAAAAAAACATAAAGGACTAATTCGTTACTTTAAATAAAGATAAGGGACCCCGAGAGCACTTTAGCCAATAAATTATTAACACAGGCTCAATTAAGAATCACCGGTCCAATTAGACAAAACAATATTTAAACGATTCCAAAAACTAATCTCACAGTCATTGGAATTGAGGCTCACAACACTCAAACTAGTAAATTAAAATGACCCATAGCAATGAAAACAAAGGGGACAAATTGAGGTATAACATATGGTATCCAGCTAAAATGGGAAGACTTTTAATCTCACTCACATTCTTAGATTTCTTCTGTCCAACTATGGTGTCAACCTTAGATGAGTTCACAACCAAACTTTCCTAAACTAGTTGTCCTAAAACATTGGGACTTTCAAAAGTTTATCTTTAGAAAACTTAGTATCCATCTGCCACTACTATAAAACTCAGAGTGCCTTTCTAAGATGTCTTTTGTGTTCTTTGTTATTGATGAGATCTATTAGAATATCTTCTATAAATTTTGTCGAAGTGTAATCCATTGGTCAAACCAAAAAGGCATAACTAAAAATTCATAATGCTCATACCAATATCTAAAGACAGTCTTAGGTATATTTTCCTTCTTGACTGATCTAATCTGATAATACTCTGATTTAAGTTAATCTTAAAGAAGACAATTGCTTCCTTCTACCAATCTATCAAATCGTCTATCTTAGGAAAAGGATACCATATTCTTAATGGTCACTTATTTCAATTTTCTATAATCTAATCAAATCTCAGATGAACTACCTTTCTTCTAAACAACACAAGAGCTCTTCATGGTCATAACTTGGTTTGATAAATACTTTCTAATATGTCATCTAGTTGGCTTTTTATTTCAGTTAACTCTACTGAGATCATCCTATAAGATACTATATATGGATATAAGAAAAATTCCCTTAGGTCTATGGTGGATTCTATCTTTCTCTTAGGTGGAAATCTAGGTACATCATCTGGAATTATTGCTGGGAAATCTCTATCTATAGGCAAGGTACTAACTCGAGGAAATTTATTTACTTCCTTAGAACATAACATCATCTATTTCTGAATCAAACCACTCTGTTTAATTGTACCCTCCATGGCTGACAAAAGACTAATAGGCTCAGAAAAGATAAGGTATTTCTAGTACAATCTAGGGTAACATGGTTTGCCGAAAGCCAATCCATGCCTAATATAATATGTAAGTCTCGAAGAGGGAGATTTACAAGATCTACAAGGAATTGTCTATTTTCTATGATGATGGGACATTCCAAGTAAACAGAATGGGTAACGAGTAGCTTATAAATAGGAGTAGAAACTATCAGTTGACATGGAAAACTAGGCACAAGTAAACACAAATGAACCACACATGTATTTGAAATAAAAGAATAAGTAGCATCTGAAACCCTACTATGTGGTCTCCTAGGGGAGCCATGATTTCATGAAACAATGGTTCAACATTCATAGGATAGAGGGAACACAAGGTATATGCATGTATCGTATGAATTTAATATCTAACAAGAACCAGCCCTTTTAAAGGCTCACACATACACTCTACCCAATTCTTTACATGGTTAGTATCTGATGTGGATCTAACTCGACTCAGCCAGTATGGCCCTAACTCACAGTTCGATCTTGAATCAAACTGCTCTATACCACTAAATGAGGCGACCCTTGTCCTCATCATAGTAACCATTTACACCTAATCTTTTAATCTAAAAAACGGTTAAATTTAAAACTTAAAATACTTATATAACTGAATATGCATCACATATATAAAGACGTAGTGTTAAGAGGCTTTACAAAAAGACATGGTTATGCTAATGCCGCTGAAAAACATGTATCAGAGTATACAAGCAACGGAAAAATAAGAACTTAAAACAAACCCAGCTAAAAAAGCTATCTTAACGAGACTCCAATGACTGACACACTGGCTAAACAAAACACAAGTTCTCTCGATGAGACACCTGACTCCATCATACTACATTGGCATCCCCGATGTCTTTAGCGTCCGTTGTGGGAAGAAAATCACCATCTTCTACTACAAAGGTCTCCTCGACCGAGTTTAAGTGATACAAAGAAATATACAAAAGAAAAACACATAATGGCTAATATATATGTATAAGTCAGAAAAATGGAAAGATATGATAAAGCTTAAATTAAACATGTCACAAGCACATCAAATCAAATCAAAAAAAAATCAAGATATGAAACAATTAGAATAATTCAACCGTGCGATGCACGTTTATAAGTATACTATGAGAAATAGTTATAAAATAATATATCTTTTGTGTAAGTTAATAAACGTATAGTCGACATAATAAAGTTGTTATTTTTTGATTTAACAAAATTTATTTATACAAAATAAATATTATTTAACAAAGTGAATAATGATTGTTATATATATATATATATATATATATATATATATATATATATATATATAGAAAACTGATAATGATTGTTACATAGACCTAACTTATCTAAAAATATAGTAGAATGTTCAATAAAAAATAATGATGGCCCGTTTTCTATGCGAAATACAATATATACATAAAAATTTGACATTCTAATATTTGGAGCTTTCATCCAAAAAATGTTAAATAAAAATTCCACAAATAATAATAACAACAAAACATAGTTGTTTCTTATTTTAAGTTGATAAATAGAATTGAATCTGGTGATGACACTTGGAAATGCATTCAATGAGAATCATTTCCAAATGTTAATAGTATGTTGACAACAACAAAAGAACACTAATCCAAGAAGTGAGCTGAGGTACTCTTGCCTAATGTTCGTGAGAACTGTGGCATAACTGTTAAGATTAGCCGGAAGCATATCCTTAGAGAGGATAATAAGTTTGCTGATCGACTAGCTAACGATAGCCTTTCTAGTGATGTAGTTTGTTGTATTTTTGATGTTGTTCCCCCCTCTCTTAACGATGTTGTGATTTGAGAGGCTTGTCGGCCTAACTTGGATAGTTTTTTTGTTGGAGCTTGAACCGGACCGTTCGCTGATGGATCGGTTCCTCTGATGCAATAAATGAATGTGTGCTGATGTTGACTTGTTGACTAGGGCGAGATGCTCAGGTCGTTCTTTGGTCTGTGGCTGGTCGCGTCCAGAGCTCCCGCGAGGTGTACCTGCGATGGCACTCCAACGCCCAAGTCAGTGGGGTGATATTTGTGTATAGTAACAGTGTGTAAAACCTACCTCAAACAGGGAAATGTATGCCTTAAATAGGCGAGATGGGAGCAACGCAGACCCTCTGATCTCGGTCAGATCCATTCTTAGTGGGCTTCGGCCCAGTCCAGAAGAATTGCCCCCCAAGCCAAGGTCGTTCTCTGAACGAGCGTGGGCTTGATGTGCGGCGCGCGGGCGTGCTTGTGCCTCAGATTGTTTAGCTCGGGCTAGTGGAGATTGGCTGACCTACTATCGTGAACGGGTTAGGGGCGGTCTCGCAGTCCGCGCTGGAACTGGTAATCATATCTCCTAGTGACGTGGCACTGCGTTTCTGACATTAATTTCTTTAATCGTACCCTCTGGGCAGTTTATCGGATCTCGGTCCGAATTGAACTCGCCCAAAAAGGGGGTGCGACTCGGTTGGTCGCTTCGTTTGTGAATGCGTTCGTCCCGGGGCAGTTTATCGGATCTTGGTCCGAATTGAACTCACCCAAAGGGGGTGCGACTCGATTGGTCGCTTCGTTTGCAATTCGTTCGTTCACGTATGTTAACCCTGTTGAGCAGGAAAGGGTTCAGGCCTAAGAGTTACCTTTCTTTTGGTGGGGCGAGCTGCCTCTCTTTGATCGCCTACGCTGAGGTGGCTTCGGCGTACGCCCGTTCAACGAGACCTTTCGATGCGATATACGCGTAATGACACTGGTTCTTTCTCATGCGGGGCTTAATCGTAGCCCGCTCTTTGTGCATGGATCGCCCTGGGTGGTCTGCTGAGTCGCGGTTCAGCCTCACCTTGCCCCAAAGGCTCATGCGAGGCTTAATCGTAGCCCGCTCTTGTATAGAGGACCTGACAGGCAGTTTACTAAAGCACAGTCCAGTTTTAACTCGCCACGCAGGTTGGTCCAAATGAATTTAAGAACAGGGAAATAACTTTCAACCCAACGTAATGAAAAAATGCCTTGTCTTATTACTGACGGACGGACGGGCCTCGATAAAAAACCCTGTGGGAAAAAGAGTGCCCCGCCCGGTTATTACAATTCACTCTTTTTCATGACATTCCCTCCTCTTGGGGTTGTCTCTCAGTAGTTCCCCTTCCGACTGCTCGTGTGACCACTACCCTCTCTTCGTAGTTCATGAACCTTTGTGAACGGCGGAGGAATGCGGCTAAGTCTGGGGGTTCGTTTACGCCGACTTCAACTTCGAATAAGCTACCGGTCCTAAGACCGTCTCGCAGGAACCACAAACGCATGTCGTCTTACAGTCCTCGCACGTTGGCGGCTTCTTTGTTGAACCGCTCGATGTACTCGCGGAGGGTCTCGTCCGGTCCTTGTCTGATCGCCTTCAGAATGGCATTTGATTTGGGCTTGACCCTGGATGCGGTAAAGCGGGCACAGACAACTCGGGCTAGCCGTTCCCAGGACGAGATACTGTTGGACCTCAGCTCGGTAAACCACTCCAAGGCGGGTCCTTCCAAAGTGAGGGGGAATATCTTGCATTTGACCGGCCCGTCTGCCCGCCTATATCATTACGAAATCAAAATAGCGCAGGTGGGCGTCGGGGTCCTTCACCCCATTGTACATCCGAAGGTCGGAGGGAGGCTTCTCCAGCGCCCGCGGGATGGGACACTCATCTATCTCACGGGTGAAAGGTCCCAAGCCCTCATCGCCTGCCCTCCTACGAGGTGGTCGGTCCTCGGGGCGGCGCCCTCGATGACCACTTCGTGGAGGAGGGGAATTATATCGACGAGGCCGTGAAGGCTGGGGCGTATCGTAATACGGGCGAGGGAATCTGTTCAGCGATCGGCTTCTGGACCGAGTGTATGAATCAGACGACTTGTAAGATGATTCTTGATATGACTCTTCCTCGGGCCAATAGGTGGGGTCGGTCGAGGAGTGTTGAGTCTGTGGTCGTGACTGGGTCACTCCTCGCCTTCTTAGGGGCGATCGGTGTACTAGCAACCTCCTCGGGGGAGATCGGTGTCTTCCGGATGGGTTGCCTCTAGGTCTAGACGATTTGTCGTCGCGGCGACGTTGTTCTGGCGCGGCGTACGCTCTTCCAGAAGCGGCCTGATCGGCGATGTTCCTGTCTCTTGTTCTCAACAGCTCGCGCAATTCCTGTAGGATCTCATTCGGCAACATCACTCTAGTGTGGTCGGGAGGAGCCCCTTGTGCACTGGATGCAGAGTCGCCTACGTCGGCGGCGTCGCCCTCCGGCGTCTGCTGTCGTTGAGGGATTGCAGCCATGTTTCGTGGTTGTGGGGCGCCGCGTGGTCTGCCTCGAGGAGGCATGTCAGTCAGGGTGGGGATGTTCTCTCTCCCACTGTGGTCGCCAATGAACCGGACCGTTTGCTGATGGATCGGTTCCTCTGATGCAATAAATGAATGTGTGCTGATGTTAACTTGTTGACTAGGGCGAGATGCTCAGGTCGTTTTTTGGTCTGTGGCTGGTCGCGTCCAGAGCTCCCGCGGGGTGTACCTGCGATGGCACTCCAACGCCCAAGTCAGTGGGGTGATATTTGTGTATAGTAACAGTGTGTAAAACCTACCTCAAACAGGGAAATGTACGCCTTAAATAGGCGAGATGGGAGCAACGCAGACCCTCTGATCTAGCGAGATGGTCGCTGCGCCGTAGATTTCATCGTGGGCCGATCTCGGTCAGATCCACTCTTAGTGGGCTTCGGCCCAGTCCAGAAGAGAGCTTTAAACCCTTTGTTTTCACCAAAAAAAACTCTTAACTAAGCAAGTAGGAGGAGGTGTCGTAAACTTGTTTTGAAACAGAAACAAAACAAGTTAACTCTCATGCTTACTACTGCATAAAATATAATTTGTTTATTAAAAATATCTAGAATGCATGGCTCAACTTTTCTATATTTTGACACATCAAATAAAAAAAACATTAATTACTCATTCATTCTTTCACCACATAATAATCAGCACAAGGTGTATGCATCATGTTTACCTACTTAACTTTTAAGAAATGGCATATAAGAATATTATTAAAAAGAAACCATATTTTTCTAATATAATAAATATAACTAATTAAATATCCATACAGTAATGATAATATATTTATTTAATATAGATAATTATCACATTGAAAAGATATCATCTTAATTAATTTTATTTATTTGATACACACATAATTTTGTTAAACAATTTTAGGGTGGTACACCTAGACCCCTCTCTATGCCTCCAAAAACTCACAATTAAAATAAAACAACACTCTCTATGCCTTCAAAAACTCACAATTAAAATAAAACAATTTTAAAACAAGTCTTACGAATTATTTTGAAAAAGTGGGTGTTATAGACAAGCTAACCTACCTATAAAATAAATTATTATAAAGTAAAAATAAATTTGAGTTAAAAAGTAGCAAGTCGACATGCCACAACATGCCAAAAAGCGTTTAAAAGAAGAAAAAAGTAAAAAGAAAATTATAGATCACTCGGCAGGCTATTCTGAACCGCCTTGGACTGCTTGTGACCTGACGAGTTGGCGAGCTAGATAGATCAAGTTATACATAATGGTAGGCCAACAAGCACTAACATGTCCCACCCTTTTTATTATGTCGTCTCGCCGGACCTAAACAGTTTTGCCACCCTAATGAGGATGGTCCAAGATCAAGTTTAGTAAGGATAGTGATTCTACATTTAAACAACATGAAGCATAGGGATTAGGGCTGGAAAAAGGCTACCCGGCCCGTATCGGGCTGGCCCACATCAGACTCGGGCTTTTACGAGCTAGGCCAAAAAGCCAGGGTAAAAATCTGGGCTCAACACTTACGGCCCAAGTCCAGCTCTATATGGGCTACGATCTTTTCGGGCTAGCCCGCAATGTACGCAACACTAATTGAAAAAATGATTTATTAAAAAAATTTAAGAATTAAATTATTCCCTGTTGATGCAACTATAAAATATTTTTTAAAACCAATACTATCATACAAAAATCCCTCCTTAATCTGCCTTAACAGAATAGACAATGGTCAATTTAATTGGATCATATTAATTAAATTTGATTAAAATTAAAAGAGAATATGAGGATTGACGTAAGGTCATGGTTGGGCAACACAACAAGAACAAGAACGTGAAATTCATGTTTCTGTAAGTCCTAACATAACGTGATTACCGACTTAAAGTCTGTGTTGTGTAACACTATTTGGGTTATTATTAATTTTGGACTTTTAGTTGCAATGCACTATGAAAATATTCCTATTTTTTTAAAAAAATTGCGGACTTGTGGCGATACCCATGACCCGGTCGGGCTAGCCGCTACGGGCTCAGGCTTTATCGGGCCGGGCTTAAAAGCTCGAATATAAAATTGGGCTCATCTTCTTGGCCCAAGTCCTATGTTTTTTCAAGCTAGCCCAGCCTGGCCCATTTTGCCACCTCTAATAGGTATAGAGTTCATCTGTTTTATATCAAAATTATTTTTAACGTAAAAATATATAAACATGAGTCATTTTACTTTATAATTGCTCACCCCAAACATGGTACTGAAAAAAGCGAAATGGAAGAAGATGTGGTGCGCTGAGAAATAAATACTCTTTC
Source organism: Astragalus membranaceus (assembly GCA_039519185.1). Taxonomy (NCBI): domain Eukaryota; kingdom Viridiplantae; phylum Streptophyta; class Magnoliopsida; order Fabales; family Fabaceae; genus Astragalus; species Astragalus membranaceus. The sequence continues at coordinate 16,490,630 of CM076850.1, forward strand.
TTTTGTACTAATCTATAAAATTATAGTCCCATATATGCTTATAAAAAAATTATTGTCTCATATACAAAGTCAATGCTATATGGAGACCTATCCTTACGTATCAATACGTGGTGTGGGAGAATGGTCGCTGGCTTTGGAATTTGACTTGGGACCGGCGCTTGATGTTGAGGAAGCGGTTGATGCAGCGACTCGTGGGCAGATTTTGCATGAGATTAAGTTGTGTCAGGGCACCATGGATGGGTGGAGGTGGATCGGCAATAAAGGGAACTATTTTTTCGTTAAATCATGTTATACTTTTTTGTTGTCTGGTTTGCAAGAAAGTAATGTTAGAGAGGAGATTCACGATGGTCTGAAAAGTCTATGGAAATCACATGTACCATCAAAAGTGTGTATCTTTAGATGGCGTTTGTTGATTGGGAAGCTTCCTACATGAGATAATTTAATTGTCAGAGGGATTACTCTACAAGAGCCATGTTGCCCGATGTGTAATAAAAATAGTGAAACATTAGCCAATCTATTCTTTGAATGTCTGTTTGCACATACAGTTTGGCAGGATGTTGACAGGTGGACTGACAGACAACTGGAGGCAGAGTTATCTAGGCTGGAGCATTTTATGTGGTATGGTGGCCTTGTAACAGGAAAGCATTGCAGGAAATTCAAATTCTTGATTTGGCTAGCAACAATTTGGGCACTGTGGTTGGAAAGGAACCGTCAAATATTCCAAGAGAAGGTTTCTAATCATGGGGCAGTTATTAGCAATATCAAACATACCTCTTAAAGTTGGTTTGCGGGTAGATTAGGAAGGAGATGTAATATGAAGGTAGCCTAATGGTGGAATAATCCATTGGTGTGTATAAACAATATTCATTAGTATTTCTTGTATTGGGTTGGAGTACCCGTAGTACTCTCATTTAATACAATTTCTCTCGTAAAAAAAAATCAAATCTCATGATTAAAAATGGAATGAAAGTAACATTCAAAAGAACTAGCCTACCAAAACCCTTTCTGCCATAATCAAGTACTCCTCTTAATAGTCCTTCTTCTTCAAACTTTATTAATTATATATCTCAAATTCTTGCCCAAATAACAATATCCTATATCCTCTCAAATTCCTTATTCACACCATAAATAAAGAAATGTATGTTTCATGTGGCTATCCCATCACTATTCAATGCCATTCTTTGCTTTTGACTCTCACTTGGCACCTTCACCTCAGTTGCCAAACCAATAGCTTGAAGAAATTTGACCATGTACCAAGTCATGTCTATTTGCCACCACTCTAAACCATGTCTAGCTGAGTACTCAAATGCATGATGGTTATTGTGCCAACCCTCACCAAATGCAACCAAAGCCACCCACCTAAGAAATTTTTAGAATAATTAACTTGTGAACCCAAATCAATTAACCAAATCATGAAAAATTGTACTACTCTAAACCTGTTTATAAGAAAAACACACTTTTTAGCTTCATTGAATAACTAATGTATCTAGTCTATAATATAGACTAGGTACATTAGTTATTCAATAAACTTAAAAAGTCTTTTTTGCTTATAAATAAATCCAGAGAGAGTAAAGGGTAAAATACCAATTATTTCTTGATAAGTCCTTAGTGTTCCAAGGTTGGTCACCCCACACATGACAAGCTGAGTTAACCAACCAAGTATTGTGGTAAACCCAAACAACTCTCACTCCCTACATTCCAATAATAAAAGTGTAAATTGTTAACATCCAAATTTAAGTTCATTTCTAAGCTTTGTTTTTAGTGCTACATCAGCTTTTGTCATAGGAATCATAGCTGATTAAGTCTTTATTTTGAGCCATACGATGTTTACCGATTCTATTAATCAATGAAACAATTTAGGGAAAAACAAATGAACCACCAAAATCCGTCGTTAAAATTGCAAAAAAACTATCAAATTCGTTTCCATATTATTTATTATTATGATTATTATTCTAAAATAGTTCTTGAAATTAAAAAATCTCGATCAAATTACTAGTCCTTGAATTTGTTCAACATGGACTAGTGTGATCGAGAGTTTTCAATTTCAGGAATCATATAATTGTAAGGACCAAAATTGTTCGACCCCAACATCTTCATGGACCAAATTAGCTTTTCACTGGAAAAAAATAACTTGTTGAAAAGAAAGTAAAATGAAAGAAATTTGCATACCATTCCCCACACAATGAAAGGAAATCCACCTATGGCATATAGAAGGGCTCCCAAAGCAAATGGATGTACAATGTAAGTGCTTTTGAGAAATCTATAAAAGGATTGCTTCTCTAAATCACCAACATTGGTTGGTTCTCCACACTGCACATATTTACAAATCACACAATCATTGTGCAAGTGAATTAAGAATCTAAGATTTTGTCTAACTCTCTAGAGAGAAAGAGAACATTAATTTCATACCCTTTCTACCACAGAATTGGTATCAAAGAGCCAATTCATATGGCTAAACCAGAATCCATCCGTAGGGGTATGAGGGTCTTTTTCAGAATCACAGAATTGGTGATGAAACCTATGTGTGCTCACCCAATCAATTGGATTCCCCTATACAAAACAACCACAAAATCAAAACAATATTTCATTTCCATTCAATAAGAGAAAAAAAAAGTTATTAGCTAATTTAGTCCCTAACTTTTACGGTTATATCAACTTAGTCTCTGACTTTTACAATTATATCAACTTAGTCCCCAACTTTTGCAACATTGTTTCAATTTTGTCTTCCGTTGTATCATTTTAGTCCCTCTATTTTGCAAAAAGGGACCAAATTGAAAAACTTTTGTAAAACTTACCGTCTAAGTTGATATATTGAGAGACTAAATTGAACATTTGTGAAATTTCAGAGACTAAATTGATTAATAAGTCCAGAAAAAAAGTGGCAAAATTAAAAACAAAAACAATGGATTAAGATTAAGGGTTTCAATTTTAAAGAAACAAATTTTACCTGAAGAGCCAAAACACCACAATAAGCAAACAAATATTCAAGCCATTTAGGGAGCTTGAAACTCTTATGAGAGAGATTCCTATGAAAAGAGAGTGTAATTCCAAAAAGACCAGTAACAACATAAAGTGCAACAGCAACCCAAAAAGCAGGCCAATTGAATTGAAATGGAGCAAATAAGCAAAGCAAATGCACTGCCAAAACAATACCAGCAGTACCAATATCCAATGAATTCCATTTCCTTCCAAAAAACACTTTCTTCTCTCTCTTCACCTCAACATCAGATAACAATATCTTTCTATACTTCAAAGGATTTTTCTCTGGCTCCAAAATAGCTTCTCCAATTGCCACATTAGCTTTACATATCAATGGAAAATTATAGATAAAGGGGTTATTTTTAAGTGAAAATTTGCTTGACTTTGAGTTAAAGTTACAAACTTTAAAGGTTTTTGCATTGTTGGTAAATGACCCAAGACCAATTATTGACCTATTTAATTGTGGAATTGAACTATGAATGGTTTTGAAGTGATTATAGAGAATGGGGTTTTGGGGTTGAGAAGTTATCAGAGCCATGCAAAGCAAGAGAAAAAAAATGTTTATTTTTTCTTCTATTTGTTTAAGGTAGAGAGAGGCTTTTTTTGAGGGTTGAGTAGAATAGAACAGAGGTTTTTTGAAGTTTTTAAGGTGATGGTGGATTTTGGGTTTTTATATTTGTGTTGTGTGTGAACATTGAACTTTGATCGTGCTGTGTGCAAGGAATTTTAGTGGTGGTCTACATTTGGGAAAATAGGGTATGAAAAAATAAAAATTAGAAAAATGTGGGTTGAAAATTAAAGAGAAAGAGAATGAGAGGATAAGGTGGTGTTTACAAAGAGAAGGGTATTGGTCGGTTAATGAGATTGGTATTGGTAAGGTAAGTGAGATTCACAAAATAAGGACCAGATATTTTCAATGCTGAGAATCTGAGATAATCTCATTTTCTTGAGTGAATTTCAATTTAAGTAATTAATCTTATTTTTGAAATAAATATGGTATTTTGTGAAATAAATATGGTATTTTGTGAAATAAATATGGTATAATTAATCTTAAGTAATTAATCTCATTTTCTTGGTAAAGGATCAATTTAATCAAAAAATGTCTAAATTAAAAATTAATATAATTAATGATATACTAATTTTGTTAGGATAAATAGTATTTTGGTCTCTCAATGTGTGACGCGTCAGGGATCAAAATAGTTGTTTACCAAAATGTTTGAATTTTTTTTTTATCAAACCAAAATGGTTGAATTTAAATACTCATTAATTCTCTATTTTCATAAATAACATATCTTCCTCATATTTTGACATGTATTATGAATTTTTATATTAAATCACAAATAGGTTAATATTAATTACTCTGTTAAATATTTGTAAAAAAAACACTTTCTTAAATAATTATTGGATCAAAACAATATTATTAAGTTTTTTAAAGTAATTTATTCAATCAATACTTACAACTTTTTCCATCCATCAATATTAAATAAAATGATATATTTATAAATTTTTTCATTAAATTATTTTTAAAGATTTTCAAATTAAAAAATTTAAACATTTTATATTTTAAAAAAAAAATAACTTTTTATAATATTTTACAAAATACTAGTATCCGGAAAGAAACATTTCATTCTTTATCTTTCTCTGATATTTTCTTGAAAACTTTGATTTTTTTTGAGGTGATATTTGCTGTTCCGGCCATTCTGCCACTCTTCACTGAAAAATATCATATTATCTCTTTGCTATTATTATTATATCTATAAACATGTTCATTTGTTAGAATGAACCCACCACTCTTCCAAATCCAATAAAAAAAGGAGGCACCAAAAAAGAGTGATAAATGGCTGCAATGAATTCGTCAATCTTTGCTTCTTCTTCCACTCAACCCTCTTTGCCTATTGCACCTTCTCCTCGTAGCATAACAAACATGCTTGGTTAGTTTCTCTATCTAACACACGTTTTTTTCATTTTTTTTAAATCTACTTTATTTTAAAAAGTTTATGTTAATCATGGTTAATTTTTTAATATGGACTGTGTGGTATGTTTATGTGTTGACTAGGGCTATTGTTCTGAGAACTTTAATAAAGCTAAAATAAGTTCTGTTCTCACAAATATCCACTAAATACCTTATTATCTGGTTTTTTTTGGCAATTCTTTCCTCTAAGGACCAATAGAAAAAGAGGGTCCTTCTTGTTTGATGTTTATAAACTTAGGCTTTGTTTGGATAAACAAATTAATTTAGTGTTTATACTATAAGCGCTTATGATATAATTAATATTAGTGTTTCAAACATAAAATAAAGTCAAATTGTTCTCATACGAGTTATTAGCTACTATTTTCATAAGCTATCCTAGAGATCTTGTCGAAATAAGCTCAAAACAGTGTATGGATATGTGATAAGTTGTTTCCATAAGCTCTCATAGATAGTCTTGTAAGTGCTTATACCAGTAGATAAGTTGAAATAAACCAATTCAAACAGACCGTTAATAAATAATCTGAATGTCCACTTTGAACTAGCATATTATTTTTTGCTAAAATGCATATCAGAAGAGCAAAATTGAGTCTAAGCTTTTGTAATATGTAAAACTTGATTGTTTCTGATGCAGCTAGCAATTTCCTCAATGTTTCATTACCAAAATGTTACCTCATGAAGGAAAGACGTGTGAGAGTTAGGCGTATAATCAATGCTGCTGCTGTTGCAGCAACTCCCACTGAAGAAATTCAAGAGTATGATATTATGAACTCCCATTTAATACCATAATATGAATATAGAAATATTATTTGTTAGTATGCTTTTATTATATAGTATAAAAGGCTATAAATGCAAAGACATGAAAAAGGATGCTTATTATACTTAATATATATGCTAAATATCGACTACTATGAATTAATGTTTGCAGGTACAAACTTCCTTCATGGGCTATGTTTGAATTTGGGAAGGCAGCTGTCTACTGGAAGACAATGAATGGTCTCCCCCCTACTTCAGTAAGTGTCACAACATTAAGTTTAAAGTATTGCTAACGAGATTCAGTCTTTGTCGCTTTGATTCGTCCTAAAAAAAGGTCTTGTTAACGAGTGCTCTAAAGACATTGGTTAAAGAATCAATAAAAGGAAAATATGTCTTGAGAATACATGTGAAACACTTTTTAATGTAATAAATAGTTATTAGCTAACTGGGTCTCTGAAATTTCACAAAAGTTCAATTTAGTCCCCAACGTTTACAATATATCAACTTAGTCCTTGACTTTTGTAGAAGTGTTTCAATTTAGTCACTCTGTTATATTATATTAATTTAGTCCCTCTATTTTGCAAAAAGGGACTAAATTGAAACACTTTTACAAAAGTTCAGGGACTAAGTTGATATATTGATGTCAAAGACTAAATTGAACTTCTGTGAAATTTCGGGACTAAATTGGTTAATAAGTCAATAAATATACAAATTTTCCATAAAGACTTGCCTCTTTTAATTCCTTGACCCTGGGGCACTAGTTAGTTAACTCATTGGTAGTTAGTTAGTTACTCAATCACTTTTTAGTAAATAATTTTATAAATTTTGGCAGGGAGAAAAGCTTAAACTTTTCTATAATCCAGCTGCTTCTCAACTTGCCCCTAGTGAAGACTTTGGAATTGCTTTCAATGGTAATTTTTTGTGATGTCACTTGATGCACATAAATGTTATTTTCCAAACATTTTGCATGGAAAAAGATATAGATTCATCATAAATAAACCGGACTTAATATATTTCAAATTCAAACAAGTGAAATGATAATGAAAAATTGTAATTCATCTGTTTTAGGTGGTTTTAATCAGCCAATTATGTGTGGTGGTGAGCCAAGAGCAATGCTAAGAAAGGATAGAGGCAAAGCTGATTCTCCAATATATAGCATTCAAATATGTGTTCCTAAACATGGTAGTATTATGGTACTTCAATTCCTAAATATTCTGCTGATGAAATCATTCAATGTGCTCTTGTTAACTTCACTTTTTTGTGCAGCTCTAAACTTGATCTTCTCTTTTACAAATGGAGTAGAGTGGGATGGTCCATACAGATTGCAGTTTCAAGTTCCCAAAGCTTTGCAGAATAGGCCAATTGAATTTTTTAATGAGGTAAATTTGCTCACATTCTTGCTTTTGAAGAAAAAATAAAATGTGAGGACTAAAGCAATTACAGAACCTAAAGTTTAAGTAAAAGAAGTCCATGCAAGTATGTTGCTTACTTGTAGAGGTGTCAATTTTGGCTCAGCCCATTAGGCCGGTCCGATGGGCCAGTGTTTTAAGTTGGGTTGGGCTTAATAAATAGAGGCGAAAAAGAAACTGGGCTACTTTGGCCCAATCAATTGGCCCATGGGCTAGATTGAGCCCACTTTTATGTTCCCTATGTTTAAAAGTTGGATTGGTCCAGCTCGACCCGACCCGTTGGCCTAGTGTTTTGGGTTGGGTTACAAAAAATACAATCCAGTTGACAACTGGGCTGGCCCAGCTCAGCAAGCTTTTACGTTGTGTAGCAGTGGGCCAGGCCGAGTTGGGCGGCCCAATTTAACAGCTCAACTTAGAATTACATGTTAAGAAATAAGACCAAATAAAGTCTAAAGAAAATTTTCTAAATGCTTACTGAATATATAAAGAAGGAATCTTTCTTAGCATTGGTTGATAAGTACTATTGTTGTGGTAGGGCTTGGCAGAGGAACTGAGTAAAGAAGGAGCATGTGAGAAAGCAATATTTCCAGACACAACAACAGTTATAGCCAAATGTGCTATGGTTGGTAATTTATCAAAAGAAGGGGTGCGTATATTTGTTCAATTCTTGGATATCTTCAACTCTTTAAATCACTGCTTCTTCTTGGAATAGAGTCAGCTTCTAAATGATGAATGAAAACATCTATGCAGGGCGATCGCTGTGATCTGAATCTTGTTACAGGGTGCACAGATCCTAGCTCTCCTCTGTATGATCCAATGGCCAATGTAGATGATGGATCATGTCCAATTGAGGTGGATTCTGAGTCTGAGGAATAAAATTATCCTTTGCATGAATATTTCTTTTCTTCAGACATGTTGTAAGTATTGTAAAATGTAAAATGTATATTCCACTCTTAGCACTGAACTTTAGTAATAGCTGCCCCCTTCTATACTATTGTAAAACTCTCTTAGTGTTTCAGTTTTGATGTAATAATCATGTATACTATAAGATTTTAAGGAAAGTTCTGCAAACGCATTCTGTGCTGCAACATTATGGTTTTTGAAGTTACCACAACACACCGCACTTGAGGCATTAGCTGCATTTAACCGCAATTCTCCACAATGTCAAGAATCAAAACACAATCGTTGTTGTTACCTCTACAAATCTGCTTAGTGATTATGTTGAGTTTTAAGAGATTTGATATCTTCAAATCTTATGTTTTGATGATTGAGAGCTTGTGATTTCCATGATTGTTTTTAACATCTAATCATGATTGGCCATCTTGAACTCATGTCTATGATTACATTAAGAGACAAGACAGCTCTGAAGCACCAACACTTCCGGTTGAAGACGTGTTCGGTGTCCGACAAATATCGTGTTGGACACCGACACCAAAACTTCAATTACTTGTATTTTTCAAATATAAATCAATGTCTGTTTCATGTCCAATATCTGTGTCTATGTCGTAGCATGACAGGGAACACAACTCTCTTTTGAGATAAAGAAGCAAAAAGGTCATTCTACTTGTGAAAAGTGTAAAATGTACGGACAAAATTACATTTACAGACATCTACTGATGTAGAGCACATATCATTTACATTTATCCCCTAAAAAAAGGATCACTGAGGAATGAAGTAGAGAATGTTCCACCACTATTTGGGAAAAGTGTGAGAAAACAGATAAGGCCAAGAACAATACCCCAAACAAATCTGCTTTCCCCTAAAGGAGTGATCTCATCTTTTACTGGTATTTCTTCCCCTCCCCTAAAGAAGGCTGCTAACAATCCCCATGCCAAGCACAAAACACTACCACTGAAGCCAACAATACCAAGCAATAATGATGTGCCAAAAGAAAACAATGTAGCAGTGCTTCTTCCAAACATGGCTTGAACAATCCTCCCTCCTTCTAGTCTTCCAATAGCCAACAAGTTCAAAGAAGTCACCACCATCCCTGCATAATAAGCATCAAACTGTTTAAGCATATTGCATCCACAATGATGTTTTCCAACTAATTTCTCATCCAATAAATAGAATACAGAAAGAAAGTGTTGTAAATAGTAGGTTTTTGTTATTATTAGTAGTCCATGTACTAGGCCCATTAGGTTTAATTACTTGTCTATATAATAAGATTAGTGAGTGTAATTATACACAATTGAAATAATACATTCAGTATAATTTTCTACATGGTATCATGAGCTCTCGATCTTGAGAGACTTGCTTCCGCATAAACCCTAGCCGTCTTTATCACGGTTTTCTTTTCCGCCTTCATTGCGGCTTGTTTTTTTGCCTTTGTTGCAGTATTTGGAACCTTCTTTGTTCCCTCTTTTTCTCATTGAAATTAGCTAGTACCTGATCGGCAGTTTAACATCCAAAAGTCATTGTTCGTCAAACTGGCCAAAGCACTGTTTGCGATTACTGTTTGCGAGTACTGTTCACGGCACTGTTCACGGCACTGATCACTGCGCTGTTCGCAGTTACTTTTCATCCAAACAGGTACTGTTCATGCGTCCATCTGTCAGTACAGGTACTGTTCAAGCACAATGCTCGCTTGTGTAGTGCTGTTCTGCAGGTTTATTTTTGGATCTGCATCTTTTTTGGATTGCTCAGCCTCTGTTTGAACTGTTGTTACTGCATTCCTTCTATTGGACAGCTGTTACTGCATTTTTCTGCACTTTTTTGTGTTAGTTTTGTGTGGTGCTTCTGTCGTCCGTTTCTTTTAAATATGATTACAAATGGCTGGAAAAGTCTCTGTTGATTACTCTTTATCATTCACCGAGGATGAGGTGAATCGTTTAAAGGCTATACTTGACTCTATTAGTAAGGCTTCTGGAAGTTGTTCTCTTCCAACGACCGGCTTGAGTGAATGCTCCCGATACTTTAATGTTTCTGGTAAAATCCCTAAAGTTGCTTGGATTTTGGACTCAGGTGCCACCGACCACATGACTTTCAATTCCGATTTATTTTCCTCTTATACCTCCTTTGATAGGAGTTGTTATGTTACCGTTGCTAATGGTTCTTATACTCGTATTGATGGCTCTGGGAGTGTTAACTTGCTACCATCACTTCAATTACAGTATGTGCTACATGTTCCCACACTCTCTCACAATCTAATATCTGTTCGTAAACTCACCCGTGATCAGAACTGTAAAGTAACATTTTTCACTTCTTATTGTGTTTTTCAGGATCTTACCACGGGGAAGACAATTGGAGTTGCTAAGGAAAATGAAGGGTTATACTACTTATCTGATGAACCAAATTGTTCGAAGGTCCTAGCTTCCTGCTTGCAGACAGAGTCTTCCGAGTCTTCTCATTCTGCCGCACAAATTTGGCTTCAGCACAAACGTCATGGTCTTCCTCCATTCTCTTTAGTTAAGTCTATGTTTCCTTCTTTATTTTTAAATCATTCAGTTGAGTCTTTTAAATGTGAAGTTTGTGAGTTAGCTAAACAACATCATGTCTCTTTTTCTCCTAGTTCCAATAAAAGTGCTAAACCTTTTGATCTTATACATTCTGATGTTTGGGGACCTGCATCTATTTCTAATATTTCGGGTGCTAAATGGTTTGTGTCATTTATTGATGATTGTACTCGAGCAACTTGGATTTTTTTGATGAAGGATAAATCAGAAGTACCAGAATTATTTATCAGATTTTATCACATGGTGCGAACACAATTTGGCAAAGGCATTAAAAGAATTTGCTCTGACAATGGCAAGGAATATGTCAATCAGAGTCTTTCAAATTTTACCAGTCAACAAGGAATTCTTCATGAGTTTACATGTGTCGACACCCCACAACAAAAATGGTGTCGCAGAAAGAAAGAATCGTCATTTACTTGAAGTTGCTCGAGCCATTCTCTTCCAAATGACAGTTCCCAACTCATACTGGGGAAAAGCAGTATTGACGGCTGCCTACTTAATTAATCGGGCCCCATCTCGAATGTTAGGTAATGTCAGTCCTGTTCAGTTTATGACTTCACAGTTTCCTTCTGTTCCTGTTTTGCAGAGTCTTGAATCTCGAGTGTTTGGTTGTGTTGCTTTTGTCCATGTTCACAAACAACACCGAAGTAAGTTGGATCGTCGTGCAATCAGATGCATTTTTGTGGGTTATCCTCTCGACAATAAAGGATATAAATGTTATCATCCTCCTAGTCGTAAGTACTTTATCTCTAAAGATGTCACGTTTCATGAGAATGTATCCTACTCCCCTCGTCCTCAGCTTCAGGGGGAGAGCATTCATAATGATTTGGAATCTGAGTCTGAGTTTCTATTCCTACCTGAGTTGTCTGTGACTCCTGTCTTAAGTCCTACTACTATCCTACTTCCACAAGTCCTACTATTGAGTCTCCTCTCCTTTGTCTTTTGTTTTGCAGGAACCATCATCTTCGGCACCATCATCTTAACCCGCCTGTTAGTGATTCCCACAGTTCTGACACTAGTGACACTGACACAGATGATTTGCCTATTGCTTTGAGGAAAGGGAAACGGTCTTGTGCTAAATACCCTATTTCTCAATTTGTCTCCTCTAAGCATCTTTCCTTGCAGCATCAAAGTTTTATTGCAGCTGTTGACTCTATAAGAATCCCTACATCAATACAAGAGGCGCTAAAAGATAAAAATTGGGCCCAGGCTATGAATGAAGAGATGAAGGCACTCGAGAAGAATGAAACTTGGGAGATTGTTGAGAAACCAGGGGACAAGAAGCCTGTTGGTTGTAGATGGATCTACACAGTCAAGCACAAATCAGATGGTACTCTTGATCGGTACAAGGCAAGACTGGTGGCAAAATGATACACTCAAACTTATGGAATCGATTATGAGGAGACATTTGCTCCTGTGGCAAAAATGAATACAGTTCGTATTTTACTCTCTCTTGCTGCGCATTTTGGTTGGGACTTGCACCAGTTTGATGTTAAGAATGCTTTCTCGCATGGCAATTTAGAAGAGGAGGTGTACATGGAGATTCCACCAGGATTTGGTCCACTAATGGAACAAATGTGGTTGCAAACTAAGAAAAGCTTTATATGGGCTAAAACAGTCTCCTCGGGCCTGGTTTGGGAGGTTTTCGAAGGCAATGTTGCATCTTGGCTATAAGCAAAGCCATGGAGATCATACACTTTTCTTCAAACATTCACAGGGTGGTAAACTGACAATACTTCTTGTTTATGTTGATGATATTATTGTTGCAGGGGATGATTTGACCGAAAGGCAACTGCTTAAGAAAAAATTAGCTACAAAATTTGAAATGAAGGACCTTGGGAAACTTAAGTATTTCCTAGGGATTGAGGTAGCCTACTCCAATGAAGGCATTTTTATTTCTCAAAGAAAATATGCTCTTGACCTTTTGAAAGAAACAGGAAAGCTTGGATGTAAACCTGCAAGCGTTCCTATTGAGCAAAATCACAAACTGAGCACTGAAGAGGAAAGTGTTAAGGTTGATAAAATGCAATATCAAAGACTAGTGGGAAGTTGATCTACTTATCCCACACTAGACCTGACTTGGCATATGCAGTTAGTGTTGTAAGTCAGTTTATGCATGATCCAAGAGTAAGACACCTTCAAGCAGTAGACCGTGTTCTGCAATATCTCAAAGCCACTCCAGGGAGAGGACTTCTTTTCAAGAGAGGTGGAAACTTGACTATAGAGGCATATACTGATGCAGATTATGCAGGTTCGGTGAGTGATAGAAGATCCACCTTAGGCTATTGCACGTTTTTATGTGGGAACCTTGTCGCTTGGAGAAGCAAGAAGCAAAATGTAGTGGCCCGATCAAGTGCTGAGGCAGAATTTAGAGCTATGGCACAAGGGATATGTGAATTATTATGGATGAAAACTGTGCTAAGTGACTTAAAGATTAAGTATGAAGCCCCTATGAAGTTATTTTGTGACAATAAATCGGCTATCAGTATTGCTCATAATCATGTTCATCACAACAAGACAAAACGTATTGAGATAGGCCGACACTTTATCAAGGGAAAATTGGATAGTAGATTGATAATGACAGAATACATTCCTTCTGGACACCAATGAGTTGATGTGTTAACAAAAGGTTTGCCGACAGAACGTCTCAACCAACTTACTTGCAAGCTGGGAATGATAGATATACATTCACCAGCTTGAGGGGGAGTGTTGTAAATAGTAGGTTTTTGCTATTATTAGTAGTCCATGTACTAGGCCCATTAGGTTTAATTACTTGTCTATATAATAAGATTAGTGATTATAATTATACACAATTGAAATAATACATTCGGTATAATTTTCTACAGAAAGCTTGTTATTAAGTTTAGGCCAAAATAAAGGCTGCTAAGAAATGGCAAGAAAAAACTTGTACAAAGTCAACAACTCAACAATATAACTTCCTTATAGGCATCTGATATATTAAGAAAAGAAGTTATTCCTAGTTTCCCTATTTCCCTATAAGTGAAAACTGATGGATCATCTAATTTTACCATATGCATGAGCAACCTAGCACTATAAAACTCCCATACAGGCATCTGATGCATTAAGAATGAAATTATGTCTAGTTTCCCTATAAGTGGAAAATGATGGATCATCCAATTTTACCATATTCATGGGCAACCTGGCACTATAAAACTCCTACCATTGCATGAACGGATTCCACAATTCAAAACAGGTAGATTTGTATATTCATCTTTTCAAAGCAGATAAAATATTTATCAACGTTACGTTGGTCTAAGTGGAATGGGAGTTGAATCCATTAAGGTCTCAAATTCAAGCATTATAAATGGATAAAACGTGGTTGGGAGAAGCACTAAAAGTGATCACCTAAGTTTCGTGGCAAAAATTAGTCATCGATGAAGCCAGTGACTACTTAGCACCTAAGAGTTAAGACATAGTAAAAAAATAACAGAAAGAAATCACAGTAGACCGACCTAAAAGTCCGGCAAAACGCAAGGGGATCAACAGGAACTCCAACACCTTCTACAGCATAAGGCAACACATTTCCTAGATCATCCGGGTAAGGCCCAATAACTAATTGGATAAAAGAAAGCAAAGGATTGTTGTAGAAAAACTGAGGGCGTATGTACCTGCAGAAAAAGCAATAGGAAGTTATAATTATAATCAAGAGAAATGGTGTCCATGAGCATGTTAGCCGTATAACTATCGCAATCTATGAAGCACCGACACAGACACAGACAAACACGTAGACACCGGTTTTAATATGAAAATACAAGTAATTAAAGTGTCTGTGTCGGTGTCGGTGTCGGTGTCGGTGTCCGACACAACACATCTTCAACCGGAAGTGTCGTGCTACAGAAGTCGCAATGCTTATGACTTATAAGGCCAATATGAGGAAACGATGTCCCCTGAGCATACTTGCCAGAAAAAGCAATAATTAGAAAAGATTAACGTTTCAGAAGAAGGTACTATGTACATCACTCACAAGGCATTATCACCACCATTAAAGCTTCCATCAGCGACAAATGCAGAAACAGCGAGGACTAATGAAGTCAAATATGCAGTAGCAGTACGTGCTACAGGAATGTCAAAAAGAGCTTTCTTGTTTGGGAGGAGGGATTCATAATTGTTCATCACTCCTAAGCACCCTGTCCAATTAGATGAGGGCCCAGTTTAACACCATATCAAGCCGCGGTTACCCGAGTGGCTATCTACACAATGAAAAGAATACAACCTTAGAGCAAATTAAATGTTCAAAGGCAGCCATCATGAACAAATCAGTTAGCACAATAACTTAGATGACGTCCTCTCAAGTTGATATAAAGAAGGTATGTTAACTTAAAATATGAATTACCTCAGAAACTCCCTTTGGCTAATGCAATTGCACTAAGATAGCCAAAGGGAGTACTCAGCTTAGTTGACTCAAATTCAAGATCAATTTCTGCTTTGGGTTGGACCATACAAACCTGAATGTATAATTAATACTTTAGTGACAGCCTCTCTAGCAAAAGCATCTTTACATTACAACAATGGAAGATAAGATAGATAAATTCTAAATACATAACAACAACAATAATGATGATAGAAATAGCAATAAAAAATTTCGTGAATCGATACTCATAGGGTTCGCATCGCAGATATTCAACATGAGCTATAGGAGACTTGTTGATAAGCTCCTCTACTTAACAACAACTAGACCCTACATTTCTTTTGTTGTTCAGCAATTATCCCAGTTTCTATCAAAGGCTACTGTTTTTGATTTCAAGGTGCTGGGTTACCTGAAAGGCTGTCCCGGATAAGGCCTGTTTTTTTAGCAGGACTTCCTCTCTAGACTTACAAGGATTCAGTAACTCAAATCGAAGAAACAGAGTTAATGCTTCTTGTTGGGGTGTAAAAACTCAATACTCATATCCATGGAGTTTGAGAAAGAAGATAATGGAAAAACTGATTCTCATTCAATTGATTCAATTGGTTACAGCAATAGGATATATATACACTGTTACTCTAACTAACTTGCTAACAGAAGCAAAACTAATTCTAACTAACTGAAGGAAAGCAATCAGAATAGATACATGATACAAAGGGCCAAAAGGAAACCCCTAAACTAGAAGAGAAAGAGTGCAGCAATAAACTTAGGCAACTGATAATGCCTCAGCATTTCTTTGGTCAACCTGATGACCTGGCAGTTTCAACTCTGCTGAGTTGGCAGTCTTGTCAGCAGCTAGATAGTGACTTGTAACATCCTCCCTTAAGCTGGAATAGATGTCAATCATTCCAAGCTTAGATTGTAGAGCAGAGAAGGGGCCAGGACTGAGAGCTTTGGTTAGAAGGTCAGCAACTTGTTCCCTTGAAGGTATTGGCAACAGATGCAGCATCCCACTTCTTATCTTGTCCCTTACAACATGGCAACATATCTCAATGTGCTTGGTTCTCTCGTGAAATACAGGATTCACAGCTATGTGTAAGGCTGATTTGTTGTCGCAGAAAATAACAGCAGGTGAGTCATGTTGTACCTTGAGATCTTGCAGCAAGTACAGCAACCATTGTGCCTCACATGTTGCTAGGGCTAGAGCCCTGTACTCTGCCTCAGAGGATGAGCGAGCTACAACACTTTGTTTCTTGCTTTTCCACAAGATAAGAGATGTGCCAAGAAAGAAGCATAATCCACTTGTTGATCTCCTGGTGTCTGGGAAGGCACCCCAGTCAGAATCACAGTATCCTCTCAGGCTTAGATCAGAATATGTCTTGAAGAGCAACCCCTGCCCTGGATGATTTTTGACAAACTTCAGAACTCTCATAGCTGCAAGCATATGTATGTCAGTAGGTTTGTCCATAAACTGACTTAATTTTCCTACTGCATAGGAGATTTCAGGTCTAGAGTGGGTCAAATACAGTAGCCTGCCCACCAGTCTTCTGTAGCTTGCAGGATCATTCACTGGTTCCCCTACGTTCTTGTGTAGTTGCAGACCTGGTTCCATGGGAGTGGAGCAGGGCTTGGTGCCAAGGAGGCCAGTTTCTTCCAATAGATCAAGAGCATACTTCCTTTGACATAGTGATATACCCTCTTTGTTTCTTGCTACTTCAAACCCTAGAAAGTATTTTAAATCACCTAAGTCTTTGATGCTAAATTTCTCATCTAGCAACAGTTTGACTTTGTTGATTTCTGCTATATCAGTTCCTGCTAGGACTAAATCATCCACATAGACAAGTATTGCTGTGAAACCAGTGGTGGAGTGTTTTGTGTATAGGGAATAATCAGATTTGGACTGGCTGTATCCTGTCCCTATCAGTGTTTCAGTCAGCTTGGCATTCTACTGTCTACTTGCTTGCTTCAAACCATATAGGGATCTTTGTAGTTTGCACACTAGATTAGGTTGATCTATGATGAGGCCAGGTGGAGGCTGCATGTAGACTTCTTCCTCGAGGTCCCCATGTAGGAAGGCAGTATTGACATCTAATTGACATAGATGCCAATTCTGACTTGCTGCAGTAGCTAATAATAGCCTGATTGTGCTCATTTTTACCACTAGGCTGAAGGTTTCCAGGTAGTCAATTCCTTCAGTTTGAGTGAAGCCTTTAGCGACCAGTCTTGCCTTGTATCTCTCAATGGATCCATCAGCATGTAATTTGAGTTTAAAAACCCATTTGCATCCAATAGTACGTTTGTTGTTAGGAATAGGAACAAGTTTTCAGGTCTTAGTTTTCTGCAAAGCATCCAGTTCAGCCATGATAGCTCTCTTCCAATGGTTGTCACATGCTGCCTCCTCATAGGTCTTTGGCTCAGTGAGGGAAGAAATGTTCAATGTGAAGTGTTTGTGTGATGATGAGAGCCTATCACAGCAAATAACATTAGAAAGGGGATACGGGTTACCTTCAGAGTGCAGTGATTGGTGAGATGGATTCATGGAATGTATCCTTGAGTAGGGAACAATGGTATTCTTGAAGGTAAGATGGTTGCTGTCTGGTTCTGGTGGATCTTCTGAGGGATTCAGGTTGGATTTGGCTGTTTGTATTTTCAGGTTGGTTGATTGGTTGGTAAGGTTTAGTATCTGTGACTGGGTGTTCTGAATTCAGTATCTGTGTGGGATCAGTGTCTGGAATGTTTGGATAGTTGTCCCGGATAAGGCCTGTTTGCGATTTCAAGGTGCTGGGTTACCTGAAAGGCTGTCCCGGATAAGTCCTGTTTTTTTAGCAGGACTTCCTCTCTAGACTTACAAGGATTCAGTAACTCAAATCGAAGAAACAGAGTTAATGCTTCTTGTTGGGGATTCATTGATTACTTGGCACTCGAAGAAACAGAACATCGTTGCTCGATCCAGGTCTGAAGTCGAGTTTCGAACATTAACCACACACAGCCAACATGCGCGCTCACATTGCAATTAATCTTGTTTTTCATTCATACAAAGCACCTTAAAATTCATTAACTTTTCCAATAATAAAACTTAAAATTGATGGTCACATGATTCTTGAAAAGCTCTCAGTTGGCCTTATGAAGCTTCTACTATTTCCTACTGCACTTCAAGTTGCAGAATTGTTCACCAAAAGGCAAGCCTTGTTGCCTCAAACATTTATCAATCCTCAGCTTAAAGGGAGTTATTACATTTACATTGAAGGCAGTTTGTTACAAATTACAATGTATGTAGTTAATAACTCAAGTTCATCTCCCCTGTAATATTTTATCTGTTTTTCAATTGAATAAATTCAGTTAGATTTTCATTCTTTGTTTCTTCTGTTCATAAAGTCACTGAAAATTGAATATAAGAAACTACAAACATATTTTACCATCACGCGACAATGTAAATATATTGTAAGAAGTATTATTAAATTAGGGTGTCGCCAATGTACCTGTTTCTGTTTGGTAGTGTCATCTTTATCTTCTTGCATGAACAATACAACAACCTCTCTACCCGCAGCATCAGAGAGCTTATTTTCCAACACGGGAATGACGTCGCAAAAAACGTGTCAAACCCGAAGCAACTCTTCAACTGCATAAAATCAAATAAAAAAAATATGAAGTAAGTCTGTCAGGCCACCGAGTGACCCACTCTAGAGAGTCTCTAGAGGTACGATCCTCTACAGCCCAAGACAAAGCCCCAGAGTAGAGTTCATCAGGCCGTTAATCATGCTCAGATCACACGGTCCAGACTCATCGACCAGACTTGAGTTCCTGTCTCTTTAGAATCCAAAGATACAATTGTACGAGCCTATAGAACTGATCCTGTTCAAGTAAGGTCGTGACCATTTACCTCCCTTTTCTTCATATAAACATTCAACTTCTATTCAAAGCTAACGATGTGGGACTTGTAATTAAATTGATTACCTTGTTAAGATCGAGAGCTTTGAAAGTTTCTTCGGCTTTTTGGAGTCTTTTTTTTTTCACTCATCAAATTATCACGAACTAAGGTGTTAAAAAGAGCGATTATTGGGTTATTGCTAGTTTGGTTATCTAGCTCCTTTAGCTTCCTGTCAGCTCTCTTTTTCTCGAATTTAATTGCTGCTTCAATTGAAGGGTTCCCCATGAACTTCTTGAACTCCTCGTCAGTCATGCAATCTGTTTCCTGTTGTTGTTTCTCCGAATCCTTGTCCTCATCCCTCCCCATGGGATGCACGTACATCCTAGCTTTGGCCCTCACGTTCTTTTTAATGTGAAATTGGCACAACAAATTTGTAGATGTTGGAAATACCATAGCCACAACATTCATAGTAGCAATGTCTCTGTCAGTAAGTATAACATGTGGCAAATCATCCTGCCTCCTCAATAGACGCCTCAGTTTTTCCAGAACTCGGGCAAAGTTATCCAATCTCCCCATGTACATAAGTAAATGCAACGGAGAAAGTCATCTCTGTTGAGGTTGCACCGACAATCTAAACCAATGGATCCCTATACCGGTTGGTCTTATACGTGGAATCAATCAACAATACAAAGGGGAAGGTATTTAGAAGCTCAATCGAGTCTAGACGTGGTCAAAACATGTCTTTGACAATCGAAGTCCCATCTTTGACTCTATGCCAATACACATAATTATCACACTCCAAATAAGTCATCAATTGTTGGAGCTCAGTCCTACCCTGACGTAGACTCGACCATAACATTGAACGTGCATTGTGTATTTGTTTGAGACCAATGTAATTATCTGTAGGGTACATACTTTTTAGTTCGGCCATGATGCGATTGGGTGGAGTCAAGTTCTTACTCATTCTAGTATTGAATGGATGACCTTCACCGTAAGACATTGATGCGTGGTTATGTGTTCCACACATAACACTCAATATCCATCGTCCAAGCTTCTTGATAAACTTTCCTTTCAGCCTAAACTTGCAACAGTATTTTCAACTCCCGGTTCACTACAAGAAAAACGCATTTTTTCGGCGAAAAAAATCCACCAAAAATGCACCAAATCCGCCGGAAAAGTGATGTTTCCAGCGGATTTTTTTCCGCCAGTAAAACGCTCGCAGGTTAATCTTGCTCTAGATACCATATTGAGAATGATTGAATGAATATCTTGCTTTGCTAATGAGAAGTTACAAATATATATACAAAGAGAATCTCTTTAAATGAGGAAACTATATCAATGATAATAACTAGAGAATAAAACTAATCATGACTATAATCAACAAGAGGAAACACGTATGAAGCATACACAGGTAGAAGATAGTGGCATAACAGTGTGTCGGACTGTCAGCAACTCAATTGGGGTGTGAGGTTGCAAGTAAGAGACGGGGAAGGGAACATAGCTCTCTCTTGATATGATAAGAAGCAAAAAGGAAAAGGTCATTCTAGCTGTGAAAAGTATAAAATGTACACACGTATTACATTTACAGACATCGACTAATGTACAAAACAGATCATTTACATTTATTTATCCCCTAAAAAATGGATCACTGAGGAATGAAGTGGAGAATGTTCCTCCACTATTTGGGAAAAGTGTGAGAAAACAGATAAGGCCAAGGACAATACCCCAAGCAAATCTACTTTCCCCTAAAGGGGTGATCTCATCTTTCGCTGGTATTTCTTCCCCTCCGCGAAAAAAGGTTGCAAACAATCCCCAAGCCAAGCACAGAACACTACCACTGAGGCCACCAATACCAAGAATTAATGATGTGCCAAAAGATAACAGTGTAGCAGTGCTTCTACCAAACATGACTTGAGCAATTCTCCCTCCTTCTAGTCTTCCAATAGGCAACAAGTTCAAAGAAGTCACCACCATCCCTGCAAAAATTCAGAAAAAATTATCAATGCTACGTTGGTCTAAGTGAAAATTCGACTCGAATCCATTAAGGTCTTGGATTCGAGCATTATAGATGGATAAAACTTGGTGTGATCGGCCAATATTCGTGGCAAAAATTAGTCATCAATGAAACCAGTGACTACTTAGCACCTATGACATAGTTAAAAAAACAAAAAGATATCACAGTAAACCCACCTAAAAGTCCAGCAAATGCAAGCGGATCAACTGGAACTCCAACACCTTCAACGGCATAGGGCAACACATTTCCTAGATCATCCGTGTAAGGCCCAATAACTAATTGGATAAAAGAAAGCAAAGGATTGTTGTAGAAAAACTGAGGGCGTATGTACCTGCAGATCAAGCAAGAGAAAGTTACTTACAATCAAGAGAAATGATGTGCTTTTAAACAAAGCTATGTGTTGATCAAATGGCTATGTTCCAGGCAAATCACATTCACTTCATATTACATCAACTTCAGAAGAAGATACTATGTACACTACTTACAAGGCATTATCACCGCCGTTAAAGCTTCCATCAGCAACAAATGCAGAAACAGCGAGGACTAATGAGGTCAAATATGCAGTAGCAGTACGCGCTACAGGAATGTCGAAAAGAGCTTTCTTGTTTGGGAGGAGGGATTCATAATTGTTCATCACTCCTAAGCACCCTGTCCAATTTGACGGCACCAGGAATGAAGGGCTCAGTTTAACACCATATCGAGCCGCGGTTACCCTCGTGGCTATCTACACAAAGAAAAGGATACAACCTCAGAGAAAATTGAATGTCAAAGACAGCCATCATGAGAAAATTAAATTAGTTATTGGTTAAAAGAGGATAATCATTAAGGGCCTGAGAATCAGAATGAAAACATAATATGGAATTAACTGTCAGGTTTGATGGAAAACTTAAAATATGGATTACCTCAGAAACTCCCAGAATGAATAAGAAGCCACCAAAAAGAGGCACAACATTAGCAAGATAATCATCAAATGTAGCATCAGGTTTAAGGAAGAAACCGCTCATCAAAGAAACTGTTCCAAAGGTAGTAACGGCTAATGCAATTGCACTAAGATAGCCAAAGGGAGTACTCAGCTTAGTTGACTCAAATTCAAGATCAATTTCTGCTTTGGGTTGGACCATACAAACCTGAATGTATAATTAATACTTTAGTGACAGCATCTATAGCAAAAGCATCTTTACAACAATGTCTTTTAAACAATGTGAAGAATAACACAGATAAATTCTAAATAAATAAGAACAACAATAATAATAATGATAGAAATAGTAATAAAAAATTTCATGAATCGATACTCATAGAGTTCGCATCGCAGATCTTCAACATGAGCAATAGGAGACTTGTTGATAAGCTCCTCTACTTAACTACAACTGGACCCTACATTTCTTTTGCTGTTCAGCAGCTATCCCAGTTTCGATCAAAGTCTACTACGGTTTGCGATTTGAAGGTGCTGGGTTACCTGAAAGGCTGTCCCGGATAAGGCCTGTTTTTTAGCAGGACTTCCTATCTAGATTTACAAGGATTCAGTGACTGGAATCGAAGAAACAGAACACTGAGTTAATACTTCTTCTTGGGGATCATTGATTACTTAGCACTCTGAAGTTGAGTATCAACTATTGAGCATTAGCCACAGCCACATTGGTTGAGCTAGTTACTAGCTAACTTGAGAGTTTCCTGTGTTAAATAAACATTGCTTTATTGTGATAATAACAAATGCGCGCTCAAATTGCAATTAATCTTGTTTTTCATGAACACACAAAAACACCTTAAAATTGATTGTCACATGGTTGGTTATTGAGAAGCTCTCTCACTTGGCTTCTATTATATCCTTCTGCACTTCAAATTGCATAACTGTTCACCAAAGCCTTGTTGTCTCAAACATGTATCAATCCTCAGCTTGAGAGAGGATATTACACTAGTTAGTTGATATTGATTAGTTAGTAATTAATCACAGTTTGTTAGAGGTAGTTACAATTTGGTTAGTAACTCTTAAGTTCATTTTCTCTGTACTATATAAACAGAACACTGTACATATCAATTCATTCATTCAATTGAATAAATTCAGTTAGATTTTCATTCTTTGTTTCTTCTATTCATAAAGTCACTAAACACATGAAACTCCAAACTTATTCAAACATTACATATCCAAACACCATAACTTTATTAAAATATAATAAGCTGATGGTAAAGTAAATTATATTACCTGTTTGGTAATGTCATCTTTATTTTCTTCCATGAACCATACCACAACCTCCCTACCAGCAGCATCAGAGAGCTTATTTTCCAAGATGGGAATGACGTCATCAATGGGTCTCCTCAAATTCCCAATGAAAATCCCTCCGTCTCCAAATCTTCTCACATCCGTCGCAAAAAACGTGTCAAACCCAAAGCAACTCTTCAACTACATAAAATCAAAAACCATGAACTATTATTAGAAAATATTTTTATAAAAAAAAAAAAAAGAAAGTCTGTCAGGCCACCGAGTGACCCACTCTAGAGAATCCCTAGAGGTACGATCCTCTACGGCCCAAGACAAAGCCCCACAGAGTAGAGTTCATCAGGCCGTTATCACGCTCAGATCACACGGTCCAGACTCATCAACCAGACTTGAGTTCCTGTCTCCTTAGAATCCAAGGATACATTTGTACGAGCCTATAGAACAGATCCTGTTCAAGTAAGGTCGTGACCATTTACCTCCGTTTTCTTTATATAAACATTCAGCTTCTATTCAAAGCTAACGATGTGGGACTTGTAATTATATTGATTACCTTGTTAAGATCGAGAGCTTTGAAAGTTTCTTCGGCTTTTTGGAGTCTTTCTTTTTCTCTCATCAAATTATCACGAACTAAGGTGTTAAAAAGAGCGATTATTGGGTTATTGTTAGTTTGGTTATCTAGCTCCTTTAGCTTCCTGTCAGCTCTCTTTTTCTCGAGTTTAATTGCTGCTTCAATTGAAGGGTTCCCCATGAACTTCTTGAACTCCTCGTCAGTCTTCCAATCCGTTTCCTGTTGTTGTTTCTCCGAATCCTCGTCCTCGTTGGTTTTTCCGACATCATTGTTTGTTTTCTCGGAAAGTGTTGTGGTGGAAGAAGTGGAAGGGGAGTTAGCTTCGTTGTTGGAATCTTTGAGAGATGAGAAGGATTTACAGGAAGTGCGTTTGGGGTGGAAAGAAAATAAAGAGTGAGAGTGAGTGTTGGAAGTGTAACGAAGTGGTACGAGGTAATTTCTGAGAGTGGGAGTGTTTTTTGTGATGGTGTTGGTGATGTTGGAATTGAGGGAGGAACAAGAAAAAGGAGAAATTGTTGCCATTGTGAATGATTGGATGGAATGATGTAATGAATGGGAGTACTTGTGGATTGAGCAGGGAGAAGCTCGAGAAGGATGGAGAAGTTCAGAGAAGCTTCAAGAGACCAACTATTTGTCTCTTCTCTATGTGCTTTCAGATTTTGATGTGATGTGGAATTTGGATTTGTCGCTATTTATAAATTAGATAATACGATCTTAAATTAACAGTAAATGTAAATGTAGTATCTTTAAAATGTAAAGTAAATCTGAGTCAAAAAAAAATTAAAGTAAAGCATCCAAACCCCCCTAACAAAATGAATTAGCAAGCAAAGGATGAGATGCTAGTGAAATAATTATAATTAAATAATTAAATAAATCAAATTAAAGTTACACTGTAATTAAAAATTTAAAGCGCCACGACTAATATGATCATGATGTCTCTAGAACACTTTTTTTCTTTACAGTTCAATACTTTAATTGCTTGCTTTCCTTTACTTTTTCATTTCAGTGTAAGGTGGTGGAAATTAACAGTACAGTAAATAGCAATAGAACATAAGTTGTGTAGATGAAAACCAGTTTCAGTATAATTGATTTGTACATAAGCCTAAGGGAGAGATAGAGAAAATTCTGAGGGATAGAAAGAAATAGATTCTCCAATTATTGCACACCTAAACATTGGCAATCAACACTTTGTTCCTAGATCAAAGGCCGACCTTCTCTCTAAAAACCTTTTCTCTCCTCCCAACCCTAGGTTTAGTGGCGGTTATTTCCCCCCGGTCTCTTAGAGCCAATGTTGTTAAAATCAGATCGAACCGTCCGGTTCAACCGGTTGAACTGAGAACTGGACACTCGGGTGGTTGGTTCAACCTCATTTGCACCGTAAGCCAATTGGACCGATAAGAACCGGATTGAACCACGGTCCAACCGCTTTGAACCGCCAATTGGCTCAGGTTGAACCGTCCGAAATACATTTTTTGCTTTTTCTAATATACTTTTTCTCTAAATTTCAATATTTTTTATTTTTTATTTAATTATTACTCATTCGTTTCAACTATGGTTGAACCGAGTGAACCAATTGAACCATGACCCGGAGATGTCTCCGGTTCAATCTCTGGTCTGATTTTAAAAACATTGCTTGGAGCTCTCTCCTCCACCATGGGGGCCTTCCCCTTCGCCATGGAGACTATTCCCCTCCACCCATGGAGGCTCCTGTTTCTGTCACACCTGTTGTCGTGAGGTTACCATCGAGATTTCGTCCACCACGACCATTCCTTCTTCTCCAGATGCGCGACCACCACCTCAGCTGCCGCCACGACCACTTGTTGTCTGAATAGGTTGGATTAGAATTACTTTTAGGTATCAAATTACCAAAATGGGTCTCAAAACAATTATGTTTGGAAGATATTTTTAAATATATAGGTCTCAACTTACAACCTTTTTTTTTGACAAATATTTAAAAACTCAAAATAGGCAAAAAGAAGTACTAAATTAACTTACAATACTAAATATAAAGTACTTAAATTAGAAAGTTGAATTTAAAATAATTGGGAGATTCCAAATAATAACTTTATTTTTTTCTTAAAAAAAAAAATTTATTTTAATTTATTTTTAACTGAAATTACTCAGGTGTGCATTTTTTTCTATTTTAAATTTTAATTTCGATATATGTCACTACTATTTTGCAATGCTAACATTGTTTCGCCCAAAAAAAACTATTTTGCAATGAATGTAATAAAATATTATATATGAATGTAACATATATTCATCAATTCTGCAGGATGACTACTGTTCTGTACCGAGCAGCTTTTTGGTGGACTGCTGTTGGTAGGTCTCTTACTGCCCTGGCAGGAGGTCAGTGAGCGCCCGGAGGGTACCTACAAGCCACTCCGATGCTCAAGTCAGTATGAGAGTAAGACAGTGTATATGCAAAGGAAGAGTGTGTACCTCGTGAATGGCTATGCGAGCCGGAATTTATAGGAAATTGATGTTCGTTGTGGATCGTCGGATCAGTAGAGGCGATCTGGACCCTCCAAGCGTGTTGGGCTTGCATGTTATGGATATGGGCTAGATCGATTGGGCTGGTCCAAATCTCATCGCTAATCACACCCCCTGGTATTGCTAATTGGTCCTCTTGGTTGACTCCAGAACAGTTGCCCCCCAAGCCGAGATTATTCCGAAGGATGGTCTTGGCTTGAAGGATTTTCGTTGGTTTGCCGGATCTGTGAGGTTACGCGGGACACTGCCTTTGTAACAACCGTGTTTTGTCATTTTCACTCTCTAGAGTAAAAAGGAGAAATTTTTTCTAAGTGTTGCTTTATCTGTCTTGTCGGGTCATATGAGATCACTTTGTTGCGACCGTGACCCACACCTCCTTCGGTGTAATCCTTGTGCCCGGCACCAAGCTAGGGTGACGTATCCTGATGTTGGCGTCGCCTTGTGCCAAGTGCTCTGAGGTTGGCGCCCTTTTGGGCGCCTTGTGCCAGGATGCTCTGAGATTGGCGCCCTCTTGGGCGCCCTGTGCCATGCCCCCTGATGTTGGTGCCCTCTTGGGCGCCTTGGGCCAAGGTGCTAAGACATCCTGATGCTGGTGCCCTCGTGGGCGCCTTCCCGGGTGCTTGTTTGTTTTTGAGAGTTGGCGCCCTCCTGGGTGCCTTGGGTGTTGTTCCCTGCTTGCGTGTGCTGGGTGGCTTATCGTGGAGCAGATTTTGCGAGACAAGGTTCGGTGCTCTCGTGGGTGCCTTACTGCATAGTGCTGATTACCCCGTTGCGAAGGATTTGCTTTCAGACTGCCCCCTACCAGGCGCCCCTCTGCTGGTCGCTGCTTGCTCCTGCCAGGCGCCCTCATGGGCGCTGGTTGCTTCTGTCAGGCGCCCTCATGGGCGCCCTCCTGGTCCTGTCAGGCGCCCTCATGGACGCTGGTTGCTTCTGCCAGGTGCCCCCATGGTGCGCCCCTGCTCCTACCAGGCGCCCTCATGGGCGCTGGTTGCTACCTTGCAGGCGCCCCCATGGGCGCCCTCCTTGCCAGACGCCCTCTTGGGTGCCGATTTGTGTAGACGTGTGTTTGGCACTTTACTTTATTTTTTGTTGCTCATCTTGTCTCTTAGCCTGCTTTTCTTGCTTAGTGCTGAGGAGAATTGCTTCTCTTGTCCTTACCATTACCTCGTTGACATTTCCACGAGTTTTACTGCTTCTAAATTACTACCATGGTGATTTGAGCTGTCCTTCAGCTTATATTTCTAGCTTTTTTTTGTGTTTGAGCACGTCTTGTTTTGTTGACGTCCCCCACCTCAGGGGAGGGGGTGTTCGGGCATGTCTTGTTTTGTTGAAGTCCCCAACCTTAGGGGAGGGGGTTGTCTGCAAGTTTTTTTGACGTCCCCCACCTCAGGGGAGGGGGTTGTCTGCAAGTTTTGTTGACGTCCCCCACCTCAGGGGAGGGGGTGTTCGGGCATGTCTTGTTTTGTTGAAGTCTCCAACCTCAGAGGAGGGGGTTGTCTGCAAGTTTTGTTGACGTCCCCCACCTCAGGGGAGGGGGTTGTCTGCAAGTTTTGTTGACGTCCCCCACCTCAGGGGAGGGGGTGTTCGGGCATGTCTTGTTTTGTTGAAGTCCCCAACCTCAGGGGAGGGGGTTGTCTGCTAGTTTTCCTGTCTGTCTTGTAACCGCTTGTTCTGCCCCCTGTCCTGCAGGTTGAGAGATGGTGAGTGATACCGTGACTTCGGAGGAAGCCGGCTTCCTTGGCTCCGTCGTTACCTCTTCTAATGATGATCTGCTTTTTGAGCATGAGGTGGTGGAGATTCTTCTATGCTGCCTACGACAAAGTGATTGGCCACGTTCGTTGTTTATATCCAGAAGTCGTTCTAGAGTCGAGCCTCCTTTGATTTGATCATGAGGTCTTTGTCATGCTTGACTCTCTTGATTATGACAGGCACGCGCCGGATGGCCCCGGGCGCAAGTCATCGCCTTGTGCATCTGGATGAATAATCTCTTATTGCCTCGTGGCACAGTTAACTCTTGGGGGCTGTTCATCAGAACTCGGTCTGATTTTTAACTCCCGTCAGTGGTTGCGACCATATTCGATGCCGCTTCGCACCTCGTGGGACTCTGGGGGAGTTTATTCAGATCTCGGTCTGAATTTTAACTTCCGTCAGAGGTTGCGACTTCAATGCCGCTTCGCACCTCGTGGGACTCTAGGGGAGTTTATTTAGACTTCGGTCTGAATTTAACTTCCGTCAGAGGTTGCGACTTCGATGCCGCTTCGCACCTCGTGGGACTTTGGGGGAGTTTATTCAGATCTCGATCTGAATTTAACTCCCGTCAGAGGTTGCGACTTCGATGCCGCTTCGCACCTCGTGGGACTCTGGGGGAGTTTATTCAGATCTCAGTCTGAATTTAACTTCCGTCAGAGGTTGCGACTTCGATGACGTTTCGCACCTCGTGGGACTCTGGGGGAGTTTATTCAGATCTCGGTCTGAATTTAACTCCCGTCAGAAGTTGCGACTTCGAAGCCGCTTCGTACCTCGTGGCGGAGTTTGATGTTGACTTGCGTTGGTCGGGGGATCTCCTCGATGGTGATCCCTAGTGGTGCCTCTGGTGGATATTGACTTGGTTCCATCGTTGTCCCCCAAGTTGAGTTTATCTTGAGGGATGCTCTTGACTCGACGTCATCGTTTAGGATGCCCTCGTAGGTGACGTCGCCCTTTCAGCTCGTGCCGTCGTCGGGCCTGCTAATTTCGTCAGCTGATCACAGCAACTTTCCCGTTTGGTTCCCTTTCCTGCTCCTTTGGTGATCTCTTCTCCTATATCAATGAAGTATGCTATCTTTATGCTAACCCCTTTGAGACGCCCTCCCGGTCACCTTAATGAGAGGGAGGTCGAGGGTAGGTGTCCCGCCCTGGCATGTATTTCGTCGTTTAGGCCTTCAAGACATCAGAATTTGGTTTTGAGCATAACTGAAGAACTGTAGTTCTGCTTCTTGGCTTTCCAACGCATACTCGCACGCCTTATGGTCTGCAGACTTGACAACGCCCTTGTAGGTGGATATCCTTGGTGTTCGTGACCTCGTGGTCTCATGTCTGCCTGATCTTTGCGTCATTCCAAGACCTCATGGTCTCATGCTTTGCGGGTGCTTTCGCATGAGTGCCTTTATTGTACTTGGGATTTTTTTCAAGATAGTTGCTAAGTTTGGCTTGCTTTTGGCAGTTGAGTTTTCGACGCCTACTGGGTCAATTTGTCATGAAAAATACCCCTGGCACCTTTTACCAAGACTCGGCTTGGATAGAACTCATCCAAGGGATTGTGACCACCTAAGTCAGTTTGAAATACTAGGCACCCTAACCGCGGATTTGGACCCTTTTTTTTTATTGATCTTAAGGAATTTTCTTTGGGGCAAGTGTTAATGCTTAGTGAGCAAACTGTAACTGCAAAATGAACTTCGTTAATTACTCACATCGAGCTTACATTTCGCATTCGCGCCTCAACAACAAGATTCTCAACCGGGTCTAGCCCTAGGCTCAGGTCCTGATGCTCTGCTTCCTATTCAGAGTCACGGCTGGCTGCTTCTTTATTGGCGCCCTGCGAGGCGCCCTCATGGGCGCTGGCTGCTCTTCATTGGTGCCCTGCCAGGCGCCCTCATGGGCGCTGGCTGCCTTTTCATTGGCGCCCGGATCACCTCTGGCATCCCAGTGCATCATTTTAACCTCCGCTTCTTCTCTAGATCCACCGCCTGAGTTTCTCACCTCAGTAGTTTCTCTTTCGTCTTTAGGGCTCATATAGAAATATCTACGCGTTGCTCCCAGGTTCGCCTGAAGGGTCACAACCTTATTCTCTAAACTGTAGAATTTCATCTTTAGATGAACTGTCGAGGTGACTGCCTCTAGCTTGCCTAGTGTGGGTCTCTCAATGATACATTGGTGGACCGACTTGCATGGTAGGACTAGGAAGGGTGTTTTCACAATTCTGAACAAAGGTGGTTTACTATCGGGGTCTCCATAGGTGACCATCAGCTCCAGTTGGCCCAAAGGTTTAGTCTTCGACCCGTTGAACCCAGTTAAAGCTCCCCCTCGGTAGGGATTCAGGTCGCCGGGGGAGATGTTCAATGCATGCAGCAAGTCTTCAAAGATGATGTCTACCGCGCTTCCCTGGTCGACCAGGATTCTCCTTACCTCAACGTTGGCCATAATGGCAGTGATGAGCAACGGGACGTGCTTGTTTGGTTTTCCAAACAGCAAATCATTATCGTCGAAGGATAAGGGCGGCCGGGTAGGTCCCTTCCTGGGGGGTGAGGTTGATGCAACGCTCAAAATTTTTTTCCACTTCCTTTTCATTAACTTGCAAGACCCCCAATCATCACGGGGGATTCTTCCGTGAATCACCATGGCCACTGGTCTTCCTTTGGACCTTCGGGTGTCCTCTTTCTCGGTAAATGTACTGTCGTCGTTTTTGACCCCTTCGCCGTCTGGGGTCTTTCCCTTCCTCGGGGACCTGGATCTTTTTGCGGGGGATCGGGCTCTTTTGCGGGAGCTATTTGGTTCTCCCTCCCTTTTTACGTACTGCGACAGTTTCCTTCTCTGAATCATTTCCTCAATATTGTCTTTCAAAGCTTGGCAGGCATTGGTGTCGTGGCCTCCGCATTGATGATAGCGGCACCATCCCCTCGGGGGGTTTTGACCATCTTTTAGCACCAAATGCCCTGGTCTCTTCATGCTCTTGAACTCAGTGTTAGCGCATTCAGCTAAAATTTGCGCCCGGGATGTGACGAGGGGGGTTCGATTTATAAATTTGCGGGAGCGCCCCTCATGGTCCCAGCTTCCTGCTACCTTTCGCTGGTGGACCTCCTGGGTGTCTTCATCGTCGCCCCCTACCTTGGCTGCCTCGCGGTAAGCCAACTCATCCTCTTCATAATTCATGTATTTCTGGGATCTTTGAAGGAACTCGCCCAAGTCCCTGGGCTTGTTGATACCTACATCAATCTGGAATAGGCTTCCCTTTCTCAACCCGTCTTTCATCCAGAACAACCTTTATTTGTCCTCCAAATCTCTAACACACGAAGCCTCCTTGTTGAAGCGCTCAATGTACTCTCTCAGCGTCTCGTGGTTATGCTGCCTGACGGCTCTCAGTACTTCTTCAGACTCGGGCTTTAGCTGGGAGGCAGTGAAACGAGCTATGAACGTTCTTGCCAGCTGCCCCCGTGAGGAGATGGAGTTCGACCTCAGCTCTTGAAACCACTCTAATGCGGAATTCTCGAGAGTGAGGGGGAAGATTTTACAGTGGACGGGTTCTTTTGCCCCCCGGTAACGCATCATGACTGAGAAGTAGGCCAGATGCCTGTCAGGGTCCCCAGTCCCGTCATACGTTTTGAGGGCCGGGAGTTTCTCTAAGGTCCTCGGAATTGGGCAGTCGTCAATCTTCCTAGTGAAGGGTCCTTCATTGGAGGTCCATCGCGAGTTCTGAGGTGACCAGTCCCCGAGATCCATGTCTCGACGGTCACGTCGAGCTGAAGATCTCCTCGAGGTAGATCTATGGGGATGTGAGGTCCATTGTGAGTTGTGAGGTGACCCGTCCCCGAGATCCATGTCTCGACGGTAACGTCGGGCTGAAGATCTCCTCGAGGTAGATCTATGGCGATGTGAGGTCCATTGTGAGTTGTGAGGTGACCCGTCCCCGAGATCCATGTCTCGACGGTCACGTCGGGCTAAAGATCTCCTCGAGGTAGATCTATGGCGATGTGAGGTCCATCGTGAGTTTTGAGGTGACCCGTCCCCGAGATCCATGTCTCGACGGTCGCGTCGCGCTGAAGATCTCCTCGAGGTAGATCTATGGTGATGTCTCTTATGGGACTTGGCTCGGCTCCGCAACCTCTTGCGAGAATCAGAGGCTTGGAGTGATGAGGTTGTGGAGGGAGACTCCTCAGGCCAGAATGTACTATCAGGCAAAGTTGGAGGGGTGCTTGGAGATGGACTCGATCCTTGGTACCTTCCACGTCGAGGAGGGGAGTGGCGGGCTCGCTTCCGTCTAGGTGGAGAGCGATGATTGCGATGACCCCTGGGTGGATATCTGCGGCGCCCGGAGCTCCTTTTCCTTGGGGAAGGAGTGTTCCCGTGAGGATGGGGTTGCTCAGGCATGGCTACCATTCTTGCTTCTTGCTGCAACATAGTCTGGGTGCGGTTGCACAGTAGGTCCAAGAGCTGGTGGATGGTCGCCGCATCCTCAGGGTGGATGGGGATCTGAACCGAGGCTGACTGGGGTGCCGGGACCTGAATGCCTTGGTCCGGCATGGAACCAGCGATGCCTTCGGGAGTGCCCTTTCGTTGGGTTGCGGAGTGACAATGCTTTGAATCCGGGGTCTGCCTCTGGGAGCCATGGAGTAGCAAGAAAAAAGTTTGAGTTATGATTGTGTGAAAGATAGAAATCTTCCATTGTGGTCGCCAATGTTCTGTACCGAGCAGTTTTTTGGTGGACTGCTGTTGGTAGGTCTCTTGCTGCCCGGGCAGGAGGTCAGTAAGCGCCCGGGGGGGTACCTGCAAGCCACTCCGACGCTCAAGTCAGTATGAGAGTAAGACAGTGTATATGCAAAGGAAGAGTGTGTACCTCGTGAATGGCTATGCGAGCCGGAATTTATAGGAAATTGTTGTTCGTTGTGGATCGTCGGATCAGTTGAGGCGATCTGGACCCTCCAAGCGTATCGGGCTTGCATGTTATGGATATGGGCTGGATCGATTGAGCTGATCCATATCTCATCGCTAATCGTACCCCCTGGTATTGCTAATTGGTCCTCTTGGTAGACTCCAGAACAACTACTAACATGCACTACATTCTTTTTAGGTATAACATGCACTACCATTTGATCTCTCGCATTTTTTATATTGTTTATAATAAATGATTTCTTTTACTTGCTTTTTTTTTGTTTTTTAAGGATTTTTTTTGTTATTTCATGTTTAGATAAAATGATTGAATAATTGTAGATAATTTACTCAAAAATATGTATAATGCTATATATATATATATATATATATATATATATATATATATATATATATATATATATATATATATATATTCAATAACCATAACCTGTAAATCGCACGGGAGCTAAATTCTAGTACTAATTACGTTAAAAATGTGGAAACAAAATATTTCAATTAAAAAATAAAGGGAAAAACTTCATGTTATTTAACTTCTACATGCCCATCTTATAAATCACTAAAATACTAGTTAATGTGCCCATTTTTGTCAAAAAAACAGACCATTAACTTATATTATCCAAAATTCAAACCCTAATGCCCATTTGGTGGTCAAGATAGGATAGAGAT
This sequence comes from Astragalus membranaceus, assembly GCA_039519185.1. Classification (NCBI taxonomy): domain Eukaryota; kingdom Viridiplantae; phylum Streptophyta; class Magnoliopsida; order Fabales; family Fabaceae; genus Astragalus; species Astragalus membranaceus. The sequence continues at coordinate 16,524,033 of CM076850.1, forward strand.
ATGATATGAAATAGGATAGTGATAAGATATGATAGTAAACATGATAGCACTATTGTATCGAGTGTTTGATGTGCAACAACACCTGATAAGATATAAAATAATATATATTATTCTTTTTTTAGGTACAAAGATAACATATGTTATTTTTTATATATATTAGATAAAATAATAAATAATGATATGATATACATTATATGTTAATGACAACATTGTCAAAAAAAAAAAATATGTTAATGACAAAACTACTCTTGTGACAACTATATTTCACTTGTTGAAAAATTATATTAATATACATTTTTTAGTAATAAAATTATTTTTTATCACTTAGTTTAATTTTTTAAATTTCAATATTTTTTTTAATTTTAGATTATACAAAAAGACAAAATTATCCCTATCATATAATTATACATTATTTTTTAAATTAAGGACCAATATTTTTAATTTTTAATTTAACATCATTTTTTTATTTTTATTTATGTTTTTTAATAATTATTATTTTTTAATAGATATAGATTTTATATTTTAAGATATATTTTAGAAGGGTAAATGAGTAAATTATTTTCTATCCTATTATGCTGGTTTCTAACCCAGTAAAAGACTAATGATAAAATTTTAACTAAAGAGACAGGATGAGATAAGCTACATAATTAAGTTATCATATCCCGCTCATTCAACAAATATTAGACTAACACATGACTAACACATGATACGATAGAATTATACCGTACGGGCCGTAAAGGCAAATACATTTTATTTTCTACAGCCGGTATCTTCTTCTTCCCTCCTGTTTCTTTTCTTTCTTTTTTTACATCTCTAAACTAAGATCCACATGGAGAAGGCCAAAGATGAGAAGCCATATTTGATGTGTATGAATTAGTTTCAATCAGGTGTAGAAGCTACAAATAGTTACTTACGCTAGAATCGAGTTTAGGAGGCACAATCAATTTTCTTGTTTGCTATCCAAACACCCTGTAAACCCATCCTCTGCAAACGTGAGTTTGATCATGCTTAACGTGCAACCAAACACATGCTAAGGTGGTGGAAATTGACAGCACAACAAATACCAGTAGAACAGAAGTTGTATTGATGAAAGGTGGTGCAATATTTGGTGAAAGGTACTTTAGATTCATTTTTCCATAAAATAAATACAACCCTTTCACCAGGTACCTTATTAGCAGTGTGGTACCACCTTGCTTTGATATTTTAAATTTTTCTATTTGTAAAATTGTTTTCTATTTTCTGGAATTAAGTTCTAATCAGGTGAAAATTTCCCACAATAGCTGTGTCATGCCACAGTTATCAATCTTGGCAGTTCGATCTTAAATCAACAGTAAAGAGTAAAGACTATTTAAAACGTAATGTGAACCGTCCAATCTTAAATTAATGGCCGCAATTCATAACTAATTGACTGTTATTGTAGTGAATCTTGTTGAAAGTGTGTAGTAATTCATTTGTATTTTCTGTGTATTTGCATTGTGTATTTTGTATCAGTAAGTAAGTCAGCATTAGTAGCTGCAGTGAGTTAGTTAAGTCAGTTTTAAATTCATTCAGTGTGTTAACTGGTGTAGCTGATGGTGTTAGTTTAGCAGCACTATATAATGTGCTTGATTGTATTGCAGTAACTGTAACCCTTTACAATTCAATAAAACAGTTTCCATTCATTCTTCTCATCATCTGTATCAAACAGAATCTGTTATTCTGTGAAAACTGCTCCAACAAACTGGTATCAAGAGCTTCAAGATTCAAGATCTCAGGGACAGAGGGAAACACGAGAGTGAGAGAAGTGTGTGACAGTTTCGTATCTATGATTCATGTGGAATTGTGATTCGAAACTTTCTGAGAAATCATCGCCTTGATTTCTAGGGTTGGGGAAACACGAGAGATTGTGAGAAATTGTGAGAAATTGGAGCAATCAGAACACAAAACTACACGATGAATGGAAGTGGAGGATTGACTACTCATCTACCAGTGTTTGATGGGAAGAGTTGGAATCGATGGTCAACACAAATGCGAGTTCTGTTTGGAGCACAGGACGTGCTTGAACTCGTCAGCGATGGATACGTACCGGTGGGCGAGAATGCGACGGAGGCGCAGAGGAATGCTCAACGTGAAACGAGGAAGAAAGACCAGAAAGCATTGTTTTAGATACATCAATGCGTTGATGCGAAGGTGTTCGAGAAGATTGCAGATGCGATGACTGCGAAGGCTGCCTGGGACACACTGGTGCGGTGCTACGCCGGAGATGCGACGGTGAAGAAGGTAAAATTGCAATCACTGCGCAAACAATACGAGAACTTGAACATGAAGAGCAGCGAGAGGATAGCAGACTATGTGGCACGACTGGTGACTGTCACAAACGAGATGAAGACAAGCGGGGAGACAATTACAGAGCAGATGATTGTAGAGAAGGTATTGCGTTCTTTAACCTCTCAATTTGATTTCATTGTAGTTGCAATTGAGCAATCAAAAGACACTAGCACACTGAAAATAGAGGAATTGCAAGGCAATCTAGAGGCACATGAACTTAGGGTAATTGAGAGAGGATCAGAAAAGGAAGTAGAACAGGCACTGAAAGTGCAGGTCACTAACAAAGGATCTGCAAACAAGACTAGTTGGAAGGGAAATAAGTGGAAACAAGGGAAGCAAGCTTGGCTTGATAAAAACAAGAAGATAGGGAGTAATAACAGCAATAGCAATACTGAGAAAGCAGAATCTTCCAATCAAAGAGGAAAGAATTGGAAGAATTCAAACAAGAAAGGGAACTTCGATAAGAAAGGAAACTTTGACAAAAGGAAAATTCAGTGTTATAATTGTGACAAATTTGGACACTTTGCTGATGAATGTTGGTCCAACAAAGAGAATGAAGAAGCCAATGTTGCTCAAGGAGAAGCTGAAACTGAGACAGTTTTATTGATGGTCACCACAGTGGGTGGGAACACTGTCAGAGTTATGGTACATGGATACTTGATGCAGTAATCACATGACTGGAAACATGTCTTGGTTGACTGATTTTGATCCAAGCAAGACAACCTACATCAAGGTAGCTGATGGAAGAAGTCTGCATGCAGAAGGTATGGGAAATATCACAGTGCATATGAGTGATGGAAGAACAGCAGTGATTGAAAACGTGTGGTTTGTGCCAGGCATAAAGTGTAATCTAATGAGTGTAGGACAGCTTTTGGAGAAAGAATTCTCAGTGGTTATGAGAAACAGCACCCTTAAGTTGTATGACAGCAGCAACAAATTGATTCTGAAGACCCATTTAGACAAGAACAGAACCTTTAAAGTCAGCATTACAGCAACTGACTCACAGTGCTATAGTGTTACTGATGAGGTGGAAGAGGCTGTCCTATGGCACAAGAGGCTTGGTCACGAACTATAGAAGTTTGAGGGAGATGGTGAGAGGAATTCCTAAGATTGTTATTCCAGAGACCTCATGTGAGGTGTGTATGAGAAGCAAGCAGTCAAGACTGCCCTTTGCAACAAAGGCACCCTCAAGAGCAACTCATGCATTAGGAGTAGTTCACTCTGATGTGTGTGGACCTCTTGAGTTTCCCTCCTTGGGTGGAAGCAGATACTTTGTATCTTTTGTGGATGAATTCACAAGGATGCAATGGCTATTCTTGATCAAGGCTAAGAGTGAAGTGTTGGCTGAATTCAAGAAGTTTAAAGTCTTTGCAGAAAAACAGTATGGAAATCAGCTAAAGGTGTTGAGAACTGATGGGGGAGGGGAGTACAATTCAAAGGAATTCAAGAGCTATTGTGAGGAGTAAGGCATTGACCATGAGGTGACATCACCATATACTCCACAGCATAACGGATTGGCTGAAAGGAGAAACAGGACAGTGCTGGATATAGCTAGAAGCATGCTGAAACAAATGTCACTGCCTCACTGTCTTTGGGCAGAAGTTGTATCCACTGCAGCTTATATTTTAAATAGATGTCCAACCAAGAAATTGAAGAACAAAGTCCCTATGGAAATGTGGTCTGGAAGAAGACCAAGTATTGATCACCTTAGGGTTTTTGGTGCCCTATGCTACAAGCATATACCAGATGAAAGGAGAAAGAAACTAGGAGATAAAAGCAAGCCTATGATATTGGTTGGATATCATCCCACTGGAGCCTATAAGCTATACTGTCCAGAAACAAATAAGGTGGAAGTGAGCAGGGATGTGATTGTAAAGGAGACTGAACTGTGGAACTGGAAAAGAAAGGAAACTGAGAGAGCAACTACCTCAGTTATTGAGTGTGCCACTGAGGAAGCAGAAGCTGTTGCACCAGAAACTGAAGGACAAAGCAGTAGCAGTTCTGATGATGAACCAGAACCAGTGGCAAGGCCACACAGAAACAGAGAAGCACCAAGGAGATTGGCTGACTATGAATTGGTATCAGACACTGCAGTGGACAATGATGGTGAGCTGATACACTTTGCTCTGCTAGCTGATGCAGAGCCAATTGATCACAGTGAAGCAATGAAGGAAAGGGTATGGAAAGAAGCCATGGAAGAAGAATTAAGGGCAATTGAGAAGAATAAAAGCTGGCAATTGACTGAACTGCCAGCAAATAAGAAAGCATTATCTGTTAAGTGGGTGTTTAAAATGAAGCTAAAACCCGATGGATCAATAGCAAGGCATAAGGCCGGGCTTGTAGCTCGTGGCTTCCTTCAGAAACATGGCCTGGACTACACTGAAGTTTTTGCTCCAGTGGCCAGACATGAAACTGTTAGGCTAGTTGTAGCCTTGGCATGCAGCAGGGGATGGTCAATACAGCACCTGGATGTTAAATCTGCATTCTTAAATGGACCATTGGAGGAGGAAGTGTATGTGATGCAGCCTCCTGGGTTTGAAGTGAAGGGTAAAGAGAGATTGGTTTACAAGTTAAACAAATCCGTGTATGGGCTCAAACAAGCTCCAAGAGCTTGGAATAAAAGGATTGATTCATTTTTTCAGAACGGAAATTCAACAAGTGCAGTGTTGAATATGGTGTATATGTGAAGACATCTAAAGAAGGAAAAAATGTGATTATTTGCTTGTATGTTGATGACATTCTCTTGACTGGAAGCTGCAGGGAGGAGATCAATTCAGTCAAAAAGAAATTAATGCAAGAGTTTGAGATGAGTGATCTAGGGAGAGTTGCATACTTCCTAGGAATGGAGTTCTTGTACACTGATAAGGGGATGATCCTGCATCAAAGAAAATATGCAATTGAAGTTCTTAAGAGATTCAAAATGCTCGACAGCAAATCTGCATTGACCCCTGCAGAGCCAAATCAGAAGCTAGAAGCTGATGAAGATGGGGAGAGTGTTGATCCCACTATGTTCAAACAATTGGTTGGGTCACTTAGGTACCTTTGCAACAGCAGACCAGAAATTTCATTAGCTGTAGGTGCTGTAAGTAGGCATATGGAGAAGCCAAGAATGTCACACTACTTGGCTGCAACAAGGATACTTAGATATGTGAAGGGAACTTTAAGAAGTGGGCTGCTGTTTCCAGTTAACACAGATCAGAATCTGGGTGAATTGACAGGCTTCTCAGACAGTGATTGGTGTGGTGATAAGGTAGATAGGAGAAGTACAACTGGATATGTGTTCCTATATCAAGGAGCACCAATATCGTGGTGTTCCAAGAAGCAACCTGTGGTTGCTTTATCATCTTGTGAGGCTGAGTATGTTGTTGGTGCAGCAGCAGCATGTCAAGCCATATGGTTGAAAGCTGTGATGACAGAATTGAAGATCGAAATTGTGGAGCCAATAAAGCTTATGATTGACAACAAATCAGCCATTATGTTTGCCAAGTCTGTGTCACATGGAAGGAGCAAGGTGATCAATGCATAAAGGAGTGATTGAAGTCTGCCACTACACTACTCAAATGCAGGTTGCTGATGTGCTTACTAAAGCACTGAAAACATATCAGTTTGTGAAACTGAGGAGGGATTTGGGTGTTGTAATGTTTGACTCTATGAATTAGGGGATGGTGTTGTAAGTGTGTAGTAATTCATTTGTATTTTCTGTGTATTTGCATTAGTGTATTTTGTATCAGTAAGTAAGTCAGCATTAGTAGCTGCAGTGAGTTAGTTAAGTCAGTTTTAAATTCATTCAGTGTGTTAACTGGTGTAGCTGATGGTGTTAGTTTAGCAGCACTATATAATGTGCTTGATTGTATTGCAGCAACTGTAACCCTTTACAATTCAATAAAACAGTTTCCATTCATTCTTCTCATCATCTGTATCAAACAGAATCTGTTATTCTGTGAAAACTGCTCCAACAAGTCTAAGTCTGTAAAAAAAGTCGGAACAATCCCCAGAAAAAGATGAAACAGCAACCAAAGCAAGAGATTGAGATGAATTCCAACCAATACTAGTAAAATAAATCAATTTAAAATTACAAGATAACCAAAAACCTTAAACTACAACAACTGATATGAAATAACTCTTAAAACACATTTTTTTCTTTACAGTTCAAATTTTTCCTCTACTTTTCATTTCAGATTCAACACCTTTCGTACTAGTCTGCTATCCTTATCATTATTTTTTTGTGTCCCTTTTAGCTATATGTCAACATCGTTTATGCAACCAAATCATGCTTGGTAACATGACCATTAGCACTATTTCTAGCTATTTTCCTCTTACTATCATCAATATACTTGCCAGCCAAAGAATCAAATAGATAACCAGCACCTAAACCAACAGCCAAATCAATAGTGTAATGACCTCTTGTACCAAGTAACCTCACAGCTTGTAACATATTCAGCAAATCAAATGTCCATGCCATCTCCCACCTTTGCATTCTCCTCATGTCCAAAGAAGCAATCACTGACCCCCGCCACGTGGCCGGAAAAAAACAAAAAGAATGACACGTTCCCAACTGGAAAATCCGCACCTGAACCTAAAAACTCCTATTCACCACATAAACACAAACAAACAAAAATATATCATTTCCTTATCCAATGAAAATGAAAGAGTGAATCAGCAAAATCAGTACCAAAATTATAGGGTGTTGTTATCAACCTCTAAAATTAACAAAATTTCAAAAGTAGTCTTTGAAATCTGTTTTAAAAACCAAACAGGTCATGGTTCAATTCATGGTTCAACTGTTTTAAAATCACTTGAAAACGCAGTCAAACCACTGAAATAACTGGACTATAGATGGTGTCGGTTTATGGTTTAACCAATTAAACCGCTTGGTTGGTTTGGTTTTTAAAACACTGTTTGCAATCTAAAATCTTCATTTGTAAATCTTAATTTTGATTTATAAAGTATAAATCTCTCTAATTTATCTAGTCCATAAACTATAGAAATCTATTAAATAGACTTTAAACTTTATCTTTGTACATCAATAATTTCTAAAACTTGTGGCTTAGAATCAATTGACAAAGATAAAACTTAAGAACTATTTAATAGATGTTCATAGTTACTTAGTTAGAGGATTGGATAGGAGAAAGAGCTATGCTTTAAGAAATAAATGGAGAGTTTATTCAATCATCATTCACATAAGGCTTAACATAATCTAGAATTTACAATTTCATTCAACATTATAGAATTTTGTTAATTTCAATGACAACAAAATCATCATAAAAAAAGAAAATATCCAAAAAAGGAAACAAGAACTTAAAAGATTTAAGACTTTTATTTCAATTGAACTCAGCTCAATGAATCAACTAACCTGAGGCAATGGGAGCTGGGTAGAATATCCCAAAATCCCTCTACATGTGAACATGAACAGTGCTGAGATTGTTGCTCTAGGGCGCCCTTCAATTAACCATGTCCATAAAATATAACTCGTTTGCATTGCCACAAAAACCTACCATAAATGCAAATGCAGATAAGATAAACCATTAAGAAAAACCAAATTTTGAACCCAACCCATTTGCATTTTCACCCAAAAGATTCCATCCCTCAATTACCCACAAAGAAAATCAACGCAGAAAATCAAAACGCAGATTCAGATCTAAACAGGGTAAACGACGTACCGTATTGAGAGCAGCGCAGAGAGTGTTTAACTGAGGCGATGACTCAAGCACGCGATGTAGTGAGCGCGTGACAATGAAACCCAAATCGAACGGCGGTGCCGAAGACGGAACCATAAAGAGCGTGTACTCCACGCCCATGAAGAAGAGAAGTCCAAAAGCAAACAAACAAGGCATCCAATGATGTGTTGCCACGTGTACAGCATCGGCGAAGGTCCATTTCAAGAACGAAGCATCGGAGTAGAGGAACACGGAGTTCTTCGCCATTGAATCTGATTCCTTAACGCCGTTAGAAGGAACCGTTTGGGTTTGGTTATTACGTCTACGTTTGACGACGGTGGCGTCACCGGAGAGAGAGGCGCTGCCGCCGTTCATGAGAGTTGGAGAATGTTGACAGTGTGGAAGACATGGGGTGGGGGGATGTAATAAATTCGGAGAAATGGAGGTGGCGTTGACGGAGTATACGAGGTTAGTTTTGTGGATTTTTGGACTCTGTTTTGAAAAGGAAAGTTCACAAAAATAAATTCATTTTACGAAAAAAGAAATTGAATAAAGTAAAATGGTTAGAGGTTGATTTTGCGGCCGTGATTTAATGAGATTTTGAGAGGTGGATGTGACGTGGTGTTATCTTATCTATCCGCATTGGAAAGCTGCTGGGTGGGGAGAATTGAAAGGAGGGGTTGCGTTTTGGGCATGAAAAAACTTAAAATGTGAAAACAATACAATTCACATTTTTATGTCATCTTTCACTTTTAAGGCAAGCGTGTTTTTTTTGGTACCCCCCATCATATAACAATCTAACCCTATTGATCTTGCGAAAAGACGTAATTGCCCTTCACAAATTTAAAAAATCCAAACGTATTCTGATTTCAATTTTTTTTTTGGAAATCGGATTTATGTATCTGTGAGGTAAATCCGATTTACAAATCGGATTTATGTATTTGTGAGGTAAATCCGATTTCCACTGAAAATTTTAAAAATTTAAAAGCGGATTTATTTAAGATGGGGTAAATCCGCTTTTAAAAATAACAAAGCGGATTTACCTTAAGTGGGGGTAAATCCGATTTTGTTATTTTTAAAAGCGGATTTACCTTATGTGGGGTAAATCCGCTTTGTTAACCTAATTAATAAATAAATAAATCCGGATTTACCTAATTAATAAATAAATAATCCGCTTTGTTAACCTAATTAGATACGAATTTCGACCGTCTTTTGGTTCTGTTTAGTATGTAGTTCGTTAACACGTGACGATGTTGTATGTCGAGCGAATAATTTAGGCTAAAAAATCGGTTCCCGGGCAACCTGCTCAAATTTTAATGAAACCACAGCCATTAAATCCGAAAAAAATCAACGATCAAGACTCCTCAAGAAGAAACTTCTTTTCAGGACAGGGGACCTCAGAATCCCACATTCCATCGTTTACTATTTTTTAGTAATTTTCTTAATTTTTCATAATTTCCAAAAAATCTAAAAAGATTTGCATAAACTTATTTTGGTTTTATTAGATTTTTAGTGGTGTTTTGATAATTTTTGGATTAGTTTTGACTCTTTAACGGATTTTTAGTAACATTTTTATAGTCTTTTTTAAAAATTTAAATAAAAAACAATTATTTTTAATAACAAAATCGGATTTACCTTAGGTGGGGTAAATCCTAATTCCTTTTTTTAGGAAAATCGGATTTATCTACCCACTAGGTAAATCCGATTTGAAAAATAACAAAGCGGATGTATCCCCATATGAGGTAAATCCGCTTTGTTATTTTTAAAGTCGGATTTACTTATTAGGTGCCCCCATTTGAGGTTAATCCGCTCACTACAAGAAAAACACGTTTTTCTGGCGGAAAAAATTCGCCGGAAATGCCCCAAATCCGTCGGAAAAGTGACGTTTCCGGCGGATTTTTTCCGCCGGTAAAACGCTCGTAGGTAACGGTTTCCGGCGGAATTTCCGCCGGTAATTTCCGTCGGATTTTATGAATTTCCGGCGGAAAAAAAATTATTTTTTTTTATTTTTATTTTTAAAAAACCGCCGGAAATTCAAAAAATCCGCCGGAAATGTTCCGGCGACATTTCCGGCGGTTTTTTTTGAATTTCCGGCTGTTTTTTTAAAATAAAAAATAAAAAAATTTATTTAAAATAAATCCGCCGGAAATGCAAAAAAAAACCGCCGGAAATGTCACCGGAACATTTCCGGCGGATTTTTTGAATTTCCGGCGGATTTAAAAAGAAATAAAAAAAAATCAATTTTTTTTTTCGAATTTTATATTTAAATAAATAAGACGTAATAGAAAAAAAAACTAGAAGGAGAAGTAATAGAATTAGAAGGAAGAAAAATTAGAATGAAGAAAAATGAAAGAGAGTTGTGTAAAACAAAGAATGAATGAGAGTATGAGAATAAAGAAATAAGAATAAGTGAGAAGGAAGAAGAATGAATAAGTGGGAATGAATGAGAATGAAGATGGTGTAAAAAAAAGAATGAAAAGAGTATGGAAAAATGATATGAGAAAGAAGAAGAAGAAGTGAGAAGGAAGAAGAATGAATGAGAAAGAAGAAAAAGAAGTGAGAAGGAAAAAGAATGAATGAGAAAGAAGAAGAAGAAGAGAGAAATGTAGAAGGGTGTAGGAGAAAGTGAGAAGGAAATAAGAGTGAAATGAGAGAATGAGAAGAGTGTATGAGAAAGTTTTATTTATAGGAAGCTGAAAACTTTTCAACGGAATTTATAACAGTTCCGGCGGATTTTTCAAATTTTTTATTATTTTTTTAAAAATAAATCTGCCGGAAATTCAAAAAATTCCGCCAGAAATGTTCCGGTGACATTTCCGGCGGTTTTTTTTGCATTTCCGGCGGATATATTTTAAATAAATTTTTTTTTTAAAAAAAAAAACCGTCGAAAATTCAAAAAAACAGCCGGAAATGTCGCCGGAACATTTCCGGCGGATTTTTTGAATTTCTGGCGGATTTTTAAAAAAAAAAAGAATTTTATTTTTTTTAAAAATCCGCCGGAAATTCAAAAAAATCCGCCGGAAATGTTCCGGCGACATTTCCGGCGGTTTTTTTTAAAAAAAAAAGTTTTTTTTTTGAAAAACCACCGGAAATTCAAAAAAATCCACCGGAAATGTCACCGGAACATTTCCGGCGGTTTTTTTTTTAATTTCCGGCTGATTTATGTTTAAAAAAATTTAAGTTTTTTTAAATTTTAAAAAAATCCGCCGGAAATTCAAATTTTTCCGCCGGAAATTTACCGACTGAAAAAATCCGCCGGAAATGCCAAATTTCCGCCGGAAACGTACCAGCGGAAAAAATCTGTCGGAAAAAATCCGCCGGTAATACACGATTTCCTTGTAGTGGCTTTGTTATTTGGGCAGGGGTATTTTCGGGTATATGAGATGTGATGGGGGTATATGAGATGTGATGGAGGTACCAAAAAAACCCTTAAGGCAAAATTGGTAGAAGTTGTTCTAAGGCGCCAAATTGGGGATGGCAAAAAAATACCGATCCACAGGTATTCCTAAGTAAAATCTGTGACGGGAACAAGACGGATAGTCTTACGGGTACTCGCAGGATTAAATATACGGATAATTTGACTAAACGTATAATTCGTGTAGAAATTCTGGCCAACTCTCCAACTTAGCTGTCAGCTCAGTTTGGGCGCCAAAAATGAGTTGTTGATTGCTCCAGCCGGCACCAAGACATTCAACCCATGTGGTGCTAAAGTAGCTACTAACTTTGTTTTTCTCAAGACTATATACAATGGGGATGTTGAAAAATTAATTAAGTAGTTGAATGGGTTTAACGGGGGTGTTGAATGAGTAGTTGAATGTGAGATGTATTATTTGTAGTTGAATAAATTCAACTAGTTGAATGCTGACAGAGTGAGACCCGCGCGGAAGAAATGGGAAGGAGAGAATTGCAACAGACTGCGTGTCAAGATCTGATTGGTTGGTGAATTTTATTAAACAAAACCATTGTAGTGAGTAAAAGTTGAATGGGTGTTGAATTATTAGGTGGAAGAGAGAGAAGATGATGTGGAGTGTTAAAAAGTGAAAATGGAGGTTGTTGAAACATGGAAGGTGTTGAAACTATCGTAAATAGTCTTAGCTGCTTCGTTCCTTTTCTTCCTAACCATGTGTACCTTTCTTTCTTCGCCTGGTTGCTTCCTCTTCGTTAACATGTGTGATGGTTTTTCATAGCTTCTTCTTTTGGGGTCCTTTCTTCTTCTTTTCTTCCTCACTTATTTACTTGAACACGTGTAGATTTCTTTCTGAAATTCGGCAACCTTCTCTCTGAATTTCAGTGACCTTTTCTCTACTCCATTCTTTTCCTTTCAATTCATCAATCTGTATCCATTTGCTATTTCTCTTTATCCCGTTTGAACTTAACCCACTCAATCCGAATTGTTTTTAATTATTGATTTTACCTGCTCCCACATCTTCTTTTACTACTTGAGGTTTGGAATGATTATTTCTTCCAATCTTTAGCTTGTGTGTTGGACCTAATTTCTTCTAACATTTTTCAATCTCTTCTTCATAATGTAGGTTAGGCGTCATGTTGTAATTACCTACACTTCAAGTTGTCCAGGATTTTCCTCATTCTTCGTACTTTCACTTTTCTTAAATTACTTTGTTTGCGACCTGTTAGTGTTGTAATTTGAAAATAAATAAATAAAAGGCTAGTTTTAGCAATTCCATGTTGACAAGTGTTTTTCCTCTCACCACAAAAAAAAAAATGTGTTTTTCCTCCTTGCAATTACTTCGTGGTTTTATAATATCGTTTGCCCTTTGGTTTGCATGTTCAATTTTTTCTCATTTCTGTTACTCTATGATTTTATTGTTGTTTCTTTACTTTAATATGCAATAATTTATTGGACTCTTTATGTATTTGTTTGCCAAATTAATGGTGGTTTTAATTTTTTTTTCCTAAAATGGCAGTTCTGCAACATTGGTCGCATAGGACGTGTAGCACAGGTATTGGAACTTCTATTCATTTAAAATCCTTACTACTGCTATAGAACTCACAGTCATTGATGGCTTCCCTCTTTTACTTTACTTATTATGTTGCCTTTACTTGCCTTTATTTAATTTACTTAACATTAGTTCGTTGTTAAATTTATTTCAGTTGGTGGTTTATAATGCTCACCAGTGCGAAAATGACATTAAAAAGCACCATTTAGTATCGGTTGTTTGAACACTCGATGCTAAATGTGTGACCGGTGGAAATTTTGTAATTAAATGGAAGTTTTCAGTATTCACGCCTACATTTAACATTGGTTGTTTAAACAACTGATGTTAAAAATAACTGCGTCAGACATTGTGGTGGGGTTTCGTTTCTGACCTCTTCGTCTGGTTTCGTTTCTGACCTCTTCGTCTGGAAAGTTCCGTTTCAGTTTTGTGGTGGGGTTTCTACTTCGGCGTTGTCAAGTGCTGCCTAGCTGCTTGGTTGTTGTCTTGCTGCGGTAATGGTGTTCCGGTGTAGTGTGAAGGCATAGTGGTGTTTTTGTCGGTTCATTAGCAATTTTCGGTTCATTCTTTGAAAGTATTTCCCTCATGAAAATTTTCATGTTAATTTTTGCAGGATATCAGATTCTTAATGGAAGATATTCAGGCACTAAAACCAACTATATTTTGTGGTGTCCCCCGAGTGTATGACCGTGTTTATACTGGTAAGGCAAGAATGCTTCTTGTGCTAGTGCTATTATCTTGTTGTATCTACCGTACTTGAATAATGTTTTAAGCATTGAATTCAAGCTAATTGTGATTGTATGACGAGATTGCTGTTTTTAAATGTTGACTATTAAGCGTTGTGCCTGAAGGTATCGATAATAAAATTTCATATGAAGGATCCCTGCGAAAGACATTATTTCTATATGCATATAACTAGTATGTTTTGCCACTGAACTCTTTACCATTTCAAACTTTTACTTTTCTACCCTATTGCATACTAATATGGAATCTAGTGACAGCAAGTTAGGATATCTAGAGAAGGGTCTTCCACAAGACAAGGCAGCACCTTTGTTAGATAGGCTTGTATTTGACAAGGAATTCCACTTTATACAGTAATTTTAGTTCAGAAAGTTTTGTTTGAAACTTGAAAATGTTGCATTTTTTGATAGATAAAACAAGCATTAGGTGGACGAGTTCGTATCTTGTTATCAGGAGCTGCTCCTTTATCAGGAGCTGCTTCTTCACAGCATAATCCAATATTAGTGTCAATACAGTTATGTTGTAAATACAGTATTTGCTTTTTGAAAATAGCTTTTACATTGCAATATTTATACCAAAACATACAAAACTCACTTCTCAGAAAAAATATATAGTTAAAATTTTAAAAAATCAATCGTTTGTGGCCCGACCCTGCCCATATACACTATTTGGCCCTATGGGCCGGGCCGGGCCGAGCCCGGCCCATTGACATCCCTACCTCTACTTGCCTTTATTTACTTTACTTAACATTAGTTAGTTGTTAAATTTATTTCAGTTGGTGGTTTATAATGCTCACCAGTGCGAAAATGACATTAAAAAGCACCATTTAGTATCGGTGGTTTGAACACTCGATGCTAAATGTGTGACCGGTGGAAATTTTGTAATTAAATGGAAGTTTTCAGAATTCACGCCTACATTTAACATTAGTTGTTTAAACAACTGATGTTAAAAGTAACTGCGTCAGACATTTAGCATCGATTGTTTAAACAACTGATATTAAAAGTAACTGCGTTAGACAAGGCAGCACCTTTGTTAGATAGGCTTGTATTTGACAAGGAATTCAACTTTATACAGTAATTTTAGTTCAGAAAGTTTTTTTGTTTGAAACTTGAAAATGTTGCATTTTTTGATAGATAAAACAAGCATTAGGTGGACGAGTTCGTATCTTGTTATCAGGAGCTGCGCCTTTATCTAGGCACGTGGAGGAGTTTCTGAGGGTCACTTTTGGATCTACTTTGGCACAAGGATATGGTATAGTACTTGAATCTTTGGTTTAAAAAGTGGAAGTGGATTGTTTTATGTCAATGTGATGAAAAGACTCATCTTATATTAGGTCTTACTGAAAGTTGTGGGGGGTGTTTCTCTTCCATAGCCAATGTGTTTTCAATGATGGGAACGGTTGGAGTCCCTATGCCAACCATTGAGGCCAGGCTTGAATCGGTGCCAGATCGAGATGGGATACGATGCACTCTCGAGTCAAGCCCGTGGAGAAATTTTTCTGAGAGGGACTACCTTGTTCTCTGGTTACTACGTCAAGATCTCACTGAAGAGGTCTTGGTTGATGGTTGGTTTCATACAGGTAAAATCCCCGTGTTGCTATGGATTAGACAGGTAAAATCCACTTGAATGTTAACTCTTCTTATTTGTTTAGGCACAAATAATTAAAAGAAAAAAAGAACGGATTAAAATTCTAATACATACATAGTTACATACTGCATATAGATGATTAAAATTGCTAATTTGCCTCTAAATGCAGTGTGTTTTGAAATACTTTGAAAAATCCTTACAGGTGACATTGGAGAATGGTTGCCGTCAAAAATAGGAATGTCAACGGGGCGGGGCGGGCACGGGTATCTCACTACCCGGACCCGCCCCGTTTATTATAAATAGGCCCCGGACCCGCGCGGGTACCCGTTTAACGGGTTTTAAACGGATATTTTTTTAAACGGATACCCGCGGGTATTTGTAAATTAATAAATAAAAAAATTTTAAAAATAAAATTTGAAATACCATAGAAAATTAGTTTTTTTAACACTATTTTTTTGATTCATTTATATAAAAAAAATTACGCATTTTGATATGCATTTATCGTATCAATTATTTATTAATATATAATTGTTAATGAATTGAGATAAAAAAAAACTAAAATTATGATAATAGAAACTTGAAAAATAACAACTAAACATTATCCAAAATATTAGGATAAAAGATACAACAAAATGTGAATAAACATCCACTTAAACAACAACAACAATAGATGATAAAAAAAAAGAAGAAACAACAGAATTTTCAACGGGTACGGGTACCCCGCTACCCGGACCCGCCCCGTTTATTGACGGGTAGCCAAAATACCCGTTTATTTGGCCCGCGGATACCCGTTTAACTATCCGCCCCGGACCCGTGACGGGTTTTGCCCGCGGGTACCCACAGGTCCGGGTTTTTTTGACACCCCTAGTCAAAAACCTTGAAAACAAGTATTTGCGGTGCCCTCTCATAGCATTGGTATGTTTCTCCTTAAATTGGACATTCTGTAAAATTAGAGACACTAGTATAACATTTCATTTCTGTTGGATGCAAAGTTTTTATGTGAAAATTGACTTAATAATGCAAATCAATTAATGCATAAGTTTTTCTCTGGTGTTCTGATTTGGGTCTATAGAAACAGTTATGAGTCTTTCTTGGTGGCAGTGGTGGTCCCTGAAAGACAGCCCTTGAAGATTGGGCAAGGAAGCATGATTTAACTGATGATTATAAATCTTTATGTGGAAATATGAAAGCAAGAAAGTACATTTTGGATAAGCTCAACAGCACTCGTGAGGAACACCAAGTATGTATATACAATGCCCAATTCCATGCACTTTTTCTTATTTTCGTAACATAATTGCTTCTGTTGTGTGGTTTCTATAATATACCGCATTGCATTAGTTTCTTAGATTAAGATTTTAACATTATAACCTTAAAAGTATTTCTGATAGTTTATTCCCTTGATCTGATTGAAATATTATTTTTTTTAATATGATGTTATCCTAATAATGTCTTGGCAGAGATTGAAAAATTGAAGTTGCTGATATGACTTGCCGACAATTGCTAGGCTAGGCTTTAGGAGGTACAACCTTCAAGATGAAATTTGGTCACCATGGAGGAAATCATCCCGTGCGTAACCTTTTAACTGGTCGCGTTGAAATTAGTTCTCAGGTATGCAAATAAACCAGTAATCAATTAAGGCTTACCAAAGTCATCAATTAAGGCTTATTTGGGAGATTGGAATGGAAGAGGCTGGGCCATGTTGACTGGTTTTCTTTGTGGGTTTGGTAATGGTCTTCAATTTATGGGTGGTCAAGTTGCTGGATATGCTGCAGCAGATGCTGTCCAGGTTAGTTTTATTACATTTATAAGTAAGATGCAATGCATGGCCTCTCCCACCCACCTAATTTTCTCAATATCCAGTTTTACTTGTTCAATGAATTATTGAATAACTTCATCATTTGAATGTGTTGATGAAACAGGCACTTTCCCTTGTAAGCACTTTTTGGGGCATCATAATATTTGGAGAGTATAGGAGATCATCAAGAAGAACTTATATACTGCTTGGGAGTATGTTGTGCATGTTTATTGTGGCTGTTGGTGTGCTCATGGCATCATCAGGTCATAGGAAACATTGAATAAGCTGTTATTGAACAAATTAAGTATATGTCAATAATTAGTTTGAGTGTACACATGTTATTAAGTTGATACTAATGAATGTTTAATTTGTCTTTTAGAAATATTTTGTTTTAGATACACTAGTTCCAATTTGTAAATGTTTTTGTTCCATTGTGCATTTTTAAGGGAATTTATTTGAGGCAAAATGGTTTTGGTCATGTGTATGTATGTGCATGCATGCATGCATTGTGCACCAAAAATTCAAATTCAAAAAAGGCATCAAAAATGAATATTCTACAAAAGTTTCAAGATGAGATTTTTATGATATTTTTGGTCATGGTGATCTCATAAAATGGCATATTCCTAAGATTCCTAGTATGTGGCCTAAATTGGGTATATTTGTGTACAATTATCTTAAAAAGAATAATCAAAAATGAAGGAATAATGGAATGGTCATGTGATAGTACAATTGTACAATTGACAACTTGCAAATTCCCTCCCATTTTCCCCACACATGTCATGCCCTCTCCTCTCTACTACTCTCTCATTTTGTGCTTTCTTAATATCCCCAATCCATGTGAACTTTAATCCTAGCCTTTGATTCAGAATTAAAATCAAATCCTAGAGCACTTGCTAATGCACAATGACCATTATGCCCTTAAACCTAATTGCACTCTATATATACCTTGTTAAGACCATCTCTCAAGACCTTAGGCCTCATTTTCCACTCTCAAATTTCAGCACAACTTTCCTCTCCTCCAAATACTCTCTTGGCCGAAGCTGATGAATCCCCATCACATGATGTTTTTTCACTGCGAAAAAGGGGAATTTTACTTGATAATTTGATGAATGAATGGAAATTGTTAGGAGAAAATTAATGAGTTGTTTTATTTGAGATTTAATTACTTTGCAGTGTTTATGCTGGGTTTTGTGGTGTTTTTGTGCCCAGGGACTAGGTGAAGAGAAGAACGAAGAAATGCAAGCAAGGAGACTCAAAAATACAAGGAAGTGAGGTTTCTGCCAATTCGCGCTGCAGTTGCGCGCGGAGCGCGAGTGAGGCGCAAAATCAACACTGTAGCGTCCTCCATCCGCGCTTAAGTGGCGCTGGGAGCGCGAGTCGCGCGCCGATTGACAGGAACAGTCACGCAGAGTGGCGCGTAAGTGGCGCTGGGAGCGCCAGTGCAGCGCGAAACGTCGGAAAACACGTTAAAACAGGCCCAGCACGCGTTTTGAAGGGACTTTTGGACGTTTGGGAAACCCTAGCACGCGAGAGAGCTCCTTCCAGCTGACGGCAAGCGAAGAATCAAGACTTGGGAACAAGAATTGAGGATTCTAATGCATTCATCTTCACCTTCAACTTGTAATTCTCCCTTTTTCTCTCCTTTTATCATGTGTAACTAAACCCCAATGTTAGGGATGGATAAATTTTAATGTAGTGCTATTGTTGCTGATTTAAATTGATGTTCTTCATGTTCTTTCATCATTTGTGAATTGATTTTCTGGGCTTAAACATTTCTATGATTGGAAAATTGTAGAACTTATCTTTATTCAATGATCAAATGGGAATTTTATCGTTAGAATGTTTGAATTTCAATTCCTTCAATTTGTAGCTTAGGAATAATCTATGAATTGATGTATGTTGCGAATCCTCGTTGTTATTGCTTGTTGTTAGTAAATGTGCTTAAGGAATTAGGACTTTTATTAATTAACAAAGGACTATTCACCTAAGGGATTAGGGCTTGGTTGGGATTGTGGATTCAATAGCAAATGAGAGTGAGATTATCTTTTGGAATTAAATCAGTGACAATAGCATGAAATTGAAAGGCATTCATCCCTAGCATCTTCTCATCACATTCTTCCTCAAACGTTCCGTTTTTTTTGTAATAAAAACCCAAAAACATTTTTATCGCTTTACTTCGAGCTTGATAGCTCAACATTTTTATCGCTTTACTTTGGTTGGGATTGTGGTACTTACCGGTTTTATTACTTGCACGATTCGGTACACTTGCCGAAAAGTTAACAAGTTTTTGGCGCCGTTGCCGGGGATCGAAATTACATTTACTAGTAATTCGAAGGCAACTGCTAATTCGAACCCGTATATACAGCAATTTATTTCAGTTTTAGTTTTTCTTTATTTTTATTTATTAAACCTGTTGCTTTGACACTTGTCTTAGTTCTTGTTGTTTTTTCAGTGCATGCGTGGAACAGTAGATCCTAAAGATTTACTCTTCAATCCTGAGATCGAGAAAACTGCAAAAGATAATCGAAAAGAAGCAAGGTTAAGAAAGCAAAGAGAGCAACAAGTAATAACCGGAGAAACTCCTGTGCAACCAACTGTAACTCAAGTCATGGGAGAAGTTCCGCCTGCTCGTACTCTTGGCGACTTTGGTAGATGAAATCAAGGCGTCCAAGCATACACCTTCCAACCTGTGGGAGCTGTGGCATTTCAGATCAAGTCTTCGATCCTCAGTGCCTTGAAATCAGAACAATTCTCTGGTTCTGATGCTGAAGACCCGAATCAGCACTTGTTTCAGTTCTATGAAATATGTGGTTCCACTAATCCTGCGGGAGTGACTAAAGACCAGAAGAAGTTGCGTATGTTTCCATATACTTTGACTGGCAGGGCTAAAGACTGGATCAACACTATCCCAGCAGGAACTATCAACACTTGGGGTGATCTAGAGAGCAAATTCCTCGAAAGATTTTTCCCAATTTCTAAGTTCATCAAGAAGCGGGCCGAGATATCAAATTTTGAGCAAGGGGATTCGGAATCTTTGTATGATGCGTGGGAAAGGTTCAAACTTCTATTAAAAAGATGTCCTTCGCATGGAATTGATGAGTTCGTTCATTTGCAAACCTTCTGTCATGGTTTGCGGCCTCAAACAAGAATGATGCTAGATGCCTCAGCTGGAGGATCTTTAGGTTCCAAAACTGCTGAAGAAGCCAAACAATTGGTAGAGCATATGGCTTCTAATGAGTACCGGATTCAAAATGATAGAGGGGCAACAAAGAGGCCAGGAATTTTAGAGTTGGACGCTAATAGTGCTGTGTTGGCTCAACAAAAGGTAATGTCACTTCAAATTGAGGCTCTCACTAAACAGTTAGCTGCTGCTTTGCCAAGTGGATCTCAAACTCCTGCAACCGTTCAAGTAGTGCAAACGGGGGCATGTAATTATTGTGGCAGAAATGCTCATGAAGGTGACTGTGCAACGCATGGAGATAACAGTGAACAGGTTAATTATATGGGCAACTTTCAGAAGCAAGGTGGGAACCCTTATTCTAACACCTACAATCCGGGGTGGAAGAATCATCCCAACTTCTCTTGGAAGAATAATGATACCGCAGGGTCACATCAGCAGCAACCTAGTCAAGAACAAAGAAAGCCATCTCCTATGGAGGAAGCGTTGACTCAGTTTATGCAAATGACAAAGACAACCTTTCAATCTCAAGACCAAGCTATGAAAAATATGGAAAAGAATCATGAAGCTTCCATAAAGAATCTAGAGACTCAAATTGGGCAGTTATCAAAGCAACTTGCTGGATCATCTAACAGCGGTTTCTCAGCTAATACAGTTGACAACCCTAGGAATGAAACTGCTAAGGCTATCTCTCTAAGAAGTGGTCGGGAGTTGCCGACTCCTGTGGTAAATTGTGAAAAGAAGGTGTCAGTTGAAAATGAAAGAAAAGAGTTGAGTGAAAAGAATGACAATGAAAAAAATGGAGAAGTTGAAAATGAGTTGAGTAAGGAAAGTGAAGAAGGTGTGAAGTCTAACCCTAATAAAAACAATTTGTTCTTTGATGTGCAGGTACAAGAGAAACTCAAGGCACCTCCTCCGCAAGTGAAGTTACCGTATCCTCATGCTAGCAAGAAAAATCAAAAAGATGGGCAGTTTTCTAAGTTCATGGAGGTTTTCAAGCGGCTACAAATCAATATACCCTTCGCAGAAGCTCTAGAACAGATGCCCATATATGCCAAATTCACGAAGGAGCTTTTGACAAAGAAGAGGAAACTCAAAGAGGACGAAACGGTGGCTTTGACTGAGGAGTGCAGTGCTATAATCCAGAGGAAGCTCCCTCAGAAAATGAAAGATCCGGGAAACTTCACCATTCCGTGTGCTATTGGCGACATAGCCATTGGCAAAGCTCTTTGTGATCTGGGGGCCAGTATTAATCTTATGCCATTGTCTATGCTGAAGAGACTGGGTGGTGGCGAGGTAAAGCCTACTAGAATGTCGCTGACACTTGCTGATCGATCAGTAAAATATCCTTATGGAGTGTTGGAAGATGTTCTAGTCAGAGTTGATAAATTCCTGTTTCCGGTAGACTTTGTGATCCTTGACATGGAGGAGGATGCAGAGGTACCACTTATCCTGGGTAGACCATTTTTAGCCACAGGGCGAGCTTTGATTGATGTGCAACAAGGGAAGCTGATCTTGAGGTTCCAGGATGAGAAGATTACTTTTAGTGTTTTTGAAGCTATGCGCCATCCGGATGACAAAGGACAGTGTTTTAGGGTGGATATGATTGATAACTCTGTGAAAGAGACCTTTAGACAGGAAGTACCATCTCCTCCATTGGAGAATGTAATTGTGAATTCTGTTGAAGAAGCGGAGGAGAATCTGGGCAGTGAAATAGAAGACTGTATCCGGCAGTTTGAAGCTTCTCAAATAGAAAATGTCTCCAAGAAAAAGGAAGAGCTAGATAGGGGGGAGAGTCCCGAGAAAAAGGTCCCTGAATTGAAACAACTCCCCTCTCATCTGAAGTATGTTTTCCTTGCAGATAATGATCTTCATCCAGCTATCATTAGCAGCTCTTTGACCAAATTGGAAGAGGAGAGGTTGATGAGGGTACTAAGAAGCAACAAAAATGCGTTGGGTTGGACTATCTCTGATCTTAAGGGGATAAGTCCAGCTTTTTGCATGCATAAGATCAAGTTGGAAGAAGAATTCAAACCTGTGATCCAACCTCAGCGGAGATTAAATCCTACCATGAAAGAGGTGGTGCGCAAGGAAGTCTTAAAGCTTTTAGAGGCCGGCATGATTTATCCTATCTCAGATAGCTCGTGGGTAAGTCCGGTCCATGTGGTTCCTAAGAAGGGTGGTATGACGGTAGTGAAGAATGATAAGAACGAGCTGACTCCGACTCGGACTGTTACGGGTTGGAGGATGTGCATTGACTACCGAAGGTTGAATCAAGCAACCAGGAAGGACCACTTCCCATTGCCGTTCATGGATCAGATGCTGGAGAGGCTAGCTGGACAAGCTTTCTATTGCTTTTTGGATGGATACTCTGGGTATAACCAGATAGCAGTAGACCCAGAGGATCAAGAGAAGACAGCTTTCACGTGTCCCTTCGGTGTGTTCGCATATCGGAGGATGCCCTTCGGGTTGTGTAATGCTCCAGCAACTTTTCAAAGGTGCATGCTTTCTATATTCTCTGATATGATGGAAAATGCAATTGAGGTATTTATGGACGATTTTTCTGTTTTTGGTCCTACTTATGATTCTTGCTTGGCTAACCTTGATGCGGTTTTAAAACGATGCGCTGAAACCAATTTAGTTTTAAATTGGGAGAAGTGCCACTTTATGGTCAAGGAAGGTATTGTGCTTGGCCATAAAATTTCTGCAAAAGGCATCGAGGTTGACCAAGCAAAAATTGAAGTGATAGAAAAGCTACCTCCTCCTCTAAATGTAAAAGGAGTGAGAAGTTTTTTAGGACACGCCGGTTTTTATCGACGTTCATAAAAGACTTCTCCAAGATTGCAAAACCTTTATGCAATCTACTTGTTAAGGAGGCTGAATTTGTCTTTGATAATGATTGTCTGTGTGCTTTTAATATCTTAAAGGAAAAACTTGTCTCTGCTCCAGTCATAGTAGCCCCAAATTGGGATGCTCCATTTGAGCTCATGTGCGATGCTAGTGATTACGCAGTGGGTGCTGTATTGGGGCAGAGATCAGAGAAATTTTTTCATGCCATATATTATGCTAGCAAGGTCTTAAATGAGAATCAAGTCAACTATGCAACAACCGAAAAAGAATTGCTAGCCATAGTATTTGCACTGGAAAAATTTCGTTCCTATTTGGTTGGATCGAAAGTAATTGTTTTTACTGACCATGCAGCAATTAAATATCTGCTAACCAAGGGCGAGTCTAAGCCTCGACTCCTTAGATGGATTTTGCTTTTGCAGGAATTTGACTTGGAAATCAAGGACAAAAAAGGGAGCGAGAACGTGGTAGCAGATCATTTGTCAAGGCTAGAGAACAAAGAAGTGACTGCTCTAGCAAAAGAAATCCTGGAAGAGTTCCCGGATGAAAAGTTGCTTGCCATTGTAGAAAGACCTTGGTTCGCCGACATTGCAAATTACAAGGCAGCCGGAAAGGTCCCGGAAGATTTCACATGGCAACAAAAGAAAAAGTTCCTCCATGATGCCAAACATTACCTGTGGGATGATCCTTATCTCTACAAGGTTGGGGCGGATGGACTTTTGAGAAGAAGTGTGTCTGGTGCCGAAAGTAAAAGCATTCTCTGGCATTGTCATGACTCTCCCTGTGGAGGGCACTATAATGGGGAACGCACAGCTGCTAAGGTTCTCCAATCTGGTTTTTACTGGCTATCCCTCTTCAAGGATGCACATGACTACGTGAGAAGCTGTGACAAATGCCAGAGGACTGGCAATATTTCACGTAAGGGGGAGATGCCATTGAATCCCATCCTTGAAGTAGAAGTGTTTGATTGTTGGGGCATTGATTTTATGGGACCATTCCCACCCTCTTACAATTGTGAGTACATCTTGGTGGCAGTCGACTATGTCTCCAAGTGGGTTGAAGCTACTGCCACTTCCAAGAGCGATTCCCAAACTGTGGTAAAATTTGTGAAGAAGAACATCTTCTCTAGATTCGGTGTGCCAAGAGTCCTAATCAGTGATGGGGGTAGCCACTTTTGCAACGCTCAACTCAACAATGTGCTTTCCAAGTATGGTGTTACGCATAAAGTGACAACTCCCTATCATCCTCAGAGCAATGGTCAAGCAGAAGTCTCAAACAGAGAAATCAAGAGGATCTTGGAAAAGACAGTTGGAAGCTCAAGAAAGGATTGGTCGTTGAAGGTAGATGATGCGCTTTGGGCATACAGAACAGCCTATAAGACACCTTTAGGCATGTCCCCGTACCAATTGGTTTATGGTAAAGCTTTCCATTTGCCGGTTGAACTTGAGCACAAAGCATATTGGGCACTAAAGTTTTTGAATTTTACCACTTCAGCCTGTGGGGAAAAGAGAATCTTACAACTACATGGATTGGATGAGATGCGTCTGCAGGCATATGAGAATAATAAGATTTACAAGCAGAGAATGAAGGCATACCATGACAAAAATATTTCAAGGAAAGAGTTTCATCCTGGACAGCAAGTGCTGTTGTTTAATTCGAGACTTAAGCTATTCCCAGGAAAACTGAAATCCAAGTGGTCAGGGCCTTTTGTTGTCAAGGAAGTGACTCCTTATGGAGCAATTGAAGTAGAGGAGCCTGAGTCAAAAAGATCTTTCAAGGTCAATGGGCAGAGGTTGAAGCCATACCTAGGCGAAGTGGTGGATAGAGAGAAGCTGGCATTGGTTTTAAGCGACCCTTAAAACCGGAGGTAACGTCAAGCTAGTGACGTTAAAGAAGCGCTTATTGGGAGGCAACCCAACATTTCTTAACCCTTAACTTTTTAAATTTTTGCATTATTTTTCGTAGAGTAGGTACATTTAGTCACAATCAGTGTTTCTGCATGTTAAAAATGGTTTCTGTCCAATCGCGCTTCACTCGCGCCTCACTCGCGCTTCAAGCGCGAACACAAAGGAAAATGTGGCATGCGTTTCTGTCCAATCGCGCTTCACTTGCGCTTAAGTCACGCTCCAAGCGCAACTTTGGTATATAAGGCCACGCCTCACACACGCTGCAGTCACGCAGCGTTTTCTCTCCTTCCTCCTTTGCGTTTTCTCTCCTTCCCACTCTAGGTCACACGATTTTTTTTTGCTACCCAAGGCCAAATCACCAGAATTTCGTGCCAAGATTCCTTTGTTGCATCATCTAGTTCTTCAACATCATCAACCAAGTAAGTAAATTCAATGAAAAAAAAAACTTACTTTTTCCAAAATTATGCTTTGTTACTAGTTTTTGAGTAATTTGGAATTGATAAAAATATGACTCTTGAATCGGTTAATTGGTTGTGATGTTGTTAAACTAATTGATAGCAATGAAAAAGAAACAAGTTGGGGTATGTTAAGGTTTTGGATTGTTGTTTTTCACATGTGAAATTTGTATGCACTCTACATGTTTGCTAAAACGCCTAAGTGACAAATTTATGGGCAACATGACTTAGTTTTGTGAACAACAACTTGTGCTTATAATTGGTTTGGTAAACTGGCCAGGTGAACTCATTGTTTCCATCAAGAAAGCAATGTGGTGATGATCTTGAGCAATTTGACTATTTGTTCTATGTGCACTAACCTTCACCCACTTGTACAACCTTGAACTTTGGTGTATGCAGGAAATGGCTGCGAGGGCACGAAAGAGGCAGGCAGTTCGCATGGGTTCAACCTCCCAACCACACCAACCATCCTACAACTCCGACTTGTTTCGATCTTTGGGGTGTGAAAAGTTTTTTGAGTCAATTGAGGCGAACCCCAATTTTGTGAAAGAAAGGGCGATCACTCTCTTCCCCGGTGACTTCGATGATATGCGACAAAACATTAACAACCGGGGGTGGAATAATCTTGTAACCTTCCCGAAAAGGGCAAGCAAGGCTTTAGTATATGAATTCTTCTCGAATGTCTTCCCCAAGCAAGCAGTTGATGGGAAATTGACATTCCCCAGGGACACAAGTTACGTGCGGGGTCATAATATCCCTTATGACTCTGACACCATCAATGGGCTGTTTGGGATCAGACCAGTGGAAATCTTGGACAGCCGGCTCAGAACCAAAGCTGATAGGGAGAGGATAAAGAACAACCCGGAGCGAGCAGCTGAGATCTCTGCGGCACTGGGCAAGCAGGGAATGGATTGGGTAAGGAATAAGAGTGGAGAACCATGGAAAATTATGACAAACTCTCTCACCCCAGTTGCTAGGGCATGGGCATCTTTCACCCTCACCACTATATGCCCTAGCTCTAACCAATCAGAGCTGAACATTGATAGGGCATGCCTCACTGCGTGCATTATGAGAGGAGAGCCCGTCAATATAGGATGGGAGCTTAAAGAGGAAATTAGTAGTTTTGCCAACTTTAAGGGTGGAAACCAGCCTAGCTATTGGAGGCATGCCAGCCTCGTTGCCTTGCTATGCGAGAGAGCAGGAGTTGTTGCTGATGCCGATGAAGAGACTATTGAACCATCTGCTGCAATCACCGGGTCTTGGATTCGGACCATAGCAGGGGGTGGGTATTTTGAGCAGTCAGTGCACAGAGAAGAACCTCCGCAAGAGCAGCACCAAGAGGAGGAACCAACCTTCTCCATGGATGAACCTTGGGTTGATCCACACGCTGAGGACTTTCAGCATCTTCAGGCAAGAATGGATTTGCTAGCAGGGGATCAGCAGCGGATGGCAGCCAGACAGGAGCGGATGGAAGTAGGGATGAGAAACATGTACAGAGCTATGTGCATGGTGCAGCGGGGAGAGTAGTTGGATCCTGAGGCGGATATTTTTCAGGCGCATCCTCCAGACTCTGGACGCGGTTGAGTAGTCTACTCACCGCCAGGTTACCTTTTATCTTTCCCTTCTCTTTTGCTTTATTTGATTGTGCACCTTGTGTTTCCTTTAGTAGTTGTAGTTTCGTAGGTTTATTTTTAATTTCATTTTTGTTTTAATCTTAGTCTTTGTAAATAGGTCTTCCCCTAAATTAATCAGTGAGGACACTTCTATGTTTAAGTGGGGGGGAGGACCTATTGTCAGTGTTAGTATAAAAAAAAAAAGACAGTTGAGCAAACTTAGTGATGATTCGGGAGAACTGAGCGAATAATACCCCTGTGGTGATCAAATTAGTACAATCTTGCTTCCACACTTAAAACACTAACCAGTGGAACTTAGTGATCCTAGAGATGTGAGCAGCTAAGCTAGTGCTAGTGTGGTGGACCATGGGAGTCGCCAAATTTTTACTAAAAATTTAGGGGAGTTGTAGAAGCTAAGTTGGGGGTGCATCAGTTGTACTAAGGCTGGGCATGAGGATTGTAGGATGATCAGTGCATTGGGTGCGTGTGTGCAGCACTGTAACGTCTACCCGTAACGTTATAGTGTATGCCGTGTGTGTTAATGAGTGTGTGCAGCACTGTGGCGTCTACCCGTAACGCTATAGTGTATGCCGTGAGTGTCGGGGTGCGT
The DNA here is from genome assembly GCA_039519185.1 of Astragalus membranaceus. Lineage (NCBI taxonomy): Eukaryota > Viridiplantae > Streptophyta > Magnoliopsida > Fabales > Fabaceae > Astragalus > Astragalus membranaceus. The sequence goes on from CM076850.1 coordinate 16,551,685, forward strand.
GTGTGCAGCACTGTAGCGTCTACCCGTAACGCTAAAGTGTATGCCGTGTTGTGTTGTTTAAACTGATAATTGCTGCAATGTCCCAAAGCAAATGTTGATCAAATCCAAACACCAATGTAATGAAAGGGGTTGCAGCCCAAAAACAAATGTGCGTAGTTGTGTTGCATGTGAAATGTGTGTGTGGTAATAGTTAGTGCACTGGTCTAATCTGAAATGCCTATTTAAGACCCTTTGTTGTGCTTGAAGCCCCTTGATCCTTATGTGGAAACGTTAATCTACCCTATATTTTGAACCATCTTTGGCATTCTCGGAAGGAAACCCTCTAGTTTTAGGTGAATACATTTTGAAACTAGCTATGGTCCAACTGAGATAAGTGTCACACACGCACTGTTGAGCAAGATGATGCTAGTAAGAGTACCACGTGTGGGTTGGAAATTGAGTGACCAGTCTGAAAGTTGCTGCTCAACTTGTCTTTTGATTGTTCGTGATTGTCTTGTTTAGAAAGGGATTCACCATTGATTGCATGTTATCTGATGTTGATATTGTCTTGTCTTGTCTTTGCTTGAGGACAAGCAAATGTCCAAGTTGGGGGTTGTGATGAATCCCCATCACATGATGTTTTTTCACTGCGAAAAAGGGGAATTTTACTTGATAATTTGATGAATGAATGGAAATTGTTAGGAGAAAATTAATGATTTGTTTTATTTGAGATTTAATTGCTTTGCAGTGTTTATGCTGGGTTTTGTGGTGTTTTTGTGCCCAGGGACTAGGTGAAGAGAAGAACGAAGAAATGCAAGCAAGCAGACTCAAAAATACAAGGAAGTGAGGTTTCTGCCAATTCGCGCTGCAGTTGCGCACGGAGCGCGAGTGAGGCGCAAAATCAACAATGTAGCGTCCTCCATCCGCGCTTAAGTGGCGCTGGGAGCGCGAGTCGCGCGCGGATTGACAGGAACAGTCACGCAGAGTGGCGCGTAAGTGGCGCTGGGAGCGCCAGTGCAGCGCGAAACGTCGGAAAACACGTTAAAACAGGCCCAGCACGCGTTTTGAAGGGACTTTTAGACGTTTGGGAAACCCTAGCACGCGAGAGAGCTCCTTCCAGCTGACGGCAAGCGAAGAATCAAGACTTGGGAACAAGAATTGAGGATTCTAATGCATTCATCTTCACCTTCAACTTGTAATTCTCCCTTTTTCTCTCCTTTTATCATGTGTAACTAAACCCCAATGTTAGGGATGGATAAATGTTAATGTAGTGCTATTGTTGCTGATTTAAATTGATGTTCTTCATGTTCTTTCATCATTTGTGAATTGATTTTCTGGGCTTAAACATTTCTATGATTGGAAAATTGTAGAACTTATCTTTATTCAATGATCAAATGGGAATTTTATCGTTAGAATGTTTGAATTTCAATTCCTTCAATTTGTAGCTTAGGAATAATCTATGAATTGATGTATGTTGCGAATCCTCGTTGTTATTGCTTGTTGTTAGTAAATGTGCTTAAGGAATTAGGACTTTTATTAATTAACAAAGGACTATTCACCTAAGGGATTAGGGCTTGGTTAGGATTGTGGATTCAATAGCAAATGAGAGTGAGATTATCTTTTGGAATTAAATCAGTGACAATAGCATGAAATTGAAAGGCATTCATCCCTAGCATCATCATATTCTTCCTCAAACGTTCCGTTTTTTTTTAATAAAAACCCAAAAACATTTTTATCGCTTTACTTCGAGCTTGATAGCTCAACAATTATCAAACAAACCCCTTTTAATTTGGTTTCTATTAGCTGTTGTTAACGTCTTAGTAAATTAACTTCGATCCTTGAGGACGATATCTCGGTACTTACCGGTTTTATTACTTGCACGATTCGGTACACTTGCCGAAAAGTTAACAGAAGCCACCACCACCACTCCTCCTCCATATTTTTTTGATTTCCTTCCTCTTTTTCATCTCAAATTCATTTCTACTCGATACATCTCCATCCTCTCCTACTCTAGTTCATATTTGCATCATCAAAGGCTTGTGGTTTGAAGATTTGCGTGGGGTTCTTGTGGTTTTCTATTGAAGATCATTGTTGATTTGGATTCTTGCTCTTCATTTTTTTCATAATCTAGCTTGGGTCCAAGGTATACTCTAAAAACCATAGCATTATCTTCAACATTTTTGCATCAAAACTCATGCTCTTCCTTTCCTTCATTTCGCATACTCTCATAAATATCTATAAAATGTGATTTGTTGGTTGTTGTTGGTGAGAGGAGCCTTAAACACTATTGACAAGCACTTAGGGAGGCTTGGGTGTTTAAGGTGCCTCTCACCCTTGAATAAATTGATTTATGTTGTTTTTGTGTTGATTTTGTATTTGTTGTGAAATAAAATTGTTGTTTCATGTGTCATTTAGTTCGCATATCATGTTAAAGTTGGTTTTAATTTGATTTTGTTGTTCCTTCTTTGCTTGATGATGCTTAATCTTGTTGTGGACTTGATTTTGGTGTTTTCATGCTTAGATCATTTGTTTAAGTTTGCAAATCTCCTTTTCTTACTCATATATGTTTCGCAAAAATTAAAGAAATAAAGAATAAATGTTGATTTGAAGTTTTAGTGCTTGAATCATGTGATTAATTGTTCCTAAGTCTTGCTAGTATCTTGTGCTTGCTTGATTTTGTGAGTTTGATGAATAAATTTGTTGTTTGGCTATGTGTTGGCTTCGCAAATCATGAGAAATAATTAGGGTTTTGTTGTTTCTTGGCTATTTGGCTTGCAATTGTGCTTAAAAAATGTTTTCTCAAGTTGTTTTGATGGAATCTTGCTTGCAAGTAATTGTTATGTTGATGATTGGCAAGATGACTCTCACTTGTGCCTTGAGCACTATTCTCTAAGTGATGAGGATTGTTCAATAGGATTCAATCCCTTTTGAATGGTAATCTTACTTGTTCTTGTGAATTTGGTTTGTCAATTGTTTTCAATATTGATGATGAGTGACATGACTCTCACTTGTCCCTTGGGCGCCATTTTTTAAGTGATGAGGATTACTTCAAGTGATTCAACTCTCTTTAAATTTTTAATGAATAAAATGTGAGTGTATGATTCCTTGCTTGCCAATTGTTTGTGATAGCTTGTGAATACTTTCTTTTGGTCACTTTGAGTCTTGCAAATGTGGTGCTTGTTTTAAGTCATTAATTTGTTTAAGTGTTGATGATTGGTAAGAGGATTCAACATGTGCTTTCAAGCATAATTTTAAATGTTGAGGATTACTTTAAAATGATTCAACTCTTGTATACATTTTGGTGATTGAACATTTGGTAAAATGACTAGACGCTTATGCACTTGTGCATTGTTAATAAGTGTCAAGGATTACCAAAAGGAATTTTACTCTTGTGTTTTTATTGATTGATTCTTAAATTGATTCAATAAGCTACCCTTTTGTAATTGATCAATGTCTCATTTTTGTGTGACCATTCTTATTGCAACTTGTAACTAGTTTTGACAATTACATGTTCATGTCTATGCTTGCCTCTTGGATTTGTAATGCTTGCATGAATTGTAATTGAATGATTTGTATATTGGTTATGGATTTGGAGTTGATTGAAGTGTTCTACTTGTTTTCCAAAATCTTTTTCCACATCAAACTCGTTTCTAAACTAGTTTTCAAATCAAAATCAAATGTTTTTCCAATAAAAACCCTAAGGCATTTTCTCAAATAAATTATTAGTCATCACTCGAAGCGTTTGCTTGTTTGATCGCTAATGAGGAGTTATTAGTGGTAGTCACTCGAAGTCTTTGCTTGTTTGACTATTATGAAAGCTCCCACACCTTAACCAAACACAAACTAATTCAAATTTCAAGAACAACATGAGCTATTAGTGATAATTGTCACCGATGCTCACCCTTTTTCAAAGCAATTTCAAAAAAGATAATAAAACGTTGTTACTTGTAATCGCTCGAAGCCTTTGATTGACTGGTTACCAGTTTCAACTCTTTTCTTCCAAAAAAATTAAATGAGATAAAACACAAAAACATTTTCAAAACCAAAATACGAGAACTACGTAGCTTTGATCCCTCATCCCAGTGAGGATACGTAGGAGCGGGTCACAGCCCGTCAAGCACCCTTTTAAAAAATATTTGTTTTGTTCCACTTTTCAAAGATACCAAAAATCTTCTTCTTCCCCCCGTTTTCAATAAAACAATTTCTCAAATGAAATAAAAAGAAAAGGAAAGAAAAGAAAAGAAGTAGAACACAAATTATTTCAAATCAACTTTTCCTAAACCACACATCAAGTTAATGGTTCCCTTTCAGTAGAAAGGAGGTGCGGGATGCTAATACCTTCCCCGCATCTAACCGACTCCCGAACCTACATCTCTGAGTTTTCAAAAGACCATTCGCTTTTCCAAAAAAGGTTTTTTCAATGTTTTCCTAAATAAATATTGGTGGCGGCTCTACTATTTTTCACGTTGTCAAACGAGAAGTCCAAACCGGATTTTTCGGGGTGCAACACATGTCTAGCTAAATAATGAAATGATTTTGAGTACCTATCATTATTAAGTATGAAGAGAGATAGCCCTACATTATCAATCATAAAAAAACATAATTATTGAGAATGGTAAAAAAAAATTACTATTTGGTCGGATTTCTTGGTTTTAGTGGCTGTTTAACAGATCATATCTAACTAGTTTTTTACCCGTACATACGCACGGGTGATACTGTATGGTCGGTGTATTACCATGATGTCATAATAGTAATTTGGAAGATATTGATAAGTTGTGAACAATGTCCAAAATGTATAATTTGAAATTCAAAGTGGAATATGCATCCCCGTTGACAATCAGAATTACATTGATCCATAATATTGTATTTGGACATTAGAGGTAAAATATGCATCCACGTTGCCCCTCCCGTTTGCATCCTCGCTGGTCCTCCCGTTGGCTCTCCCATTGGCACTCTCGTTGCCACTCCCGTTGGCACTCATGTTGGCAGTCCCGTTGGCACTCTCGCTCTCGTTTGCCACTCCCGTTGGCGTTCTCGTTGGCACTCCCGTTGGCATTTTACTCATTTTTAGTAATTATAAAATAGTTATTTGGTAATTTTTTGTAGTGATTAAATTGATTGATTTTATTTTTTATGAAAAAATTAATTGATTTTACTCATTTTAATTGATTTTAGTAATTTTAGTTGTTTGAGTAAATTATAAAAATGAATATTTTTTTAAATAGTTGTGTGGGAAAAAGTTTTAAAAAAGTAGGTTTGAGTAGTTTGAGTAGTTTGAGTAAATTATAAAAATGAATAATTTTTTTTAAAATAATTGATTATACTCCAATTATTTAGTTGGGAAAAGCATAAGATTTATATTTTGGTAGTAGGTAAATAGTACGTTTGAAAAAGTGTGTGAGAGTAAAAAAGTTTGAAAAAGTGAAAAAATAAAATTACCTAAATATACTCCAATTGCTTAGTTGGAAAAATGATAAGATTGATATTTTGGTAGTGGGTAATGTATGGACTCGGACACAATTTAATTGGTCAGAACTTTATCCCGTGAAAATCAAGACAATTTTAAAGTTAACAGATTTTATTAGCCTAAAACAAATATTAAAATTTTGTCAAATTTGAAAATTTTAAAATAGTAAAGAGGAAAAATGAAGGTGACATGTAGATTAAATTAAAGTAGGTATATTGTGAAAAATATAGAATTGAGAGAATTAGAAGAAAAAAGAGGAGAAGAGGGTGAAAAAGTGTGTGAGAGAGTGAAAAAATATGAAAAATAGAGAAATGAGAGAATTGGAAAAAGAAATAGGAGGAGAGAGTAAAAAGTGAGGGAGAGTGAAAAAGTGTGTGAGAGAGTGAAAAAGTGAAAAAGTTTGAAAAAAATGAAAAAGTGAAAAAGATAAAATTGTAATTTTGGTAGTGGGTAAATGGTATAGATAGATTGTATTTAACCATGAATAGAAAATTCACTAATTGGAACCTTACATGACTCTGTTTATTCCATTAATCTTTTCTCAAATTTAAGAAATGTTGATCATATGATACATGGGGTGAGTATGTAGTTGTCTGGAAGTCAATATATTAGAGTGGATCTAATGTAACACTGACTGGCTCTTCTGTCTTTGTTTTTTTGACCATTTGTTACTCTTAAGAATGGAACCTCAGATACATTAATTCAGTGTATGATGGTCATGGTATCATTATTATATTCTGTCAAGGTATATATGCACAATACTTTTTGGCTCTTCTCTTTTTGTTAATCTTGACCATCTGTCCGCTGAGTCCTGGTTGGCTCAGTTGGTCTTATCCGCTGAGTCCTGTTGGGGTTGGCAGGGTTTGCTCCCCTGTTCGATTCCCAGTCAGAGCAGATTACGTTGGTCAGGGTTGGAGATTTCAACCCGGTGCAGATTAGTCTTTCGTTGTCAGCGTTGGGACACTGCATGGTCTGGAGCGATACCTCCGTCGGTGCCCGCCGCTCAAAAAAAAAAAAAAACTTGACCATCTGTCCAAATAATTTATATCTATAGATATAGTCATGTCTATTTTCTTGGGAATAAAACCTGTCATGCATTGATCCTGCCCCTATAGATATAGTCCCTATAGATATAGTTATGTCTATTTTCGTGGGACCAACTATACAAAGATGAAAGAAGATGATGGGGGTTCTATTGTAAATGTGGTTGAAGTTCCAATGGGGTAAATACTGCAACGCGATACTCAAATATAAAAAGAAAGATTAAAATATAAATCTCAGTTTAAGTATGCTTCTAATAATAGTTGATGTGAAATGACCAAAATATAGAAGACAACAAAAAATAGAAAGTGAAACACGTGGGTATCATGCAAGGCTAGATGAAAACCATAAATAAAATAGAAGCACCTATAGAAAGTCGAAAGAATATGATGAGGTTCTATTTTTGATGTGGCCAAAGTTCCCGTGAACAAAAATTAAATTATAACTATAAACTAAATAAGAAGATTATAAAGTTAAAAATGAACATTAACAAAGACATTGAATTTCGCGTATTTGAACACCTAAATTTTTTTCGAACACTAAATTACCTCAAAAGACACTGCTTAGCAACTCACTTTACGTATTTTGACACTAAATTATTTTTTTCACCAAATTAGTTATTGAGGAACAAACTCTGCGTATTGAGACAATTAAATTATTTTCGGAACACCTCACTTTATGTATTTTCTCATCAAATTAATTTTTTTCCTCCTACCAAAAAAAAGTAATTTTTTTCCGTCCAACCATTTATTGAGGAACGAACTTCACATATTTGAACAGTTAAATTTTTTTCGAAAGCTAAAGTAATATTTGGACAATTTAATTTTTTTTCCTCTAAAGTACCCCAAACACACTACTTAGTATTGCACTTTACGTATTTTGTCACGAAACTAATATTTTTTCCATAACATTAAAATAAGCAAAAAAAAGAAGAAAAAAGGTTTAAGTTTAGAATTAAATAATAATAGAAGGTTTTTTTTTGTACCCCCTCATCGACCCTGAACCCCCCATTTTCACCAAACTCACTATTTTACCCTTACTTCCAATCAAAATCCAAAACCAACATCTCATTTTCACATGTCTCTGAAATCTTCGGTAAGAATTTTTTTCAACTCTCAGGAAATACCTTTTTTTTTACGTATTTCCGCAAGCACTTTTATGAATTTTTTCGGAAACACCTAAAACGAGGATGATACCGGAAGTGTAATCTGTGAAGCTTTTCGGAAACACCTCAAAAGAGGTATTTCCGGAAGTCATTTGACTTCCGGAAATACCTCTTTTGAGGTGTTTCCGAAAAGCTTCACAGATTACACTTCCGATATCATCCTCATTTGAGGTGTTTCTGGATTTTTTTAATATACGCATTTATTTATTTATTTTTGCAGTGGCGTTCAGAATTCCACGTGTGATTTCACGACGGTTCGAGCGAGGCGATACCTCACAGTCAGGAGACGGAGATACCGACCAGACTCCTGCTCCTAGTACCCGCACCAAGATTAGGATGGCCGGTCACGCTTCTGCACGTGGCAAGCGTGTCCGTGTTCGACAAGCTGCTGTTGATCACGCTCCTCGGGACCATTTTATGGAGGCTGCAGAGGCTCCGCAGCAGTATGATGAGGTTTCTGAGGACCATTCCTGGGAGTCGAAGTTAATTCGCTCAGTCCAAACTTTTGCGCGTTCTCTGATATTCAAACTGAATGTTATTTCTAATATTTGTGCCGACTAAAAGATTAGGATGTTACACTAACTGCTAAACCTGACATTCACAGATATGCATGGAATGAAGGTTTTCTATATATTTTCCTGATTGTTTGTTTTTCCTTATTTTGATTTTGCTTTTTACACTTCATTTTTGACACTTTTGTTTTATGGTCTGTGAATGTTGATGAGGTTTCTATTCATAGTCCATTGATGTTTATTTCTTAAAAATTATTTCCCACATTCTTTTTTCCCTTTAATACTTTTACTAACCGTATTCACGTGTATTTCATTGATATCTCAATGAAATACACATTTTTGACTATTTTGATGAGGTTTCTATTCTGAGTCCATTGATATTTATCTCTTCAAAATTATTTCTCACTTTCCTTTTTCCCTTTAATACTTTTACCAACTGTACCGATGTGTATTTCATTTTCCCCCTCCTTTATCCTACGTTTTTGTGTAGCTTAAGTTTGATGGTGTTGAGTCTAACAATGTTGTGGATGCTACTAGTGTTAAAATGAGTGGAACACCAACTAGAAAATCTAATTGCAACAATACTACCACTTGTCAATGAGGATGACACTAACTGTGCTGCTAACACTTCTTCTGTTCAGTTTTCTAGGACTACTCCTACTAAGCCTGGTTCCAAAAGGCCGCTCTCTTTAATTGCAGACTCATCACTTCCTGTTGCTTATTCTCCTCAAACTTTATCCACTAAACTTTCCAAGGTTGCTGCTGTCAAGACAGTTTGTACAAATGAAGGCATTAATCTTATAAATGAAGAGTGAGCGAAATAAATGAATTAGTGGAATTGGTTACCTATGACTTTTATAATATAAGTTGTGTAGTATTGTTGTCTATCGACACAATTGTAGTCAATTAATTGTGGTTTAAATAAAAGTAATTAGGTCCTATATTATGTACTTTTGTAAAATAGTTTGTGCGATATTATAATGATCTCCACAATTGTAGTTAATTGTGGTCTAAATAAAAGTAATTAGATCCATGGTTTGTCATCCGCATGGTGTTGGACATGTCTGTATGCCATCTTGGTTGTATCCCACTTTTATCTATTATTATGGTGAAGGAAATATATTATGTAATTTGTTAGTTTGTGGTTAGATTGGTCTCATTGTTAAAAAAAAAAAATTCTTAAATTAATCTGTTCTAACAGTTACAAAATCTCAATATGAAGTTTTAAAAACCAAAATGTAGTCTAACAGATGTTTCTGCTAATATTGATAGTTGTTTCCCTAATATTGTAGTCTAAGGGAAGCTATAAAATATTGATCTTTGTTTCCCTAATATTGATCTCAAGCACTTTAATTACCCAAATTATTTGATTGCCTCTCCCTTTGACTCCCATCATATCAGTTCATCAATTACATCAGCAAACTTTCACTAACTTTTTTCTATACCAATGTGAAAAACTAGTATAGAAACCGTGCAATGCACGAACATATATTTTATTCTGAATATATATTAAAAATATAATATATATATATATATACCTTATTTTTATATCAAATAAAATTATTAATTTATTAAAATAAAATTAAAATAGTTATTTAAATTTATTAATATAAACTTGGAAATTAAAATAATTTAATACAAAAATGCTTAGCTGAATTATTAATAGATCTTTGGTCAATTATGTATGCAGTTGTGCATAAAGTATGCTCGATTTGCACAAAAAAATATGTTCAACCAATTATATAAAAAAATAATTAAGTGTTGCTGAACAAATGTAACAAATTAAAATTTTAAATAACAAATTATCTTAAATACTTCATGCACAATGAAATCAAACATGTTTAATTATATATATATATATATATATATATATATATATTTGTTTTAAGAAAGTAACAAAAAGGGAAATTCTAACATTTTATGTTTAGCATAAAATTCTCGTTTACATATCAATGAAAATCTTATGAAGAGATATGAGACAATAATACAAAGAAAAGTGGTCACCATATTTGACATATATTTTATTCTAAATATATATTAAATATATAACACATACAATATAAAAAATTTATATATCAAATTGAGTTAGTAGTTTATTAAATTAATTAAAATAATTATTTAAAATTTTAATACAAAAAAAACGAAACTCAAAATAATATATTAGAAAAATGTTTAGTTAAGTTATTAATACATAGTAGTCAATAAACCAATTATATAATATAGTTGGGCGAAATCAAAGAAAAAAATAAGTGTTGTTAAATGAATGTAACAACTAAGATTTTTTTTACAAAACAACCAACTGAATGTTTAGATAACATATTATCATGAATACTTAATGAATAATGAAACCAAACACATAGCATCAAATTCTCGTTTTTATATGTTATGAAAATCTTATGAGGAGATGAGATTAATCGTTTATATACGTCATGAAACTCTCGTTTATATATGTCATGAAAATCTTATGAGGAGATGAAATTAATTCTCGTTTATAATATGTCACGAAATTCCCGTTTATATATTCAAAAAAAGTGTGTTGGCAAAAGAGTAAATATTTAAGATTAATTGGTTTACTGATGTAAAATGTTTTACACCATTAGCCAACAAATTGACTTAGTAAATTCTTGTTTTCCACCCTTAAAAAAGTAAGTGTTGCCCCATGAAGACAACTTTTTTAAAAATGGCCACACCTAAATATTTATGGAGGCATTTAATAATTTACTAAGTCTATTCAAACAAAAATGTTTTAACTGCAATAGCTCTTGTTTATGATAGTTTGGTTCCAAATTTTAGATATATCTATGAGTTCTTTTTCTCCAATCAGTGGACTTTTTATTATTTTTTTTAATAAAATAGTGATTCTGGTTATCATTTTATATGTATCATACTATTATAAAAGGAACGTAGCCCGACAACCACAAATCTCAAGTAAACACTTTGATATCCATTGAGTTTTGTTGGGTATGACTCAACCTCAGATCACCCAATGACATGTGGTTTTTCATATTTAAGTATTTTAAAATAAGTTTAAATATTATACTAATTTTGCCTATAGGGTATCATACCCTACAAACACTACAAGAATGTGCTGATTTACCTACCACATATTTCCGAGTGATTTTTTTTGGTCGCTAATATCTTCGTTTCCGACGGATAGTTCCCTCGCTACGTGTTTAGTGCATTTCCCGCTTATATTTCCGACGGAATTTAAATCCCTCGCTACTTTCCGAGGGAAATTTCGGTCGGAGATGAATGAATATCCCTCGCAAAATGTTTTTCACTTAAAACAAAAAACTGTATTCATCGCGCAACCAACCCATCATTCACTCTTACTACTTTCACTCTCCACTCTACTCTCCCAGAGAGCAGCGCGCAACCAACCCTAAATCCTCTCCACTCTCTACCACCACCTCTCCACTCTCCACTCTCTAGCAGCGCCGCAACCAACCCTTACCCACACCGCCTAAACCTAACCACTGTCTCCCCGCCGTCGCCGCCATCGAGCACTTTGCGCCAATCACTCACATCGCCAGCCAGCAGCCAAACCTTTGCAACGCCGCATCCTTCGTGCATCCTGGAGCGACCCGATCCGTAACGACCCACTCATTGAAGCACTACAACCAACCTTAGACAACCAAAAACCCATCGCTGCTGCATCCGTCCTTAGTCTTCGCCGCCGCAACCAACCAACCCAAACCTTAACCCATTGCCTTCACCAACCTCGACCCAGCATCGCATCCAAACCAAACCCATCGTCGCAGTAATCAAGACTCTGAAACCTACCCAAACCGCCGTTGTCTGTAACCTCACAATCGTCCATCTCAACCTCCTAACGTCCTTAACATATATTGGACCTTAAATTCCAGCTAAGTAGTGCTTTTCTTTCATTTGATTTTATTTTATTTTTTGTTTCTTTTCATTATGTTGGTATGGTTTGTACTGTTCCCCTCTTGTTTTATTAATTTTTGATTTACTAAAAACCCTAATATCATTAGAGTCGATTTGCTCTGCTTGATGTTTTTTTACCCTTTTTGCTTCTAGACCCGTATAGATTTCTCAGTACTGAAAAAAGATAATGTATTCCCGAATGGTTAGGCTTTAATTTGATTAAGAATGAAATATAGGCTCTAATTTTGTGGGCTCTGAGTCTAATTGGTATAAGGCTATACTCATGCCATGTTTGGCATAGTTAATGTCTAATTGACAAGGGGCTAAATCAGTGGAGAGTGGTAAACAAATTGGACTTGTTTAGATTCTAATCCTCTTCTTTCACTCTTTGCAGGGCTTTGGTGGGTTTTTCCTTGTGTAAGAGAAGAGACACTTCTGCTGGAACCTCAAGCAAAGCAAAGTTCCTTCTTTTGTGTACCTTTGTGTGTGTGGTTGTGTCTATCATTAAAGCACTTGGGCTGTTCATTGTCTAATATTTTTATACACTCTTGCTTGTTGGGTGATACTAAGAAGTTATCATATTTTCTTCATTTTTTTTAGAAAATTTTTGGGAAGGGGTTTTGAGAAGTTTGAACTTTGAAACATTGAAACTTGAACTTTATTTTGTACTTAGTTTTGGAAATGCTTCTTTTGGTTAGCAAGTTACTATGAACTTCTTAAATGTCTTTTGATTTCTTTGTTTTAATTAATGCCTGTGCTAATAAGAAATAGGGTATACTTTACTGTTGGAAATGCTTACTGCAGTTTTAATGAAAATCCTTGATACTTGAGCGACAATTACTATTTGTAAATTATAGTGGGTTTTGAGTTTTTGCTGAATATTGTTGTTGCTATTGAATTTAGTAATTTTTCTTATTTATTACTTAATCAATATCTAGTTTGGTTTCTTTGGATATTAATGGATTTCTATTTGTTTCACAAACTAGTAAAATCATTATAGTTGCTGCCTTGCTGCTAACTGATATTTTAGATTGAGAAAGTTTGAGAAATTTATCAGAAGTTACGATATTCTTTGATTGATAGTTTACTTGCAATTGGTATATTTGGAATGATTGAAAAATGAAATGGTTTATTAATGAATCAATTGGTATATTTGGAATTGAAACTCATTAGCATAATGCATTATACATTGACATTTGAGATCTGCTGCTGTCTTAGCATAATGCATTATACATTGACCTAAGGCAAGGGGTTGGGAATTTGACATTTGACATCTGCAATGATTCATCTCCTTAAAGTATCAGATTCTAAATTTTCCACCTCTATGTTTTGGGTGTTTATTTGCAGATATGTGGCTATAAGACTGTCAGATGTACGCAAGGAAGTTCAGTGTCCGATCTGCCTAGGTATGTTATTTATAACTGATGCTAGATTGCTTAATTTATTACTGCAAGTATGGATAAATTTGCTGAAAATTTTGTTCTATTAAAAAAAGATAACAAGTAGTTTTGAAGGGATTGAATTTGTGTTTGGTATTGCGGTGATAACCTAATAGACGTGCGTCGAAGTCGAAGCTCAAAGTTCTAGCTTCTGCATCGACATGCTTTCCACCGCGAATCCAAACATAAATTAGGAATCTGAGCTTTCTATTATTAGAGCAATCACTCACAAGTTAAGAAATTTGATAGATATTATATGTCATATTAGTTTATTTTCTAGATATTCATGAAATTTGGCATATAGTTTAATGAAAAAATTTTAATTTATTATTTCTTTCAATAGGATCGTTGGGCAGAATTGTTTCCAACTATGATTGCAAAAGCTGTTACCCTAGATGTTATATTTAGTGGTGTAGGTGGAACAAGAAATGGAGCTTTACTTCTAGTATATTTCTCTTCAGTGTATTTCTTCAACTTCGCTACATTATTTTTGCGCGAACCGATAATAAATTCACGATTAATTACGCTTTTTAGATGCATGCTGAGGTTCAAGTGCATTCACCATTAGTCTCGGTTCGTTAGCTGAGTCTCCTCCGGTTCTGCAAGCAGCATGCAGAACCTGTGTGGGTTGTGGTCGATGTTTCGGTCGATATCGGTCGCAATGCTGTCAATGGAAGCTCATTCATCCACTGTAGGAAGCTTCCTTCTGGTTGTGTCATGCAGAAAATGCCTAATGGTCTCTGCAAGGTAAGTCCAATATGTTGTAGAAAATGTTTGGAGTGTTTTTATTTTGTCAATAACAACAAGTAGCTACTGGATGTTTGGTAGTTTGAAATATCTTATTGTTAGAAAGGAAAATACAAGTTTTTTCTTCCTAATTTAGTTTGGTCAATCTTTCACATATAGGTCTATTTTTCAAAGTTAACTCTTCATGATTTGTTTGATGTATAGGCATTTGGTTTGGTGAAAGCTATGCCTTGCTAATCACATGGATGATCTGTACTCTGTAGAGTTGAGTATATATGACGGAATGAATTGCATCTTACATGTCATGCTTCATATGCAGTAAACTTTTTAATGTTTTTTTCTTTCGTTTCACAGCCTTATGTGATTACTTTCCATCATGCTTTTTATTTCTTTTTCCATGCTGATTTATGTCAACACAATAGCTAGAGTTTCAGCATTCATGATGGCCTGTGGCTTGTCTGATTTTTATTCTGTTACCATTAGCTTGTAGTCGGAGGCATTCATGTCACTAAATAAGCAGTAGAATACCACCAATACCATATACATTATACATACCTTCATTAATTTACCTTTTCTTTCCAAAAAAACAAATACAAAAACACCAAATGGTTTCTTGAGATTACAAATAAGAAAACAAATACAATTTTGCAATCAAACTTAACATGGATTTACATTGCATTTCCAGTTTTATTGTACACTGGAGAGAGGATCTTTCGAGCCATTAGATCAGGATCTTATGAAGTTAATATTATGAAGGTATTTGATCTAACGTTTTCTTTGTTCAACTCTTCTATTGTTCTTGTCAAGTATAATTACTATGTTCTTCAAACTTTTTCTAATTTAGTTTGCACCCGTTATTGTAAATTTGATTCTTTCTTCTGTTGTATATAGTGAGGATCCTGATATTCACTTCAAGTACATTGAAGCTGCTGCTAAAACTGGACAAATTAAGGAGGCAGAGCGCGTGACTAGGAAATCAAACTTCTATGATGCTGAGAAGGCAAAAAAAAATCTAATGGAGGCCAAACTTGCAGGTGCACGTCCATTGATTAATGTGTGTGATCGCTTGAAATAGAATGCTCTAGTTTTGATTAAATTGGGCTTGAAATAGAATGCTATAGGGTAGTTGAAATTATTTGGTTTGGATTGAATTTCTATTGAATTGGTAGGCTGAGTCTGAATTAAATTGGCAGGGAAGTCGTATTGTAAATAGAATGGATTTGTATGTAGCCGAATGATTTATAATTTTATGAGATTTTTAGTTACATTGGTTTGGAAATATAAGTTTGTATATGTGATTGTTAGTTATATTGGTTTGGAATTATACGCTAGTTGCAATTATTTTGTTTGGATTGAATTTCTATTGAATTAATTATAGGCTAGTTACATTGGCTGAGTCTGAATTAAATTGACAGCAATTGCAAATAGAATGGGGTTTGTATGTAACTGAATGATTTTCTAAAATTATTTATCAATGCGTACCGACGGATTTTCGACGGATATTTGTGAGGGATTTCCGACGGATATTTGTGAGGGATTTGCGAGGGATTTGCGACGGAAACGTTTCCGGGGGGAAATTCCCTCGGAAATCGTTTGCGAGGACCGTTTTTCCAACGGAATTTTGTCCGTCCGAAATTCCGCCGGAAACGTGAATTACCGACCGATTTTCTTGCTTTTTCGAGGAATTTTTCCCTCTGAAATCACTGAAATTCTTGTAGTGAAAATTCAATGAGTGTCATAGAGGTCTCCCAAATATCAATAGATCACTGTGACTTAGAGTTTTTATAAATACAAATAAAATAATGTAAGCCAAATCCATATCATCATATTGACAAACGGAAGTATTCTAATGTGGTTACACGTTATTGTAAAAAAAAATGTAGTTACACGTTACCATTATTAAAAGTAGCTCCAAACTCATGGGTATGGATAAATATGATTAGTTTTTGGTGAACACTCCGAACCCTTTAGGTATGATATCAAAGATTCTAACATCCAATCACTTAATAACATCTTTTTTTCTATTTAAATATTTTGTTAAAAATAATATTGAACTCATTTTACTTAAAAAATATCATACCCACCAAACACTAATGAGTATGGTAGAATTTGCCTTAATTTTTCGTTGTTCAACTTTTTGATAGGTAAAATTGTGTTTTTATTTGTAAATTTTTAAAAATATTTTATTTTGAATATAAGAGTTATATGGTCAGATTTGTTATGGTTAAAGGTGGATTTTAAATTTTTAGTAGAATACCATGACTCTTTTGGTTGCTGAAAGATGAAAAAAATTATCGTGTAAAGAAACTTTTGTTTATTTATTGAAAAAGTAGTAAAAGATTATATTTGGTGGGAAAATATAGAGCAAATATAGTTAACATCTGTAGAAAAAAATAAATTTTCGATTTTCAACAGGGATTTCAAGTTTGTTGGAAAATCGTTCAAAGAATTTATTTTCTACCAATAGAGGTTGCCAACCACGTAGACCAACGAACTCGCGAACTTCATCATCTGGAAATATCAATGAACCTGGCTATGACTTTGCAAAGTCATCGACATGGTTGTCAAACTCGCGAGTTCACCCGTACGAGTCTACGAGTTTACGAGTTTACCAACCCAAAACGAGTCAAATTCCACGCTGAATCGCAATTTCTGTAAACTCGGATAAACTCGCGAGTTTGTAGCGATTCCACCGAGTTTAGGGTTTAATTTAAAATTTCAAAAAAAAAGCCCAAAACGACCGTGTTTTGGCTTTTCCTTTCGTAATCCCTAAACACGCCCTTTCATTCGCTTCTCCGTTCAACACTTTCGTTCATTCTTCACTTCTTCATCACTTTCGTTCTCTGCAACCAAAACGAAAAGCATCAGAATCACTTTCGTTCATCAAAATCATCACCTTCTTCGTTCTCCTTCATTTCATCACTTTCTGGGTTTTCGTTTCTTACTCATTGCTCTGTGTTGCTGCCATTTCTTGCTTCGTTGCTCTATGTCTTCATTTTCGGTTCCTTCGTTCCTTTGTTCATCTTCTTCGAATAGGTATGTATTTGTTTTCGGTTTCTATTTTGTTCTGTGGTTTAGGTTTTCGTTTCTATTTTGTTCCTTCGCTTCTTGCTATTTCTATTCTGCGTTTTTGTTCTTTATTTCGTTTCTATTTTGATGCTCTGTATTTCGTTTCTATTCTGCTGATGCTCTGCGTTTTTGTTCTGTATTTCAATACTCTGATTTCTGATACTCATATTGTGTTTACTATTTTGGTACTCACATTGTTTTGTCTACTATTTCAATACTCATATTTCGGTTTCTATTTTGTTCTGTATTTCAATACTCATACTGTGTTTGTTGTTAGAAATATTGTGATTTGTGACTATGTTTGTTACTGCGTTTTTACTGTGTTTGTTGCTTTAGGTTCTTGCTTGTTTAGTTGTTATAGATTTTGAGATAACATAGATATTGTGAATATATGCATATGGCTTGTCCTCTGATTTTGTTTATTTGCATTTTGAATCTTTTGGTTTTTGTTCTCTTCTCTCTATTACGGTTGCTCTATTAAGTTTTAGGCTTAATTACAGTTTTGGTCCCCCTATTATGACCAACTCACGATTTTAGTCCCCAAAGTTTTAATTTGACAATTTTGATCCCCCTATTTTCCCAATTTGTAAAATCAAGGTCCCCTCTTAATTTGGTCAAAATTAAAACTGACATTGACCAAAAATCCTACGAGGCAGTCCACGTAGACTGCCACGTAGGCACTGTTCATCTCTCTCAGCACTGTTCTCTCATCTCCCTCACAGCCTCCTCCCCTCCCCCCACCGTCCCTTCACACCTCCCCTCCCCCCACCGTAACCCCTCCCCTCCACTCCCCCCACCGTCCCTTCGCACCTCCCCTCCTCCCTTCGCACCGCATCGCACCGCACCTTCCCCTTCGCACCTCCCCTCCCCCCTTCGCACCGCACCGCACCTTCCCCTTCTCTCTTTCTCTCTCCTTCCCCTTCGCACTGCACCTTCCCCTTTCCCTCCTCTGCGACTCCGTGAACCCCTACCCGATCTGGATCTGAACGGCGAACGGCGAGAGAGAGCGACGAGAGAGAGAGAGAGAGAGAGAGAGAGAGAGCGACGAGAGAGGGAGAGCGACGAGAGAGAACGGTGAGAGAGGGGGAGGGGAGGTGCGACGAGAGAGCGAACCAGAGAATGGGAGAGGGGGAGAGAGACAGATCGTGCGAAGGGGAAGGGGGTGCGAAGGGGGGAGGGGAGGTGCGAAGGGACGGTGGGGGGAGGGGAGGGGTTACGGTGGGGGGAGGGGAGGGGTTACGGTGGGGGAGGGGAGGAGGCTGTGAGAGAGATGAGAGAACAGTGCTGAGAGAGATGAACAGTGCCTACGTGGCAGTCTACGTGGACTGCCACGTAGGATTTTTGGTCAAAGTCAGTTTTAATTTTGACCAAATTAAGAGGGGGACCTTGATTTTACAAATTGGAAAAATAGGGGGATCAAAATCGTCAAATTAAAACTTTGGGGACCAAAATCGTGAGTTGGTCATAATAGGGGGACCAAAACTATAATTAAGCCTAAGTTTTACTGTTTGTTGGTGCTACATTTGATAGAATTTGAAATGTTGGATTTACTTTTGCTAATTATAAATAGGTTTTTTTGATAAATTCGGTATTTCACAGGCTCACTGATTTATGATCGAGTATTTGCAATCTTCTTGTGGCATATAATGACATAATAAATCCACATTTATGTATTGATGTCTTCAATGTTATTAATAGTGTTTGACACTGCAGTAATTTTTTTACAGATTTTTTTAGTGTAATTTCTTTTTCCTATAGACTCTTACGAGTCGAGTCTACGGTCCCCTCACGAGTCTACGTAGACTCTTGAGTCTGACTACCATGGTCATCGACCAACGTTATATCAGTTCTGACTCTTGAAAAATTTAATTGGAGAATGTTGATGAGATATTCTGAAAATTAATATTTTTAATTTAATAATTACATAAAATCGATATGTAGTTTGTATTTGATAAATATGACGTGTGTTATGCAAGATCCATATGTGGCATAACTGGTCTCATAAAACAGGTATCAACAATTGCTTTGAATTTATCTTTATGAGCTGATTTGTTCATTTGTTAGTGTTGATATATTTTGTCGTTACATGGCATGATATATTTGGTACTGACTTGTATTAGATCTGCTCCGTACTGATTGATTTTGAAGAGGTGCCTCTATGGTAGTCGCAAAAGAGGGAGAGATGAGGGACAGGTGGAGGTGGTAAGATGGCGACGGAGAGAAGGATATGAGGTGGTCCGCAGTGGAGATAGATTTGAGCCGTGGTGGAGAGAGAAATCATGGGTGAAGGAAAGAGAGGCTTCGAGAAACAGAGGAAGTGGAGAGGAGAGGAAGTGACCGAAACATATGGAGGCTGAGCCGCTGAGGCCTTGGTGGTCTTTTGGTGCAGTGGAGGTGCGGCGGCAAAGCGCATGAGATGGTTACCACCGCCACATTTTTACTCCGAATCAATTTGCTATGTAAATTTCTTGGTACATCTAATGCCTTTTATAAGACTTATAATTTAGGCTAAAGTGCTCTCGGAGTCCGTTATCTTTATTTAAAGTAACAATTTGGTCCTTTATTTTTTTTTTCCCAAATCAGTCCTTTATGTTTTAAATTTTTAACACATATATCATTTTCTGTCCCAAATCAGTCCTTTATGTTTCAAATTTTTAACACAAATCCTTTTTTTTGACACATAAATCAGCACTGTTAACGGAAAAGGATTTATGTGTCAAAAATTTGAAAGATAAAAGACTTATTTGGGACAAAAAAACATAAAGGACTAATTCGTTACTTTAAATAAAGATAAAGGACTCCGGAGCACTTTATCCTATAATTTAACAAATCGTTGACACCACATTTATTTAGTAAAGATTAGTGTCCAGCTTCCAAATTAGGTGTCAATTTTAGAGAATGACATGCAATAAAAATATATGTGGCAAGATTAGGAAGTGACAACGCATTGTATATGTTATCAAGTATGTGTCAAGACCATGAAATGACACCAAACAAATGAAGAGTTAAATTTTGGAAAAAAAAAATTGTTCACACATGCGAGCATGGCAAGTGTGTTATCACTTCTAGATTTATACATAAAGATAAATAAAAGGGGATAACGCTCCTGTTGTGACATGGTATCGGTAGGGTTTCGATCATACCTGTGATTTCGTTAGAGTTTCGTTCATACTCTTAATTTCGTTCAGAACCGTGACTCCGTCAGCGACACCTCTTTTGGCCGCTCTTGCATTCGCCTTCATCTTTCCTCTTGGTTGTCAGTTCTTGGTCGCACCAGAGTGTGGTGCTTTTGCGATTTCGGTGGGTCTTATTGGTTCGCGGTTCGCTGGTTCGATGGGTCTTATTGGTTCGCTGGTTCGTGTGATTTCTGTGGTTCGCTGGTTCATCGTTACTCGTGGTTCGCTGGTTCGTGCGATTTCGGTGGGTCTTATTGGTTCGTGGTTCCTGTTGCCGCTTGCTTCCTGTTCGTTCTCCTGCTTCAGCGTCAATTCGCAAGTTGGTTTGTAAGGTCAGTTGGGATTTCGTGAGATCTACTCTTCTCGTTTACGTTTTCTGTTCATTACTTCTATTGATTCGCTATTGTTCAAAACTTATCTTGTTGGCTTCAATAAGAGTGGTATTCTGATCCTGGCTTGGCGCTGTGATATATTTGCATGCTTCTCTGTGGTTTGCTTGGCTACGTGTTGGTTGTTGATTTGTAAGTGTTGTTCTCATTATCAATTTTTTTAGTACTTTTTCAATGGCTTCGGAGAAAGAAAGGGATAATTTTTGTGTTCCTTTTACCGGTAAGAATTATGCTACTTGGGAATTTCAATTCAATATGTATGTCAAAGGTAAAGGATTATGAAATCACCTTGATGGCGTTTCTAAGGCGCCAGAAGATAAAATTGCCTTAGACGCGTGGGAAGTCGAAGATGCTCAGATTATTTCTTGGATCCTCAGTACTATTGATCCTCAGATGATCAATAATTTGCAATCATTTTCAATTGCTCAAGAAATGTGGAATTATTTAAAGCGTATTTACAACCAGGACAATACGGCCAAGCGTTTTCAATTGGAGTTAGAAATCGCAAATTACAAACAAGGTAATATGTCAATTCAAGAATATTATTCTGGTTTTCTGAATTTATGGACAGAACACTCTGCTATTATCTATGCTGCTGTTCCCAAGCCGTCACTTTCGGCCGTCCAAGATGTTTATGATACTAGTAAACGGGATCAATTTCTCATGAAACTTCGTCCGGAATTTGAGGCTGTTCGAGGTGCTTTGCTGAATAGGAGCCCTGTTCCTTCGTTGGATATCTGTGTTGGTGAACTGCTCCGGGAAGAACAACGTCTCCATACTCAAGGAACCATGTCTCATGATCTCGTCCTTTCTGAACCTGTGACAGTTGCATATGCTGTGCAAAATAGAGGCCCAAGCCGTGATATGCGACAAACTCAATGCTTCTCTTGTAAACAATTTGGACATGTTGCTCGTAGTTGTCCTAAGAAGTTTTGGAATTACTGCAAGCAGCAGGGTCATATCATCTCTGCATGTCCTACACGTCCTCCACGACCGACTAAGCGTCCGGTGCAGGCATTCCATGCCCCTATTAGCTCTACAGCTGGTCCTTCCACCACTGGTGTATCTAGCTCTGCCGCTGGTCCTTCCACCACTGGTGCATCTGATGGTGGTGCTCCACAGCTTGAATTAATTCAACAAATGGCACTATCTGCTCTTTCTGCCTTGGGCATTACTGGTATGTCTTCTTTCATATTATGGTTACTTGACTGGTGCATCGAATCACATGACGGGTTCCTCTGAACTCTTGCACAATTTACGTTCTTATTTTGGTAATCAGAAAATTCAAATTGCTGATGGCCGTACCCTTCCTATAACTAATGTTGGTGACATAAATTCTAGCTTTCGAAATGTGCTGGTAGCACCTGGGCTTGCCTCAAATTTATTGTCTGCTGGTCAATTAGTGGATGAAGGTTGTGATGTTAATCTTACTCAGGATGGTTGACTTGTGCAGGAGCGGGTGTCGGGGAAGGAAGCCCAATACTCCCGACCGATTATTACTGGATTAGACACAAGGCAGACATAGCAAAGGATTGAGACAAGCCATTTATGGGACACTTGCAACAGTGGAAGTCATTAAACTTAGATCTAGCACTCCCTTGTATTGTAAATTAACTAAAGATTGATGGTTATTTGAATATGTTGTTGAATTTCTATTTGATTTTTTTTATTAATTTTTTTGTTAGGATGCATCTTTTAAAAGTAAAATTAGTTTATTTTTGGGCCTATACTGAAACTGCTATTTTTATGCAGTATTAGATAGGTTCGAAACTATATATCCGAACTGGTTTGGAAGTATAGTAACGTACCTATGTTTGTGACAAAACACCCCTAATACAGACACGGTATTTAAATAACGAACCGGTCCGAAAGTTCATTTCCGAGCCTGTGTTTTGTTGCCACGAAACTTAAGTACCGTACGTGTCCAGAAATGTACTACCGAACCTGTCATCAGATCAACGTGTGTGGGTTTCCATGCGTGTTTGACGTGAGGGTGTTTATGGAATTTTCAAAAATTGGGAGTGTCCATTATATATTGTATATATTTAATAAGCATAGATATCTTTAGTAGTACATTAAAAAAAATTCTATTTTTTTTGACGGGTACCATGGCTTTTCCCAACTCTTAAAAAGCTACGCCCCTGCTGGTGGGGGCAAAGATGTCAACTTAATTGTGATGTGTATTTTTCACAGTGATGTCATTACACCCCCTTGTTAAAAAAATTGCTTCTTCCTCGTCCACTACTGATTCTCACTTTGGAAATCATCTCTTCTACTATATTTATTACTAATTTTTTTATATGATAAATTTACTAACTTTAATCCAGATATATACTCTTAATCAGAAATAAATTTACAAACTTTAATTCAAATATAGTCTAACTCTTTATTAGATATTATTAGAATAATTGAAAATAAGATATTTTATCTTATCTAAATTTTAGGGTTAGTTTGTTAGAGTTTGTTAGATCTAGGTTAAGATCAAAGTAATCTTTTTATGGCTATATAAGTTCCTCTCTAACTTCACTTTTGTAATCAATCCATTCTCTACAATCAATAAAGATTTTTCACTTTTCCTTTTCTCTGTTCTTGTTATTCAACAACGTATCACTATTAGATATTATTAGAATAATTGAAAACATGGTATCAAAGGGGTTCTAATCTTCTGACCTCGTCTCAGTGCTTCACCACTGCTGCCGGCGGCATTTGCTGCCTGCAGCACCACCTTTTCAGTTTTCAGTTTATTTCCTTTTTACCGCTGCAATCACTTTTCCGGTTTCCATTACTCTGATTTTTCTCATCTCTGGAAATCACATTTTTTCTCTCACTCTTCAGAAATGCCATAATCATTTTTGCTTCAACCTTCTACCTCGTTTTGATCTGCGATCTTTCCCTAATTTTGATTCTCCTTCGAATCGTTGCTTTGAATTGTTGCTTCGATTCTCCTCTGGACCTGGATTGAGTTCCTTTTCTTAGAATCTTAATTAGGTTGATTTCTCTCTTCTCTTTGCGATTTTCTCTTTCTCTCAGAATCTTGAATCATTTTTTCCTCTTTCTTCCATCGAGTGGTTATAGCATTGTCGCTTCCTCTGATTGGTTATAACATTGTCGCTTCCTCCGAATGGTTATAACATTGTCGCTTTCTTCGAGTGGTTATAGCATTGTTGCTTCCTTCGAGTTGTTAAAGCATTTGCCTTATGGTTTTGATTTCTGCCGATGTATTTCTGGCATCTCTCTTTGTAATTTTCTTTTGTTTTGATGTATCTTGTATTGTTCATGTTAAGGTAGAAGTGTTGTGAATACCTTCTAGCTTGTGGGGGATTATTAGATATTATTAGAATAATTGAAAATAAGATATTTTATCTTATCTAGATTTTAGGGTTAGTTTGTTAGAGTTTGTTAGATTTATGTTAAGATCAAAGTAATCTTTTTATGGCTATATAAGTCCCTCTCTAACTTCACTTTTGTAATCAATCCATTCTCCACATTTTTCAGTTTTGCTTCTGTTATTATTCAACACTCTTTTCTAGTTAGTTCCACTAGATCGTTAGATACTAAATACTACATGTAATTGCCTGTTGCCTATTGAGATAAACAAAACCCCACAACAAAACGTCATCGTAATTGAGGAGTAGGTGTCCACATCAAAATCTGAGAGCAGAAAGAAGTGACAATAGTTGGTGTCTTGTTGTGTGAACTTCTCCATCTTTCTCGAGCTTTGCTCTGCCCACTCCACAAGTACTCTGTACTCCCATTTCATCATTCAATTCAAAAATTCAGAGTCAATGACAAAAATCTCCCCTTTTTCCTTGTTCATCCCTCAATTCCAACATCGCCAACACCATCACAAAAAAACACTCTCACTCTCAGAAATTACCTCGTACCACTTCGTTATACTTCCAAGTTTCAGCACTCACTCTTTGTTTTCTTTCCACCCCAAACACACTTCCTTCAAGTCCTTCTCATCCCTCAAAGATTCCAACAGCCAAACCAACTCGCCTTCCACTTCTTCCACCACAACAACACTTTCCTAGTAACCGAACAACCAAGTTTCCAGCGATGATGTTGGAAAAACCAACGAGGACGAGGATTCGGAGAAACAGACAGGAAACGGAATGGAAGACTGGCGAGGAGTTCAAGAAGTTCATGGGGAACCCTTCCATCGAAGCAGCAATTAAACTCGAGAAAAAGCGAGCTGATAGGAAGGACTCCAAAAAGCCGAAGAAACTTTCAAAGCTCTTGATCTTAACAAGGTAATCAATAATAATAGTTACATTCACTAATTGTCAAAAAAAAAAATAGTTACATTCACTAGTCCCACATCGTTAGAGTTTAATAGAAGTTGAATGTTTATATAACGTTAACGAAGGTGAATGTTCACGACCTTACTTGAACAGGATCTGTTCTATAGGCTCGTACAACTGTATCTTTGGATTCTAAAGAGACAGGAACTCAAGTCTGGTTGATGAGTCTGGACCGTGTGATCTGAGCGTGATTAACGGCCTGATAGAGTGGGTCACTCGGTGGCCTAACAGACTTCATATTTTTTTTATTTGATTTTATGCAGTTGAAGAGTTGCTTCGGGTTTGACACGTTTTTTGCGACGTCATTCCCGTGTTGGAAAATAAGCTCTCTGATGCTGCTGGTAGAGACTAGAGAGGTTGTTGTATTGTTCATGCAAGAAGATAAAGATGACACTACCAAACAGAAACAGGTACATTGGCGACACCCTAATTTAATAATACTTCTTACAATATATTTACATTGTCGCGTGATGGTAAAATATGTTTGTAGTTTCTTATATTCAATTTTCAGCGAGTTTATGAACAGAAGAAACAAAGAATAAAAATCTAACTGAATTTATTCAATTGAAAAACAGATAAAATATTACAGGGGAGATGAACTTGAGTTATTAACTACATACATTGTAATTTGTAACAAACCTTAACAAACTGCCTTCAATGTAAATGTGATAACTCCCTTTAAGCTGAGGGTTGATAAATGTTTGAGGCAACAAGGCTTGCCTTTTGGTGAACAATTCTGCAATTTGAAGTGCAGTAGGAAATAGTAGAAGCTTCGTAAGGCCAACTTAGAGCTTTTCTATCATCATTATTGTTGTTGTTATGTATTTAGAATTTATCTATCTTATCTTCCATTGTTGTAAAGATGCTTTTGTTAGAGAGGCTGTCACTAAAGTATTAATTATACATTCAGGTTTGTATGGTCCAACCCAAAGCAGAAATTGATCTTGAATTTGAGTCAACTAAGCTGAGTACTCCCTTTGGCTATCTTAGTGCAATTGCATTAGCCATTACAACCTTTGGAACAGTTTCTTTGATGAGCGGTTTCTTCCTTAAACCTGATGCTACAATTGATGATTCTCTTGCTAATGTTGTTCTTCTATTTGGTGGCTTCTTATTCATTCTGGGAGTTTCTGAGGTAATTCATATTTTAAGTTAACATACCTTTTTTATATCAACTTGAGAGGACGTCATCTAAGTTTTTGTGCTAACTGATTTGTTCATGATGGCTGCCTTTGAACATTTAATTTGCTCTAAGGTTGTATTCTTTTCATTGTGTAGATAGCCACTCGGGTAACCGCGGCTTGATATGGTGTTAAACTGGGCCCTCATCTAATTGGACAGGGTGCTTAGGAGTGATGAACAATTATGAATCCCTCCTCCCAAACAAGAAAGCTCTTTTTGACATTCCTGTAGCACGTACTGCTACTGCATATTTGACTTCATTAGTCCTCGCTGTTTCTGCATTTGTCGCTGATGGAAGCTTTAATGGTGGTGATAATGCCTTGTGAGTGATGTACATAGTACCTTCTTCTGAAACATTAATCTTTTCTAATTATTGCTTTTTCTGCATTTGAGCATACTTGCCATAAAATAATATGGCAAGTATGCTCATAAAAGAATATGGCAAGTATGCTCAGGGGACATCGTTTCCTCATATTGGCCTTATAAGTCATAAGCATTACGACTTCTGTAGCACGACACTTCCGGTTGAAGATGTGTTGTGTTGGACACCGACACAGACACTTCAATTACTTGTATTTTCATATTAAAACCGGTGTCTACGTGTTTGTCTGTGTCTGTGTCGGTGCATCATAGATTGCGATAGTTATACGGCTAACATGCTCATGGACACCATTTCTCTTGATTATAATTATAACTTCCTATTGCTTTTTCTGCAGGTACATACGCCCTCAGTTTTTCTACAACAATCCTTTGCTTTCTTATATCCAATTAGTTATTGGGCCTAGGAAATGTGTTGCCTTATGCCGTAAAAGGTGTTGGAGTTCCTGTTGATCCCCTTGCGTTTTGCCAGACTTTTAGGTCGGTCTACTGTGATTTCTTTCTCTTATTTTTTTACTATGTGTTAACTCTTTGGTGCTAAGTAGTCACTGGCTTCATCGATGACTAATTTTTGCCACGAAACTTAGGTGATCACTTTTAGCGCTTCTCCCAAC
Organism: Astragalus membranaceus; assembly: GCA_039519185.1. Lineage (NCBI taxonomy): Eukaryota > Viridiplantae > Streptophyta > Magnoliopsida > Fabales > Fabaceae > Astragalus > Astragalus membranaceus. The sequence continues at coordinate 16,579,035 of CM076850.1, forward strand.
CACGTTTTATCCATTTATAATGCTTGAATTTGAGACCTTAATGGATTCAACTCCCATTCCACTTAGACCAACCTAACGTTGATAAATATTTTATCTGCTTTGAAAAGATGAATATACAAATCCACCTGTTTTGAATTGTGGAATCCATTCATGCAATGGTAGGAATTTTATAGTGCTAGGTTGCCCATGAATATGGTAAAATTGGATGATCCATCATTTTCCACTTATAGGGAAACTAGACATAATTTCATTCTTAATGCATCAGATGCCTGTATGGGAGTTTTATAGTGCTAGGTTGCTCATGCACATAGTAAAATTAGATGATCCATCAGTTTTCACTTATAGGGAAACAGGGAAACTAGGAATAACTTCTTTTCTTAATATATCAGATGCCTATAAGGAAGTTATATTGTTGATGTTGGAAATTCAAGTGAGTGGTTATAAGTCCCACATCGGCTATGAATGAGCTATATGAAGGACATATAAGAGAGGGGACCCATAAACCTGATGCCATAAGGTTTTGGGTGGAGATGTGGTGTCCAGATCTCTTGGTGGTCCGGTTCATTGTACAAGCTTTTTCTTGGCATTTCTTAGCAGCCTTTATTTGCTTAAACAGTTTGATGCTTATTATTCAGGGATGGTGGTGACTTCTTTGAACTTGTTGCCTATTGGAAGACTAGAAGGAGGGAGGATTGCTCAAGCCATGTTTGGTAGAAGCACTGCTACACTGTTATCTTTTGGCACATCATTATTGCTTGGTATTGATGGTCTCAGTGGTAGTGTTTTGTGCTTGGCATGGGGATTGTTAGCAACCTTCTTTAGGGGAGGGGAAGAAATACCAGTAAAAGATGAGATCACTCCTTTAGGGGAAAGCAGATTTGCTTGGGGTCCTTGGCCTTATATGTTTTCTCACACTTTTCCCGAATAGTGGTGGAACATTCTCCATTTCATTCTTCAGTGATCCTTATCAGTAAATGTTTGTAAATGTGTAATTTTGTCTTCACACTTTCCACTTTTCACAACTAGAATGACCTTTTTGCTTCTTATCTCAAAAAGAGAGTTGTGTTCCCTGTCCTGCTATGATTGCCTGATATGAAGTACTGACATAGAAACATATATTGGACACGACGCTGACACTGATTTTAATTTAAAAAATACAAGTAATTGAAGTTTCGGTATCGGTGTCCAACACTATTATTTGTCAGACGCTGAACACGTCTTCAACCGGAAGTGTTGGTGCTACAGAGCTGTCTTGTCTCTTAACGTAATCATAGACATGAGTTCAAGATGGCCAATCATGATTAGATGTTAAAACAATCATGGAAATCACAAGCTTTCAACCATCAAAACATAAGATTTGAGGATATCAAATATCTTAAAACTCAACATAATCACTGAGCAAATTTGTAGAGGTAACAACAACGACCGTGTTTCGATTCTTGACATTGTGGAGAATTGTGGTTAAATGCAGCTAATGCGACCTCAAGCACGTGTTTTGATAACATCAAAAACCATCACGTTGCAGCACAGAATGCGTTTGCAGAACTTTCCTTAAAATCTTATAGTATACATGATTATTATAACAAAACTGAATAAATGAGAGTTTTACAATAGTATAGAAGGGGTAATCAAGACCATGAAATGACACCAAACAAATCAAGAGTTAAATTTTGGAAATGACACCAAACAAATGAAGAGTTAAACTGTGATATATTTGCATGCTTCTCTGTGGTTTGCTTGGCTACGTGTTGGTTGTTGATTTTGTAAGTGTTGTTCTCATTATCAATTTTTTTTAGTAATTTTTCAATGGCTTCGGAGAAAGAAAGGAATAATTTTTGTGTTCCTTTTACCGGTAAGAATTATGCTACTTGGGAATTTCAATTCAATATGTATGTCAAAGGTAAATGATTATGAAATCACCTTGATGGCGTTTCTAAGGCGCCGGAAGATAAAATTGCCTTAGACGCGTGGGAAGTCGAAGATGCTCAGATTATTTCTTGGATCTTCAGTACTATTGATCCTCAGATGATCAATAATTTGCGATCATTTTCAACTGCTCAAGAAATGTGGAATTATTTAAAGCGTATTTACAACCAGGACAACACGGCCAAACGTTTTCAATTGGAGTTAGAAATCGTAAATTACAAACAAAGTAATATGTCAATTCAAGAATATTATTCTGGTTTTCTGAATTTATGGACAGAACACTCTGCTATTATCTATGCTGTTGTTCCCAAGCCGTCACTTTCGGCCGTCCAAGATGTTTATGATACTAGTAAACGGGATCAATTTCTCATGAAACTTCGTCCGGAATTTGAGGCTGTTCGAGGTGCTTTGCTGAATAGGAACCATGTTCCTTCCTTGGATATCTGTGTTGGTGAACTGCTCCGGGAAGAACAACGTCTCCATACTCAAGGAACCATGTCTCATGATCTCGTCCTTTCTGAACCTGTGACAGTTGCATATGCTGCGCAAAATAGAGGCCCAAGCCGTGATATGCGACAAACTCAATGCTTCTCTTGTAAACAATTTGGACATGTTGCTCGTAGTTGTCCTAAGAAGTTTTGGAATTACTACAAGCAGCAGGGTCATATCATCTCTGCATGTCCTACACGTCCTCCACGACTGACTAAGCGTCCGGTGCAGGCATTCCATGCCACTACTAGCTCTACAGCTGGTCCTTCCACCACTGGTGTATCTAGCTCTGCCGCTGGTCCTTCCACCACTGGTGCATCTGATGGTGGTGCTCCACAGCTTGAATTAATTCAACAAATGGTACTATCTGCTCTTTCTGCCTTGGGCATTACTGGTATGTCTTCTTTCATATTATGGGTACTTGACTCCGGTGCATCAAATCACATGACAGGTTCCTCTGAACTCTTGCACAATTTACGTTCTTATTTTGGTAATCAGGAAATTAAAATTGCTGATGGCAATACCCTTCCTATAACTAATGTTGGTGACATAAATTCTAACTTTCGAAATGTACTGGTAGCACCTGGGCTTGCCTCAAATTTATTGTCTGCTGGTCAATTAGTGGATGAAGGTTGTGATGTTAATCTTACTTAGGATGGTTGTCTTGTGCAGGAGCGGGTGTCGGGGAAGATGATCGCGAAGGGGCCTAAAGTTGGACGAGTGTTTCCACTCCAGTTTATTCCAAATCATTTATCTCTTGCTTGTACTAGTGTTTTGAATGCATGTGAGGATTGGCATAGGAAATTGGGCCATCCAAACTCTGTTGTTTCGTCTCACTTATTTAGGACTGGCTTGTTAGGTACTAAACGGATGGATTCTAGTGCCTCTATTTCATGTTCTGTTTGCAAATTAGCTAAAAGTAAAACACTTCCTTTTCCATCTGGTGCTCATCGTGCTTCTACTTGTTTTGAGATGATTCATAGTGATGTTTGGGGAATCTCACCTGTCGCTTCTCATGCTCACTATAAATATTTTGTCACCTTTGTTGATGATTATAGCCGTTTTACTTGGATTTATTTTCTTAAATCTAAATTTGAAGTGTCTTCTATGTTTAAGAAATTTCTGATGTATGTTGAAAATCAATTTCAAACCGGTATTCAAATTCTTTGGTCTGATTCTGGTCTCATGAGTTTCAGGCGTTCTTACAACAAAAAGGTGTATTGTCTCAACGATGTTGTCCCAATACCCCTCAGCAAAATGGTGCTGCAGAACGTAAGAATCGACACTTGTTGGATGTGACACGTACCTTACTTCTCCAGGCTTCTGTTCCATCCAAATGTTGGGTGGAGGCTCTTTCCACAGCTGTTTTTTTGATCAACCGTCTTCCTTCCACGGTGATTGGGTTTGATTCTCCTTACTTTCGCCTTTTTAAAACTCAGCCTGATTACGGTAGTCTACATACTTTTGGGTGTGTATGTTTTGTTCATCTACCATCCACTGAAAGACATAAGCTTGGAGCACAATCTGTCCAATGTTCATTTATGGGGTATAGTCATTCTCATAAGAGTTTTGTGTGTTATGATGTCTCTAACCATCGTTTTCGCATTTCTAGGAATGTGACATTTTTTGATAACCAGTTTATGTTTCCTTGCTCTTCTCCTGGTCTGAATGATATTGCTATACTTCCCCAATTTTCTACCCTGCGCTCACCTATAGAATGTTTTACACCAAGACTCGTTCCCACTTCCCCTTCCGACGGTGATCCGCCACCTGTTCCTGATCTTGTACCGCCTGAACCACGACGTTTTAGTAGAACGTCTCGAGCACCTGATAGATATTCCCCAGACAGGTTTGCTTCCTCACATACTGCTTTAACTGCTTCTCTATCTGGCACATCTATTCCTACTTGTTACTCGCGGGCTGTTAAAGATGTATCTTGAGTAAATGTCATGAATGAGGAACTTCAGGCCCTTCAGGATAATTTCACTTGGGATATTGTTCCTTGACCTCCTGGTATCAAACCCATAGGCTGTAAATGGGTTTATTCTGTGAAATTGAATTCTGATGGATCTCTCAATCGGTACAATGCTCGATTGGTTGCTTTAGGCAACAAGCAGGAATATGGTATTGATTATGATGAGACATTTGCACCAGTTGCTAAAATGACTACTGTTAGAATGGTGCTCTCTATAGCTGCTTCTCATGGGTGGTCTCTCCACCAAATGGATGTGAAAAATGCATTTCTTCATGACGACCTGACTGAAGATATTTATATGACTCCCCCTCAGTGTCTATTCTCTTCATCTAAGGGGGTGTGCAAGCTCAAACGCTCTCTATATGGTTTGAAACAGGCGCCTAGAGCATGGTATGAGAAATTCCATTCCACTCTACTTAGGTTCTCTTTTACTCAAAGTCAGTATGATTCATCTTTGTTCATTCACCGCACATCTACGGGCATTGTTCTGCTCCTTCTTTATGTTGATGATATGATCATTACTAGTTCTGATGCCGCATCCATAGAGAAAATTAAACAAAAGCTTCAAGCCTCATTTCAAATGAAAGACCTTGGTCTTTTACATTATTTTCTTGGACTCGAGGTTCATTCTACCTCTAAGGGTATATTTCTCCATCAGCATAAGTATGCCACTGACCTTATTGCTAAGGCTGGCCTCTAATCTGCTAATCCTGTGGATACTCCTCTTGAAGTTAATGTCAAATACCACCGTGACGAGGGTGAGCTTTTACCTGATCCTTTATTGTATCGATAGCTCATGGGTAGTCTTAACTACTTTCCCATTACACGACCCGACATTTCATTTGCTGTTCAGCAAGTAAGTCGGTTCATGCATTCTCCTCGTCATCTTCACTTTGCAGCGGTTCGTCGCATAATTCGCTACTTGAAAGGTACCTCTCAACGGGGTTTATTCTTTCCTCGTGAGACCCCTCTTAAGTTGATTTCCTAAAGTGATGCTGATTGGGCTGGGTGTCCTGACACTCGCCGCTCTCTCACTAGTTGGTGCATGTTTCTTGGTTCTTCGTTGATCTCATGGAAAAGTAAGAAGCAAGCAAGAGTCTCTAAGTCCCCAACTGAATCGGAGTATCGTGCTATGTCTACGGCATGCTCCGAAATTCTGTGGCTTCGTGGTCTTTTGGGTGAACTTGGATTTCGTCAAACCGAGCCGACATCTTTCTATGCTGACAATACAAGTGCCATTCAGATTGTTGCAAATCCGGTTTTTCATGAGCGTACTAAGCATATTGAAGTTGATTGTCATGCTATTCGTGGAGCCTATGATAATCATGTTATATCCATCCCTCATATCAATACTCAGTTTCAAGTTGCAGATATTTTGACCAAAACTGTTCCTTGTCCATGCCATAAGTTTCTTGTCAGCAAATTGATGCTCCTTGATGACCCGCATCAATTTGAGGGGGGTGTGAATAAGAAAATAAGGAAGTTTGTAAATAGTAGATTTATTTATATATGTATTCGGCCTAGGCCCGTTAGGTTTTCACATAGAATAGTCTATTTAAACTCCTTAGTGTTTGTACTCAAGGACCATCGAAATACAATCAATAAAACAGAACTACAGCTGCTCTGTAGTCGCAGACGTAGGCAAAATTTGGCCGAACTGCGTGATCAATATCGTGTCTCCTTGTGACAATAACATAGTGATGAAATAATAAAATAAACAATACTTAACCTTCTCTAGGCATCCAGCGACAGCTTCTTGTGAAAGGAAACCATTATTTTTGTATTCTTTTCAAAATAGAAGACACACCTTCTCTTCAAAAGGATCAAACGCTACGTTTAGAAGAAAAGAGAAGATAGAAACTGTTCTGTACCGTGCTTCCGATCTTGAGGATCGATATTATGCAGTTGGTAGATATTTTGTCCTTGATTCTATCTTTGTCTTCAGGCTTTGAGAGGAAGGTTTCGTTCGACCTGGAGATGTTCGACCTTGAGAGGCGATGTTGAGGTGTTCGATCTTGAGATGTTCGATCTTGGAGAGCGAGGTTGTACCTGCAATGATACTCCGACGCTTAAGTCAGTATTTGAGAGAATAAGTGTTTGGTTAGAAAAGTGCTTACCATTAATGAGCATTGAATGGGGTATTTATAGAGTTTGGATGTGTTTGTGTTGGCGTTTTTGGGCCGTCCGATCTTGCGGGCTGATCTTGGCCATTGAAGATTGGACTCTCTTGATTACAATTGGGCTTCTCATCAATTGGGCTTTTGGAGAAGGGGTGCAAATAGAAATTACTGTAATTACCATAACAGTGGTCCCCCAAGTCTGGTCGCTATGAGGAGCGATCTTGACTTTGAGTGGAGGTTCTATCCGTTTATCGAGCTTATGTTGGGGCCGGGGTTTCTCGAGCGATGCTAGCTGTCCGTCGAGCTTTTGAGCGACGTGGGCAGTTTTTCCGAACTCAGTGCTGCTTTGGAATCAGTGCTGCTTTGGAATCAGTGCCACTTTTACTGTTTCTGACAAGGCGTCTCTTCGAAGTGGCGGCGCATGATGGTGACGTTTTATTTTTCAGCGTGCGGATTTTAATGGACCATGGGTTGGATGTGACGCTTCGACTTCCAGGCCCAGGCCCATTGGATTTGCTATAAATAAAGGGTCTCACCAATTCATTTGTTGTTTGTTGTTCATTTGTTCTGATTTGCCGATCTTTCGAGAGCTCCCGAGTTTCTTTAGAGTGAACGTGTTTGAAGTACCTTTAAGGTCGGTTTCTGAGGATCGACAACCGTTTATTTCCAGACATCATCAGCTTGCGACATAGTTTCGAGGTTAGTCTACTTTTTGGTTTTTTTTCTTTACTTTTCATTTGTGCCTGGACCTTCCCCCGTCCCCTTTGATCTCAGAATGGGGGTCGTCAGGTCGGGTTCCGACTTGCTCGCGAACCCATTTTTCGATCTTTATTCCTGACATTTCGTCCCCCATTCCTGTAGATTCGATCTGGCGAGGACGAAACAAACTCGGAGAGACGTCACTCAGTACCGGAAAGAGTTTGCGAGTGCGATGGCTTCTGGTGGTGAAATCCCTGAGGTCCGTGCCGAGCCTTTCGAAGTCGCCGCCCCGGACGTGCAAGAGCACTCTGCTTCCGCCCCTGTGAGTGATAAGGCGGAAGATAATTTTGAGAGCGAAAGTTCTTCTCCTGCGACCGATGCTAATGAGCCGAATGACGATACTCCCGAAGATGTGGAGGAGGATTGCTTGGTGGATGTGATGGCTGTTACTTCCGAGTCCGATGAGGAAATCCCAGTGGAGGAATCAGAGGGTTCCGAAGTCAATCTTGGGTCGAGTTCCGACTCTGCTGATGAGTCCGATAGAGAGGGTGCTGAAAAGCAAGTTGAATCCCGCCCTAAGAGCCAACCGGAGTCCAGCCGAGCTTCTGCCGTTTCTCTGGATGAGTACTCTAGTACTGGTTGTGGGGACCTTGACGTACCGGTGCGAGAGGTCTCCCAATATGATTGGGTTTCCAGAAATATTTTGGAGATCGAATCGTTGTACCAGCATGGGTTTAATTTGGAGAGGGTCGGGAGGAAAGCTTCGGGTCGCTCGAAGCGAATTTGGAGAGTTGAGGGAATGAAAAAGGGAGAGCACGTGGCTTTGTGGCCAGGAGAGCTCAAGTTTACTTTGTATCATATGCTGATAAACGAGATGAATATCAGGCCTCCTTTCACTTGGTTCGAGCATACGGTCTTGGCGACTTTGGATGTTGCGCCTTCTCAGTTGCATCCAAACGCGTGGGCTTTTGTTCGAGCTTTCGAGCTAATGTATCTTCATCTGGAGAGGCCGGTCTCGCCGTTGCTCTTTTTTCATTTGTTTGAGATAAATCGGAATAGTAGTGAGAATAAGTCCGGCCGCGAACACGTCAGTCTTCGTTCGAGGCGAGGTGCCAAGATTTTTAAAGCCTATGCGGACTCGTTGAAGGGAAATTGGAAGGAGTTATTTTATTGGGTCGAACCGGTGACCGACGAAGCGATTGAGAGAGTGGGAAAGTTTTCAGAGGATGGTCGGACTTTGGTGTCCACCAAGTTTCCCATTGGTTGGAGTCAGGCCCATTTTGAACGATCTACCAATTCCTTTTCTGTTAGTCAGAATCGTTTGAACGCTGCCGATCTTCTTACCAAGAGGATCCTGATGTTTATTTCTGAGAACATTCCGTTTTCAAAACATAAGTATCGGGGTATCCCTGCGGCTAAGATAGTTCAGGCCGGGAAGCGAAGACGAGTGCAAATTGTCTTAGGTAGTCTTGTCTTTCTTGCTTTGATATTTGCATATTTTTGACCATAGTTTGTATGATCGATTTACCTTTCTTTTCCAGATACCATGGCCCCAAAGAAGCTCGCCGAAATGAAGGCGCTGGCGATGAGGAGTGTCGAGATATCTGGAGATGCTGAGGGGGTTGGTGCTCCGCTTCCGACGTCTCCTCAGGCCGAGACTGTTGTTGGGTCGGTTACTGCTGCTTCTCCGATAAATGTTGTTACCCAGGAGGACCTTGCCTATGAGGCTATGGTCGATCTTGTTTCCAGTTCTCCTCCCCCGACTGCTCCCGATGTTGGTGCAGGTACCTCGGCGAAAAGGGTGCGCACCGAGGCAAGTGGCGAGCAGAGGCCAGAAAAAAGGAGTAAGACTTCGAGGAGACCGAAGCATAAGAGTAAGGCTGTACCCTTGGAGGAGGGTTTTTTGGAGCAGAATTACGCCCAATGGCGGGAGGATCCTGTCGGGGCGTCTGTTAAATTGTTGGCGAATTTGGCCGATGTTCATAGGATCGAAAAAGAGAAATACGAGCAGCGGGCTAAGGGTAAATGACATCATTTCTTTTTACATTCATAAAAACATCTTTTTCTTCATAAACTGATTTCTTCATAAACTGATTTCTCTCATTTTTTCGAGTTTGCAGCTTCGTTGGAGCTCGAGAAGTCAAAAATAGTGAAGCTCGTGGAGGACGTGGCTTTAAAATCAAAAGAGCTTGCTCGAACAAAGCAAGAACTTCTGGTTCTGAAGGAAAGCCAAGGGGAGGTTGTACGTCGGGCGGAGTTCGCGGAGAATCGCGTCAAGGAGCTTGAAGAAAGGGAAAAAGTTTTGGAGGGGCAACTTGCCGAGGCCAACGAGAAGATCAAAGGTTTGGAGTTTCGTGTTGCTGGTTTGGAAGAGGATTTGAAGAAAGCATCTGAGGCACGGGTCGGTACGAGCGGCGATGCGGAGGCTCGAATTGCAGAGCTTGAGGCAGCCCTTCAGCAAAGCAGAAGGAATGCTAAAGAGGCTACGAAACTTGCAAATGAGGCTAGGAGGGAGGCTCGGGAAGCTGCTAACTCTGCAATTGAGCTGTACAAAGAGGGTTTTGAGAGCGCCCAGGAGCAAATTACTTTGGTCCATCCTTCTGTAATTTTGGATCGGTCGATTATTGACGCCGACCATGAGGTTGAAGGGGGTAAGATCGTTAAGATCCATGCTCAGACGCAGACGAAGAGTGTGATATTCCCGACCTCTACTGCCTGATGTTTTAATAGCGTTTCTTTTGCAGAAGTTCCTGGTGTATGCTTTTATGTATTTTTTGTATAGATCCGGAACTTCTGTTTGGTCTAGCTGGAGATATATGTAACCTCTTTTTGGAATATGCCTATAAGGCCTTTACGAGCTTTTAATGAATGCTTTTCGAATTTCGCATGTCATGTACGTCGTTTTTGCGAGTTTTTAACGAGTGCTTTTTAAATTCTGCACGTTGCGTGTGACGTAAAAACGTCGGTAAACGAGGAACTCGATTTACTGGTTTGAACCTATAGGACAGTTTACTAGGACTCGGCCTAGATTTAACTCGCCCTATAGGGGTATCGGCAGCTGTGGCCGATGGTCGTTCATAGGACGTTTCGATCCTTGAAGACCCGGTCTCTTTGAGATAGTTTGCCAAGACTCGGCTCAGATTTAACTGTTTTCTCAAAGAGTTTTTGACCTTGGGTGGTCGCTTTTGGGGAGATCATTTAAGATCGGTCCCAGTTGATTCCTGTTGGGGGGATTTAGGTCCCTTCATTCTGTTTGATGAAAATCAAGAATGTGTGGAGACTTGAAAAAACTTTTGAGAAGTATTGAAAGCGTTTGAAAGAAATGTCAAGCTTTTTATTAATAGCTTGTTTCGAGTTTACATAAGATCGGTATGAGTGACTTCTTTCTAAGGATAATAACTTTTCAGTTTTGTTGCGTTCCAAGTTCTCTCAATCTTTCTTCCTTGGAGGGTCTCCAAGTTAAAGGCTCCCGTGCCGGTTTTAGATGAAATTCGGTAGGGGCCTTCCCAGTTTGGGGCGAGCTTTCCTTGGGAGGCGTTTTTCTGACCGACGTCAGCCCTTCTGAGTACCAGATCGCCAGGATTGAAATCTCTGTGAACGACCTTGGTGTTGTATCTGGTTGCCACCTTTTGTTTGATGATCGCTTCTCGGAGCGAGGCTCGACCTCGGATTTCATCGATGAGGTCGAGCGCTTCTCTTAGGGCTTGATCGTTATTGCTTTGTGTTTTGGGATTTGCCGTTCTCCAGCTAAGTTCGCCGATCTCGACGGGGATGACCGCCTCGCTGCCGTAGGAGAGTCTAAAAGGTGTTTCCCCAGTGGAGCTTTGGGGGGTCGTCCGGTATCCCCAGAGGACGTAAGGCAATTCTTCTACCCAATTTCCTTTAGCATCGTCCAAACGTCGTTTCAGCCCGTTCAGTATTACTTTGTTTGCAGCCTCTGCTTGACCGTTGGTTTGAGGGTGCTCTACTGAAGTGAAATGGTGTTTAATTTTAAGCTCGAACATTAGTTTGCGGAATCCCGTGTCTGTGAATTGCGTCCCGTTGTCTGTTACTACTACCTCGGGGATCCCGAACCTGCTCATAATGCTTTTTTTGAAGAATTTTATGCAGTTTTTTGCAGTGATGGTCGCCAGGGGTTCCGCTTCTATCCATTTACTGAAGTAGTCTACGGCGACGATCAAGAATTTGGCTTGTCCTGGTGCTTTTGCGAAAGGTCCGAGCAAGTCCATTCCCCACCATGCGAAGGGCCATGTGGAGGATAGACTTGTGAGGTCTGTGGGGGGAGCCACGTGTATGTTGGCGTGGATTTGACATTTCTTGCATTTCTTCACGTGATCACTAGCATCGCCGATCATGCTCGGCCAGTAGTAACCGGCTCGAAGGGTTTTTCGTGCTAAAGATCGAGCTCCCATGTGCTGGCCGCAGATTCCCTCATGAATTTCTGTTAACACATAGGCCGCTTCCTCTCCTTCGATGCATTTAATTAACGGGGAAGAGAGGCTTCGTTTATAGAGCGTCCCGTTGATGGCCGAAAAAGCCGAGGCTCTTCTCCTGATATATTTGGCGTCGTTTCTGTCTGGGGGTTCCGTTCCTGAGACGATGTACTCTAAAATTGGGGTTATCCAGCTGTCTGCCTCTTCAAGCACGTAGATGGTCGGGTTAAACAGCGGGTCGAGAGATACACTGGGATTGCGTAGTGTTTCTTGGATGGTCGTCCTTTGGTTACCTGGGGTTTTTGTGCTTGCTAGTTTGGCGAGGATATCAGCTCGTTGGTTTTCCGTTCTTGGGACATGAACTATCTCGCTTGTTTCAAATTTAGCTATTAGCGACCGTACCTGAAGTAGGTATTTTTGCAGGATTGGTTCTTTGGTCTCGTATTTGCTTTCGATCTGGGAGACCACCAAGAGAGAGTCGGTATGGAGTTTCATTTTTTGGACTTGGAGGTCAATTGCCAGGCGAAGTCCGGCAATGCAAGCTTCGTACTCTGCTTGGTTGTTCGAGGTGGGAAAACCGAATGCAAGGGAAACTTCGATGATGACCCCAGTCGGGCTTTCTAGCATAATCCCAGCGCCACTCCCTTTTGGATTTGAGGAACCATCGACGTAGAGGATCCATATGTCAGAGTCGGTGTTAGCAGGTGTCATCTCGGCGATGAAGTCCACCAAAACTTGTGTTTTAAGTGTAGTTCGAGCTTCATATTTGATACCGAACTCTGAGAGTTCTATGGCCCATTTGATCATCCTTCCAGCTAGATCGGGTCTGTGGAGTATCTGTCTGATTGGGTAGTTAGTGCGGACGACTACCTGGTGGGCGACGAAATAAGCTCGAAAACGTCGAGCTGCAACAATGAGGGCCAAGGCGATTTTCTCGATTTTCTGATAACGACTTTCAGCCCCGTGCAGAGCCTTGCTTGCGAAGTAGATTGGACTTTGCCCGGTTTCGAGTTCGCGTACTAGAACGGCAGCTAACGCCTCTTCCGAGACTGCTAGATATAAGTATAATGTTTCTCCTTCATTTGGGCGAGTTAAAATTGGAGGCTCGGAGAGCGATTTTTTAAGTTGCTTCAAAGCTTCGTCTTGCTCGGGTGTCCATTTGAAATCTCTTTCCTCTTTTTTGAGGATTTTGAAAAGTGGAAGAGATTTGAATGCTGCATTCGATATGAAACGAGATAGAGCAGCTATCATTCCATTGAGTTTTTGTACTTCTCTTTTGGACGTCGGAGTTCGCATTTCTGTGACGGATCGACATTTGTCTGGGTTTGCCTCGATACCTCGTTCTGTTAAGAAGAAACCTAAGAATTTCCCAGCTCGAACCCCGAAAGTGCATTTCTCTGGGTTTAATCTCATTCTGTTTTTCCGTACCTCAGAGAAAATTGCTTTCAGATCGCCTACATGGTCGGCATCGCTTTTGCTTTTGGCGATCATATCGTCGAGGTAAACCTCTACGCTTTTACCGATTTGGTTTTGGAAAACTTTGTTCATCATTCTTTGATAAGTTGCTCCAGCGTTTTTTAAACCAAAGGGCATAACCCGGTACGCGAAGTTTCCTCGGTCAGTGATGAAGGCGGTTTTTGCTTGATCTGGTGGAAACATGGCGATTTGGTTGTACCCGGAGTATGCGTCCATGAAAGATAACAACTGGAAACCGGAAGCGCTGTCGACCAAACGATCGATGCTGGGGACCGGAAAAGCGTCTTTTGGGCAAGCTTTATTAAGATCGGTGTAGTCGACACACATACGCCATTTTCCGTTAGACTTCTTCACCAGGACAGGGTTTGATAACCAAGTTGTGTATTTAACCTCAGAGATAAAGTTGGCTCGGATGAGGTCGTCTACTGCTAAGGCGGCAGCAATGGCTTTTTCTTTGCTTTGGGCCCGCTTTCTTTGGGCGATCCATTTTGCTTCTGGGTTTATTGCGAGTCGATGGCAGGCAATCTCTGGCGGGATCCCAGGCATGTCTTCGGCCGACCAAGCAAAGATGTCTTTGAAATCCTTAAGACATTGGGTTAAATCGGTCTTGATCTTTTCTGGAAGGTCGATCCCTATTTTGATTTTTTGGGAGGGGTCTGAACCGAGCTGTGTTTCGACGAACTTTCCATCAGGCTCTGGTCTTCTGATTTTTCGTTTGAGCTCTTTTGTTAGCTCGTCGATATCTATCTGTTTTTCGACCTCCGGACCGCAGTTGGTTCCTACGTTAGTGGCGGTGTTAACTTCAGTTGATCTTCCTTTTGGTATTTTGGGAGTTGCCAGTTCTTCCGAAGGGGGAACCCCTTCATGCTCCGAAGCTTTTCGTTCGTTCTTAGTCCATAGGAAAAAACACCTGGAGGCCGACTCTAAGTCAGAGTTTAAAGTGATAACTCTGTCGCAAAGAGAGTGGAACTTCATCTTTAAGTGTGTGGTGGATGTAACCGCCCCGAGCCTGCCGAGGGTCGGTCTTCCTATAATGCCGTTGTATATGGATTCACAAGGCAAGACGAGGAATTTGGTTTTGACGGTTCGGACCATTGGTTCGGTTCCGTAGGTAACCATTAGCTCTAGATGTCCAAGGGGTTTCGTTCGAGATCCGTTAAAGCCGGACAAAGCCGTTCCTCTATAAGGGGTGAGTTCCTCTTTACTGATCCCCATTTTGCTCAGAAGATCGATAAAGATGATGTCTGATGAGCTCCCCTGATCGACTAGGATTCTACGTACCTCCTTGTTGGCTATGATTGCCGTTATCAAGAGAGGTACGTGTTTGTTAGCTTTTCCGTCAATAAGGTCGTTGTCACTAAAAGATAATGGAGGTCGATTGGTCACGACCGGGGTTGTCGACGTTGAAGCCACACACAACAATTCCTTCCATTTTCTCTTCATGGATTTTCCCGATCCTTCATGATCGAATCCCCCAGTTATCATCATGATAACAGAGCGTTTTATATCTAGCTCTTCGCGGTCTGCGTCGATCACTTCTTTTCCTTTTGTCCTGAGGTTTTCATTCCTTTCTTTTCCGAGGTTGTCAGACCGTTCCCCCTCCCTTTTGACGTAAGAAGATAGTTTTCCCCGTTTTATTAAATCTTCTATGTCATCCTTTAGGGCGTTGCAATGGTTTGTGTCATGGCCATTGCTTCTGTGGTATCGGCAGTATTTGTTGGCCTTCTGCCCAGGTCGGCTAGGCAAGGACCTGGGAGGCTTGACGTCCCTGAATTCGACGTTCCAACATTCCCCTAGCAGCTGGGCGTTGGAGACGTTGAGTTCAGTGTATACCTGGTGACGATTTTTCTTACCGATGTTCCACGAGTTTTTACGAGGGTCGATCTCGATGTGGCGTTTCGATGGTTATGCATGTGACGACGTTTTATCGACCTTTGAATTTTCTTCTTCGTTAATGAAGCACTGGGATAGTTCGAGGAATTCCTGGAGGGTGTTAGGTTCCCAGGTATTGATGTGTTTTCGGAACGAGCTTCCAGGTAACAGACCTTGGGCCATGAAGAAAATTCGAAAAGCGTCGTCTAACTGCCGAACCTGAAGAGCTTCAACGTTGAATCGCTCTATATATTCCCTCAGGGGTTCATTTGCTTTCTGGACAATCGACGCTAGAACATTTTTGTTTTTGGGTTTGCTCTTGGAATGGGCAAAGTGCACCGAGAAGTGTTTTGCTAACTGGTCCCATGAGGAAATGGTATTCGACCTTAACGTCCGGAACCATTCGGAAGCCATTTTGTCTAGGGTTAAAGGGAATATTCGGCATTTCATTTCCATGGGTACATTTCGATATTGCATGGTCGTGTCAAATTGGTCTAGATGCCTGTCGGGGTCGCCCGTTCCGTCGTAAGTTTTCAAACCTCCGGGTGGTTTCTCGAGATACCGGGGAACCCGGAAGTTGTCAATCGATCTTGTGAAAGGACCTTTTCTCCCAGGTCGATTAGCCCGTGACGGTGGTTGGCGTCCGTATCGTCGTGTTTGTTTGTTTTGAACGCTGTCACGGCTTCTTGATCGTCTCCTTGACGAGGTCGAGTCTTCAATTCGGCGAGCCGGAGGAGAACGGGAGCCATTCCCTCGGTGGCGGCGTGGAGGAGAATGAGGATCATCAAGATCGTCGTATTGTCGAGCTGATGGAGAACGGGAATCACTCCCCTGGTGGCGGCGTGGCGGAGAATGAGGATTATCAAGATCGTCGTATTGGCGGGCCGGAGGAGAACGGGAACCATTCCCTCGGTGGCGGCGTGGCGGGGAGCGATGGCTGAGCTTTCTCCGAGGGGGTGATCGATGAAAAAGTCTCCTTCGAGTTGGGCGTCGTTCTTCCAGTGAGCTCTGCCCGGATGATTGTTGATCCAGGACGTTTCGATTTTGCAGTCTCGCTACTTCGGATTCGAGGTTGGCGAAACGATTGTGTCTTTCTTCACTTACCGCTTCCTGCCGAGCCAATAGCTGAACGAGCTGTTGAACCGCGTCAGTCAAAGCCGGGAGTAATTGGGGGGGAGGTGGCAAGCTCGTCTCATCTGCGCCCGATTGAGCTCGGGAAGGTCCCGTGTTGGGATGTCGGCTTCGTGTTTGTGACGAATTCGTGAGTTCCTGGACGTGGCCTTCAGGGGTTCGCTGAGGGCTGAGGTCAGGCTCGGCCATAAGACGAGTCGGTATTGAGCGGCGTGTTGGTGCCATTTAACAGGTTCAAGGAGATGGTGAGAAAAATCGGGTATTGGTTTCTCCCACTGTGGTCGCCAATGTTCTGTACCGTGCTTCCGATCTTGAGGATCGATATTATGCAGTTGGTAGATATTTTGTCCTTGATTCTATCTTTGTCTTCAGGCTTTGAGAGGAATGTTTCGTTCGACCTGGAGATGTTCGACCTTGAGAGGCGATGTTGAGGTGTTCGATCTTGAGATGTTCGATCTTGGAGAGCGAGGTTGTACCTGCAATGATACTCCGACGCTTAAGTCAGTATTTGAGAGAATAAGTGTTTGGTTAGAAAAGTGCTTACCATTAATGAGCATTGAATGGGGTATTTATAGAGTTTGGATGTGTTTGTGTTGGCGTTTTTGGGCCGTCCGATCTTGCGGGCTGATCTTGGCCATTGAAGATTGGACTCTCTTGATTACAATTGGGCTTCTCATCAATTGGGCTTTTGGAGAAGTGGTGCAAATAGAAATTACTGTAATTACCATAACAGAAACCAAGAGGGGGAGATTAATTAGCTGTAGATCGAAGTAGCAGTCTGTTGGAAAGATGCTGAAAAAGGATTAACCCAACGACAACCGTAAATCAACTCAAGGGGAGCAAGTGATGAGATAGAGAGGAATCTAAAAGTGGCGCTCCATCTCACATTTCAGTGAGAAACTGAAACGGAGGGAGAAAGTGAAGATTTCTGATTTTGGATTGAAATTTAGAAAGAGATATGTCCATGCGTCGAGCTTCCTATTTAAGGTAACAAAAATCTCTATAGGCAAAATAGAAATTAAGTTTTGATAAGTATTCTTATAAATGAAAGTAGGATAGTTTGGACTACCTAATATCTTGTAGTCATAAAATTCATGTTAATTGTTTATAAATTTTATTGACATTTTTAAGTTAGGGATTGACAATAAATTATAGGTTTAAATATATATTACCCCCTGCAAATATACCTATTATCCAGTTACCCCCCTACAAAAAAAACATTTAAAACAAACCTTGCAAAATGTAAAGTTATCCAGTTACCCCCCTGCCGTTAAATTTTCTGTTAAAAACTGTAAAATTAACATTATCCAGTTACCCCCTGCCACGTGTCACCTTATTATTGGACCTCTGTCACACGTGGCACTGACATGCCACGTCAGCTCCTATGTCACCACTGCCACGTGTCACTGACATGTGCCACGTCAGCAGCGAATGGATGGCTGCCACGTGGCACTAGTTATAACACTCAAAAATTAATATTTTTGTGGCCTCCAAGGGTGTTGAACTCGCGACCTCTTACTCACACACACACACCTCCTAACCACTGAACCACATTAGTATTTGTGATAATTATCTCACCTACAAATATATATTACATCATTTGCTACTTAATTTTAAAAAAAAATAAATCTGCAAACACCATTCATCTTCATCATTCATCTTCATCCTTCATAATTCACCATTCATCTTCCAGAAACGCAGATTTTGCTTTCGTCTCTCTCAGTCCGTTTTCTCTTCTCTTTCGTGTTCTCTCTCTCTCACTCTCATGGAAGCAAAAGCGAATGAGACTGAAATCAATCTTCATTCAGAATTAAACAACAGCCATCCATTGGTCACGGCATTATCATCATTTCCAGAATTAAAAAAAAACAGATCTGAAATCAATCTTAAATCTTCAAACTTCCCAGATCTTCACGCCATTCTGAGAAATGAGAGAGAGAAACAAAACGAAGAGAGGGAGTGAGAGAAGTGCGCCATGAGAAGATCTTCAACAATCTTCAACAATCATCAAGATCTTCAACCTCTGTCGCGTCTTCCACCTCCGTCGCGCTCTCTCTCTCTCTGTCGCGTTCTCTCTCGTCTGTCTTCCCCTCAGATCCAGATCCCCTTCCCTTTCTTCCTCCGTCGCGTTCTCTCTCTCCGTCGCGCTCTCTCTATCTCTGTCGCGTTCTCTCCCTCCGCCGCGCTCTCTCTCTCTCTCCGTCGCGCTCTCTCTTCTCAGTCGCGTTCTCTCTCTCTCTCTCTCAGTGAAGAACACTCTCACGTAAATGGCTGTTGCGTTTTCCAGATGGAAGAAGAACACTCTCTCTTCTCAGTCGCGTTCTCTCTCTCCTAGTGGAAGAAGAACACTCTGTTGCGTTTTCCAGATGGAAGAAGAACACTCTCTTCTCAATTGTTTTTTTAATAAAACATTAAATAAAAAATTGTAGAAGAAGAAGAATTTGGTAGAAGAATTTGGTAGATGAATTTGGTAGAAGAATTTGGAAGAAGAAGAATTCTGGAATGCATGTTTGCAGAATGGTGTTTGCAGATTTTTTTTTTTAATTAAGTAGTAAATGATGTAATAAATATTGATAGGTGAGATAATTATCACAAACGCTAATGTGGCTCAGTGGTTAGGATGTGTGGGTGTGAGTAAGGGGTCACGAGTTCAACACCCTTTGAGGCCACAAAAATATTAATTTTTGAGTGTAATAACTAGTGCCACGTGGCAGCCATCCATTGGCTGCTGACGTGGCACATGTCAGTGACACGTGGCAGTGGTGACATAGGAGCTGACGTGGCATGTCAGTGCCACGTGTGACAGAGGCCCAATAATAAGGTGACACGTGGCAGGGGGGTAACTGGATAATGTTAATTTTACAGTTTTTAACAGAAAATTTAACGGCAGGGGGGTAACTGGATAACTTTACATTTTGCAAGGTTTGTTTTAAATGTTTTCTTTTTGTAGGGGGGTAACTGGATAATGGGTATATTTGCAGGGGGTAATATATATTTAAACCTAAATTATATTAGTAAGTTAAAAATACTAGAGCTAGTGTAAATAAGGTTTTAAGAAGCTTTTAATTGTATAATTAAAATTAGAAGGAGTTTAAAATACTTGAAAGTATGAGAAAAGCATCAACAAAGACGTTATCAAATCAAATCAAATTATAATATAAAAGAGGATTAGCAATTAATTAAGTTTTATATATCTTACTTTAAATGCTAATTAAATTTTATCCGAATCTAGATTCAGATAATCTATCCTATCGGTATCGGTCCTCGATTCCTCTCTAAGCGGCTTAGAAAGTCGGTGAGTAAATAATGGGGACTATAACAAGTCATTTTTACTTCTAAAAACTTATTTTATATTTATCTGACTGAATCTCTATCTTATTTTTTTAGTAATTTAAAGACTTCATTACCCTTTATTTGAAACACATTTTTTTGGGACATGGTAATATGATTCTATATATATATATATATATATATATATATATATATCACTACAAAAAAAAGCTTATTAGCGAGGAAATTTTTAGTCCCTCGCTAATTCTGTCATTAGCGACGGATTTCTAGGTCCCTCGCTATTTTTTTGACTTTTCAGATTATTTATCCTCTCACACACACTCTTCTCTCCTACTCTCCTCACACTCTTCTCTCTTCTTCTCAGCTATTTTTTTGACTTTTCAGCTATTTTTTTGACTTTTCAGGTACGTATCTATCTTATTATTTCACCTGTTATTATTGTTATTATTATTATTATTATTATTATTATTATTATAATTTGTATACATTTTAATTAAAGGTATTTGTACCATGAGATATTGGTCCCAAGAAAACAAACACAAAGATTTGTATTCTTATGCCCCGAAAGTACTTTTCTACTTAATATCCCCCGGATAAAACAATGTCAAAAGATCATATAGAAAAATACAAGGAACAACTGGAAAGAAGCAAGGTAGAGGTTAAAGCCAATATCGATCGACGCTTGGCACTAGCACATCAATTAAGCTGTGATACTTTGTTTTTGGCATCCATCAACTTAGGGTGAGTAATTTAATCTATATATATATATATATCAATCGTATATAACATGTATTTGTGAAATATTTGTCATTAATTTGATTATTCAAAAATTTTATAGGACCCATTGGATATTGTTGGCTGTTGATCCCAAAAGAGATGTGATTTTCTATTTGGAATCACTGCAAGGTCATTACAACAACTACCCCAAGTTGGTGGGAGTATTTAATAGGTGTGTATTTAGTTCCCTCGCATATTTCATAATTTAAATTATGTATGTATTTCGATTAATATAGTTATATATATGATGTTGTTTCAGTGCTTTGGTAACTTATTGGGGATTGTGTGATGTTAGACTGCGTACAGAAAATCATCATCTTCTACAAAATGGATAGTAATAAAGGTAAGTTTATAATCAATATTCTTATGCATATGTAATTAATTAAATTTAATAACTAAGCAATCTTTTATTTTATAGAGTCCCAAACAACCAAACGACAATGATTGGGGGTACTATTTAATGAAGTTTATGAAGGACATCATCACTCACAACCAAATGGAAATCCCAATCCATGTATGTACTTTGATATATAGTTTGTTTTTTGACAAGTAATTCAATTTCTAATTGATATTGATATAATTCTAAGTTCATTTTATTTTATTTTTTCAGTATTTTCCTGAATATGTGCGTGGAGCTCAATTTTCTGATGAGGAACTTACTGAGCTCAAAGGAGAGTGGTGTCGTCATGTTGCCGATTTTTGGATATCCTACCTCATTGGATATGTTGTAATTTTTGTTGATTTTTTGGTACATGAGGATTTATGTAATTTTTGTTGGCCCATATGTTGGTATATATATATATATATATATATATATATATATATATATATATATATATATATATATTTATGTACGTTGGATTTATAAATTAGGTGGAATTTGATTTTGAAATTGGTTTTTGATTTGGAATTTTATTTGGAACTTTGTTGTTGGTTGCTGGTTGTTTGTTGTTGTTGCTGGTTGTTTGTTATTTGGTTACGGGTTGCAGGGAACTGGGAATTGGTAATACAGAAGAAACAGACAAGAAATTCTTTAAAAAAAATTAGGCATAAGGAGCGTTTTTACAAAAAATCGCTACTCTTGGTTACATTCGCTAAGCCCATAAGCAGCGCTTGATACATAAAGCGCTACCTATTGTCTTTGCGAATCTACGAATAAGGAGCGTTTGTACAAACATCTTCTCAATTTCGACCGACAAAAACACGAAGTATGCACTCCAAGCATACAATGCCAAGTAATGATCAAACACCATTTAGGACCCATCTCATATCACCATTTTTTGTTATCTTTTGTTAGGTCAAACTTAACCATAAAAGAGCCATTTATCAAGTCAAGGACAACCATAAGCTTCCAAGTAACAAATAACTTATATTGCATGGGCTCAAATCCTACTTTCTTTCTAATAGTGTTATCACATGCACCTCCTTCCACAGGTCACAGAGTTCCGTCAACATACTCTGATCAATGTGAATCCTCTGGAATAACCCATTACCTCCTACATGATCGATCTTTATCCTATCGGAAGATAATTAATAATTCAATATTGTTTAATTCACTAGTAATTAGTTAGTTTTTAGTTTTGAAAAGTCAATGCCTATGTGACTGATTGCGTGGCATATCACTAAGCCTAGTTGGCTTCCACTTGTACATATACCTCATTTGTTAATTCATATTCCCGTTTCTGTTGCAAGCTGTTTTTCCTCTCTGCAATTCTGTTTCCTTCTGTTCCTTCATTCATCCCTTTCATCTATATCCCAACATACCCAACCATATTTTTACAATATCTGTTTACTCTTGAAATGGTGCACATATCCTATTCGTTATAAGATTAGATTACCCCTAAACGAGCTTGGTTTCTCAAAGGCAATTTATCTCTCACCCGTGTAACTGTAAGTGTAACTGTGTAATTAAATCAGCTCCGTTTGTTTCGTTTTTGGCTTGCTCTGCGTTTAGCGTTTTTGATTCTTGGCTTGCTATTATATCATTTTTCGTTCTTGGTGGCTTGAATGTTTTGCTGTGTTTCGTTCTTTCTTGGCTTGCTTGTTGGCTGATATGCGTTCCACAAGATGTTATTGTTTTATCATTTTTCTTTTTTTATTCTTGGTTTGCTAATTGCTATGTATGAGAGTTCTCAAGGTCCTGTGATGTATTATTTATAAAGATGAATTTGGAATCAGTACATAACTTGTTATTGAAATTATCCAACAGAAGTTTGAGTTTATCATTGAAAATGAAGGCATGAGCATTCTCCTCTTCACCACAAGACCCGTTTGTATTATAAATGATTTAAATTCAATTGTTATGTTTCTTGATATTATGTTTCGGTGCATAATGATTTGATATTGTGTTTGCTATTCTTTCTTGTATACAGATATTGTTTGATATTGCGTTTTGATATTAATCAAAAGCTTTGCTAATAGATTTGTAAAGATGAAAAGTAGAACAATTGATTATTTTTTTATGGGGAAAGCTTGTGAGGATGAAAGAGATGAACAAGGGGTAGCTTCTACATCCGAACCCGTTAAAGTTTCAAGAATTGAAGAAGTGGTAACTTCTACCCATCAACCTGCTGAAGTTGCGAGAGTTGAAGAAGTGATAAATTCTACGCCTCAACCCGTTGAAATTCCAAGAATTGAAAATTTGAATAATCCAGAGGATTTTGTGAATTCTTTATAACGTGATCCTGGAAAGCATTCTCTAATATGGACATATCCACCAAATCAAGTCGATGAAATATGAAGATCTTATCTGAATTAGGGTTCGTATCAAACCCGTCTAGAAGAATATCCTTTGTCTGGTAATGCGAAACATCCAAGACGGTTTCAAGACACTTGGTTTAGTCTCTTTCCTACAAGGCTAGAATATTCACCTTCAAAGGATGTTGTATATTGCTTACCATGTTATCTTTTTAACAAAGGAGCAAGTGAACGTTCTGGAGTAGATGCCTTCATTACTGCAGGTTTTAGAGCTTGGAAGAGAGTGAGAGATGAAAGGCATTGTGCTTTTCTTAAGCACATAGGGAAGGATTCTTGCTCAGAGCACAACAATGCAATGAAAGCTTGGAATGACTTGTTGAATCAAGAGGGACATATTAGGCATCTATTTTCAAAAACAAAGCTCGAGTCAAGTTATGAAGAACCGGCTACGTCTCAAGACTTCAATTGACAGTGTTCGTTGGTTAACACTTCAAGCTTGTCTTTTTAGGGGTCATGATGAAACTAACGAGTCAAAAAACCAAGATAATTTCCTTCATTTGATAAAACTCTTGGCATCTTATTATAATGTTGAAGTTGCAAAAGTTGTGTTGGATAATGCTCCATATAATTCCAAATATACTTCACATAAAATTCAAAAAGAGCTCTTGAGTATTCTTTCCAGTAGGGTGAAAAAGCATATTCGTGAGGAAATTGGTGATTCCAAGTTTTGTATCGTTGTAGATGAAGCTCGCGATGAGTCAAAAAAGGAACAAATGTCGCTTGTGTTAAGATTTGTTGATAAAGTTGGTTTAATACAAGAGCGATTCTTTGATGTGGCACATGTTAGAGACACTGCAACTTTAACTCTTAAGGAAGCGGTGTGTGATATACTTTCTCGACATAACCTTGATGTTTCTAACCTTCGTGGTCAAGGGTATGATGGTGCAAGCAATATGAGAGGAGAATCGAATGGTTTACAAGCGTTGTTTATGAAGGATTGTCCTTATGGATACTACGTTCATTGTTTTGCTCATCAATTGCAACTTGCCTTGGCTACTACATCAAGAGAAGTCAAGGCAGTTCATAAATTCTTTGAGAAGTTGACTTTTGTTGTCAATGTTGTTTGTTCTTCTTCTAAGTGCTATGATGAGTTACAAGCTGCCCAATTAGAAGAAATTGAACGTTTATTGGAGATTGATGAAATTGTAAGTGGTAAAGGTCAAAATCTAATTGGTACTTTGAAACGAGTTGGGGATCCTCGTTGGGGATCACATTTCAATTCTATGTGTAGCTTGATAAAAATGTATGAAGCAACTTGTCATGTTTTAAAAAAAAAAATTGTAAAGGAAGGAACAAGTTATGCTACACGCGGGGGATGCTGATAGTGCTTACAATTACTTGAAGGCATTTTATTTTATTTTGATCTTGCATTTGATGAAAGAAATGATGGGGATAACATATGTGTTTTGTCGAGCCTTACAATTACAATCTCAGGACATATTTAATGCTATGTGTTTGGTTCGTAGCACAAAAACTCTTATTCAGGAATTGAGAGAAAATAGTTGGGATAAGTTGTTTACTAATGTGACGTCTTTTTGTTCAAAACATGATGTTGAGATTCCTGATCTCGATGATTTTCATTCAGCAACAAGATTTGGACGCTCTCGTCTTGAAGAGAATCAGGTAACAATAGAACATTATTTTAGAGTTGAAATATTTCTTACTACCATTGACAAGCAATTGCAAGAGTTGAATAGCAGGTTTAGTGAGCAAGCAATGAATTTGTTAACTCTAAGTTGTGCTTTGGCTCCTAAGGATATTATATGGCTTTTAATATTGATACTATTTGCACTTTGGTTGAAAAGTATTATCTCATGGATTTCAATGAGCAAGAGAATAATAATTTGCCTTTTCAACTTCGACAATTTGTCGTTCATGCCCGCCAAGAATCAAGTTTGAAGAATTTGTCAACTATTCAAGAATTATGCTCGTGTTTGGTTGAAACTAACGAGAAGGAAATTTACCTCTTGCTTGATAGATTGCTCCGCCTTATCACGACTCTTCTGGTTTCTACAGTTGCAACTGAGAGGTCTTTTTCAGCAATGAAAGTTATCAAAACTAGGTTAAGAAACAAGATGGATGGTGGGTTTCTAGCTGATAGCATAACAGTTTAAATTGAAATGGAAATTAGTGAATACATTGTTCTGAGTCTATTATTGAAGATTTCAAGTCACTTGGAACGCATAGACTCGTAGAGTATTACCTTAAGGTACGCAATTTAATTTTTTGATGATCAACTTTGTGCTTAATATGATTTGCATATTTAATTTATAATAATAATTTATTTTAGCTGTTCACCCCAGTTTTTTTCAAGATCCGCCACTCGATGCATGAATTACTATCTCATCCCTATTGTAAATATATCCTTCACTTCACAATAAAATGCATGGAATCCCTTCCTTAAAAAAAGACAAGGAAGTAAGTAAGTAACTTTCGCAATTCGATTCTGCGGTAATTCTTTTTGGGAGATTTTCATTTTCTTCCGCGATGAAAAAGAACTATGCTATCGAGTTCCAACTACGCGCCTGCAAGCACGTGGCACCGCAACCAAAGTCTCGTCTCCATTCTCCCCTTTCACACACAGCACTATATAAACCATGGTCATCAACTTTTCTCAATTATCTTGCCAATTTCACCAGTTACATTACAACGCAGTTTCAGAACCTAACCCTCACGAAAAAACCCCTTTTCGTATTCCAATTTCTCAAAACCCTAACCCTACCTTCTTCTTCTGATTGAATTCTTGTGTTTTTTGGAATCGAATCGATTGAGGGGGAAATTGATCGAAATTTCGTTGTTAGCATCGAACGAACGATGTCTGCTGCTGTGTGTGGAAGCAAGAGATCTTTCTTTGAAGAGCTTCCTCCTTCTCCACCACTTTCTAAGAGGCTCCGTTGCTCTTCGGCTACTTCACCGATTCGTTTCCCTCCTCCTTCTCTCATTGACCAACTTCGCCCTCTCTTTCCTCACATGGATGACACGGTACTATTCATTTTTTTTGCTTCGATCTGTGCTTTGATTTTGAGATAAACTGAAAATGAATTCTGTTTTATTTATTTTTTATTGTATCTCTAGTTCAATGTCTGGATTTGTTTCTTTCTTATTTGATTTTAGGCTTCGGATAATGATTTGTTAATTTGAATTGGGTAACAGATTATTGAATATTTACTTATGTATCTTAATTGTTGGTTTGTGATGTTATGGGTTGGTGTAATTTGTTAATTTGATATGAGTAACAGATTATTGAATATTTACTTATGTATCTTAATTGTTGGTTTGTGATGTTATGAGTTGATGTTTACGTTAGTTTAGAAATCATTTTCTTGTGGTTTGTTAATGTTATTTTGTTCCTTTTATATGGGTTTGTCCTTTACTGAGAAGTTGATGACACGTTACTTTTTGATGTTATATTTTTGGTTGGGGGAAGAATTGTTTGTTGCATTTGATTGGCTGATTTGTGATGTTATGGGTTGATGATTTTGGAAGTTTGTATATAATTGATAGATGACTCTTTGTTGCGATTTTTTGCCCCTGTATTGATATTTTACCTTTCAGGTTCTTGAGAAAGCGCTCCAAGAGTGTGGTAATGATCTAGATGCTGCCATCAAGAGGTTGAATGAGCTTTGCTTGGGAACCACGGATAGGAATTTTGAAACTGCTGAAGAACCGGAGATTGATGTGAATGTGGATGCAGGTATGATCGGCATGGGCAAGCAAATGTTTTGTTAACTTTTGTAGCTAGAGGGTGTGTTTGGTTTGACCATCCAGTGTTTTAATTTCACTGCAACCAGAGAATTGAAGAGCAAACTTGTTTGGATAATCGAGTTTGTTTCATAATTCAGGAAACAAAGGTCTCGTTTCTGGACATGTTGGAAACGATAAAAAGTGTTTTCTATTGTTTTCATCCTTTATCTGGTAGCATATTTTTGAAATATTAAAGACATTTTCCTTTATTCTATTTCTACCACCTTCCTGGTGACCCTCTCTCTGCTGTTTTTGACTTGCAATTCTTTCTCTTCCTCGCTCTCTATTTGCCCAAAGAGACTGCTTTCAGCTTTATACTTTTTACACTGAATCACTTGTCTACCCTCCTTCACCCACTTACATGCAAACACACCCTTCACCCACTTACTGCTCTTTTTGGTTACCTGGACAAGGGCTGTGAAGGATAGGTAGCTGAGTTGAATAAGTTGTTAGCAAGAATTGACAATGAAATCAGCCGATAAATTGACTTGTCTTTGAGAGACTGTGCAGGTAAATTGGAAAATGATGGGAGTGCTTCTGCTTCTGGGCCAACTATGAACAACCTTCCTGTGGATGGAGCAGAATGGATTGACTTTTTTGTTAGAGAAATGATGGTTGCTACCAGTGTTGACGATGCTAGATCCCGTGCTGCTAGAATGCTGGAGGTTCTAGAGAAATCAATCAGTGAGCGAGCAAGGACAGAGGCAACAGATGCTCTTCAGAAGGTATTTATAGTAGAATTATCTAAGATTCATGTTGAAACTTTGATGTCTTGTGGTCATAACTCACAAGTGAATGTCCTTTGTGAGTGATGTCAGCATCCGAGGTTCCTATCAGTGAGGAGCAATCAGTTGGGCAATAGTATGTCTTTTAAGACTAGTTTGTTTGAGGAAGAGTGTATTCTTATTGACTTAAGATGAGATGGTTCATTTGAATTTTTATATCTTAATATCTTCACTTTGTTGTTTTTGTGTAAGGTTGTGTAATTATTTTAGACTTAGTTACTTACTCATATGCACAGGTAACACTGGGATCTTAGTGGCAAAAACTTACTTGGACTATCTATTCTATTGATTTTTTTGTATATTTTGTCTGATGTTCTGTCTTAATATGTTTTTAGGCTGCATCTTAGTTGACAGCTTTTCAGGAATAATTTTTATTATCTATCAGACTGCTCTGTGATTTTTGTGATACACAGTTGATCACTCTATGCATGTGTCAACTGATATCCTTATATCTTAGAATTAGAATGTATTATTGGTTTAAATGTGTAGTGTTTCCCCCCTTTGTACCTAGGTTGAACTTTTATCTTAATTGTTGGGAGCTGTTTTCATTTTCAGGAAAATTTGATGTTGAAGGAGCAAATCGAAGTGTTGACTAAGGAGAAAAATTCTTTTAAAAATGCATTTAGAATTCAGCACGAACGTTTTGCTGATTATGAGACTAAGAATCAAGAATTGCAGCATTTGAAGCAGTTGGTGTCTCAATACCAGGAGCAGATAAGAACTCTTGAGGTCTGAATCAATTTTAACCTTTTTTTGTGCACTGTCAAATAGTTTACCCTTTGAGTAAAAGGATTTGATATTTTTCATAAATTGGACTTAAATTTTGAAGATGCGAATTTTAAATATAATCTGCTTTAATTTTGAAACCTTTACTTTCAAAATGGGATAGAAGGGATGGAAGTGATCTAACTACATAAGTTGTAGAAATGACTTCATGATGATAATTGTGGAGTTCATGGTGGATACTTGAAGTTGAATCTAAAGCACATTTTGATAGGATGCTGATAGCTGGAAATGCATTGCTGTCATGTACTTCTCTCCCTTTGGGATTGGGAGTTAATCAGTGGTATAATATTATGTAGAGATTTTACAGGCGACTGTTGGAAAGGGGGGAGGTCAACGCCAATAATTTTTTTACTTACGAAAATTGGTCAATCATTTAATTGATTAAAACAAATTAGTAAAGTGGTGGATAAAAATCTAATGTAAAACAAATTGCAGGGTTAAGCTCTTACCCATGAAATATGGTTTTTATACATGCTGATGAATTTTGTAACTATGTGTTTTGTTGACAGATGAATAACTATGCTTTGGCAATGCATTTGAAGCAGGCTCAACAGAGCAACCCCTTTTCTGGACATTTCCCACCCGATGTGTTCTAATAGAATCAGTGTGTAGAATGTAATAATAAAAAGGTGGGGATAACTGCATGAGGTTAATTATATGTTTTGTTTTTTGATACTGAAAAAGGTCCAGAGTTGTTATAGTTTGCGAAGCTTCTGTTTGTCAAGCTTGCTCTCTGTTTCTATAGTTCGGGAGTGATTGTATCCTATCAATGCGCTGTAGAATTTGACAATTGATTCTTATCCATATAAATCATTCCCTTATTTGCCTATTTTTCAGTGTTTATCATTTGGTGCTCTTTTTATTATAAAAAAAGAATAAATACGCAAATTTCAAATTGGTATCTGGCAAAGATTGCTGAGACCAAGTTGGTCCTGAAATGAAAGAAATGAAAGGTATCAAAAATGAAAATGTGGATTAACTCACTCCTAATAGGGACTAAATTGTTTCTCGCAATAGAACTATTTGATTCACGTTTGAGATTGTTAGAGATCATATTAATACTTTTTATTTTTCTGGAACTAAACTGGTGTGCACATTTTTTTCAAGCACCAATTTGATTATTCACTAAAAAACCGAATTGTCACTATTGAGTGCTGAGAATGCACGAGATCAGTTGGGTACTGCCACTAGGGGTGCATGAAATAACTAGTTGAACGGTTAAATCACATTCATATCGGTTAAAAAAATTTGGATATATGTTAATTTTGATAACTAGTTATTTCAATTTTTCAAAAATGGTTATTGTTTTTATCCGATTATGTGATGGATGTCTTTTGGATATCCAACGATGGCTTTTCATGAGAATTTAATCGGTTATTTTAATTTTCTCAAAAATGGTTATGGTCTCTCTCCCTCTCTCTCTCTAAAAGCAACCGGAATAAGCTTTTACGGTGTAATTCAAAGTAAAACACGGCCTTAAGCCCGTGGTTCAAAAAATCATAAAAGATATAAGAATATAATACAATTTTGATGAAAGTATTGTTTTCCTATACACATATATACTTCTCGCTGCTAACAAATTAATCATAATCCACATGAATTGGGACTTTGGAGCAACAAATGTATTCTTTAAACCAATGTCGTTGGCCCGGTGGCTTAATTTACCCTGGGACAGCGGGAGTCGACCTAGTGCTCTTGGGTTCGATTCTCGTAGTGGACAAATTCGGTGTTGGCCGGTACGAAATTTGATCCTAAGCACGAGCGGAGATTAGTCTTTCGTTGAAAGCGTTTGGACACTCTGTGGGTAGCCCGTGATGGTCCGAACAAAAAAAAGAGGTATTCTTTAGTACAATTCAATGTAAAACTACTACTCAACAAATACATCGTGGAAAAAAATTGACTAAATAAATCAATAAATCACAAACAACTACATAGTGAATAAAATTGATACATACTAAGTAGTATAAGTTAATTTAAAGATTAGTGTATCAATCTGTTAGAGAGAATGAGTATAGTTTTTTTAAAATTCTTGATTCTTAAATTTAAAATTGAATTACAAAAAAAAATTGATTTTTTTGACTAAATTCAGATTTTTAAGTTAAAAAATTGATTTTATAGGCCAAAATCGGTTATAAAAGCCGGTTATGGATATAACCAGTTATATAACCGGTTACATTACTTTGGTTCTGTAATTGGTTATATCAAATGGATATTTCATGGTTATGAATTGGTTTTGCCACCATGGATATTTTGTGCACCCCTAACTGTCACTAGTTTTTTTTGTTGATGTTACCGTCACTATTAACAAATGGATGGGTAGATTGTCAAAAAAAAATGGATAGGTTTGATATAAATCCTACCGTAACATAGTAGGCTTAAACGTACGTTTGGTCCCTGCAAATATCACAATAATCCACTTTCGTCCCTGCAAAAAAAAATTAAAACTGCCCTTGTAAATATCAAACGCTTCTAGTTTGGCCTCTGCTGTTAGTTTTAGGCTAACACCGTTAATGGATGATGATGTGGCTGCCAATAGGGATTATTAGGCTAACACGTGTGAAGCCACGTGTGGGATTTTTACTGTGACCTGGCATATGAATCTCTCACTCTCACTTTCGTCCTCACAATCTAGGGTTTCTCCGCGAAATGTGAGAGTGAGGTGAGAGCTCTGCGTGACAAAACGAGGAAGAAGGAGCTTTGCAACAGAGTTCGTGTGGATTTACGAGCAATATACTGGGTGCGAAGAGAAAGAACGGTAGGACGAGTTCCAAGAGAAGTTCTCTGTTTCGAAAAAGACAGGTTTGCACACGGTCTCTTCTATATTTTGTACTTTATGTGTTGCGTGTACTAAAGTTATGGGAAAAGGGACCACCATGTGGGTTAGGGCGGATATTGAATGTGTTGATGCTTTTGAACAATGACTTGTTGATTTGTTTAGAGTTAATGTCTATTTTGGGTCTGTATTTTAGCTTGAAATGTCTATTTAGCCCTTTTGTAGTTGATTGTTGAATGTTGTCTATTTTTGGTCTCTGATTTGTACCCTTTTGTTGTCCAGTGATGTTTATTATTGTTGTGTTTCATCATGGTGGAAAGTTTATTAAGAATTTGATACTTGAATACAAAGGGGGCAGCGAGTCGGTTATTAAAGGTCAGGATGTGGATAAATGGAGCTACTTTGAAGCTATTGGTATTGTAAAGGACTTAGGTTATGAGCCTGGTACATATAGATTATGGTCGAAAGTTAAAGAAGATGTTCTGTTTAGGATATTGTTGTCTGATGATGATGCTTTGCAAATAGATGAGCATGCAGTTATGTTTGGACTTGAAGCTCATATTTACATTGAGCAAATTGAGCAATGTGGAAGTTATGCCGTCAATAAGGAGCAAGAGGATGCTAAGGAGGAAGACAGTGACAATGGGAATGATGAAGAGAGTGATGATGAACTTAAGGGTTGGGCCACCACATTACAAAAGAGGCTCTGGTAGACCAAAAAAACTGAGGAGGAGGCAACCTGATGAGGAACAACCACCTAATGCTACGAAACTGAAGAGGGTTGGGACATCATATAGATGCACAAATGTGACCAATTTGGGCACAATAGCAGAGGATGCAAGAGCACAGAGATCAATCCAACTTAACAAGCCAGAAAGGTAATCCTATTCATATATTCCTAATGTACATCTACTTGGTGAACAGTGACTAATTTAAATGCATGTTGAATTGTTGTTGTAGAGAAAACCAAAGAAAGTAACTGAACCAGTGCAACCTGCTGAACCAGAGCAAGCAAGTCAGCCACTTTAGCCCATTGATCCACAACAGCCTACTGCTCCAGTGCAACCTGCTGCTCCAATGCAACCTGCTGCTCAAATACAACCTGCTGCTCCAATAAAACCTGCTCCGGTGCAACCAAATGCTTCTGCTTCTGCTTCTGTGCCCAAAAAAATGGATACACCTAAAGTGGCAAAGAGATTGAAACTTCCTTTAAAGTGGCAAAGATTTAGCACAAGAATTAGGAGGACTATATTACCTTATACAGGTCCTGGTAGTGACCCAACCAAACCTCTGGTGGTTGAGGATAATGAACAAAGCAGCCACAATGGGGAGCTGACACAAGAGAATATGGAATGAATGCTGTTTGGGAGTTATGTTTTTTGCTTTAGGGTATTAAGACCAATACTATTATGGTATTTTGCACTAAATGAATGTTGTTGAGGATTATGTATTTTGGTATTAAGACTCAAGACTATTCTGTGTAACAGGTTCCAATGTTTGGTATTTTGTACTAAGTTAATAATGAATTATGGTGTGTTATGTAATCTATTTTGCTATTTAGGTATTTCAGTTTCGATTCATGTTCCAATTAAATTAATCAATTATGCAGCAACTTCATTGAATTGGTAAATAGAATTGTTGCAACAGAATTAGTTCATAAACATAACACTTCATTGATAGATAACATTCACCTTACAAACATACATGTCCATAACATAAACAACTTCACTTTTTTTGACAAGAACATAAGAAACTTCCTAAACATAATTGGATTGGTAACTAAATCCCTCCTAAACCAACCCAAATTTCTGATATGCTACATACACAATTACTAAAATTAGAATCCCTTGCAGCCACTTCATCTTCTTCCTCTCATCTAACATCTTCAGCTTCAATTTCGAAATTTTCTTTGACTCCCAATCCTTGAATATGTCACCACATTTGCATTGACAACATATTGTTGTTGTTGCTGCTGCATCTACATGTTTAGTGTTTTCTGGAATTGACTGAGAAGCTGTCACTGACATCATGGGAATTGTATCAACATCTAGTTGATCATCCCAAACAAACAACTTGCAGCTTGTTGTTCTAACCTGCACACAATCAAATAATAAAGCTTCGATTCAGAATAAAAAAGGGAAGAGAAGGAAAAAAAAACCTCAATCTTACTTACCCCACAATTAACACACTTCCAGTATCTCCTTTGTGGGTTTTCAGCTGTTTTTGAGATCCATAATCGCATGGCATCTCCACATCCACAAACCGGGAGTATCCCTAGCCCTTGCCTTGAAGTAGCATTCGAAGATGACTTGCTTGTTGCCATTGCAGAAGAAACAACAACGAACAGAAGAACAGAGAGAGAAGAGCGAACAAAGAAGAAGGATAGAGAAGAACGAACACAGAAGAAGAATAGAGAAGAACAATAGAGAAAGAGAGAAAGAGGATGATGATAGTGTTTCAGAGAAAGAGGAATGAAGGGGATGATGATATAAGTCCTTATTTTCCAACCTGGCATCCCTATTGGCAGCCGCGTCATCATCCATTAACGGTGTTAGCCTAAAACTAACAGCAAGGACCAAACTAGAAGCGTTTAGTATTTGCAATGACAGTTTTAATTATTTTTTTTGCAGGGACGAAAGTGAATTATTGTGATATTTGCAGGGAGCAAACGTACATTTAAGCCAACATAGTATGTAGTATAACATCCCCTTACAAAACGTAAAAGCTAGAAAATAGATTATGAAACTAAAATTTACCCCCTTGGGTATTGGTGAACTGCAAATATCATGAAAAATTGCATGGGTATTAAACCATGAATTTGTCAATTTATAATACATCTTTAAAATGTAATTTATTTCAAAATTTCCATCTTTTAGACCGATCAATGTCAAAGATTATATTATTGCTTGAGTGGCGGGACTGATTTTTACTTTTAAGTGATTATTCCTAATAGAAATTAAATTTAGACTTTTACATTGCTTGATCTTGAGGCTTATTTACTTTTACTTTTTCTATTGTACAAACAACACAGTGTTTAATATTCTACTTTTTTTTGGGTGTGTTTAATATTCTCTTCTTTTTTTTTTATAAATTAGGGTATCTACCGCCGAACGCAGTAACTAATCCCCTTGTTGGATTGGAGACACCTCGAAGGGTGGGACAGCTGGTCCAGAGATTTAAAACTGCTCAGTGCCCAAGGCTAGGATCGAACCCTCAATACTTGATTAAGGGATGATGAGCTCCGACCGCTCGACTACACCTGTATTAATATTCTCTTTTGATGCACCTCAACCAATGAAAGAGAATGTTTTGGATAATGTTTAAAAATAATTTTTGGGGAACCAGATCGTGTGCCGTCAGGATAGTCACTCTCTCCTCATGATTTTTTTTATAATTTTTTAAGATAAAATAAATTAAGGGTTGAGATTGCAGGAAAAGTTGATCTAAAGGCTATCACTTAAACTGACTGCACAAATTGTTGATTGCACTGGATCGTGGTCCAAATTTTGGCTAGAATGTGATTTTGAACGGGTGTTCAACCTTTTACTTCGAATGCTATAGTTGTTTAAAATGGCGGACCAGGACCCCGGGTCAGGGGTGTCAAATTTTTTAAGGCTAAGGTCAAATGAGAACAAAACATGGTCTATTAGCGTAATTTAAAATTTTTAGAGGGTTCAAAAACAAAATTTCAGGGGGTTTGGGTTATTTATATAGGGTGATAAGTGCAATTTTTTTTAGGGGGTTCAACTGAACCCCCTCAGCTCTATGTGGGTCCGCCACTGGTTCTTTCGAAGCTAGGTATTAGGGGTGGACAGCGGTTGGGTTCGGTTGGATTCGAACCCAATAACCCCCATCCGGCCCAATCCACGGTTGAAACATACAGGCCCAATTATGACCATTTCAAAAAACGGGTTGTGCGGGTTCAGTTTGGCGGATATTAGCAGGTCCACAGGTGGATAAGAACGGGTTGGGCCTTCAATGGCCCAATTCTTGTTTTTAGTCTGATTTTAAAAAAAAAACTTTTTCAAACAGAATCAAACTGCAAACCAGTTTTTTTAAATGCTTTTTTTTAAAAGATTTTTCATAACATCAATGGCTTTTTTATGATTCATATTTAAAACACTATCATAATTCACAACAATAACATTCTACCCTATTCAAATAGACTCATTCATTATCAGTTCAAAGCACACATATCATCACAGGCCATACAACACAAGCCCAATTGAAACTAAAACATTTAGAGTTTACTGCTGCTGCCATTTAAGTTTAAACAAACAAGCAGTAACCGATTTAACAATACAGGCTCAATATCAACCAATTTAACTGACACCAAACTAAATTTACTAATTGTGTTCCAACTTCCAACTAGTAAATTATAGTCTAATTTACAATTTACACCCATGCAAGGGGAATTTCAAGCTTCTTCAAGAAGCTAAGAAGATCAAGAGTGGTATCCATTTGAACCTACACAAAAAACAACAAATTTCAGACATACTAAGATGATAAGCCAGAGGTTAAGGTTATCAAAAGTTTTCATGACATTTACATCATAAATCTGCATGTTACTCTTGACAAGCAGTATTCTAAATTTGCATTTTGCTCTTGGCCAGCAGCATACCAAATCTGCATATAATTTAGATGATTAATTTTCATGACATTTGCATATAAAGTTTTCATGGCAGAATCTCTTTTACCAAATCTGCATATTAAGTTTTCATGACATTTGCATATACCAGGATAACAGATGTAAAGTTTACAATTTACCATTTTTTATACCATTTACTAGTGGTGGACAGTTTACCATTTACTATATCAGTTTATTAATTTATAACCATATCAGTTTACCATATTCAATTGACCTATCAATTTACCATATCAGTTTTAAGCAGGAGCAGACTTCAATCTGATTTGTATGGAAGCCTCTTTTTAATCTTGACCATGGTCCTAAGTTCCAACAAAATGAACTTAATTTTTGAAACAAAAACAGCCACAAACAGAGTAATTAAAATATAAAACAGAATGCAAGAATCTATTAGAGAGTATTTAGGAAACCATTACCTTCATCCATACCCAAAACAACAATTCCCTTGCATGAAGTTGGATCATTGGACCATGTACTAAGTCATGAAAGACTCCAAAAGAACAAACGGTGTTGCAATATAGTTGAGATGTGAGGCATGTGACTCCAAAATTGCAAAATATCCCAAAACTACAAATGATAAGAATTATAACTGTTAATACATTCAGAAAAAATGAAGCAAAAATTAAGTTAATGGTGTAATAGAGCCTAACTGAAATTCTTCTCAGTTATTGCCAATATTAATTGGCTGTGACTGAGATGATGAGATAGTTCCAGCAGCTTCATCACCCACAGAAACCCCTCCTTGAAATTCTACAGAATATAATAAACAAAGATTAAGTTATAAATGGAGCAAAGCAAATATAATCTAATGAAATGATCCCAAGCTTCAGAAGTTGTCCTCTTTTTGTTTGCATTTGGCTTCCTTTTCTTTTCAAGCGATGGTTTAGGAGGAATTACAGCTGCTGGTTGCCCAGTAGCAGCTTCAGGGGGGTTTTGACCAGCCATTGCTGAAACTCAATAGCATACAATTAAAACATTGTTAATAAACCATACAATAAATCTATCTATAAAGCAGACACCTAACAAGAATACAAATCTATAGAGCATATAAACATATAAATAGAAAACAAAATACAAAAAATCACATAGCATATAAACATATAAATATATCTTTAAAGCATATAAACATAACTGAAAACCAATGAATCCCTAAACCCTAAAATAGAATACAAAAAAAATCTTAAGGAACTCAGAAGAACATATAAACAATCTTTACAAGCATATAAACAGAATACAAAAGAAACTCAGAAGAATTCGAAAATATAAACATCATATATGAAACCCTAAAATTTCAAAAGGAACTCAGATTCCTAAAATTTTCAAAACCCTAAAACAGAGTAGACAAAGGGAACTCAGAAACCATTGTAAACCAACAATTTTGCAATCCGAATCACAAAAAAAAAACGAATCTTGAACCTAAACAAAAACGAAAAACGAATCTTGAAACCCAAAATCACTAAAAACGAAAAAAAAGTTAAACCCCATGTTTGCAATCCGAATCACAAAAAAACGAACCAAAGAAAATAGGTAATATCCATCTTGTAAAGAACTAGCAGATGATGGGAAGAAGATAAATCTGAGAACGAAAGCTTACCACTTGGAAGATGACGAAAGTTACTCTGAGAACTACCAGATTAACGAAAGCTTAAACTGAACCAAATGAAGAGGACAAAAATAGTGATTGAGAAGCTCCTTTGCTCTGTGAGCAAGTTGCAATGAGGATTTCGTTGGAGTTACAGTGATGGTTTCGTGGGAGAGGGGAGGTTCGCTGCTAGGGTTTCGTGGGAAAGGGAGAGGGTGTTGCGGCTGCTAGGGTTCATTTTTTGTTGAGAGTGAAATGTGAGATTTCGTGGAGTGAAGAGTATATGAACTGAAAAGTTAACACGACACGTTTAGTAAGTGTATTAACCGGTCGGGTTCGGTTTGCGTTGGATCTGATAGAGCCCACCGCCTCCGACCATTTCAGGCCGTGTTTAACCATTTTGGGCCTCCAGCTATCCGAATTTGGCCCAAAACCGAACCGACAACATTATTTTTTTTTGGGTTTCGGTCGGGTTATGCGGGTTCGCCCAATTTGTCCACCCCTACTAGGTATCAGCATGAGAGATTGTTTCATTGTCACTTCAATAATATCTTTTCATTTTTTTTTCATCTTTGTTGTTAGGGTAGTACTTGTGCATATAAATTTGTCTCTTATGGTATTTTTACTCGGGAGTTGTTTGGTGGGATCTAATCCTAAATTTACCGTTGAGGTTTTCTTTAAATAAGCCTTACTCTAATAGGTGATGTTTTCCTTATTTTAGGTTTAAATAAGTTTTATCACTTGAATTTTGGCTTTGCTCCCTTTTGCTCTGTATGTATGCTTATCTATTTTATTAGTAAAATCATGGTGTGTTGAAAATAGATGTTGTGGTGCTAACAAAGTAAGAATTATCTTATTTGTTATGATGTTTTTGCATCATTGCATGCCATTTTGAGGAGAAAAAAGCTATTGGAAATTCATCAAGTTAGGGATAGATGAAGTTTTAGACAACTGATAGAGTAAAGAAATGTTACAAGTGGTTTATGATGGGTTGTTGTTTGAAAATCGTTTGAAATTTCAATGGTGGTCGGCGATATATACTCCTAAAAAGTTATGAATTTCCATATTTTTATTGCATGATTATTATGGTTACAAATTTTTGTTGGGTGTGTTAGTACAAGCACAGGCCATTCACAGTCATGCTTCCGAACTAGTTTTTTGCAATAAAAAACAGATACCTTATTGTTAACACCCAAAAATAACTGAGTCGTAGACTGAGGGCCGAGTGAAGATAGGGAGTGGAATTGAAGTGCTGAGGCAGGCCACCAGACAAAGATTTAAGAGATAATTTCCAAAGAGAAGAATCAAGGGAAGCCCTCGGGGCATACCACAAGACAACTCCCCGAGGAAGGGGTTAGCCCGAGGAGCAATAAGCAAGGCCGAGGGAGAGCAAAGCCTCAACCTATAGAGTGCCACGGCCGAGGTGGGCTCGGGTGCCTAAGTTACTTCCTGAGGACGAAGGCTAGCTGAGCAAGCCAAGTGGCTGAGGTAAGGCAGGCTTGCTTGGAAGGCAAGTAAGAGGATGCACGAAGACAGAACGTGGGAGAAGTTGAAAGATCAAGCGAAGGAGCGAGGCATTGAAAAGCGGAGTGAGGGAGTTCACCCCACTAACCGTGCTAGTGAGATCGTGGGTGGTTACTCCGCCTCTTTAGGGCTTAGGAACGGTGATAATCGTTGATCTTAGATTGCTCCAATTGTAGGCAAATGTTGGCTATGGTAGTGGCCGACGAGGGCCTATGTATATAAATAGAAGAGCAATTGTACAGAATACACACATCAATCAATCAAAAAACTCTACATTTATTTCATCTATCTCTTTTATCGCACTTTATCTTTATTTTTATGCATTAGCCAGTAGTATAATCCAACCCTCGTGTCCCATTCACTCAACCTGGCTCTTTCTAGAGGAGTCAGGATACCCACAGTCAAGGAGTAGAGTTCCCTCCTTGGCGCAATTGCTTGAAGAACAGAGGAATCAAAAACCTTCCCAAACCTCTAGCCGAATCCACGGCTAGGACCTAAGAGTTTGACGAAGAACAACAAATTAGCACGCTCGATGGGACAGGAATGGGTGAACAGACCATTGCGTTTGATTCGCCTGGACTGGATTATCATTGGCGTATGCACTTATGCTCTGCCAAAGGAAAAATCATGGAGCCAGTAGGTGTTTCGGGGAATAATGCTGCAACGGTTACTGCTGAATCGAATGAACCACCTCACCAAGAGGAGGAACCCGTAATCATGACCACATCATTCATTCGGCAACAGATAGACATGGAGATACATGACATAATGTACCAAGTGTCTCAACAATTGGCTGACATAGTTAAACATATGGTGCATAACGAGGTGCAACAGGCCAAGGAATTGGAACAAAGACATGCAACGCAAGGCAGCAACGCTACTAACCCCATTTTCTCCGGCCAGCCACAGGGAGGACATCCTACTTCTCTGGGAGGCACGCATCAGTCCCTACCATACACCAACCCCATTGGACCTCAACAGGCATCCTCCTATACTTCTATGGGAGGCATGCATCAGTGTTCACCGAGTGGGGTTTGACTGGGCCTCAGCAGGCGTTCTCTCATCAGGTATGCCCTACTCCTGTGATTCCTCAGTCTGGTACTTTTTCCACTGCCAACACTGGGGGGAAGTTTATGGCGAATGTCACTAATATGGCTTCTCTTC
Organism: Astragalus membranaceus; assembly: GCA_039519185.1. NCBI lineage: Eukaryota > Viridiplantae > Streptophyta > Magnoliopsida > Fabales > Fabaceae > Astragalus > Astragalus membranaceus. The sequence continues at coordinate 16,618,984 of CM076850.1, forward strand.
AACAGGGACAAGTGCAATTGGCCAGAAGGCCGCCCGAGGCAGTAGGCTCAGTGGGTTTTCCGCAAGGACCATCCTATGGATGTTCTGTCGCGGCTAACTACCCGGCCTACGCAGGGGGGCAAGCCTTCACCCCTGACTTTGCCCATTCTCCGGGGATGATGGTAAGTCTACATGGAGCACGTCGGCCGATTCACGTTCTAATGTGGGGAAGGAAACCAGAATGAGTTCCATAAGTTGCAGTCGTTCCCTTTGTCTTTGACATGGATGACCTTCTCATTGTATTCTTCTCTCCCACCTAATTCTATACAGACCTGGGCAGACATGGAAAGGTGATTCCATGACAGATATTATTGGCCACAGCCTGAAGTTACGGCTGCCGATCTCATGAACTTACGGCAGAAGGTGGATGAGGCTGTGACAGACTTCATTGAAAGATTCAGAAAGATGGCCGAAAAGTGCTCAGTACCCTTTCCAGAATCGCAACTTACTTCCATGGCCATCTCTGGAATGCACCCGCAATTGAAGGAAAAGCTTGTGGGACAAGCCTGTAGTGACCTCAGTGGCTTGGCTTTCGGGGCAATCCAGATTGAACAATTCATACAAGAGAAAGAAAGGAAGAGAGTTACTAGGGGTTGAGGGCCTCAGTTTATGACGAATCAGCCTATTACACAGCAGATATTTTGGTAGCTGAGATAGTCAAAGGTAAAACATACCTCTGTCCTGCTCTTAAACCTACCAAGGGAAAGGAGAAGGACGAGGCAAAGAACAAGGTTGAGTACTCCTTTGACATCTCTAATGCTGGTCAAATATTTGATTATCTCCTCAAAGATAAACAGATTAAGCTCCTCGACGGCCATAAGATACCCCCTCCTGAAGAAATAAAAGGGAAGAGGTACTGCAAGTGGCACAATTCATTCAATCATGCTACTTCGAATTGCATTATCTTCCGCCGAGAAATCCAAGAGACCATAAAAAGGGGGATGTTCAGAATGGCCGACAAAGGGACACAGGAGATGAGTATTGATACTAATCCCTTCCCCAATATGAACATCAGCATGGTCTCCTTCTCATGGAGCGACCGAGGGAAAGGAAAGAAGAAGTACATATGGGTTCCCAAGCAGGAGGCTCCCCCAGAAAAGAAGGTATCTGTCTTCGACCGATTGGGGTCACCCCTAGAGGATTTACGGTGGCAAATCGTATGGTGCTGTTGCAAGAAAATTTGCAACTAGGAGGACCGAGCCAGCCTCAAGGAACCCAAAAGAAACTCCCAAATCCAGGAAGGCTTGTTCAGGATCTCAGAGAGCTACATCTATCCAAGCTTAACCCTGGGAGGAGTGCACCTCAGACCAGAGATAAGAGAGAAAGACTCCAGTGTGTCTCGCCTGGGGGGCATGGTAGGCCAGCCGAGGATCCCATTGGGCAAGCCACCATGCCAAACCTAGGCAAAGAATCTCATCCCAGTGAGAGGAAAGAAGGGTAGCAAAGGTCACCGAGGCCCAAGGCTCGACATCAGTGGATATTACTGTACTGAACGACTGTGAATTAAGGGCTGTCAGAACAGTGAAACCACCATTAGAAGTGCCACAGGGCCAATGGATGATGCTGGCAGCAGTGGAAACACCAGCCCCTGGGGTTGCCTCCAGATCTCGTTCGCAGAAGAGGAGGCAACAAAGGGCGAGGGCTTATAACAGAATGAGGGATGTTGACCAAGTGACTTCAAACACAAGAGGGGGGGTGAATTGTGAAATTAAAAATAGCGATTAAAAGATAAAGTATTTAAAATAAAGCGCTTAAGAAAATGTTTTGATTAGAATAAGAGCGATAAGGCAATAAAAATAACTTGCAAGGAAAATAAAAGAGATGAAGGAAAAGAAGAAGACACGCAGAGATTTTATCCTAGTTTGGCCACTCCTGAGGCCTACGTCTAGTCCCCAAGGAAAACTCCAAGGGATTTTAATCAATCACTAGCTTTTAGGACAGGTTCAGCTAGAAACCTTTACAACCAAAGAGCTTACAGTACCGGGATATCACCTCCCTATGTAAAAGACCTTCAAAACCAAGAGATGTCACCTCTCTTGAAGAACTTGGGATCACACCCAACAATAAGAAATACAAAATATTTTGATAACACACTCAATAGTGTGAATAGAACAAATTGAAGCACAGTAATACAACTCAAACTATATGGAATATAAAGCTCTCCAATAAAGATTTTAGCAAGTGTAAGAAGAGTGACAGTGATGAGAAGAATGATAGAGTTTCAGATGCAAGAATGAGTTGTGTTGAGAGTGAAATGTGAAGCCTCTATTTATAGGCTATGAGAAAAATATAGCCGTTGAAATAATTATGGAGATGATAGAATCGATTAAGTGCCTGGCTTGCCTAAGAATGATAATCGATTGTTTGCCTAACTAGATCTAGGATGAGAAATCGATTATGTGTTTGTTTGAAAATAGATGAAATCGATTTTGTGCTTCCTTAAAAGATAAAAATCGATTATGTGCTTCCTTAACATAAAGATAAAATCGATTGTGTGCTTGAGTATGTTTAATAGGAAAATCGATTCTTGCTTGTTTAGAAAGAGATGCAAATCGATTGTATACTTAGTAAAAACAATAGGAATCGACTCTTTGCTTTGAAAACCCTTGTCAATCGATTTTATACTTGGTAAAATCGATTATGCACTTTCACATTTAATTAGAAATCGATTTTAATGGTTTTTCAAAAATGCTTTTTGTGTTTACGTGTGCATGCATGCATTTTGAAAATCATGGGACTTTGAGAGATGAGCTTTATTTCCACTTACACAAATATCCTAAACACACACAATAAACAACTCTTGACTTGAAAGCTTGATCTCATTTTCCGCTTTTTGCAATCTTGACCTTTTTGAACTTCTTTTGTCAATCATCAAAACCAGATTATTCCTGTCAAGGTATATATTCACAAGGGAGACGCTTCAGATGCTCACCTCGGCCAAAGAAAGGAATGCCCAGACCATCCCCGCTGCCGCGGTGGCTACGGCTTTGGAACAGGCCTTCCCAAAATCGGCCGAAGAAACAACTCCAAAGTAGCAAACCCCCGATGTAAATGGCCCTAGTGCACCCAATGAAACGACAGAAGCACTCAATGTCGTGATAGGGATGATGGATGCACCTCATAGCCCGCTGACTGAGGCAGTGATAGAATGCTTGTATGGGCCTAACAACCCCAGACCACCTCAGCCAGTTAATGCACCCCAAGTTGAAGGGGCTTTGACAGAAGAATAGCTGGCCGAGGACGACCTCTTGGGGGAAGATGAGGAAAACCCCTTTGGCCCATTGAACTCTGATGGAGACTCCTTGACAGGGTCAATCCTTGGCGACATCATGGACGAGAACGATGGGGAATGTTATGCTGACATAGAGATGGTGAGCCTTCTTCCACTAGAATTCTGGGGCAATAAAGATCAACCACGGGCTCTCGAGGGAGATGTCTTCGCTGAGGAGGCCGAATGGGCTGCCTTGACAAAGCCTGAGGGAGCAATTACAGAAGGAATGTTGTTTGAAAAACCCACAGCAGACATGACTAGACACCTGAAGCCATTATATATCAAAGCTCATCTGAATGGGAAGCTGTTTAATTGTGTCTTCGTGGATGGCGGTGTTGTGCTGAATATCATGCCATTAGCCACTATGAAGAAGCCGGAGAAGAACGCCGAGGACCTCATCCCAACCACTATAACCATAACCAGTTTCATGGGCCACTCATCCCACGCTTTGGGAGTGTTGGTAGCCGATGTAACAGTTGGGAGCAAGGTAACTCGCTCGGCCTTCTTTGTTATAGAAGGAAAGCCCTCATATGTTGTGATCCTGGGAAGAGATTGAATCCATACCAGTGAATGTGTCCCCTCTACCCTACATCAGAAGTTAATGATATGGATAGGGGATCAAGTGGAAATAGTGGAGGCAGACCCTAATCCATTCCCTGTAGAGGTAAAGATGTTTGAGGCCGTCTTCTACTCCCCTCATTTTTGCATCATATTTCCATCCCAGGGGATTATGAGTAAGGTGGCATAGAGTCATGTGACTGGACCAAAAGAGGTTTTGAATTCAAGATGTTGGCCGACCCATGGCCTAGCAATAAGGATAATGATTAATCTCCCACCAGAGGTACAGAGCCTACTGGATCAGTTGCACCTATTCCAGATTGAATCCAGCATTGAAGAGGCTATGTTTGGTGCAGTAGATGAAGAGCACAAACTTGAGGAACACTTCTGCCGAGAGGATTCAGATGACTCCCTCGACAAGACGTTGGCCGAGCCTCCTCACCTGGAGCCCATCCAGAGGAAGATGCCCACTTTTGAAGCGCAAGACCCTCTGTTGGAGGTGAACCTGGGAAGCGAAAAAGAGCCAATGATGACCAAGGTCAGTGGTAAATTATAACCTCAACAACGAGATCAAATGGTGGCTCTAATAAGGGACTACCGTGACTGTTTTGCGTGGGACTACCATGAGATGCTAGGCCTTGATAGAACATTGGTAGAGCAACTGACGTTGGTTAAATGTCTTTAAACAACCTTTCATTCATATCAACCCTTGAGTTCTATTCGTACACCATGTCTGTACCTACGAATCTACTTATTTCAGTTGGTTATTCGTACATCATGTCTGTACCTACGAATCTACTCATAACGTTATATTAATAATACTAAAGAGGGGGGACTCCCTCCCCGATGGTTTCTTCCCCTCTCCTCTCAGCGCTCCTCCGCCTCTGCTGTCGCAACCTCTTCTCCACCGATCGCGTGGGTTGAGACTGTCCCGCGGCGCCGCCTTCCTCTACGCTGCTGTCCCGCGGCTTCGATTTGGATTGTTCTCTACTCCGCGCTCGTTCTCTGATCCTGCATTCTCTGTGGATCTGGTTGTTCGCGATTCTCTGCATTCCTCTGCGCTGCGATTCTCTGTTCGCATCGTGGACTGGATCTCTGCATCGTTCACTGCCCCGCGGCGCCACCCTCTCTGCTGGTCTACCCGTTCTGATCCTGCGATTGTTCACGGTTCCTCTACGCCGTTTAAAGTAGCTTCCCCGCGGCGTTGTTGGTTTGGATCTGCCTTTTTTGGGGGATCTACGCGCCTTAGGAGGTTCATGGTGTGCCTCTGTTTCGCGGTGCCTTGCTGTTTTGAATCGCGAAGGGGTCTGTGTACTGATCGCGATGGTGGCTGGTAGTTCGATCTTGTTCCTCGGTCACGGTTCCATCCTGATGCAGCTTCCTTGTCCCTCGTTCGTTGATCCCTGCTATTCGTCGATGATTTGCTCATCGTCGCTTGAAGTCATACTTGGTTGTGTCACAGTGTTGGCTGGTGGCACAACACCGTGGTGGTAGCTAGATTCGACGACCTCGGTCAAGCTCGATCGTGTCGCGGTGTTGGCCGGTGGCACGGCTTCGCGGTGGTGACTGGTGTTTCGGCGCCGGGAGTCAGGAGGTGTGCTGATACGGTGGGTGCTGATTAGGTGGGTTTTCTTTCAGATTTGGTTAGATTCCGGGTGTGGTGGGTGGTTGCTGATGCGTTGCCATTGTTCCTTTTGCTTCTGAGGCCCTTCCCAATCCCCGGGCCTCCTCCTTTAACCTCGATCTTTGGAAGTGAGCTTAATGTGAGGATATTGAGGTGGTGCAGGGTGCTTGGCGCGTGAGTTCAGTGGGCGATGGATGATGGTTGTGTTTCGGAATTGGGTCCATTGGTCGACAGCTTGCAGTTAGCAGTTCTCTTCGTCGGGCTCCCCCTTTTGCCTTCAACTTCGGAGCCCCTTCCCAATCGTCTCCAGGTCTCCACCTCTAAACCTCGATCTTTGGGAGTGTGCTTAATGTGAGGATAGTGAGGTGGTGCAGGGAGTGGGGTTGATGTGGGTGTTCAGTAGGCGGTGGGTGGAGTATGTGGGGGTTCATCGGGTGTTGACCTGCTTTCTTCTTTGGGTTGTCCTGGTCGCCGTAGAATTTCTTTTCTTAGAGTTTTTTGGTTGTTTATTTTAGGAGCCGTTTTAGGCTTTCAATTATTGTCATCATTGCCAAGGGTTTTGGTCTAGTCCCCCCTTGTGGTTTGTCTTGTTTTCTTTTTACTTTTAATAAATTCAGGCTTGCTGCCTGTTTGTTTAAAAAAAAGGTTCAAAAATGAAGCCGCCACCAAAGTTTAGTTTAAGGGCAAACATTGGAAAATGAAGGTATTAGCACCCCACGACATCCTTCCTAATGAAGGTTACCTGCTAACTAGTTGTAGGAAAGAATATTAATTTCGAAAATGTTTATTTTTACCCTTTTATTGTGAATTTAAAAGAAAGAAGGAAATTGATATTTTATTTAAGAAAATGATTATTTAGGAAAAGACTAAAAAATGGTTTTTTATTAGTGCAATTGACAGAGGTCGGCCGCCCTCTGCTCCTACGTATCTCTTGGTAGAGAATCAAATCACACGTAGTTCTTAGTAGAAAATTTTGTTTGTTGGTGTATTTTATTTAGGGACTTTAGGACTCCTGAGTGATCAGTTCATTTGTCCTAAAATGATGACAAACCCAACCGTACAGTCGTCTTAGTCCCCTACTTTGTGAAAATGGATTTTTTAAAGTTTGGAAGATAGTTTGATGTGTGGTGGTTTGATTTTGTTTGAATAGGGGTTTTAGGACTCTTGATCCGTACGGTTCATTCGTCCTAAAACGGTGGCTAACCCGGCCGTACGGCCGACTTAATCCCCTATTTTAAAAATTTGATTTGTGGAAAGAAATGTGTTTGTATTTTGATTTAGAAATTGTTTGTTTTAAATAGGGATTTTAGGACATGATCCGTAACGGTTCATTAGTGACCTAAAAAGCTGACTAACCCGACTGTACAGTTGACTTAGTCCCCTATTTATATTTTTTGAAGGTGAAATATTTATCTATTTATTTTTATAGGTTTTTTTGTAAAAGAAATTAATGAAAAACGAAAAGAGAGGGTGCAATAGTAAAATGGGGTGCAGTTTGCAGAAAGGGAGTTGTATTGTTGAAACTGAGTGCGAAAAGCAGAAGCCCAGCTTGTGGACTGGTCCACGAATTCATGGGCTTTTCAGGGGGGAGGCGTGATACAAAAAACGAGTGGTGTAAATTGTAATCTGATATATTAAAAATAAAAAAATTAAAAATAAAATAAAATGGGAGGGGGTATAAAAGGGAAAATTAGGATTTTTGGTGACCTAATTTCCTTCCCTTCGTTTGCTGCGCCGCAGCCATACTCTAGGGAGATAGAGTGATTCTGCGAACTTGAGAGAGAGAGAAAGAAAGGGAATTCGGAGAAAGAGAGGGAGCGCTTTCGGTGCTGAGAGGGGGAGAAGAAGATCGCGAAGAGGGAGAGGGTGAGAGTGAGAGTTCCGGCGAGAGATGATTTCGGAGAGAGAGACAGCATCCGCGAAGACTGAGAGAGGGAAAGAAGAAGAACGGAGATCGGGAGGAAGAAGGAGGACGACGCGAAGGGAAAGAGAGAGGGATGAGGACGCCGATGGTCACCGGAACGGCGTGGGAAGCGATGACGATAGCCTGTCGTTCCTTGGCCGACGGAGATAGTGGCTGCGATGGTGCTGACGGCGGAGACGGAGATGCGAAGGGATGGGTTTATGACAACTCCGGTGGAGGTTTCACGGCGGCGTGGAGTTGACGATGGCGACGGTGTGTCAAACGACAACAACAGTGCACTTTGAGGGGGGGACGACCACCGTCTACGGTGGTCGGAATTGGTACGGCTGACTCGTTTTTTTTCTTTTTTTTCTATGTTTTTGATCTTTGCTTCATCTCTGCACCCCTTTTTTTTACACTGATTTACAAAAAAATTTAGAACCCTAATTCCTAAAGAACTAATTACTTAATTTTTGGTCAAATTAAATCTAAACCTAATTTTTCTAACTACAAAGAAGCTGATTGTCATACCCTGGTTATTCCATTCACGATACAAATTAATTTTTCTAAACCTAAAATTAAATTAAAAATCTAGTTAGTTCCTAAATTCCTAACATCTAGGAAACCAAAGCATATAAAGAAACAATACAGATTACACTGACGTGTTGCTATATGTACAAATTATGAACATCTAAAGAGACTAAAGCATTACGGATTAAACCTCTACATCTACATGTTTTTTTTGTATTTTCGGATTTTACATAATAAGTAGAAAATACCAACCTGTATTCCAGCTTCTAGACTTCTCACTATTATTGCCTGTTGCCGTTAACCACTGCCACTATTATCCTGGCTGCTTCTGCTCCTGCTACTTCTGTTTCTGGATTTTTAGTGTTTTGTGATTAGGGTTTCAATGTGAAAACCCTAATCTTCTGATTCTGAAATTCAGTATTTTTGTGTGTATTTTTGGATCTGATTTTCTGTGTGATTTCCGTGTGATTTTTGGGTGCCTTTTCTGTGTGTATTAGGCTTGTTTTTATAGGCAGAAATTTGGGTTTCTGATCCTTCTCCATTTTTCTTTCCTTTTTTGCAGGTTTTGGGCTTGGGTTGGAGAAGGTGGATGCTTGGTGAGCAAGGAAAGGAGCTAGGGTTCGGCTGCTGCCTTTTTCTCGTTTTTGTAATTTTTGTAATTTTCCTTTTTCTATATTTTTTGTATTTTTTTGGATTTTTGGATTATTGTAAATTAAATATTATTTTTGTAATATATATTTTTTATTTTCTGAATTTATTATCATTTTTATGTCTTTTGAGTTGAAGGACTAAATTGGGCCCAAAATATTAGACATAAGCCCACTTATAAAAAATATGGCCCAACAAGCTAGATGTAGGCCCAAATAGATAAATGGCCCAAAACATTAGACACAGTCCCACTTATTAAAAAAACTGGCCCAAAGATGTCAAGTATAGGCCCAATTAGAGAACTACCAAATCCAGGCCCAAAATGCTGGACCTAGGCCCAATTGGACAAGCTGGTCCAAATTAAGACAGTGTTCGCAATACCGTTTTCGTAATGATATTCCTTGGGACTTATGACACGCTGACTAAGTAAAAAGACCATAATAGGAAAGAGAGTGGACAAAATTGGGGTATAACAGCTGCCCCTCTTTATTTATATTTTACTAGAAAAGGTGAATGGTTTTCCGATTTTCGTAGTAGAAATAAAAATAAAGATAGAATAGACTCTAATTTTGTCCGTTTAGGGGGAAGATGAGTTAGGGAATAAAAGGGGCGATTAACACTTGGCGTGTTAACCGAGAACAATAAAGAAATGATTAATGGGGATCTGGAGGAGCACTGGGGCTCTAAAAGAGCATTTGGGCTTTAAGGGAGCACTGGGGCTCCAAAGGGTTGCCTAAACCCTGGAGGACCATTTGGGGTCCGAAGGTGCACTGGGGCTTTGAAGGACCACTGGGGGTCCAAAAGAGCACAAACTAGCAATGGTACTAGTAAAATGGTATGCTCGGGGGTGGCCTTTTTCGAGCGGCCGGAGGGGCAAGATCAGGTCGTTGACCTAATTTGCTCACCTCCAAGGACGTCTGCCATGTCTTAGGCTGACACAGCTAGTCTGAAGGACCTGGGGTCGGGTGATCCGTCGCGCTCAGTGGCGACATAGTGATCTTGAAGGTAGAGTTCGAAGTCGTTGCTTTGACATACTGGGTCGAACTGAACTGATGGACCTGGGGTCGGATGATCCGTCGGTTGCTCGATAACGCGACATGCGATCTGGAATGAATGACCATTGGAGGTCTAAAGGAGCGCTGGGGCTGCGAGGGACTGCTGGGGGTCTGAGACTCTGAATTGTGATATGAGACCAGTGCTTGGAGCACTGACTTTGAGGGAACAAACTATTGGGATTGACACATGGCGTACTTGCCTAGGACATACCTAATGAATGCATTTACCTGAGAAGGGAAAAGCTATCTATATTTGGCATGTCTAAAAATGCAATGAATGATGCATGCGTGCAATATGGGTATGTGAAATGATGGGATGAATGAAACGTGGCAGATGATGTGAGTTGAAGTTGGTGGAACATGGAGGTTGGCAAACAACGTATGTGAATGAAATGTGTATGATTTTTTTCTTTTGGCTTTTCTTTTTGGGCCTCTCTTTTGGCTGGTCCTTCAACTCGCAGGATTTCCGGCATGGGGCTATCAAGTGCATTCGTACCGCTAAGTCAATTGCACATGACTGAGACTTATCATTTGAGATGATCGCGCATTTATTGCTCTATTCCTGCGGTTCCTTTCTTCCTTATAGGTATTTTAATGAAAGACTATATCTCTTCTGTGATTCTCGGAAATTTCGTAATGATTGTAATGCTTTTGATTATGTCACATGTTTCACAATCCAGTATCAATTCTCACAAAACATCATTTCAAAGATAGACGGAAGTAAAAAGAAAGGAAAGTGTTTGATATTGACAATGGAGGCCAAATGTGTAGATGGCACGCCGACTTAAGATTACGTCAGGAATTTCATTGAAAGAATAAGAAAGCTGAAATACTAATCAGACTTCTCGGTAGTTGGTGTCCTTGAAGTAACGGTGCTGGCCACCCATGCTCACGACCTTGATCATCTGACTTTTGGAAGTGTTGATTGCCTCAATGTTGTTTAGTCCAACTTCCTGACCCTAATTTTTGCCTGGATTGTCCCTTTTGGATTTTCAATCCACCGGGTCGCTCTAACTTTTGCCTAGGCCGCCCTTCCGGGTTTTCAACCTAGCGAGTTTATTTTTGCTTGGCTCATCTTTCTCATTTTTCTATACTCCCTTTTTTAGGCAGCGTTCACCGGGAGTGGGAGGTCTTTCCCGTCCATTTTTTGTGAGAATTAAGGCTCTTCCAGAGAATGATTTCTTTACCACGTGAGGTCCTTTATAGTTCGAGGTCCATCTCCTACGGGAATCCTTTTGGGTATGACTTTCTTGGGCACCAAGTCTCCTTAAAATTGTTGAGGACAGACCTTCTTTTGTTAAGTTTTCTTTGTTTTTTTTCCGATATGACATAAGACAACTGTTCTTTTGTTTGGTGAGGTTTAATGGAAGTATTAATCCCATCGTACGGGGTTGCCCCTGTTGAAGTATGAACTTGATTAGGCATTTCAGATCTTTGGCCACTGCACTAACTATTGATATGGTGATTTCTCAACGCTATAGCATTAGATGCTATAGCATTGGTGACTTGATGAACAGATGTAGCTACAATGCCCTCATTACTGAACTCCTTTAATTGCATTTATTTCTTCTTTTTCTTTTCTTTTCTTTTCTTTTTTTTATATGCATTTTTGGAACAGTTCAGCATTTGTTTCGGGTAATTGCAGCTAATTACAATATACATGACCAATTGACAATACATTTGTATACTTTGTGAGCCTATTTCACTGACCGTCTACGATCCTCATACCTAGCCTTAATATAACCGATGCACCCCCAAACTTAGCTGCAAATGCTACTCTCAATTTTTAATAAAAACTTGACTAAACCTTGGTTAACCGGGACTAACTTCAGCATCAGATAGTCCTTAGCTAACTAAGTTTCTCCCTAAGTCCAGAGTTTTGTGTAGAAGCAGCAATAAGACTAGTCATTAATCAAGCAAGGCTACACTACAGTTATGCACTTAATCATCATTAAAATTAGCCCAAAAAGAACAATTTCTAATATTGCAAGGCTAGAAAAATCAACTGATCATTTCATTCAACAACATTTAACACAATAGACATGTAAGGTCCTCCCCCCAACTTAAGACCCAGCAGTGTCCCCACTGCTCATGCATACTAAAGGGAGAGGCCTATGGCTAAAACTCTACAGACTTAAAAACAACAAAAGTAAAATCCTAAATATACTGCTAGATGCAGGAACAGGCGCTATAGCATCTAACGGGTTTATTTAAAACAGGAAAACACACATTTTTTTAACAGAAGGGTTAGACTACTTCTATGCTAACCCAGATTTGGGCCTTTTGCTTGCTCTGGTGGGTACTGTGGTGGCTCTGCTGCTGGATGTCTTTGGCTTCTTCTTTGCTGGCTTCTTCTCTGCTACCACTTCAGGCGCTACAACATCAATTGCTACATGATTCTTTTCTCACTTCACAAAATTCACTCCTACACAAAAGAAGAATCAAAAACACAAAATTGTTAGTTAAAATCCATGGGTTTCCTCCCAGGAGCGCTTGCTTTAAGAGTCTTCAGCCAGACTTCCTCTTTTGTTAGAGGTCTTGAAGTTCAATGATGGTCGTGTCCCTGACCACATGTGTTCCAGAGTAGTGCTTCACCATTTGACCATTGATTTTGACTGTTCCACCAGTGGCTTCATCAAACATATACACAGAAGTTGCTGCAACATTCATTTGTTCAGCAGATGCTGTAGCAGCAGATGCTACAACCGGGTTTTCTTCAGGTTTTGGTTTTGACTATTGTGGCAGCTGGTTGGTTTCTGGTTGTTTGATTTCAGCAATTATTTGAGTGCATTTGGTTATTTTTGGTGGTGAGGGTGGTGGTATGGGCTGTTTGGGTGGTGATTGTGGGGATAAGTTTTTGTGAGGTGGGGAAACTTGTTGGTTGAGGGTTACTTTAGGGCCTGGCTCAGGCTCAATCTCCTTAGCACTCTCTTCTTTTTCTTCTGATCCATCTCTTCCTCCCTCACTCTCCTTAGAGCTCTCGTTGACATCATCCTCACCTTGTAACACGCCTTCTTCCACAAGCTTTTCTTTTTCAGTGTTGGCAAGAGCCTTGACCAAGTGGTCACCTTGCTTGTGGAAGTGTTTTTGAATAACAGAATCAAGAGACACCACAAAAGAACACTCATCAGTTCCTGCATCTGGGGACTTGAGAGCATTCATCGCATTAAACTTAATCTCTTGATCATTGACTCTCATAGTCAATTCTCCCTTCTGGACATCCATCAAAGTCCGGGCGATAGCTAGGAATGGTCTCCCAAGAATGATAGGAACCTCCTTATCTGCATCAAAATCAAGAACAACAAAATCCACAGGAAAAACAAATTTGTCAACCTTAATAAGCACATCCTCTATTATCCCCTCAGGATAGGCTATGGACCTATTTGCTAACTGAAGGGTAACTGTGGTAGGCCTCACAGTACCAATACCAAGCTGTTTAAATATGGATTTGGGCATCAAATTGATGCTTGCCCCCAAATCTTGCCCCCAAATCACATAGTGCACAGCTAGAATAAGATTTACCCATAGAACATGGTATTGTGAAACTGCCAGGATCCTTCAATTTCCTTGGGATCTTGTTCTGCATGATCATGGTGCATTCTCCAGTCATTGCTACTGTCTCAAACTCTCCTATTCTCTTCCTCTTGGTGAGCACTTCCTTCATAAATTTTGCATAGTTGAGAATTTGTTGAAGTGCTTCCAGCAAGGGAACATTGATATGGAGTTGTTTCAGCACATCCAAGAATTTACCAAATTGCTTGCTCTCATGAGCCTGCTTCAACCTTTGTGGAAAAGGAGGAGGAGGGTATTCTGTAACAAGCTTAGGTGGTGGCCCATGTGCAGTATCAGATGCTATAGCGTCTGGAGAAGTTTTTTTTTCTTTTTCTGATTTTTTATTTTTTTCATCACCTGGAACAGTTGATGGCTCTTGCAAATCTTTCCCACTTCTTAACGAAATAGCCTTAACATGCTCCTTCCCTGCTGCATGAGAAGTTGAAGCTTCAGTAGTGGAAGGTAATGATCCACTAGGCCTTTGGGTGAGAGCAGAGGCTATCTGCCCAACTTGGGTCTCAAAATTCTTTATAGAAGCTTCATGAGTTTGCAAGGTTGTCTTACAATCACTCATGAAGACTTTCAACAGAGTTTTCATAGAGTTCTCCATAGCTGAGGCAGCTTGTCTTTGATGGTTCTGAGCAGGAAATCCTGGTGGCACAGCAGGTGTATTTGAATTTGTTGCTGCAGCATTGTTACCACCCCATCTGAAGTTAGGGTGATTCTGCTAGCTAGAATTATAAGTATTTCAATAGGGATTGTTATTTTTGTTGAATCCCACGTGATTAACAGAGACAGGATTGGCTTGACATTCTTCATAGAGATGGCCTTCTCCACAATATACACAGCTAGTTGAACCTGGAGGAGCTTGTTTAATGGCAGCCACCGTTGGTTTTGCTACTGCTGTAGCGGCAGGCGCTGTAGCGTTGGAGGTGTTTATGTTTTTAATCAAGTTGGTGAGAGAGGCCACTTGTGCTGATAGAGCTGAGACTTCACTGATTTCATGGACTCCAGCTACCTTTTTCTGTTGAATTAGCCTTTCTGTTGGCCATTGATAGCTGTTTGTTGCAATGTTGTTTATCAATTCACAAACTTCATTGTAGGAGGTCTTCAGTAACACACCCCCAGAAGAAGCATCAAGCATAAGTCTGGTACTTGGGTCCAATCCATTATAAAAGGTTTCCATTTGAATGATCACTGGTATGCCTGTACTAGTCTTCTGGATCATGTATTGTGACAGAATGAGTGATTGGACCTCTACCTCCATGGATTGGACCACCACCAGGGTCATATCTACCACCTCTTGTACTACGGCCACCTCTGGAATTTGATCTTCCACCAATTGTACCTCTACCATAACCATTATGTTCTGACATGGTAGGCCTCGGTTGTTGTATTCTCTGAAGTTGTCTTAACCTTCAGAATCTTCTTTCAGGTTCTGGATCCAACTCAAATTCTGGTGGTTGGAACCCGGGCATGCGCTATAGCACCTAATGCTGTAACACCAAGAAACAACACACCAGCGTAAAATCTTCACTAATATTGCTAAAAACTTAAACAATAAAAATTAAATGCAATCCCCGGCAACGGCGCCAAAAACTTGGTGAAAATGTGATGTGCAAGTGTACACAATCGCAACAAGTAATATAAAGATAAGTAGAGATCGTACCCACATGGATTGATGTTAATTTTATAGTTTAAATCGTTAACACACTAGTGAACCAAGCAAAACATTAACAATAAGTGTTTGGACATGAAAATAATAAATATGTTGTATGAAAATAGTAATGAAAGTTCAAGAGTTTATAAAATGAGTTGGATTGCTCTTTGCTAAGTAATTTCTCAATAGTAAGACACTATAACATTAGACGCTGTAGCGTTAAAAGCTGTAGCGTTAAAAGCTGAAGCATATGATTTTGGGCCTTTCGGTCACCGACGCCAGGGTTTTGTTACAAAACTCCTATGTCTAGGTTCTAAATAAGTCCACCCCTGTATAATGAAGAACCCACAGTATTCACCTTATGAACTATTGCTCCCCTATGTCTAGAGTTAAGCACAAGTTGGTTAAATGTCTTTAAACAACCTTTCATTCATATCAACCCTTGAGTTCTATTCGTACACCATGTCTGTACCTACGAATCTACTTATTTCAGTTGGCCATTCCCAAAACAAGTTTGAAAGCATTAAGGAACAAGGGTTGAAACGCAAACATCATAACGTTATATTAATAATTCTAAAGAGTCATCACAAAGCTTAAAACAATCCAACTACTAAGTGTTTAGCTCATGATGAGCATCATCAACATAATACAAACCACAAATCTCATATTACCGAAAATGAAAAGTGGAGACACGGTTGCAAAAGATACACTTTGTGAGCTCATTCTCATGAGACGGGTAGATGACGCTATAGCACAGCTTCACAGCGTTGGAAATGATGATCTTCTCTTGAAAAATAAAAGCTTGAAGTGGAGGATTAATGGAGGAGAAGGGTGTCAAGTTTTTCTCTCCAAAAACTCTCTCACTTTCGAAATCTATGTTGTGAGGAAGAAAAAGTGAGATATCTTTGTTTATTCTCCAAAAAGTAGATGTGACATATCTCACCAACTAAAGTAATCTTCCAACAACAAGTGGACAAGTGTCCACACTAGCCAATAAAAAGCATCCGCACAGTCCTAGGCATAGGGAAGTCAGACTTTGACTTGACATAAAGTGTGAGGCTCCAAAATGTAACTTTTCTTTTTGATGTCGAGCTGGCCCACCGTCATATAGCGCTATAGCACTCACTACTGTAACACTGAACAAAGGCATTAAAATTCTCACAAAGGTACCAAATGTGCCAAATGATAACAATTTAGCTTCTAACCCTTCTTTTCTCTAAATAACTAATATTTACTAAATAAAACATGAATATTACTTGGGAACTTACATTAATTTAAGTAATAAGAGCATAAATAACTCATAAATATGAGTTATCACCACTCCCAAAGACGAGTATGGTATGCATGTCGCCGATATGCTTGTCGCCGTCGCGGCTAACAATGCCATATTGACCTTTATGGACGGTTATTCTGGGTATAACCAGATATATGTGGCCGAGGCTGACACCCATAAGACTGCCTTTAGGTGCCCTGGCGCCTTAGGTATCTATGAGTGGTTGGTAATGACTTTTGGCCTAAAAAATGCAGGGGCCGCGTACCAAAGGGCCATGAATGCTATTTTCCACGACCTCATTGGTAAAAGCATGGAGGTATACATCGATGATGTGGTAGTCAAGTCCAAGAGTTTCGAAGTCCACCTAGTGGAGCTTGAACAAGCTCTAAAACGGATGAGACTCCACAATCTCAAAATGAACCCTGCTAAGTGTGCTTTTGGCGTGTCTGCAGGCAATTTTCTAGGCTTCTTGGTACATAACCGAGGCATTAAAGTGGACAAGAACAAGGCTCGAGCTATCCTTGAGGCAAGACCCCCTAGAACCAAGAAGGAGCTGTAGAGTTTATTAGGCAAGAACAACTTCCTAAGAAGATTTAACTCCAACTCGGCCAAAAAGATGAAAGCTTTCTCACTCCTTTTGAGGATAAAGAACACTGAGGAAATGATGGGGAATCAAGCAGTAGGAGGCCTTTGACTAGATCAAGGCTACCTTAACTAATCCTCATGTCTTAGTACCTCCGCAGCCCGGGAAGCCTTTGAAGCTATATATTGCGGCCGAAGATCAAGCCATCGACTGCTTGTTAGCTCAAGATGATGATAATGACGCCGAGCGTGCTATCTATTATCTCAGCAGGGTCCTCAATGACGCTGAGACTAGATATTTTCCTATTGAGAAGCTTTGTTTGTCTTTGTTTAATGCATGTACTAATTTGGAATATTGCCTATTACCTAAGGAAGTTTTGGTTGTATGCAGAGTGGATATTATCAGATATCTTCTTAATAGGCCCGTCTTACAAGGAAGACTTGTCAAGTGGGCCATTAAGTTAAATGCGTTTGCCTTGACATACATGCCACTAAGAGCTATCAAAGGACAAGCCTTGGCCGATTTCCTGGCTCAACACCCTTGCATGGAAATACACGACACCCCAGCCGAGTCTATTAACTATCTGGGCCTAAAGCCCTGGGTGCTCATGTTTGATGGATCGAGTACCCAAACAGGGGCAGGCATTGGAGTAGTCATCACCAGTCCCTGTGGTCAAACGTGGAGATTCATGTGCAGGATAGGGGATCAAGCCTCTAATAATCAGGCCGAGTATGAAGCCTTGATCACGGGACTTGATATCCTGGCCGCCATGAAGGCTCAATATGTGGAAATCAATGGGGATTCACAACTGGTGATCAAACAAATCACTGGGGAATACAACTGTTATAACACGAAACTTAAACAGTTGCGAGCCTCGGCGCATAACTTGTTAAAATTGTTCGCCGACGCAGTCATCATGTATGTCCCCAAGAGCGAGAACCAAGAGGCAAACGATTTAGCCCAGCAAGCCTCGGGTTACAAGGAGTCAGTGGTCGAGGTATGGCAACAAGATACCTCAGTTCCGGCCGAGGAGGACCCTGTCGATGCTTGGATTGGAGTATTGAGAGAGTACCTCCGTAATCCAACGGCCGACACCGATTTCAAGACTAAGCAAAGGGCGATGAAGTATATTCTGATAGGGGACTACCTATATAAGAGAAGCACCAATGGAGTGTTGTTACGATGCCTCAAAAGAAAGGATCATGCGTATATGGTGATGGCACAGATCCATGCAGGAATCTGTGGTGCACATAGGTCTGGCCCCATCATGAAATGGCTGATATACAGAGATGGATACTTTTGGCCGACGATCACTGCCAATTGCTTCCAGTTTGCAAAGGGATGTGAGGCTTGCTAGCTGCATGGGCCAATCCAGAGAGTGCCTGCGGATGAGCTTCATCCCATTGTCAAACCTTGGCCATTCAGAGGGTGGGCCATGGATTTAATTGGCAAGATATACCCTCCAAGCTCAAAGGGTCATAGCTTTATTATTGTGGCCACCGATTACTTCACTAAATGGGTGGAAGTTGTGCCTTTAGCAAGTGTCAATCAGGCCGCGGTGATTAGGTTCATAGAAAACCAAATCATATACAGATTTGGCATTCCTGAAACCATCACGGCCGATCAAGGCACAATGTTCACCCCCGAACAGGTGGTGGCCTTTGCACAAGAATATGTCGTCAAGATGAGACATTCGTCTCCTTACTATGCTCAAGCCAATGGGCAAGCAGAGGCTACCAAAAACATTGAGGACAAGCCTCGACGGTGGCATGAGACACTTAATTAGGTCCTTTGGGCTATGAAAAATTCTAAGTTCACGGACACAGGGGTAACTCCCAATCGTTTAGTCTATGGGCATTGGGCAGGATGCTGTGTTACCATTGGAAATCAGTGTGGCATCTTTAAGGGTGGCTCGGCAGCATGCCCTCAGCATAGACGAATACCAACAAGCCATGTTAATGGAGTTGGACTCGGTGGACGATGACAGGTTGGCTGCCCTCAGTTGAACTGAGATGACAAGGCCAAAACGGCCCGAGCCTACAACAAACACATCGAGCCAAAGAAGTTTGTTGAGGGTGATCTCGTGTGGAAGACTATTCTGCCACTTGGGAGGAAAGATCCTCAGTTTGGTAAGTGGTCCCCAAATTGGGACGGGCCCAACATTGTAAGTGAAGTACGACGGTGGGGCATACCGTTTGATTATGTTCGACGGTGAAGAGTTCGAAACAAAAATCAATGACAAATATCTCAAACTATGGGAAAGTATGCAAGGGAAAGAAAGTTGGCAACCATATAAAGAAAATTGTCATAGTAAATTAAATACGAGGACAGGCTACTCCTTCGCTGCGGCAGAGCCTTCCCCCTCCTTAGATTCGGACGCTTCCTGACCAGAAGGGAGGACAGCTGAAGCAGGTGCAGCAGTGGATGAGTTTGTCAAGCGGAACCGAAGCCTTTCCCAAGAAGCTATTGCAGATAACACGTCGTTTTGGCCGCGCTCCTTGTCATAGAGAAAGACCCCTTTTTGAGTCTCTAGTTCCTTAAAGCGTTGATCTAAGGGCTTGATCTGCTGTGACCAGGGCTAGTTGCTTAGTTGCCTCTTCCTGCTGAGGACGTAAAACCTGCAATTCTAACTGAAGCCCTGTTAGAAGGGACTCAATATCCTCAATTTGGCGTCTGGTCATCTCCTTCTAGGCTAGCACCAATCGGCGTTCCACTTCTTTCTCACGATAGGATGAGAGGTACATCTTCTTCGCTGCCTGTAGGGCATTCAGGCGGTCCAGTGCTTGTTGGGCAGCGTCCTGAGCAGCGTAGGATGCCGAATAGGTCCGAGAGATCTCCGGAAGCTGATAGGCTATGTCCCTTAGAGTCTCCCTCCTCTGTGTTGACATATCATCTGAGGAGGATAGCTTGAAGGCCAGAGACCGCAAGTCTGAAAGCTGGGTAGGATCAGTAACAATTCTTCCTCGGAGGGCATCCTCTAGTCTCTGTAATTCTTCTCCCGAAGGAGGAACCACCTGAGGATGACTTTGGGAAGCAAAGTACTGAGCCACCTCCGCTTCAGTCACTGGTTTGGGATCTGGCTGAGGAGGAAAAGGAGGATAACGCACTGGAGGGGGAGACTGATCTGCAATCAGAGGGGCATCCAGAAACGGGGGATCGGTCGTCTGCAGGCGAAAATAACTATGAGAGAGATCTAAGGAGCCAGAAAATAAGAAGAAGGAGAGAGGAAAACACCGTACCTTGGATTTCTTAGAGGGACGAGGGGGTGTCTTTTGCCACCACAACAGCTCTCTTGGTCGCTGGCTGAGAAAGAGAGTCTGTTGGAGCACGCCGAGCGGACGATCGCCTGAAGGCAATAGGATCATCATCATCGCCTTCTTCCACATTACGATCAACAGAAGACCCTCCAGCTAGAGGGAGGACGAGGATGAGATAAGAGGAAAAGCAGAGGGAGGAAATAACGAGTGTACCACGGAGAACAGGAGACATACCTGCGACTGGTTGGGACCGAGTGGATGGCCGCCGAGTGAAAGTTGGAGGCCTTGGTGTTTTCTCGACAGAAGAAGGAACGACGCTGATGCTGGCTGATGTTGAAGAGGGGGCTGAAGTTGTGCGAGGACGACCGAGGTACTTGGAAAGATAATCCCTAAGCGCCCGAGGGAAAACTAGGTCTTTAACACCAAGCCACCAATTGGTAAAGGCATTGGTCTCCCCGGGCATACCTCGTAGTGCGCCCACACGCTCTTAGTAACCTTGTAGTAATTTCCAGTGACCATCTTACATACCTGACTATCCGTCAAATCTTCCCGACGGCGAGAATCTCAAGAACCGGTAAGGCAGAGGAACATGCTGCATCAGCCCAAATTGCTTGCAGACAAAGTTGGGATAATAGTACTCTGCGAGAGCCTTAATGTAACAGGAGGTAACCAGGTAACCAATCGGCAGGTCCCTGGCCACCAGGGCGGACCACCAGTTGTCACGAGCAGTACCGCGCTTTGTGAGGCGGAGTTGATCTTCTTTTTTTTTTAGGAGCAAAAATCCAAGAAGGGCCGTATCTTTTGTCCAACACTGGGCACCATGTCATCTCAGCAGCATTCATCTTAAAAAGCTCCTTCATAAATTGAGCCGCAATCAGCCTATGACAAGGGGTGGCCGAGAGTTGGGGACCCAGGCATTTATTGGTTGGCGACTTGGGGATTGTCAATCCAACTGAAAGAATGTGAGGAAAATAGAGGGTGGCCCACAGCTGAAGAAACCACATGGGACCTTGAATTTTGGAGACTCGGCCGTAGTCCCTAATCTGGTCGAGTATGACTTGGATTCCTCGGTAGAGCTCGCCAAGAAAATAGGGGGCCCAGACGTAAACTTCCCCACTGGTCATCACGGCAATGAAGGGCTGTAATTCTTGGACGACACCGGCAGAGGCAGTGCCGTAAAAGAATCGGCAAAAGAAACACATAAGGAGGGCAGTGTGCTCCTCTTCGGTGATAGTGGCTTCAGACTTGGAATTCGCAATTAAAAACATTGAGTAGACCCCTCCAACATAGCATGGCCTAAGTTCACCTTCCTGGGCAGTCTTGCAGGATGGACACATCGGCCAAATGCGGGCAGGCTGTTGAGTCATTATTATATGATGATTTTCATTCAGTTTGCAACCAAAATGTCGGTGGTTTATTGTTTGATTCAGCCAATTGCTAAGGGTTTTGGCATAATTTTAGTTTTTTGTAATAAGTGTGGAGCTGTAACAAAATGTATGAAAAACCTTCAATTTGATGTGGCGTTTACTAGCGAACCAGACACTTGCCTAGTGACGAAACGGAGAAAAGAAGCCAGAATGATCGCGCCACGACCAAACTTTCTGGAGAAAGTCGCGACGCGACCAGGCACCATCGCGACGCGATGCGTGGCCGAAACTTTGGTTAAAATATCAGTTTTGTGTTTTCTGAAACCTCTCTTCGGCTTGGGAACGATTCTAGGGTTTGGAGCAGCAGCTGGAGGTGATTTTGGGGCCTTCCCAACACCTTGGGAACAAGGGTTTTGAGCTTCTCATGGATCCATCTCTATGTAATCTTCTTCTACTCTTTAATCTTATCCCTTTTATGCCATGTAATTAGATAATTTTGATTTGGGAGAGATAACTCTTCCTTAAACCCTTGTATGAATGCTTTGTTATGGTCAAGTCAAGTTTTTATTCATTTTATCCATTGCCTATGCCTTATGTTCTTTATGCCTTACAAGTACACATGATATTTGTATCGATCTAGGTTTATCATCACCATAGGAATGTGGGTTGTTTGCTGGAAATTGGGGCTTAGGTCACGACTTGAATTATCATAGGAATATGTAATTGGGTTTCGTGAATTCTTATTTCTTTCGGTCGCCATTGATGATCGTAGGAGTGGGAATTTGTGTGAGTGAATTCTTTATTTCTTGAACTTAATGCTTTACCCTTTGGCATGAATCACCTAAGGAATTAGGGTAACTCTTAGGGTAATAGGGGTTTTGAGACAAGGGATTGTTCTTAGCCTAATTTAGTGAATTGAATCGGATAATTTGGATAATTACTTTGAGAGTGGCTGAAGGTCATATAAGAGTAGAGGGGAGATGAGTCGATCCCAATTCGCTTCTATCTTACTTTATGTTATTGCACTTTCTATTTCGTTGTTACAATAAACCAATTCTATCACAAGTATCACGACTTAGAATTAACAACTTGCCTATTGATAATGAATCACAATCCCTGTGGATACGACCGGTACTTACCGTAAAATTATATTACTTGCGACATTTGGTGCACTTGCCAAAAAGTTTAACAAGTTTTTGGCGTCGTTGCCGGGGATTGTTGATTTCATTGTCAATTAGTGAATGAGTTAATTCTTAGTTGTTTTTATTTATTTATTTATTTCAGTATTTTATTGTGTGTTTTATTTATTTAGATCCTTAGTTATTGTGTTGGACCTTTTGATGGTTTGTTAGTGTTTCAGCAAGTTGTCTATGCGGGGGCAAGATTCGAAAGAATTGCTGCTTGACCCCGAGATTTGAAGATCATAAAAGGCAAACCGGAAGAAGTTGATGTTGCATTTTGGTTGTACTGCTGTCTAATTTTTACATTGATGATGAAGCACCACAATTTTGAACTAATTCTCTGTGGCGGTTGTTCAGCCTAACATGTTTTGCAGCTACCATGTGATTTCCTCCAAATCAGATTTTATCATCAGATAGTGTCAGTGGCTAAGTCAAAGGTTGAGGAAGATCTAGATCATCTTTTGGCAAGCTCTCGAAAGTTCATCTCTTAAAAATCCCAGCTGAGAGGTTTGAGCCAAACACTTATTCTATTCATTGTGTGATTATTCCTTGCTTGCATTAGTCTGCAGAACTTGAGCTTGTACTTAACTGTCATGCATATGTTTTACATACACACTGAGGCAAAAAAATTTGGCACCCCTGAGCCTTTCAAGCCAACCCACTAATTGTTATCCTTTGTTAGCCCTTCTGAGCCTAATTGTTTATTTTTATTTTTTCCTGCAAATCATAGCCTAGTTTTTCTTAACTTGGAGTTAGGTAGATAAAAGCATGAGAGTGGGGAAAAATTCTAAGTTTGGGGTTGCTCGTGTAATAGCAACATTCTAAGTTTGGGGTGGTATACAAGAGAAAGGAACATACAAAGTTTAAATATATATATATATATATATATATATATATATATATATATATATATATATAGATATATTTCAAAGAAAAAAAGAAAAAAAAAAGTTATACATAAAGAATAAGTGAATAGTTCATTCTCTTGTGGAATGCTTTGGGGAAAATGGGTAAGTGAACAATAGTGCTGAAATTGACAAAGAGAGAGGTAGGTCTAACTCCAAGTTTTAACCTACTTATCCAAATTTTATCCACCCTTACTTAAGCCCCATTACAACCTTTGAAAGTCCTCAAAAGTGTGTGTGTGTATTTCCTGTGTATTGATTTGTATAGTACTTGTTCAAGCCTATGAAACGATGATGCAGGTACTGTGAATTGAGTGAACACCCAAAACACCTCAAGAGAGAAACAGTAGTGAGATGTGTGGAAAAGAGAGGACTTGAGATTGCTTGCCTGCTTATGATCTTGTGTTTTCCAATTCAATTGTCTTACTACTATATTATAATTGGATGATATCTTCTGATGTGTTGAAGGAGTTGTGGTATGTGAACAATGTGGAAGCTGAATAACAAATTGCCACAGCCTGAATTGAGTGAATTGCTTGAGGACAAGCAATGATCTAAGTTTGGGGTTGTGTTGAGTCATTATTATATGATGATTTTCATTCAGTTTGCAACCAAAATGTCGGTGGTTTATTGTTTGATTCAGCCAATTGCTAAGGGTTTTAGCATAATTTTAGTTTTTTGTAATAAGTGTGGAGCTGTAACAAAATGTATGAAAAACCTTCAATTTGATGTGGCGTTTACTAGCGAACCAGACACTTGCCTAGTGACGAAACGGAGAAAAGAAGAAAAGAAAAAGATCAGACAGCCTTTGCACCAAGCAGCCAGAACGATCGCGCCACGACCAAACTTTCTGGAGAAAGTCGCGACGCGACCAGGCACCATCGCGACGCGATGCGTGGCCGAAACTTTGGTTAAAATATCAGTTTTGCGTTTTCTGAAACCTCTCTTCGGCTTGGGAACGATTCTAGGGTTTGGAACAGCAGCTGGAGGTGATTTTGGGGCCTTCCCAACACCTTGGGAACAAGGGTTTTGAGGTTCTCATGGATCCATCTCTATGTAATCTTCTTCTACTCTTTAATCTTATCCCTTTTATGCCATGTAATTAGATAGTTTTGATTTGGGAGAGATAACTCTTCCTTAAACCCTTGTATGAATGCTTTGTTATGGTCAAGTCAAGTTTTTATTCATTTTATCCATTGCCTATGCCTTATGTTCTTAATGCCTTACAAGTACACATGATATTTGTATCGATCTAGGTTTATCATCACCATAGGAATGTGGGTTGTTTGCTGGAAATTGGGGCTTAGGTCACGACTTGAATTATCATAGGAATATGTAATTGGGTTTCGTGAATTCTTATTTCTTTCGGTCGCCATTGATGATCGTAGGAGTGGGAATTTGTGTGAGTGAATTCTTTATTTCTTGAACTTAATGCTTTACCCTTTGGCATGAATCACCTAAGGAATTAGGGTAACTCTTAGGGTAATAGGGGTTTTGAGACAAGGGATTGTTCTTAGCCTAATTTAGTGAATTGAATCGGATAATTTGGATAATTACTTTGAGAGTGGCTGAAGGTCATATAAGAGTAGAGGGGAGATGAGTCGATCCCAATTCGCTTCTATCTTACTTTATGTTATTGCACTTTCTATTTCGTGGTTACAATAAACCAATTCTATCACAAGTATCACGACTTAGAATTAACAACTTGCCTATTGATAATGAATCACAATCCTTGTGGATACGACCGGTACTTACCGTAAAATTATATTACTTGCGACATTTGGTGCACTTGCCAAAAAGTCTAACACAGGCCAGTGATGGCGGCCACGTCCAGAATGGTGGGGGTGACCACACCCCAAGGGAACATAAAAGCATTGAAGGTGGAAGACCAGAAACCCAAGAGAGGCAAAAGAACGTCAAAATTATGGGGGATGGCGAAGGTAGAAAGAGCGATCATGTCACGAACGCCCCAGGGTTTCCAAGCACCTTTCTTGACAGGATGAATCCTATCGAACCAGGCGTGGTAGTCTTCGGTGGGTTTGGCCCAACCCCTGGTTTTTGACACATTGGCGTCGACGGTGAACCAATTTGGGTGATTGGTATGCCGGGACAAGCCGAAGCGTGGAAGGTTTGTTTGAAGTCATCGAAGCCTTCGCGGACAGCAGAAGTGGTAGGCCGCATTGTAACACCACCTGAGACGGCAACAAGGATATCTTGTGGGGAAACCTCAGAGGAAGTATTCGCCGAAGATGGACCAGAGGAGGAAGAACTCGGTTGGCTGTCATCTCCGCCATAACTGTGTTCACGATTTTGAGAGTCTGAGTTTGAAGATATAGTGGAAAGAAGTGGCAATAGCAATGGAGAGAAATGGTTCTGGTTTGTAAAGGAAGAAACTAAAAGAGCGAGACGTTTCAAGAAAAGTGAATAGTCATGCGTGGCTGTAGCTATTTATGGTTTTCGCAAATCTTGGGAACCGTTGCGCCGCCCTATTATCCCGCGCAAAGGAAAACACCAAGTGTCACCGAATGAAAGGTTAGTCACTTCAAACAGTCACGTCAAGTCATATCAAGGGTTTTTGCACCATCAGTCACGTCCTCGCGGCCATACGACAGCACAAAAAGGGGGGCAATTGTTAACACCCAAAAATAACTGATTCGTAGACCGAGGGCCGAGTGAAGATAGGGAGTGGAATTGAAGTGCTGAGGCAGGCCACCAGACAACGATTTAAGAGATAATTGCCAAAGAGTAGAATCAAGGGAAGCCCTCAGGGCATACCACAAGACAACTCCCCGAGGAAGGGGTTAGCCTGAAAAGCAATAAGCAAGGCCCAAGGAGAGCAAAACCTCAACCTAAGAGTTTGACGAAGAACAACACTTATTAACATTGAAATTAGTCGAAAGCAGACGATCTGGCGGCGCGGGCTGAGCACCAAACCTTCTGGCAGACGCTCTAGTTAAAGTAATAAAGATTGATTGGGACATGCACCAAACCTAAACAAATAAGAATAAAAGTTTGAAACGTGGTTGTGTTTTAAAAAGCATGTTGAACCATGTCTCTCTTTGTTTTTAAAATTTTTTTTTAATCTGAAGGCAACAAGAAAGCTTTACATTATTTGTTTATCAAAAATGAAAATGTGGATTAACTCACTCCTAGTAGGGATTAAATTGTTTCTCGCAATAGAACTATTTGATTCACATTTGAGATCGTTAGAGATCAGATTAATACTTTTCATTTTTCAGGAATTAAATTGGTATGCACATTTTTTAGGACCAACTTGAGTATTCACTAAAGAACCACATTATCACTACTTAGTGCTGAGAATGCACGATGCACGAGATCAGTTCGGCACTTTCACTAGAGGTGCACAAAATAATTGGTTGAACGATTAAACCACATCCATATCTATATCGGGTTAAATAAATCTGGATATTTATGTTAATTTTTATAATCGGTTATTTCAATTTTTTCAAAAATAGTTATGTTTTTTATCCGTTTATGGTTATCCAACGAATGTGGCTTTCCATGAGAATTTAATCGGTTATTTCAATTTTCTCAAAAATGGTTATGGTCTCTCTCTCTCTCTCTCTCTCTCTCTCTCTCTCTCTCTCTCTCTCTCTCTCTCTCTCTCTCTCTCTCTCTCTCTCTCTCTCTCTCTCTCTCTCTCTCTCTCTCTCTCTCTCTCTCTCTCTCTCTCTCTCTCTCTCTCTCTCTCTCTCTCTCTCTCTCTCTCTCTCTCTCTCTCTCTCTCTCTCTAAAAGCATCCAGAATAGGCTTTTACGGTGTAATTCAAAGTAAAACATGGCCTTAAGCCTGAGGTTCAAAAAATCATAAAAGATATAAGAATATAATGCAAATTTGATTAAAATACTGTTTTCCTATACACATATATACTCTTGCTAAAACCAAACGACTGTGTAAAAATGAATAGACCAGTTGAGAGTTGAATGGAGTTCGACATCAAAACACATTGTTAAACCACATTTGACAAAGTTAGCCAAATCTTCAAAAGGAGCGATGAGTATTTATCCTATACACATGCAGATGGCATATCAGATAGGGGAGAATGATTTGGAATTTTGTATTATTATTATTATTATTATTATTATTATTTTTCAAACTTTTCGCTACTAACAAATTAATCAATATCCACATGAATTGGAACTTTGGAGCAACATAGTTATTCTTTAATGAGTAATGTTATTTAGTCAAAATGTTCTAACTAAAAATAACCAAAAACCAAGTTACAACACCAATTAATCAAGTTTTATAGGCCATTAACCAACCTGTTTTTTCACAATTTTTAGTCAATGGCCTAAAAAACTGTGAAAAAACAGGTTGGTTAATGACATATATAAAACGTGGTTAATTAGTGTTGTAACTTGGTTTTTGGCTATTTTTGCCTGAAATATTTTGGCTAAATATCATTACTCTTCTTTAATACAATTCAATGTAAAACTACTAATCGACAAATACATGCTGGAAAAAATTGACTAAATAAATCACAAACAACTGCATATATAGTGAATAAAATTGATATATACTAAGTAGTATAAGTTAATTTAAAGAATAGTGTATCAATTTAGAGAGAGAGTATAATTTTTTTTAAATTCTTGATTTTTATATTTAAAATTGGATTCCAATTTTTTTTACTAAATCCAAATTTTTAAGTTAAAGAATTTATTTTATAGGCTAAAACCGGTTATAAAAGCCGGTTATGTGGATATATACCGGTTACATTACTTTGGTTCTGAAACCAGTTATATCAAATGGATATTTCATGGTTATGAATTGGTTTTGTAACCATGGATATTTTGTGCCCCTTAAATGTCACTATTGAGTTTTTTTTGTTGCTCTTACCGTCACTATTGAGTATTAACAAATGGATAGGTAGATTGTCAAAAAAAAAGGCTTAAAGGTACTTTTAGTCCCTGCAATTGTCAAGAAAATCCAGTTTAGTCCCTGCAATTCCAAAACTTTTAAAATAGTCCCTGCAATTACCAAACGTTATTAAGTTAAGTCCCTGCTGTTATATTAGTGTTAACACCGTTATGTTTTGATGATGTGGCAGCCAATTAGGATCTTCATCTTCAACCTTGGTTCCATCTTCTTCCATCTTCAAGCCTTCTCTCTTCTTCTTCCATCTTCTTTCTTGCTCTTCCATAAAATTGTTCACTGAAGCCATGCGATGTGTCATTACTCTTTTCTGGGGAAGACTTAAAGGAGTAACAATTCTTCTTCCATCTACTTTGGTGATGTGTCATTACTCCCTCGCCTCTTCACTGAAATCCTCATGGCTTCCTCCCTCGCCTCTTCAACTCCATGGCTTCCTTTTCATTTTCATTTTTAATTTCAGATTTCATTTTCGATTTTCGATTTCAATGGCTTCGTTCCTTTCTTCCACCAGATCCTACTTCATCTTCTTTCTTTACGTTTCCAGATCCTTCCTTTTCGTTTACAAATCCTTCCTTTTCTCTCTGTTTCCAGATCCTATTTCATCTTCCTTTTCTCTCATTTTCCAGATCCTTCCTTTTCCTCGTTCCCAGATCGAAACCTAAACGAAGCGAAGTGAACTGAAAACGGAAACTGAAAAACCCAGATTTGGGCAAAAACGAATCAAAAGCCAAACGGATCAAAAACCCAGATCAACGTTTTAATCTGAAACGAAAACGCGAGCGGTTGCGATGAAGAGAAGCGAAGATGAAATCGAAGAAAAAATGGAATCAAAGATGAAACTGTAAACAAAAATGGAACAAAATCTGTAATGGAATCTGAAGAAATCTGAAGAAAAAATGGGTTGAAGACGGAGAGAAGATGAAGAGCAGAGATTATGGGTTGAAGAGAGAAGATGAAGAGATGTGTTTGTGGGTAGAAGAGAAAGATGAAGAGATGCATGTTTCTGGGTTGAAGAAACTCAGATGACAAAAAAATTAATTAAATTAAATAATGAGTAAGCAATTGCATAAATAAAAAACACGTGTCTGCATACGTGTAATGACACATCACCTACAAATGCTGCCACATCATCAAAACATAACGGTGTTAACACTAATATAACAGCAGGGACTTAACTTAATAACGTTTGGTAATTGCAGGGACTATTTTAAAAGTTTTGGAATTGCAGGGACTAAACTGGATTTTCTTGACAATTGCAGGGACTAAAAGTACCTTTAAGCCAAAAAAAAATGGATAGGTTTGATATAAATCCTACCGTAACATACTATGTGTAGTATAACATCCCAGTAAAATGTTATTGATAGGCGAAGTTTTAGGCAACTGATAGAGTAAAGAATTGTTACAAGTGGTGTCATACCCTAATTTTGTCCGATTAATCAAAAATCCAAAAAAGTTTTATTCTCGTTGTGTCACGCGCGTGTCTTTAACACTCTCGGGCAACGATTGTTTTGATGCTCGTTTTTATTTTATTTTGTAGTTATTATTATTAGGTTAGTTTTGTTGTTATTGTTGCAAAAATATACAAAAAATAATTGAAGGAGCTGAATAGCCAAAATCCTTTTCATTACATAATCAAATTTTTTTACACACATATAAACAACAAAGGGCAAAAAAGAGATAAATAGCACAAAAATTAAAATACAAGTTTCAAAAAGAGGGAGAGGGGCGCAGCTGCTGTTGGCTGCCCTAGCTAGGTTTTTTCTTCCTTAATGTTGTTCTTCCTCCATTGCAGCTACTGTCCTTTTGCTCATTCAAACGGTTGTCCTTTTGTTTTTTCCTTAATGCTGTCCTTTTGCGCCACCTATTGCCAGCTGCTGTCCTTTTGATTCCTCAGCACCTCACCTCCATCACACCAATCGGCCTATAAATACCAAACAGTAGCACACAATTAGGGACAGTGCCAAATGCACACAGAAACACACACAGAGACACAAAATTCATAGGAAGGGAATTAGGGTTTCACGCTGGTAGTAATCAGCAACAAACAGTGAATCTGTTTTCTTTCAGAAGGTAAGGTTGGTCATTGTTTCCCCTTTTTATTTTACGCATCCTTTTTATCTCATTATTTAGAATAGCTTACAATGTGAATATCATAAATGTTGGACATAGTTAGATGGATCAGAATAATAGTTAGATGAAGCATAACATAGTTAGGTCTTAGTAGATGTAAGGAGAAGTCTGTTTTTTTTAAAACATATACAACAACCAGAATCAGAGAGAAAGAATGAGTAAAAACTAAGAAAAAAGAAAGGACTGAAGCATCACCTCCGGCCACCATCCACGGTGGTCAACGCCGTAGACCGCCAACCACCTTCCGAACCACCAAATCACTTCCACACCACTATTGTCAAACCCTCCACACCACCATTTTCAAACCCTCCACGCCACCCACACCACATCACCGTCACCCATCAACCGAACCACCATCAACCACCATCGTCAACCACCAAACAGCCACCACGACGCATCACCACCAAACCTCCTTCCCAAACCGAACTACCATGCCATCGTGCAACCCCCAAACACCACTAACCGAACCACCAACCACCACCGCAGTACCACCGTAAACAACCCTCACGACCACCCATCTCCCTCTACGAACCACCACCGCCATAGCCTCGCCAGAACCATCGCTCTCGCACCAAACACGACCGTCTATCACTCTTCTCCTCATCACCATCAAATCTACCCTCACCATATCACCGCCGCCCCGAAAACCATCATCAAACCCACACTGTCGTTCTCCCTCCCTCTCTCTCTTCCAGGCGACTCAATCTCTCTCTCTCTATCCTTTTTTCGACTGGAGCAGCACCGTGTCAAGGTAGGAAATTAGGGTTGTTAGCGGCGGTGAGGCGAAGAGTGATTGAGATTAGGGTTACCGAGAGGAGGGGAGAAGACAGCCAGATTGGGTGGCTATGGGGAGAGAAGGAAACAAAATCTGGGCTGGTAAAGAGAAGATGAGAGGATGGCGATGAGGGAGGAAGAAAACGAAGATAGGGTTGAGAGAAAGAGGGCGACGCAACGCTGAGAAGTGGGGTGGGTTGAAAATTAGGGTTAGTTTTTGTATTCTGATTTATATAGTCTAGGGTTTTATTTATTTTTAATTTGTTTTTAAGTTCAGATTACTTTTCGCACCCCTGTTTCACATCCCCTCCTCGGTCCATAAGCCCACTCGCAAACAATCAGCCCAAAAACCCAAAAACGTAGATTGGGCTGCTGGCTTCTATTATTCGCACTGCTACTTTTTCAATAATACAACCCCTGTTTCTAATTACACCCATTTCTTTTAAAAAATACAGCCACTGTTGCTATTCATACCCCCCTTTTCAATAACACAATACCCCTGTTAATTACGCTTCTTCTTTTTATCACAACTCATTTTGTTTTTTTATTATTCTCATAATGCTTCCAAACCATTATTTTTCGAACAATTAAGCTCACAAAAAAGGGATTGTTACTAATGGTCACTCTGAGTTTAGCTTGTTTGATCGTTAGTGACAACTTTGGTTTTCAAACGGGTTATGAGTGATGACCACTCTGAGTTCGTTTGGTCATTACGAACACCTCTCCCAATTTCAAAAATAAATTAAAAATACCAACACACAAACGTTTTCTACCCAAGAACTACGTAGCTTTGATTTCTCCATCGCACTTGGGGATACGTAGGAGCAGGGGCTCACTCCTGTCAAGCGCAAAAAACTAAAATTTTTATTAGGTCTTCCTTTTCAATTTTGCAAATAATAAAAGGGTAAATTAGAGTATTTTTTCTTCGAATTAACTTTTTAGTACACATTAAATTAAAAAGTAACCTTTTTTTGAAAGAATGTTGTGGGGTGCTAATACCTTCCCCACACATAATCGACCCCCGAACCCCAAAATAAAGGTTTTTTCAATATTTTCCTATTAAATAAATATTGATGGCGGCTTCATTTTTGAACTTCGAAGAATCTCTCCTTCGAATTTTTTCGGTCGCTACAAGTGGTTTATGATCGGTTGTTGTTTGAAAATCGTTTGAAACTTCAACGGTGGTCAGCGATACTCCTAAAATGTTATGAATTTCTATATTTTTATTGCCTGATTATTATGGTTGCAAACTTTGTTGGGTGTATTAGTACAAGCACATGAATGATTTTCTATAATTTAGGGTTTAGGGTTTAAAATGATTAATTATTGTAAAGTTTCAAAGACCCAAATAATTCAATTAAAATTTGGGAGCCTAAAGCTTTGACTGAAGAAGCTTTAGATATGATGGTCAGATAACTACATAATTCATCTTTAGTTAACATGAAATAAATATTGACTACTATAATAGTAGTACTTATGGTGAACAATTTATATAATAGAAATACAGGTTCTGTAACACTCTCTTTGGGTATCACAAACTCTAAACTCTTTATTAAATTTTTTTCAGTTACTTTTTCATCACAAGTTATTCCGTGGATATATAATATATATATCTTAATGACACGTCGTTTGGTCATTAAGATATATATATCGACGTGTCATTTTAAACAACAATCACCAAACCGATATCTTAATTAATGGTTAAAGTGAGATAATAATTGTCTAAGTCTTAATTAATGGAGTTTTAGATATATTTAGATTTACACTTTGAGTTAAGTAAAGATAAATTCAAATTCAAATTTAAGTATTTTAGGATTGGGATCATTAATAACCAATATTTGAATTTATATATGCAAAATTGTGCTACCATCAAGGGCATAATAACAAGAGAAAATAACACCAACTTTGGGAAATGGTTTCTCTACCTTGATGGCGGGAAAACGCACCTGCCTTTAGGTGATTTTAGGCATAAAATAGGAGAGAGAATGTAGGAAAATATGGAGGAAAAATATGAGAGGGAAAATGAGAAAGGAGAGAGATAGAGACAAAGACACCTACATTTTCCCGCCCTCAAGGTAGAGAATCCCTACCCCCAACTTTGTTAGTCAATAGAGATATATTCCCGTTATATATAAGCATAGATATCTCATCGTTATCCAATTATATTTTAATAGTTATGGTTAAAGCTGAATATTTGTAATAATATGATTAGTTTGATTATTTTTTTGACCGAATAGTTTTTGATTGATTGATAGTTGTTGTCGTCAAACTCTTAGGTCCTAGCCGTGGGTTCGGCCAGGGGTTTGGACAGTCTTTGATTCCTCTGTTCTTCAAGTGATTGCGTTGAGGATGGAACTCTGCTCCCCAACTGTGGGTTTCCTAACTCCTCCAAAGAGTGTCAGGTTGGGTAGAGGGGACGCGAGGATTGGATTATCTATTGGCTAATGCATAAAAGTAAAGTAAAGTGCGATGAAGATAAATTGCGAGAGAAAAATAAGTTTTGTATTGATTGATTGTGTCTCTTTGTTACAACTATTCTTCTCTATATATATACATAGGCCCTCGTCGGCCACTAAGCGAGCCAACATTTGCCTACCTTTGGATCAATTGAAGATCAACGCCTAATCTCGCTCCTAGCCCTAAGAAATCGGAGCCACTACCCACGATCCCACTAACACGGTTAGTGGGGTGCCAAAACCTCTTCGCTACACTCCTCAAGGCTTCTCTCCTTCGCTTAACCTTCAACTGGTCCCATGTTCTATCCACGTGCCCTTCCTTGCCTCGCAAGCAAGTCCTTTTTGCCTCGGTCATATACCCCCTCGGTTGATCCTTGTCCTCGGCCTGCAGCCATCAAGCTTAGGCTAACCGAGCTATTGTGGCTGAAGCACTCTGTACGTTGAGACTTGCTCTACTTCAGCTCTATCTGATGTCCCTCGAGCTCAATCCCTCCTCGGGGCGTTCACATTGTATCTTGCCTCGAGCTTCATCCATTGTCCCTCGGGCTCAATCTCTCCTCGGGGCATTTATACTGTCTTTTACCTCGAGTGCCTCTTTTGAGATTGTTCCTTTGGCAAATATCTTCTACAAATTGTCAGGTGACTCGCCTCGGCGTCCTGGTCTCCCCTGAATTCTATTTCTCAGCCCTCGGCCTACGACTTAATTTATTTTTGGGGTGTTAACAATAGTATAAAAAGATCTTTTCAGACCATGTATACCAATTAAATCCTAAAATTATTTACTTCATAAAAAATTACATATTTTTTTGTAAAAACACGAGGCCATAGAGTCGTGGATTAAATCCCTTGTACATATGACAATGGTGGTTGGCCCATTTGATAATTATTCGTCTCATAAATCTTCGAAGCGTTACATTCGAGTTTGTTATGGTTTAGTGGATGTCGCCTCCCTATTAGGGTTTTGCGGTTGCGCCTGCTAGTGTTGGGTCATCAGGTCACCGCTCCTCAGTGTGTGCGGCGACGCATGGTCGGTGCAAAGGGAACCATGTCCCCATATTTCTTCTCAGATTGTGTTCTTCATTATGACCCACCTTCTTCTCAGGTCGTCTTCTTATCTGCCTTCGTAATAGCACGGATATTTGTTCTTAGATACCTCTTCTCTACGAGCAATGACTTGGCATTTTCGCCCCTATTCTCCTCTCTCAGAATAGCCCCTTCCTATGCAGTTTTTTCTACTCTCATTGTGGTGGTGAATTACCAACCACCCTATCTCGGATGACGACTCTCCCCCCACTAGTGTCGTCTCCTTGTCGTCTGGCCTGGCTATTCATTTTTCAAATCAGTGCCTCTAAAAGCTTAGTTAGCCCACCACCACCTAACCTAACCCATGTTTTCCCACAACCTTGGAAGCTGGCAGAGTTATTCCCTCTTCGCACCGACCTCTCTAGTTACCTTATCTCTATTGCCAAGCCTAAACCAACTTTGTCATCTATTCCCTATTGTTCTCTGAGCAAAGGGAATGTAGCTCCAACTTTTCCTTCAAAGCTGTCTCTTATGCTCCCCTTGTGTTTGCTGTTTTGTATCAAAGATTTGTTTGGTGTTATTTTGAGAGTGTTTATGTTGTTAGGAGTCCCTTGGTAAACTTTGTGTTCCAAATTAATTGTTACTTCTGTGGGACTGTAGTTGCTCCCTGCTCAACTCCCCAACATCTATATTGAGTTTAATTGGAATTAAATAGCACACACCAAGCCTATTTGTGAGTCGCAACCTTTTAATCTTTCCCTTTTTGGTGCTAAGAATAGATATTGGCGCTTAATTCCTGATTTGAGCCTACTGTCCAAGAGACCAAGATGCGGACATTTCGAGTTGGTAAAAGGTGTTACAACACAAGTTGTGTACTCTTATCGAATGCTTGCCATGATAAAAAGATCCACCCTTTGGTGTAGTAATTATTGGTTGCGGAGAGGAAGGCTCTTTCGAGTGGTGGCATTCTCCCGAGACCTTTAGGTGCCCTCTGGCTAAACCACCATATTTGGCGAGTCATTTGTTAGAAGCCGATTCTCGTTTAGCTTTTTCAAAGTTTCGTTAGTTGATCATGTCTGAGTAATCACGAGCATCTGTAAGATGTTTTGTCGCATTTGGCGATCATAAATGAAATATTACATTGTTGACCAATAAAATCTTTTCATAGTAAAAAATATTCCTGGTACACATACCATAAATAAATCGTTTATCATTTTTATTGAAATAAAAAAAAAACCCTTTTTAACCAAAAAGAGATCAACTTAAATTCCTCCATTTTGTCCAAAAAATGGTACCTAATAAATAATAAATTTCATTGAAACAATATTTCGACATAGAAGCGAAGCAATTTGGGGGTTTCTTTCACCAGCGGCGAAGAGAAGAAGAATCTCCGGTTGTGCTGCAACTACAAACCCTAATTTGAGAAATCGGAAGTGAATAGGAGACAGGAAAGATGGTTCTCGCACAGTTAGGCGGGAGCATATCGCGTGCTCTTCAGCAGATGAGCAATGCGACAATAATCGATGAGAAAGTCCTTAACGATTGTCTCAATGAAATTACTCGCGCCCTTCTTCAATCCGATGTTCAATTCAAGCTCGTCCGTGACATGCAAACCAATATCAAGAAGATCGTCAATCTCGACGATCTCGCTGCAGGTCACAACAAACGTAGGATCATTCAGCAAGTACGTTCCTTCTTCTTTTTCGATTTTCTGTTTTTTCTTTTTGATTAGGTATTTTGAGAAAGTAAATGCTTGTGTTTTCGCTTTATATTTATTGGATCTTACAATTGGAGTGTGATTTGGTATTCTGCATTGGAGGCCCATGGGGAGAAGTTTAAAATTTTTACTTTGTATGATTGGATATGCTCATTGCAGCTTGAAGGATTTACTATATGCTTTGATTTATTAGCCCTGGCTTGAGATGTTAGATTTGGAGCTCGATTGGATAAACCTTTTACCCAAGCACGTCTGATAAAAAAAAGTAGATAACATTATAAGTTTTTAAACAATGAATTTGAATAAGTTGGGATCAGTTATGAGCGCCGCCATCACCATTTAGCTTTAGCATAATTACCTATAATCACCCGGGGTCTAGCGCAAGTGGTTGGTGCATGAGTATTGTAAACCCAGGGGCGAGTTCTATTCCTACCGATAAAAAAAAATAATTACCTATAAACTTATAAGCTCATTTTATTTTATTAGTAAGTTAGGAATTAAGGGTAGCTTAATCA
Source organism: Astragalus membranaceus (assembly GCA_039519185.1). Taxonomy (NCBI): domain Eukaryota; kingdom Viridiplantae; phylum Streptophyta; class Magnoliopsida; order Fabales; family Fabaceae; genus Astragalus; species Astragalus membranaceus. Next base: position 16,655,899 of record CM076850.1, read on the forward strand.
TTTGTCATATAAGAGCTTAAATAAGCTCCCTCTAAAATTGAAGGGGAATTGAGGATAGACTCTACATCAACTCATAATAAACTGTTTCTATATCCTGCTAAGCTTATTAAAACAAGTTAAAACAACTTACAGACATATCGTGGGGTGTTTGAAAGAGCTTATTTATGTTTGTCTTATGATATAACTATAAGCACCCGTCTAAGTGTTTGGAAGAGCTTATGGAAGTAGATTATGGTATTCTGCAAGATATTTTTAGTTTATTTTCATAAGCTCCTCTAGACAGCTTATTGTCATAAACCATTTTCAGCTTATGCAAGGATTACCCTCATTCCTCTTTGATTGCAGAAACAAATTGTACATAAGCTCTATTGCGATAAACACTGTTGAATAAGCACTAAGCTATATATCCAAAGCCCCCCATAAGCTACTTTTAAAATCTCTTCCAAACACTTACACAGGTGTTTATGTCACCTGATATGCTCATATAACTCTTCCAAACTCCCCCTAAATACTTGTCTCAATTAATAAACTCCTATAAGTTAAGTCAAACCAGATCATTCAAGTAAGAATTATATGGTCTCGCTTATCTCTCTTTTGCGCATGAATGCTAAAAAATGTGTTTTACTGAATAAAATTCAACCTCAAGGCTTAAGATTTGGAAGCAATGGGAGTCTAAGCCTAATAATTGCTCTTAGCAATTAGAACGGGTTTGACGTTTTTGTTGTCGTCTTCTTTTTTGTGTGGTTCAGTGTTGTCTATGGCGGATGTCGGTTTATGGCGGAGAGCCAAAAATCCGCCATTTTAGGCCACCATAACCGCCATAAAGCCGCCATAAACCGCCATCCTTCACAAATTGGCCATGGCGGTTTTCAAGAAATCTGCCACCGCAATCCGCCAAGGCGCCGCCATGGCCGATATTTGACAACACTGGTGTGGTTTAATGTGCAGTTGGATCATGGTCGGATATAGTTGACATTTATCATCACTTCTTATTATGTTCTCTGTTATGCTTATGTACTCCTTTGATTCTAGGCTGTGTTCAATGAGCTCTGCAAAATCTTGGATCCTGGAAAGCCTTCTTTCACTCCCAAAAAAGGAAAGCCAAGTGTTGTCATGTTTGTTGGTTTACAAGGTTTGTTGCCGATTAAAAATGTCTACCTACTGTCTGTCTATACTATGCCTTTATGTTCCATTGACAAAAAATGATACTGGGATGTATTTTAACCATCCCAAGCACATATTCTAAATTCTATGATTTATACTTGAGATTTATGCATTTTTGCTAAGCGATATTTGGCTTTCTTTATCTTTTATTGCCTGTCCATTTATTTTCAAAGAAAATGCATTTACACTTATTGGTAGATGCTTATATGTTTCGTGAATGAATCCAGGATCTGGAAAAACCACAACTTGTACAAAATATGCATTTTATCATCAAAAGAAAGGCTGGAAGCCGGCTCTAGTATGTGCAGATACATTCAGAGCTGGTGCATTTGATCAGTTGAAGCAAAATGCTACTAAAGCTAAAATCCCTTTCTACGGAAGGTACCCACTGTTTCTCTTTATGTTTTTTAGAGATTAACTTCAAATGTAAACATCTGTGACTGGTTCTTTTGCCTTATCCTCACTACTCTGCAGCTATATGGAGTCGGATCCTGTGAAAATTGCTGTCGAAGGTGTGGAAAGATTCAAGAAAGAAAACTGTGATCTTATAATTGTTGACACCAGTGGGCGGCATAAACAAGAAGCTGCTCTTTTTGAAGAAATGCGCCAAGTTTCAGAAGCAACGGTATTTTCTTTGGATACTGTATGCAGGGATGTATGTTTTCAAAAGCCAATTATATCTAATATCTTTTCTTTGCATTGATTCAGAAACCAGATCTTGTTATATTTGTTATGGATAGCAGTATCGGTCAGGCTGCTTTTGATCAGGCTCAAGCATTTAAACAGAGTGTTTCAGTTGGAGCTGTCATTATCACTAAAATGGATGGCCATGCAAAGGGTGGTGGTGCGCTTAGTGCGTAAGTGTTGCTGTATATTTATAGGACTAATATCAACTTCTATGAATATGATGTGTGTGCGTGCACACGTGTTGGCGTTTTTATGTGTTGTGGATCACCTGGTCTTGCTATTATTATATCATCATCATTTGTGAATTGTGAATCTAATCTTAGTTAATTTCGTATCTTCAGTGTTGCAGCAACCAAGAGTCCTGTCATATTCATTGGAACTGGAGAACACATGGACGAATTTGAAGTTTTTGATGTTAAACCATTTGTCAGTCGTCTATTAGGTGTGTACTTTTTGGTTTTTGACATGAGTTTTAGGTTACGTTACCACTCACTTTATCAAGTATATAATATGGACGTGCCAGTTCCCTTCAATCTTTAGTCTTTTTTTGAATTAGGCATGGGAGACTGGTCTGGATTCATGGACAAAATTCATGAAGTTGTTCCCATGGATCAACAGCCTGAACTGCTTCAAAAGCTGTCAGAAGGAAACTTCACCTTGAGGATTATGTATGAGCAGTTTCAGAACATACTTAAAATGGGTCCAATCAGCCAGGTTACTTCCTTACCATATTTGATTGAATTTACTATACACACAAATTCACATTTGATCTCCAATCAGTGGGAAATGCTTTGGTTGTTGTTTAATAAATTCTCAATTAAAGCTTTAAACAGATACTAATTGCTGCATGGTTCTTGTGTAATGACGGCTGCTCTAGGTTTTTATTTGGTGACTAATTTCTTGGCTGATTTGTGCAGGTTTTTTCTATGCTACCAGGATTTAGTGCTGAACTAATGCCAAAAGGCCGTGAGAAGGAAAGCCAGGCAAAAGTTAAGCGTTACATGACAATGATGGACTCGATGACAAATGAAGGCAAGCATTGGATTATTTTTGGGATTGGGGAATATCAACATTATCTGCACTGAATTTATTGTTGTCATTTAAATAGCGTGCCTTAACTTGCTAACCTTTAACTGCTACTATGTTGCAGAGTTGGACAGTTCAAACCCAAAGCTCATGAATGAGTCGCGATTGATGCGAATAGCTCGAGGTTCTGGTCGTCAAGTTAGGGAAGTAATGGAGATGTTGGAAGAGTACAAACGTCTTGCAAAGATATGGAGCAAAATGAAAGGTCTTAAAATACCAAAGAAGGGAGAAATGAGTGCCTTATCTCGAAATATGAATGCCCAGCACATGAGCAAAATCCTCCCTCCACAGATGCTAAAGCAAATTGGAGGTATGGGTGGCTTACAAAGCTTGATGAAACAGATGGGATCTACTAAGGACATGATGGGAATGTTTGGTGGCGGTGGCGAAAAGTAGATTCTTGATGGCTTATGAGCTCAGGATTGTGTCTGATTAACATTACAGACTCTTATGCTTCATAAGAGCTAGGTTCATCATTGCGCAATTTATGCAGTTCAAATTGGATTTGGATCTGCTGTCAACTAATCTGGAGAAACCTCTGATGGGAGGAATAGTTCATTACTTTGGGAGTTTTTTTCCTTCCTGTAAAACTAAAGTCTTTTTTTCTCCTTAATTTTGTATATTTATTAGTCTTCAAAACTCAGATAGCAGTCAAAAAAATTATTGTGAATCTGAAATTTTCTTGATCAGTGTAACATTAAAAAATAATTATATATTGCATCTCTCTCGATATATTTAAAAAGGACCTAAGGTTTGTTGTTTGCAATCCGTGAGGAATGAAATGTGGTAATCGCATTAGCCATTGCCATAGACATGTATTTTTGCTTCATAGTACTTTTAGGGGGTGTTTGTTTTTCGGTTAGTAATTACATTCCTTAGAATGGCATGCTCAGGAATCCAATGACCAATGACCGGGAATGTGATTGTTGAGTATTTTCTAAAACATGCTTGGCTAGCTAAAAGCTCAGGAATCCAATTCTTGGGAATAATTTACAAATTTATTTGGTTCATACCATAGATTTTTGGGAATAAACATTGTAATTATCAAAATACCCCAATTTACATGAAATGTTATTTTAATTTATTAAGTTATTAAATGTGAAATAAAAGTATAAAATTAAAGTGATTATTAAGTTATAATTTTTTTTTAGGCTAAATGGACCAAATGTCTGATTTTTAAAAATAGGGGGACTAAATGTCTGAGATTTAAAATAGAGGGACTAAATATCCGAATTTATGAAAATAGATGACTAAAACTATAATTTAGCGTTTTTTTTCACAATAATCTTTTGTTATGATTTATTTCGTAAAAAAACTTTTATGTATATCATATATATATATATATATATATATATATATATATATATATATATATATATATATATATATATATATATATATATATATATATATATATATATATATATATATATGGCTTAAATATCACTTACCCCCTGCAAATATCACTGTTATCCATTTACCCCCCTGCAAAAAAAAAAACTCTCAAAACAAACCCTGCAAAATGTAACTGTTTCCAGTTACCCCCCCTGCTGTTAACTTTTCTGTTAAATATTAACTTTGATGACGTCAGCACTGACGTCAGTGCCACGTGTCACCATATTATTGGGCCTCTGTGACACGTGGCACTGACATGCCACGTCAGCTCCTATGTCACCAGTGCCACGTCAGCAACCAATGGATGGCTGCCGCGTGGCACTAGTTATTACACTCAAAAATAAAGATTTTTGTGTCCAATGGATGTTGAACTCGTGACCACTAACTCACACCAACACCTCCTAACCATTGAACCATGAGTTTTTGAGATTATTAACTCACCTACAAATATATAATACATAATTGTCACTTAATTTAAAAAAAATAATCTGTAAACAACAACCATCTGGAAACAACAAAAATCTGGAAACCTTCAACCTTCAATCCTCTACAGATTCATGTAACCTTCGATCTTCAAACAGATTCATCAACCTTCAATCTTCAAAAAACAAACAACGAATTCAATCTTCAAAAACGAACAACAAACAACAACAACCTTCAATTTCGTTTTTCGTTACTGGGCCTCTACAACCCAGTAAGATCTGCGTTTTTCGTTACTGGGCCTCTACGAATTCTTCTCTTCTCCACCTGCTCCTTCAAATTCGTCTTCTTCTCTTCTCCATCTACGTTTCTGGGTTTAAACCAATTTGTTTTTCGTTTTTTGTTTCTTGAATGGATTTCCCCTCTTCTGCGAATTTCGTTTCTTGAATATATATATGCTTGCTGTGAAAAAAAGGAATGTATAATATGACAGAACGTAAATCATGCCGTGTGTGAGAACGTGTCTTTTTTTATCAGTGTGTGAGAACGTGTCTTCGCATGCGGAAATGGGAGAAAGTAGTTTTGGTGGGTAGCGCCATAGCGGGTAAGTGAGGGGTAGGAAGGTATTTTTATCCATAAAAATGATTCCCGTCTATCCTGGAATGTAACATTACCACAGTCTTTGGGGGGGATCAAGATACAGACAACTTGGGTAGAAGTTTTTTGGAGTCTAACCCATTGCAAGGAATGTTTTTTTTTGTTTCCATCGTAACAAACACTGTAATCTTTTAATCCAATATTAGATTTCCAGAAATGAAGTTTCATTCCCCGAAAGAAACGCCCCCTTACTTTCTTTTCTTTTAACACACACAAAACACATTGCTTTTGATTTTCAATTTTTCATTATTGCTTCCCTTTTGACTTTCATTATTGCTTCCCTTTTTCTCATCTTCACATTAAAGTTCCCTGTGTCCTAACAATACTAAACATGGCACCCTTGTGTGTATGTTTTCAATTGACGTTGCCTAGATAAACTTGCAAATTAATTCAGTTTCTGTCTACTCATCTGTTTCACTCTTTTGACCCTCTGTAAATATTATTTGATGATGTCTTTGAGTTTCATCTCCCAGTCCCTTCCAATCTTTCCGCTACCATGTTCTGGCAGTTTCCATACTTGAGTTTGCCTCAACTTTGTTCATTGTTTTCACTATTTGATTACAATTAGCTCCACCAAGATTTTCAAGGACTTCCATTTTGTGTGGGAGAAATTTCCAAAATATATATTTGGAAAGATACAATTGGTTAAATACGATTAATGCTATTAAAAAGGCATGTTATTTTGTTTGGCTCAGTGGTTTAGGTGTGTTGCTTCGGCTATAATGGCATGGGTTTGAATCTCATAGTTGACATAATTTTGGAAAATCATTTTATTTGTTTTACATGCGTGAAAATTAAAAACCAACAAAGGTGTTGACTGGGATTCGAATTCGAACTCACAACACATCCTTTAACCGTTGAGACAACTGCTATATTGTGTCATTTACCGAACGAGAATCATATTTAATGGTTTTGTTTCAAAATTGTAAAGACTCTTTTATGAGTTGTTTCCCTTCACCAAGTGGCATGAGTTTCTCTATAAATAGAGACACTTTTGGGCAGATAAACACAATACGAAATTCATATATTTGTATGCCAAAATTTTCCCAAAATTATATCTAAGTCATTTCTTTTTTTCTCTAGTGCACGAGAGTAATTGAGGAAACTTTGTTCCGTAAACTACCATTGATCGATATGCTTGGTGTGGGTATGCAGACCATATCAAGGAACTCCATTGTATCCTGAAGGGGATTCGCTGATCATCCTATTGCATCCAATTTAGAGTGATTAATTGGTGGGGGCGAATCGAACCTAAAGCTTAGTGTCATACACGCCTTGGAGTCTAGTGCAATGATGAATTTAATTACCTTCTCCTTGTTATTTATCTTACATGTCATTCACAATTATTGTTACTAATGATCTTCTATATTTTAGTGTTCTTCTTAGTTGCAGCATTATTCCCACTAACAAATTGTTCTCACAATCTTTAGGTTCGATTTTGCATTTGTGTTGAATGATGGCTGCAAGTTTTGAAGGAAGATATTTCCAAAATACATGACTTCATATATATTGAAGTTGAAGATTATTAATGGTAACAACTTTCTACTATGGTGAAAGGTACACAATTTCTCAAAGTAAATATATATATATATATATATATATATATATATATATATATATATATGAAATATGTTTGATGGTCTAAATTTATAAACACATGTATAGATGAATTTTAATTCAAGTTTATTCATGAAAATGGTTTGTTTAAACTAAGAAAAACAATTTCTGTTTTAGAAATAATTTTCATGAATGTGGAACTCTAAACCATGTGTGGAAAATTTGTGAACACAAAGTTAATTATGTTTTAAAATTGGTTTGATATATGATTACATGTTGTTTTATTTAATCTATAAAATAGTGCATATGAATTATCATAAATATCAAATTGATGGTTTGATGATATTGAAGTTTTGTGTATGAAATTAATACACTTTAAATTTGATGATCTCACATTATTTATAAATGTATGATAATATGAAAGTAATTTGTCTATCTTGATATTGAAAATAATTTGGGTAGGTTTTAGATTATTGTAACTTGACAAATGTTCATGGAAGGAAGTTTTGGTTCATTGTTGATTTTCTATTGTGATTATTATTTTGTTTTACCATAGAACATGCATATACATGAGACTTGAATTTTACACTTAGAATTTATGTTAGATATATTAGTTTTGTGATAACTAATATGAAAATGTTCCTTTTCATAAAATAGAAATAAATTCTAAAGTGTTGATTTAATTTTATGTGGAGTAATGACTTACATGTTTGGACTCACCTTATGAAATTAAAGGTTGATTATGACAAATCTTTATGATCATGGTTGTTGTTGATTTATATATTTAATGCATTGAATGTATGGTTTCTTTAATATATTCAAGTGGACGTAGAACTTCAAATTGAAGTGGTAATTAAATATTTAATAGCAAAGGAAGAATGACATAAAGTTTGCATGTGTGTATGACACAATGAATGACAAAAGTGTCATGGTGATAGTTAGTTTAGACTATCAAAAATATATAAAAGTCATAGCTATGTGATTGGTTGAATATTCAAAGTTTATTAAAGTTGGAATAAAGTTTGCAATTCTTTGACGAAAGAGTTGACAATGATATGATGTTGAAGACATCATTAAGGGGATGTGATGCAAGCCCATATCTAATTGATCACCAATAATGGAAATCCAACTCACACTTGAGTAAAATTAAGTCTTGAGTTCAATGGGAAAAGTACACTATATGAGTGATTGAAGTACTTGACAATAGATACATCCCAAGGAGAAAAAGTACTTGGACCATAAGAATAAAAGTGGTAGGATGAGGTTTTCCTCTTAATGGACATATAACATATATTTGCTGAGGTGCATAATTATGGGTGAATTTCTGATATAGTCTACCTATATGAGAATGAAGTGGAGCCGCTTCATAGAGTTAAAGGGCTTGACTCTTAAATTCTCATGAAAAGGATATGAGACACAAGACCTTAACAAATGTGTCATTTTTATAATTCGATCAATGGTACCGAGATTTCATGTGTGAGTTATGCACACTTTTTCTAATGAATAATTGGTTCAAAGCTTGTCTACCAATCTATTCGGGGATGAGTGAAAACTTAACTTACTAAGTAATGGTTCAAATCGCAAGATACCATTATCTAAAACCATGATATTTCCGGAATAATGGATTTAGATACATTTTGGAAATGGTGGGGGATTGTTGGAGAAATTTCCAAAATATATATTTGGAATGATACAATTGGTTAAATACGATTAATGCTATTAAAAAAGCAAAAGTGTTGGCTAGGATTCGAACTCACAACACATTAGTGAACAGACACATCCTTTAACCGTTGAGACAATTGTTATATTGTGTCATTTACTGAACGAGAATCATATTTAATGGTTTGTTTCAGAATTGTAAAGACTCTTTTATGAGTTGTTTCCCTTCACCAAGTGGCATGAGTTTCTCTATAAATAGAGACACTTTTGGGCAGATAAACACAATACGAAATTCATATATTTGTATGCCAAAATTTTCCCAAAATTATATCTAAGTCATTTATTCTTTTCTCTAGTGCACGGGAGTAATTGAGGAAACTTTGTTCCGTAAACTACCATTGATCGATATGCTTGGTGTGGGTATGCAGACCATATCAAGGAACTCCATTGTATCCTGAAGGGGATTCGCTGATCTTCCTATTGCATCCAATCTAGAGTGATTAATTGGTGGGGGCGAATCGAACCTAAAGCTTAGTGTCATACACGCCTTGGAGTCTAGTGCAATGATGAATTTAATTACCTTCTCCTTGTTATTTATCTTACATGTCATTCACAATTATTGTTACTAATGATCTTCTATGTTTCATTGTTCTTCTTAGTTGCAGCATTATTCCCACCAACAAATTGTTCTCACATTTTGATCATGTCTTTTTTCTTATATAATAAGAAATTTAGTGTGATAGGATGATGCGTTCTCACATTTTGATTATGTCATTTTTCTTATATAATAAGAAATTTAGTGTGATAGGATGATGCTATAATCTAGACAAATAAAGTCTTCGGATTCTTTGAACAGTTATGGAATGAACTATATCACTAAACTACTTTTTGTTGTAGTGTATTTACCTCACTATAAGAGTAATAGTGAGAACTAGAATTTGCGACCCGTGCTACATTGAGTCAACTCTGGTTTTTTTTTATGTCATCTCATATGTGAGATGTTTTTTTTATGTCATCTCATATGTGCAACAAACAATATTAATCTTGATGCCCAAAAAGAAGACAAATTTAGTACTTGATTGTTAGATATGTTTGCATATGTTTCTTGATGAATATAGGAATTTTTTTTTAGTATAAGTTGGGGAAAATATAGGTATACATCAAGGCTTTTTAGATATCAAGGGTTAATTTTAAGCTCTTGTTTTACATTGGTTTCACACACGTTTATATCCGAGAAATGCTATTATAGTGGATTTTTGTGTGTGTTTTCTAGAGTTTTAATTAGAGATCCAGAAAAGAGACAAATAAAAAGTTAGTGATAAGTTGTTTAGGGTTTAGGGTTTAGTGATAAGTAGATTATTGACAAATTTTAACATAGAGATAAAAAGTTTAATTAATAAATGGAGTAAAAATCGAAGATATATGATATCGTAAGTCTCATACTTTGAGTACCTCAAGTTGTTATACACAGTAACGGGAGATGGGGGGAGATTTTATTGTTCCAACAATTTAAAATAAAATAAAATAAAATGAAACTAAGTGAAATGTATTTTTTTTTTCCAAACAATATTATTTCTTTTCTTTTCTTTATCAATTTCGAATGTTTGATCACGAAATTGATGAAATTTCCTCCATGTCTTTTTTTATGGCTTTTGTTTGATCACAAAATTATCTCTTCAACTTATTCCCCCATGCATCCAAAGATTTATGCACCTAGTTTTTTTTGCAACTAGGACATGCTCGCTTTGCTGCCACCCGTTAGTGACAATTGCATCTAAATCGGGTTCCTGCAGCCAATTGTTTTTGAATCTAAAATTCCGATGATAGGCATTATGCTCAAATTCCACTGTGTGCAAAATGATAGGAGAGAGTGGTCTGAAATGGGTGCCATGCCATTCTGTAAATTAGTTAGGCTGCAAAAGCTCGATCAAGTCGTTCTTCTACAGCCTAACTAATTTACAGAATGGCATGGCACCCATTTCAGACCACTTTCTCCTATCAGAATTCCGATGATCACATGGTCTGAAATGGGTGCCATGCCATTCTGTAAATTAGTTAGGCTGCCACCCTTTACTCTGATCCCATGTATATGGATAACCATCCATTGGAATATCAATTAGTTGAGCATCACTAACTGCTTCACCAAAACCATTCATCAACCAATTAGGGTGGTCTCGCCGACCTTTTTTGTATCATCTGGAGACAATAAGTCATTTAAGTCCCCCATAATACACCAGCGAGTGTTTGAGATGCTTGAGAGGTATTGGAGAAGCTGCCACAATTCTTTCCTGCGACCCTGATCCGGAAAGCCGTAGAAACTTGTGAAGCGCCATGCACCTTTGTCATCATCCATCACTTGCACATCAATAAATTTTGAGGAATAATTTGTGATAATACACTACAATGAATTTCGCCACAAAACCCAAACCCTGACTCCTTCCAATTCTACCAACCGCAAAAGCACGATCAAAGCCCAACTTATCCGAATTTCTTCTATCTGTGAAGCTTGACCCAACATTTCGCACAAAAAATTATGCCTGATCTGTAACTTCGAACCAGGTCACGAAGCACCATAATTGACTTAAGGTGACCCAGTCCTCCGCAGTTCAACATATAACACCCTTTTGACTAAAGATTATTTTATAGTAAAACCGTAGTTGCGGAAAAATTTGAGAAAATAAACCATCTTACTTTTCATAAACTCTTTGATTTAGGATTAGAAACAAAAAAAAAAACCACTTATCTGTTTACAATGCTAACGCACATTTAATAGACATTACTTAAGGTAGGTCTGGTGACCAGTCCCCGCCATTAAAAAACTATCGGTTGAGTTGATAGAAGAGGTTGTCCCCATTTCCAAGACCATGTGATCATTCGAACCATTCCCATGTTCGAATTGGTTTTCATCCCGACGCTTGCGTTTCTCTCGCAATGCAATATTTTTTTCTCTTGTGAAGAAAGAAGGCATGTAGCCAATGGTTGAGGCAATGCAATCGCTTTATAGCGCGTGTGGGGATGCACGCGTGTGATGCATTGGGACCCACAAGAGTGATTTCGAGGGGACAAATCAATAATGAAGCAAGATTCAGTGTTGGCGGTCAATGATGTGGTTATTAACTCATCATTATTCCCATACAATGCAATGTTTCTTTAAATCAAATTTCTAGGAGTGCTATCACACATATTATTAGTCATTGATTGTTCGTTAATTACTCTCTTTATAGTGGCTTGGAGCCTAAATGGACATTTACAGTTCCCGATACATTATGTGCGCAAAACTAGCTTCTTTGGCTTGGAACTCCCAAATTAGGGTTGTCGTCTACTCCATCGTTACCACTTAGCCACTGCTATCAGGCACCAAACCGCTTGTCTTCCGGTTTCCCTCTCTCTCTCTCTCTCCACTCCCTTCATCCATATTTATAAGCATCTCACAACTTCGATCAAAATGTCCAATTATTCCACATATGTAATCGAATACTCCTAGGCGCTCATACTTAAACTTACTAGTTTTCCTTATGAACCTACCTTTTTCATCATCTTACCACGCTTCAAAGGCTTCCCGACATTCAGACGAACTTTAATACGCATATACCTCATCCTTATTCTAATTGATTCATGATATTAAAAGCGATAATGTATATAAATTAAATCTTACAAAATAACTTAAACTTAAAGCAGGAGGAGTAGGAGTAACAAGTTTAAACCCTATTCTCAAAAAAAAAAACTTAAACCCTCGTCGGCGCTTCGGCCGCTTCCAACGCAACGTTGAACTTCCTTACCAACTCAACTCCGCTCCAATACTACCGCCTTCTTTCTCTCTCTCTCTCTCTCTCTCTCTCTCTCAATACACATTCTTTCATTTCATCTCTCCCCCACTATATATAACCACGCATAGTGACTCACTTCTCTTGCTTCACTCTTCACTCACTTTACGACGCCGTTTTTCTCTTCCGCCGCACTCTTTCTCTGCCTTCTGCTTTTCCAACTCCTCTCACATTTCTCAACCGCAGCAGCGCAAGGTTCTCTCTCTCTCTCTCTCTCTCTCTCTCTCCCCGATTTTGATTTGAATGTAGTGCTATTACTTGTTAACTGATTCTGGTTTTCTTCCTTTTTTGTTGTAATGTAATAGCTGTTGTGCCTTGTTTGTTTATCATTTCGTTATTCATGTTTGATCGCTGAATGAAACGAGAAGAAACCTAGAAAACTAGGATCAAACCCTATTTCAAATTAAAATTGTTTCGTTTCTAATGTTTTCGATTATCTATGCCTGTGCCATGCAAATTCACATTCACTCAAACATGCTGCCAACAATTTCTGATCTTTCGTTGCAAAGAATGGACAATATTATTATTAAATAAATAATAATTATATCGCTGTATAGTTAAGTAGTTAATCCCGAATAGCACCGGAAAGCAGCTATTGGGAAGTTTAGAAGGGCAGTATATAATTCTCAAAAATAAAATAAAAAACACAAAACCAAAAGGGTAGTCATACACATACTTAATAATCTTAATTCATTCTTTGTCAATTGTCACTATTAATCAAAATCAAGTAATGGAAGGGACAATTTGATGGAACAGTTGCGGAATCAGAAGTCGCAGAAGTTGCAGAAACAGAAGGAGAAGAAATGGAACAGTTGCTGATCAGAACGGAGAAGAACCGAAGATGAGAGAAGTGGCGGGGGAGGGACAATTTAAGACTTTAATCTGCTATTTAATTATCTTAAATCGCATTTAATTACCCAAAAGCCAGAGACGCGGGAAAGTTTAAGATTTTAATCTGCTATTTAATTACCGAGAAGCCCGGGTAATTAATAAAAAATGACAGGTATTTGGTCCAAAAAGGAATTTTCCAATAAAATTAAGATAGTTGCCGCGAAAGCCGTGATTTACCGCGATCTGGCGCGATTAGCGGGCACAAAGTGCGCACCACTGAATCCGCTCTGCACCTGAACTCGCACCACAGCAGGGCTCAAATCCACTCTGCGATTCCGCGGATTCCTGGTCAGCACGCTGTATAGTGTATTGTTTCATTAAGAGTGAAGATTTCTTCTGTTAGCATAGTGAGGAGGAGCATTGGGCGTGGAAGAGGGAAGGATGCGTTGGGGTTATAGAAGAGGAGTGGTTAAGGAGAGGGGACAACGGTGGTGGAAGGAATTGGGATTAAAGTCTGGATTAGGGTTTAGGACATTAAAGGAGTGCATGGGAGAGGGAGATTGAAGTTTGAACAACATTGAAGGTTTGGTCGAAGTTGGCAATCGGTGTTGTGTCTCGTGGAAATGGTTGATGTGAGGAGGGTGACGACTGACGAGTGACGACCCATGACAAGAGACAATGGCCTAGCACAACATCCAAATGCTTAGCTTTAGTGGGAAAGAGTATAATTGTGCAACACTCCTTTGTAGCAAGGTGAAGGATGAGATAAGGATGTGGATGACTGATCCAAGTGATTTTGGCGATGCACAGCCAATAGGAAACAGTCATTGTGATGAAAATGTTGGGGTGGATTTGAAATTACAATATTAAGGCTCGTATTTGTAAATGTTATTAAAAGTAGATGAATTCTTTTGCACCGGTGTACAAAATTTTCCTGTAAGTGGCACCCTGGACATGACAACTAGTTTCTCGTTAGGGAGTTGCTTAACATAAGAAAAGTTGTTTAATATTTGTTATTTTTAAGCAATTAGAAGCTTTTTAATATAGTGTATTAAATGTTTGAATAATTCAATTAGGATACTTGTTAGCAAGACCCGAGCAGAAATGCCCCCCCCCCCCCCAAATTTTGGTATTGTTTGCTGTGTGTATAATGCCAATAAATGTTTTGGAGTTCTGACTGCAAATGCTGATTCCTTGGCCCTTGCTCTCCGTCCCCTTCAGTGGTTGTAAGTAACTATATTAGATTTTTTATAGATAATGTGAAGAAAGAAAAGGAGAGTGCTAACTTTAATTTCACGGGTATAACTATAAATCTTGTGATAATAGAGATGAATGTGGACAAGTTATTTGCCAAGGCTTAAGGGAAAAGGCTTTTGTTGATTGTTGGGGCACAATTATATGCTGATTTATTTGGGTGTTCTTACCAGCTTAGGGTTAGAACTTAGAAGTTATGCATAAAAACTGTTTTGCATTTGTAGTCGAGTAACGGAAAGAAACAAAAAAGGATGTAAGTAAGGGACTGACGTAAGCAGGAGGATGCCCACTTTTCAAACTGATAATTAGATATGATTTGCCACAAGTACTAATATGAACCGCATGGCGGTCTTTGGACATCTTTCCGGTCACGACTCACGAGCTATGTTATCTATAACAGTATTAGTGGATTTTTCAAACAATCATATATGCTAATTCCGGTTTACAGAAAAACCATATAGCCTGGTCCCCATAGGATACTTTTTAGGGGACCAGGCTATATGGTTTTTCTGTAAACCGGAATTAGCATATAATTGTATGCAAACTTCTCTTGTCAGAGTTTGTTCTTAGCAGCTGAAGTTCTATGGCTTTTTATATTGTTACTCTTGCTTGGTCAAATTGTTATGAATGTTTTGTATATAATATAGAGTATAATTCCTAGCCTAACTTGTTAAAGTATGAATTCATCTACATATTGATTGCCCTCTTAAAGTTCCATTCTTTTCGTTTTCTAGGATTAACCTGCTTTCATGGAGGTTGAAACTCGTGTTATCCCTCTTAATAACACTGAGAAACCTGATTCGGGATCACAAGCCGATAAGCGGAAGAGAAAGAAGTCTGTCGTGTGGGACCATTTCACAGTGGAAACTGTTGGAGCTGGATGTACCAGAGCTTGCTGTAAACAGTGCAAAAAGTCCTTTTCTTATATAACTGATTCAAAATTATCTGGCACAAGTCATCTGAAAAGACACATTTCTTTGGGAGTCTGTCAAGTAATTCAACAGGAAAATCAACAAAGCTCATATCCCGAAACTGCTGGTCCTCAAGTTATTGCCAATCCACCCAAGAAACGGCCAAGAGCAACACCTGGGTTTGCAGGTAATGGTGTCTCATTTGATCAGGAACGTTGCAACCATGACATTGCTAAGATGGTGATTTCACATGATTATCCTCTTAATATTGTGGAGCACCAGGATTTCATCAATTTTGTGCGGACTCTTCAACCCCAGTTCAATCCACTATGTTTAGATTCTGTTGAAGGGGATTGTGTTTCTATGTACCTCAGAGAGAAGCAAAATCTGTTCGATCTTATTAATGGGGGGATTCCTGGAAAAGTCAACCTCACATTGGACTCGTGGACTTCAAACCATGGACTGAATTATGCTATTGTTCGTGGACACTTTGTTGATGGTGATTGGAACTTACATCACCCTATTCTTAATGTCGTTACAGTACCATTTCCTGATTCTGATTATTCCTTGAACCAAACTATAGCATTCTGCTTATCTGATTGGCATTTGGAGGGTCGGCTCCTTACTATTGCAGTCGATAAATCCTTCTCAAGTGAGACTACGGTGGAAAACCTGAGAGGCTTTCTCTCTATTAAGAACCCTGTGATTCTCAATGGTCAGTTATTAAACCGGAATTGTTATGCCCGTGTTCTCAGTCGCCTT
Organism: Astragalus membranaceus; assembly: GCA_039519185.1. Classification (NCBI taxonomy): domain Eukaryota; kingdom Viridiplantae; phylum Streptophyta; class Magnoliopsida; order Fabales; family Fabaceae; genus Astragalus; species Astragalus membranaceus. Next base: position 16,672,106 of record CM076850.1, read on the forward strand.
GCAGTAGATGCACTACAGACAATGACAGAAACTATTAGCAAAGTTCGTGACAGTCTGAAATTTGTGAAATTTTCTGAATCTCATGAAGAGAAGTTTATTGAGCTGAAGCAACAACTACAGGTACCTAGTGTGATGAACCTTTTAATTGATGATCACTATAAATGGGACACAACATACCATATGCTTGTAGCTGCCTGTGAATTAAAGGAAGTCTTTGCTTGCTTTGATACCATTTGTCCTGAATTCACAATGGCTCTAACTATGGATGACTGGAAGCAGGTTGAAACTCTCTGCACATATTTGAAGTATTTGTATGATGCAGCTCACATTTTTACAACCAAACCATACCCGACTGCAAACTTATTTTTTCCTGAAGTGTCAAAACTTCAGATGGAGTTGACTCATGCAGCCTTCAGCCAGGATCCTTTCCTTAGTAGTTTGATTTTGCCTTTGCACAAGAACTTTGATCAATATTGGAGAGAAAGCTGCCTTATGTTGGCAGTTGCAGTAGCCATGGACCCAAGGCATAAAATGAAACTTGTGGAACAAACTTTTGCTAAGGTATTTGGTGAGAATGCTGATCCATGGATAAGAATAGTTGAGGATGGCCTTCATGAACTATTCTTTGAATATAACACCGAAAGGCTTCATTTAACGGCAACAAATGGCAATGCAATGGAGGAGATTATGTTTAAGACAGATCAATGTGAAGGGGAAACAAATGGCGATGTAATGGAGGAGATTATGTTAGAGACACAAGGGTCGCTTGATGGTTCTCTTTTTGTTGATGAAGATGGACTCTCTGACTATGATTTTTATCTATCTGATTTTACTGGTATGCAAGAATTTAAGTCAGAATTGGATGAGTATTTGGAAGAACCTCTGCTGTCCGAAGAAAAAGAATTTGATATTCTGAGCTGGTGGAGGGTTGATGGATTGAAGTATCCAACATTATCCAGAATGGCATCTGATATTTTGTCCATGACAATATCCACTGTGTCAACAGATTCTGTTTTTGACACAGAAATTAGAAAAATGGATAACTACCGCAGTTCGTTGGGTTCCCTAACTCTGGAGGCCCTTATTTGTGCCAAAGATTGGCTCAACTAGAAATCTTTAGCATAAATGATTCAAATACACTTGAGAAAACTAAATTTTAGCCATAGGTGATAGATTCTGAAGTACCTTTAAGGTACTCAAGTTTTGAAAGCATGGTTCAGGTCAATTGATCTGGGATAATTGTCTGTACATGTTTTATAGTATAAATATTAGAATATCGATTTTATTCAAACTTCATCTGTTGGCCAACCATTGTATTCAAACTTCAGTTTTCAAAAAATTTAAAACCGAAAAACTTGTTTGGTTAGTTTGTTTTGTAAAATTGTTTATTATCCCACTATGGCTAGACTAGAACATCATTTTCAACTAGTGTAGTACGTCAGTTGTTTAACTTTGTTGTGACAAGTGACAACCATTGGAATGCAGTTGTTTGGATTATTAAGTACTCCTTCTGAATTCGATTTTAAGCAAAAAATCACTTTTTAGATTTATTGAATAACTGATGTATCTCAATCTCAATAAATCTAAAAAGTGATTTTTTTGCTTAAAAACGAGTCTGGATGGAATATATTAAAGGGTCGCCTTGAAAGGGGATTTTGTTCACCGATAGAGGCCACATTAATATCATTAGGTATTCAGATTAGGGGTGTTCAGTGGTTCGGGCAAATCCAAACCAACCCACGATCCAATCCAAACCGATATGTTTGGTTCGGATATTTTTCGTGTTTGGGTCAAAATCGAACAAATCCAAACCAACCCGTAGTTGTTTGGATCGGGCAACGGATTTTAAAAATCAAATCCGCGAACCCGAACCAACCCATATTACGTCATAACAATTTTGTAATTTTAGATGCACACGATTTTATTTGCTTAGAATTTTTACCTTAATAATTTATGATTAAGTTGTAAAATTTTAATACTATGAATGTGAAGACTATTAGTGGATTTGAGTTTGATTTCGTGTGATTTTCAATTTTTTTACCTATTTAAAGTGTTGGAATATCATAAAAAAATGTTTTTTTTTATATTTTAGAAAATTAATATTTTAGTGAATGACCCGTGAGCCCAATCCAAACCAATCCGTCCAATATCGGTTCGGTTTGGTTCGGATTTTGGAGGAAAAAATGTAAAATCCGAACCAACCCAAACCGAATAATTATCATTGGTTCGGGCAACGGATTTTGGTCAAATCCGATCCAAACCGACCCACGAACACCCCTAATTCAGATGTTGATTCGACTAGACATGTGAGTGATAGACACTCTCTACTTCAGGTCATTACTCATTAGTTGTATATTCATAGGTGAAAATTTGATTTCTCGGAAGAACAAAATGCAGATTGTTGTTGCTTGATAGAGTATAAAGCTTGAGCATCGAGCTTAGGAACATGCTACCTACGAGCTTTTATGGTTGAAACATTTGATGTAGGAACTGCATTTTTGTAAGATTGGCCCAATGAAGCTTGTGTGCAATAAATAGTCAGCTTTGCACCTCTCTCTAATCCAGTTTTTATGAGAGAACAAAACACATAGAAGTTGACTATTATTTTCTTAGAGAAAAGATTCTCGCTATAATCTTCGGAACTTCCTTTATCAATATGAAGGATCAACTTGATGATATCTTCACTAAGTCTCTATGAATGTTGTTTCCTCAAGTGCGATTTTCGCCTCTTATCCTTCCTCACCGGTTCCCAAGCACCCTCCTTGCTTACTACTAGGATGAACCACCTCATGTAACATTTCTGGAATACCTCGTTCTTTGTTCTAGTTAGTACCTAGGGTTGTTTGCTGATGATGCTCTATGCAAGGGGGTTGGTTCTTTGTTGTTGTTAGTACTGAGAAATCTAAGGAACTTCACCAACATAGTGAGAGCCAATCTCTTATCAAAATATACAACATTGCAAGCTTATTTGATCCTTTACCTAATTACCTTCTATTTCATCCAATGTTGTAAGAACCGGACCGAACCGGACGGTTCAACTGGTTGAAGTTGAACCGGGAACCAGGCAGTTCGGCGGTTGGTTCAACCCCATTTGAACCGTTCAGAACCGGATTGGACCGCCCGAATTGCAGTTTTTGCTTTTTTAATTTACTTTTTTCTCTAAAATTTAATACTTTTTTATTTTTTATTTAATAATTATTCATCCGGTTCAACCATGGTTGAACCGAGTGAACCGAGTAAACCATGCCCCCAAGGTCTCTCTGGTTCAATCTCCGGTCCGGTTTTAAAAACATTAATTCCATCCCTTCCTGATATTCACCGGGAAGCATTGAAATGTAAGGATGCATATGGAGCTAATTGTCAAAGGCATTAAGAAGTGGACAAATTAAACTAGAAGGAAAATGGGAAATATTTGATGGGGCCAAATCCAAAGATTGTTATGGCATCTTATGAGTAAAATATTGATCTCATTGGAGTGCAACTTCGGCTATATATTAAGTTGGAAGTGTCCTCCTCCATATTCAAAAGTTATATTGGACTACCACTAATTTAAGTTGAGCTGAATATATATATATATATATATATATATATATATATATATATATATATATATATATATATATATATATATATATATATTATGATTAAATATGATTTTAGTATCTATAAAGTACTTCTTCCGTTCCAAATCTTTTGATGTTTTAGCAAATACACATGGAATAATAAAATATTAATCAGGTAAAATTTAGTCTAAAATACCCTCAGTTAATATCTTGTTCTCCACAACTTTGCTTTGGTAAATGCATTCTTCATAATTAATACAACATAATTGTTAAGGGTAAAGTTGGAAGGAGAATATACTAGAATTATAGTAACATCGTACCATGAAAGAGAAGCTCTCCCTTCTCTCTAGAACCTTTTTTTCTCCTCTCAACCCTAGGGTTAGTGGAGGCTCTCCCCTCCACCATGGAGACTCCCCATCCCTCCGCCATGGAGGCTCCCAACGCCTCCATCATGGAGGCCTTGCTCCCCCCCAACAGTTGGGGTCTACCAATGCTCTCCTCCACCGTTTCCCCCTTTCCCCACCATAACCCAGCGCTACCTGAACGCCAAACACCCTTTCCTCCATCTCCCACTCATCCTCAGCGTAACCCTCCCATACCAGCGTCCCAACCCCCTTCGCTCCCTTCCCTCGCACCTCCGTTATCAATTCCTCCACTCCTCCACCCATCGGCCTCCCTGAGCAACCACCTTCACCATTACCCTAAACTCCCCTTCCAAATCAACCCTGTACCTGCTGTTTCTGCTGCCATCAGATCGGTGTTTCTATTCAGAAATTTGCGCCTGCCTCCACAATCCACCACATCACCGCCACGGCCGCCGCCTGAGCCTCCTCCATCAGAATACGATATTGGGCTGGAAGAATCTAATGCTATTGTGCGTCTCTGGAGCTCTGCCCTTTTGCATCTCAGGTTGGGGCTAGCGTTGCTGCTCGACGATCTGATCGTTATCCGGCCACCCCGAAAGCCACCATGGATTTACAACAGACTTACCACTTTGCTGAGGTTCAGGCTTGTGTATGGTGTCTTTATGGTTGATTTACTATCTCTTTTGCTTCTTAATCATGCTAGACCTAGAGCTGCACTCATACTGTTTGACAAAATTCCCCACAAAGTATTTGGTGTGTTTTGCTTTTTGTTGTGCGCATTTTGGCACCTCATAGTGACTGAAGAGGATTATGTGGCTAGCACCTGTTGCCTCGATCTCTCCAAGTATCTGTCAGTTATCGAATACCAGGGAAGTTGGTGAATCCTGAGAACAATAATAGTCGAAATATGCCTTTCAGAAGTCAAAAATCACCCAGATTGGATTTAGAGACAAAGACAAGAGTTTCTCTTTTCGTGATTACCAATGACTGTGGGAGGAAGCTACTGATTGCTTGGTTGCTAGATTGTGGTGATTGGTTTGTCTATGTTCCCATAGTTTCTAAACTGTTGGTCATTAACATTAAGTTGATATTCAACTCGCTAACAAATGTCACATTGACACTTGCTGCATCACTCTTTTTATTGCCAAAAAAATAGGATGCTAAATCACATGCCTTCGTCATTAAGTTGATGATCAACTTTGTTGAGATCCTGGCTTGCCGGGAAGATGAGGTGGTCTGCGAGCAACGACTCACCGATGGTGAGCCTCGCTATACCCTACGTTGCATAAAACACTCTTCAGGAAACTTGATGTCCGAGTTCCCCTTACTAACTCTCAATGTAAGGTTTTGAGAATCCTAAACGTTGCTCTGACTTTAAAAACAAAATCTTTCAAGTTCGGGTTCGCGTAAATCAATTCAATATCGAAGAGGTTGGTTTGAATTGAACTCAAAGATCATGTACCAAAATGTTAGCTTTTTAGAATATAAAAAGCTACACTTTTTTTGTTGTAATATTCCAACACTTCTAAATAATCAAAAAAATATTCTAAAAGTTAAAACTACACCAAATCAACTCAAGCCCATTTAGTCTTCGAATCTATACTATTAAAATCTTACAACTTAATCATAAATTATTAAGGTAAAACGTCTAAGTAAATAGCATCTCGCTCTTCTAAAATAACAAACCTATTATGAATTAGTATGAGTTGGATTCGGTTCATGAATTCGTTTTTTAAAATTCGTTGTCCGAACTTAGCTACTATGAGTTGATATGTGTTGGTTCAGGTTTAACTCAAACACAAAACATGTCAGAACCCAATATATATTGATTTGAGTTGGATTCTAGATTGATTTGGATTTACCCAAACAACTGAACAACCTTGATTCACTCAAATGCATCCCATATTTTTTTAGTTTTAATTTTAAATTTTAAAAATATGATGGAGACACGATATTAGTTATATCCCAAGTTTTAAGTGGAAATATATGAGGAGGACATTGAAGTAGCACATCAACCGCAATTTACGAAGCAAAAATAATAAGGAAAAAAAAGAAGAAGAAAAAACAGTGGCTAGTTTTGTTCGTAATGTTGTTCTTGTTACCTCTTGAAATTGGACCGTAATTCCTCAGCCACTGATGACAATGGTGTTTTCTCCAACTCTCAACTTTCCCATTTCTTCTTCCACTATAAAGTGTTGCAGAAGAAGAGCATCAAATACAAATTCAATAAGCAGAGTCAATATTATCAGAGCTAGCTCGACAGACAACAAAGGTGAATCCAAAGACAAAGACCAAGATTCCGCTTCATTCAACCCTTTTGGATTCGTCACTGACAACCCTTCTAGCCGTTCCGCCATTCAACTTCCCGAAAATCCTGCTGAAGATGGCAACGTTGGACAAATGCTATATGTATTGTAAACCTTTCTTGTTTCTTTCCCTCCTTTTAACATTTCTTTTCTTGTTTTTTCTTCTTTCCTAGGGTTTTTCTTTTGAGTCTTGATAATAGGAATTTCTGTTTGTGCTTTATGTGAGCGTATAATACAACCGCTTGTGCAAGGAGATTATAAAAATTTAAAATAGCTTATAATGCCTGATTGGATTAGCTTATTTGAGTTTATTTACTGCCATAAGCACTTGTGAGACTGTTTGAGAGAGCTTATAGAAACAACTTATGATATACCCATAATCTGTTTTGAGCTTATTTTCTTAAGCTCTCTAGGATAGCTTATGAAGTTAGTTTGACTTCGTTTTATCTTTTATTATAGAAATAGCGTATATGTTAGCTCTTATATAATAAACACTTATACTATAAGCACTTAATTAAGCTTGTTACCAAGTGGCTTCAGTCTCAAGAGGGGAGTGAATTGAAATTTAAAAAACTGTTTCCCCTTTTTTAACGACTTAGATAATTTTCGCATAGGTTTATGGAATGAACGAAAAAGAAATAAAAACAGTAAAAACACAGGAGATTTATATTGGTTCAGTTACCTCCCAGTGACCTACGTCCAGTCCTCACAACCCTTGTGAGATTTTCCACTATCAAAAACAAAGCTTACACTGGGTGCTTTAAAACCCTTACAGACTTAGACACTCTTCACCTAGGATACCCCACCTAGTGCAAGAGCCCTCAAGATCTATTACAAACAAGAGATACCCCACCCTTGTTACAACCAAAAACCCTAGAGAGATACCCACTCTCTAGTATAACTCAATACCAACTTTAAACAGATTACAAGAAAATAAGAAATGCCTCTATGAAGGTGGATACAACAACTTGAAGATTCCCAACCCAATCTAACCCTTGAGAGAGATCAACTCAAAAAAATAAAGAACGTGAAGAACAAAAGTGACGGTGCAATAGGGTTTTGCGTTCTGCTTGTGATTTCTAGGGTTGTACCTTTTGTGCAGCCCCAAGTCCCTATTTATAGATTTAGAAAAAATATGACCGTTGGGACAATTTCTAATGCTGATCTAATAAGTGGATAATCGATTGTTTACTTGAATCCACATAAGTGGACAATCGATTCTGTGCCTCAAATAAAAACAATTTCATAAGTGAATAATCGATTGTTTGCTTCCAAAACTAAGTGTGGCAATCGATTATGTGCTTAAAACACAATAGGATCATAATCGATTTTGTGCTTTAAATACATAAGGCGATGATCGATTATGTGCTTTTAAGAAAACAGAAATTATGTTTATAATCGATTGTGTGCTTCCAACATTGAGCTCATAATCGATTTTGTGCTTGATAAGTCAAGTTCAAAATCAATTGTTTGCTTTGTAAAGCAAGTCAATAATCGATTGTGTGTTTTAAAAAACAAGTTCATAAATAAGAAGACAATCGATTATGTGTTTGTCCATAATAAAGAGGACAATCGATTGTGAGCTTTCAAAAAATGATTTTCTCATTTAGTGATCGATTATGTGCCTACCCTATTTAGCATGCATACGTTAGGTTGATTATGTGAGTGCTGTGTGTCGAGTGATTTGAGCCGATCCTCAAAAGCGGTTTACAATTCATCCCTAAGACACGATCGAACTTCCTAGTGATTACCCTGGATACGGACTTTCTTCTTGAGTTGGTTGTGCCTCGGAGTTACTGTTTGTCACTTTGTCTTAGACCACTTCATTATCAAAACTTAACCTGCAACACAAGATATCCACAAAGCTAACTCTTCCAAGTAGCACGTTTGGAAGAGTCATCTTTGGAATAGACTTATGGAAATAACTTATGGTATACCCGTAACTTCTTTTCATATCAAGGATAGCTTATGAAGATAATTTGACTTTATTTTATCTTTTATTATAGAAATAGTGTATACGTTAGCTCTTATATGATAAATGTTTATACTATAAGCACTTAATTAAGCTAACTCTTCCAAATAGCACGGAAACCCTAATTTCACCTTCAATTGTAGAAAATATTTATGCCTAAGTTTTTATATGATAAGCATTTATTGAATGTGCTTGATTATGTTTTTCATTCAAATTCAAGTGCTTCCTTTGTTTGATTTTGGTTAATTGCTCTTCTTATTTTGGGAATGTAGTAATAGTTTTGTGATTTGTGTGTTCCTAGAGGACAGAAGACATGGGCAAAGAATTTGGGTCATATGTTAAATCTGGGAAGTTGAGATGGTTTGTTAGGGAAACTGGTATTGTTTCTTTGCTGAAAAAGTAGTTTCATCTCTACTTTTCATTTTAAGGAATTGTTGGTAAAAATGTATATAGTGTTGTTTTTGTTTCCTTATCCTTTTTTGCAGGATCAACGGATAGCAGACGTGGAACAATTGTCTTTCTTCACGGGGCTCCGACGCAATCCTTTAGCTATCGAGTTGTTATGTCTCAGGTTATCTTTCTATACAGCATCCCGTTCCATTGTGTTCCATTCCATAGTCCATACTATTTCTATCTTATTTTAAACAATCCAGACAATTGAACATAATATCACTTCGTTTCTTCCATTCTATTCCATTCCATCCTTTATAATAATCCAAACATAGCCTTAAACTCATGACATGGGTAGTCATTAGCACTGACACTTCCAGTTGCAGACGTGTCCGATGTCTGACGCCTATCATGTCGGACACCGACACCAACACTTCATTTACTTGTATTTTTCAGATTAAAACCGGTGTCTGTGTGTTCATGTTTGTGTCATGTCTGGTGTCCGTGTCTGTGTCAATGCTTCACAGGCTGTTAAGGCTGGCCAGAAAACAGGTCTATCCGCTTGAGCAACTCAAGCAATCTGAGAGGACTTTTTATTTCATTCTTTGGTTATTTTTTCAATTTGGATTCTACATATTTTTATTAGTTAGAATTTTAATTTTCTTCCTCTTAATTAGTTGTCAGATACAGGGTTCCATTGCTTTGCACCTGATTGGATAGGATTTGGTTTCAGTGACAAACCACAGCCAGGATATGGTTTTAATTACACAGGTGATTGTGATTGACCTTATATCATGATCAATTTCATTTTTCATGTAGAAACCTCATAAATTGTTGTTCTCTCAATTCTTATAGAAAAAGAGTTCCATGATGCATTGGATAATCTGCTTGAGGTGCTAGGCATCAAATCTCCATTTTTCCTAGTTGTTCAGGTATTTAAAGAATGTTTGATGAACAAAATCTGTGATAGCATTTCTCATTTTTAAAGTTCAGTGAATTGGATGTAGCAATAATACATTTTCATTTGAGTTTTGTGAACTCCTAACCAAATACTGTGTCTAACATATATATATATGATCAAACTTCTGCTTAAGGGATTTCTTGTAGGTTCATATGGATTAACTTGGGTCCTGAAGAATTCAAGCAAGATCTCAAAGCTAGCAATACTTAACAGTCCATTAACAGCTTCATCTCCCATTCCTGGACTATTTCAGCAGCTAAGGTTTGGTGTTTTTATAGTACCAGTTAATGCATCATTAAACTTTATGGCTAAACCTGTACTATAGTTTCATACACATTTCTCTTGATTTTAATCAATTAAAGCAACAAGCACTGTGTTCACTACCAACAGATATTGTAAAAGGCAAAAATCTCTCAAAGATCAGAGAACATGGATCCAGTAATTGAATAAGAGAGAGAATGTTTCATAAAATGATAGAGAACATTTGTGTTTGTTTTCATGGAATGGAGAGGGGATAGTAGAAAAACGGAGACGGGTGATTTGGATCCTGCAATTAGTATGAGGTTGTTCTTTACACCAGCAAATTACAAAGTTTTTTTTTAATTGGGGAAGGGGAAGTTATCATTAATTAAAGTGGCATTAATGACCATTTTACAACTGTCACTGAGAGGATTCGAACTGCGTCTGTTGAGATGACATAACGAAGTTAGTTTGAAGTGAAAAGTCATATTCTAAAATAATTATAGCATTGTTCAGTGACGTTTCTCGCTTAGAATTTTTTGTAGTTATATGATTTGCTGCCATAAATTTTTCTCTACATACCCATCCCCAGATCAATTGCTTCTTCCGTCTTTAAGATTTTAGTCGTTTGATTTTGATTCTTGTAATATTTTAACTCTTTTGATGCCTTTTCTTTCTAGAATTCCTCTATTTGGTGAATTTACCTGCCAGAATGCTATCATTGCTGAGCGGTTTATTGAAGCAGGTAGCCCGTATGTATCCAAAAGCGCATTTAACTTTTAGCTGGTAATTTTATTTATTGAAGTTGTAACCTGCAACTTATAATGTCAGATTCACCGCACTAAAACAGTTCTTGTATTCAGATCGAAGTAAACAATTTAATTAGCTTAGGAACATAGGTTAACCATTTTCTTTCTTTATCTTGTGCTTCCTATGTTGCTCCTTACAAATACTTGCACCTTGACTGTAAAATTAGGAGAGTTAATACTAGATTTTAGCACTAAGAGTTAAAGGCTATACTTCTCTGTTAAGCCAGAAGTCCTTCATATAATGCACTGCTTGAAGACATGGAATAAAACATTCTCTCAGTTTTTCATGCTAAAGCATTAAAATATGAATTGAGAGGAATAGGATATGATGAACTCGTCAAAGAATAATATTATAAGGTGCTTGTTCTTATTGATGCATTACTTTGCAGTTATGTTCTGAAAAATGAAAAAGCTGATGTCTACCGGCTACCTTATTTGTCAAGCAGCGGACCTGGATTTGGTTAGTAACATTGTTTTCATGGCATGAAATTTCATCATGTGTTTGTTATCAAACTACATTCTTAGAATCTATATGTATGTTATACGAAGGTGTTAGGAACTGTGATTCTGAAACTGAAGAAAGGGACAATGTGTCCCAAATTTTATTGAATTGAATGAAAAGTACAAAAAGGAGACTACTTCTTTCACACTGGGAAATGTTCCACAGTCAAAGAACTATCAAAATGAATACATGAAGCCATGTACAAAGCTTGGGATCCCTTTATATAGGTTCCCTTCTCCTAACTACATCCTAACATCAGTTCTGATGTAACAAACTGTTACAGAGATATAACTGATCCGAAACACTAACTAGAAGAGTTAGAAGTATTTCCCATTCCGCCCTTCCTCCTCACATTGAGCCTCCAAGGCTTGGGTGTATTTGTAGGTGAGTTCTCAGGGGGTCTAACAATACCTCCCCCTTTGGAAACAACCTTGTTCTCATGATTGAATTCTAGGAACTGACTCCGCATGTTAGCAACCTCTTCCCAAGTTCTGTTGGCAGTTCTACATCAACTGGTTGCTCTCCAATAGCCTTCTTGAGCTGGGAGATATGGAACACTAGGTGAATTCTAGCTTTCTAGCAATTGCAGCTTGTAAGCTACTGCACCTACTTGCTTGAGGATCATGTAGGGGCCATAATATCTGGCTGGTAACTTCGGGTGCAGCTTAGTAGGCATAGAGGTGTGCCTGTGTGGCCTGATCTTGAAGTAAACATAGTCTCCTGGTTCAAATTGCAGTTGCCTCCTGTGTGTATTAGCATAGTGCACCATTTGATCCTGTGTCCTCTTCAGGTGAAACTTCAACTGAGTTAGTGTTAGGCCCCTCCTGATCCATATAGCTGCTGTTTCTGTTTAGTCTGTTCTGTTTTGTTGCTGTTCTGTTATTCTCTTTATTCTGTTTTGTTCTGTTTTATGTCAGTAACTAACCGTTAGTGCATTAGCTGTCAGTTAGTTATTTTAATAGATAGAGGTAGTTAGTTATCCTATCCTATGCTCTATTCCTCTATTATATATAGAGGAATCATGATAAGGGATAGGGGGGAGTTTTCAGTTTGTAGTTGAGACTTGGATAGATTCCAAGAGGCGCATAGATTGCGTTCGTGTAACTCCTTTGATAAGCCTTGTGGTTTCTATCAATAATACTCTATCTTCCTCCTCCCTCTCCTCTCTTTCCTAATTTCCAAGGCTTTCATGGTATAATTCCGGTGAACGTCAGATTAGATATCTAACAATTGGTCCGACCTGCCGATTGAACCATGACGACTGTGGCATCACTGAAAAAGGAGATGGAAGAACGCCTTGCAGAGGTTCAAACTACATTCCATCAGAAACTGGACGCACTCAACACACAGTTGCAGCACCTTGGTTCAGAAAACACTTCCATCACCACGCAATTGCAACACTTGGGCGCGGAAAACACTGCTCTCAACAAGAAACTGGACTCACAGTTTCTCTTCCTCTCCACACAGTTTCAAGATCTCATCCAAACACTCAAACAGCCCTCTGAAATTCCAACACCAGAAAGTTCAGATGCTGCTAACAACAAAGAACAGCCCAAGAAAGATCAAGAAACACCCAAGACCGATCCTACAATCAACCAGGAGCATAATTCTATTCCTACGATCATTGATGTCACTGGAGAAACACCCCCAGCCATCACTAGAGCTTGGACCAAGAAGGTGGAGCGGCCTACCTTCGAGGGGGACGACCCATTGGCTTGGTTAACTCGCGCAAGAAAGTTCTTTGAACTACAGGGCATTATGGCAGATTCTGAGAAACTCAAGCTCGCCCTGATATGCATGGAAGGGGACGCTATTCATTGGTTCCAGTACTGGTCAGCTGATGTTCAAGATCCCTCCTGGGAAGTTTTCTCAGAGGCAATTATGGAACGCTTCGGTGATTGCGCACTCGGTTCCGTTCACGAACGCCTCGCCGCCATTAAACAACGCTCCACTGTCAAAGAGTACATACGTGACTTTGAATTGCTGCTCGCACAAGCTCGAGGAACGCCGGAGCATATTATGCTTGGTTATTTCCTCAACGGGTAGCGCAAACCCATCAGAGACATGGTTCGTCTCTTGGGGCCCAAGAAAGTGGTGCAGGCATTATCCTTGGCTCGTCACGTGGAAGAAGCACACCGGGATCCTCGCAACGACCCACCGTCATCAAACAACTACAAAGAATCGCGTTCTCGCGGCTCGGGAGTTGTCACCAGTATCGGGTCATGCGATGACCCAAACGGGTCACGACGCCTACTTCATGACCCGCCGGCGAATTCAACAGCCACCTCTACCAATTCTACTGCCTCTTCAAATACGAGCAACACCAGCAAGCCTACGTCGCCCACTCCGCCGCGTAAACCAGGTATTCAATTTCTCTCAAAAACAGAGCAAGCCAGACGGTGGAAAGAACGGCTCTGTTTCTCCTGTGCAGCACCCTTCACACCTGGCCATCGTTGCCCAGAAGGTAATTTGCGCGTCATGGTGTTGGCAGACAATGAAGATATTACTGGGGATGGAGAGATCGTGGTGTTAGAGGAAGAACACAGTGATGAAGAACACTACACCCAGACTTGAGGACAAGTCTGATTTTTAAGGGGGTGGTATTGTTAGGCCCCTCCTGATCCATATAGCTGCTGTTTCTGTTTAGTCTGTTCTGTTTTGTTGCTGTTCTGTTATTCTGTTTATTCTGTTTTGTTCTGTTTTATGTCAGTAACTAACCGTTAGTGCATTAGCTGTCAGTTAGTTATTTTAATAGATAGAGGTAGTTAGTTAGTTATCCTATCCTATGCTCTATTCCTCTATTATATATAGAGGAATCATGATAAGGGATAGGGGGGAGTTTTCAGTTTGTAGTTGAGACTTGGATAGATTCCAAGAGGCGCATAGATTGCGTTCGTGTAACTCCTTTGATAAGCCTTGTGGTTTCTATCAATAATACTCTATCTTCCTCCTCCCTCTCCTCTCTTTCCTAATTTCCAAGGCTTTCATGGTATAATTCCGGTGAACGTCAGATTAGATATCTAACAGTTAGTGCCTCATCCCTTTCCATGAGATCGCGTGCCACTGCCTCCACTAAGGTTTCCCCCTGCTGGGATGTACCTGGCCAAAGATGGAGGAGGCTTCCCATACACCACCTCAAAAGGTGTACTCTGAGCTGCTGAAAACTGGTGTTGTGCCAATACTATACCCAGGGGAGGAACTTTGCCCACACTCTAGGTTGCTCAGAGCTGAAACATCTGAGGTAAGTCTCCAAGGTCATATTCAGAACCTCTGTCTGCCCGTCTGTCTCAGGGTGATAAGCAATGGACATTTTCAGTTGTGTCCCTTACAGCTTAAACAACTCTTGCCAAAAGTGACTCATGAAAGTAGGGTCCCTGCCACTACAATTGACACAAGAATCCTGTGCTACCTGATAATTTCCTTCACAAACAGCTCTGCAAGCTCCTAGCAGAGTAGGGGTGTTTGACCAAGACAAAATGACCATATTTACTCAACCTGTCCACCACCACCATGATTACATCATAACCCCTTGATTTGGGCAGTCCCACTATGAAATCCATGCTCAATTCTTCCCACACAACATTGGGGATTGGCAAGGGCTGAGAAACCCTGCTGGAGAGGAAGTTTGGTATTTGCTTCTCTGGCACACATGCAAGCTGCCACATATTGGGTGATGGTATTTTTCATGCCAATCCAGGGCCACCCTCCTATAAGTCTGGTAAATTCCAAAATGTCCACCCATAGGGGAGGAATGAAATTCTTGCAGTAATTTGGGGATCCAACCCAAAGAGGCTGAGATTACAAGCCTCCCTTTGTAATGCTTGTAATGCAACTTGCCATGCTCTAAGTTATAATGTTGGTGGATGTTGGGATCTTTTTCTAGGGCTCTTTTGATACCCATCAGTGTTTGATCTTTGCTCACCTCCTCCTCAAGATCAGTTATGTCATGCCAACAGGGCCTAGTGATCCCTTGCAACTCATGTTCTTCATCAATTCTGGACAAGGCGTCCGCCACCCTATATGAATCCCCAAGTTTATAAACAATGTCAAACTCATACCCCAATAATTTAACCAACCAATTCTATTGATTTTGTGTAGTTATCCTCTTGTTCCAGTAGGTATTTCAAGCTTCTTTGGTCGGTATAGACAGTGAACTGCTGCCCAAGAGGTAAGGGCGCCAATGTTGGATTGCTAGGACCAAAGCCATTAGTTCTTTCTCATACACAGATTTGGATATGTTGGAATCAGATAAAGCTTGGCTAAAAAATGCTACGGGTCGTTTATCATGAATGAGCACAGCTCCTAACCCTGTACTTGATGCATCACACTCAATGGCAAAGGGCTTTGAAATATCAGGCATGGCCAAAACAGGCGCTGTTGTGACAGCCCTCTGCAGTTGCTGAAAAGCTGCTGTGCTGGCTTCATTCCATGAGAAATTCCCCTTCTTCAACAAATCAGTTAGGGGCCTTGCTATCTTGCCATAATTGCATATGAACCTCCTGTAATACCTTGTAAGTCCAAGGAATCCTCTCAGCGCCTTCACATTTTTGGGGAGTGGCCATTGCAAGATAGAATCAATCTTCCGAGGGTTCATGGCAACCCCCTCCTTCGAAATGATATGCTTTAAATAGGTTACCTCAGTTTGGCCAAAACTGCACTTCTTCTGGTTGGCAAACAAGTTGTGTTCTTGAAGGGTAGCCAATACCTTACTCAGGTGTGTTAGGTGGGATTCCCGTGTTTCATTATAGACCAATATGTCGTCAAAAAATACCAGCATAAACCTACGCAAGAAGGGCTTCAATGTGGAGTTCATAACACATTGAAAAGTGGCCGGTGCGTTGGTCAACCCAAAGGGAATTACCAAGGATTCATAGTGGGAAATGTTCCACAGTCAAAGGACGCAAAGGAGACTACTCCTTTCGCACTGGGAAATGTTCCACAGTCAAAGAACTCTCAAAATGAATACATGAAGCAACGTACCCTTTTATATAGGTTCCTTCTCCTAACTACATCCTAACAGAATCAGTTCTGATGTAACAAACTGTTACAGAGATTTAACTGATCCTACACACTAACTAGAAGAGTTAAAAGTATTTCCCATTCTGCCCTTCCTCCTCACATTGACCCTCCAAGGCTTGGACGTATCTGTAGGTGAGTTCTCACTGAGTCTCACATGGATCTATGAAGACTTTTTTTGACCAGACATCTGTGAAGACTTATTTGATATATTTAGGTTATCACTAGATTATCTGTAGTTTATTCATGAAAAGTTTATGTAATGAACCTGAGTAAAACTAATTTTGCTAACTTAGTGTTGACAATAATCAAATTTCTGATGTTGGATTTCAGCTCTACTTGAAGCTGCAAAAAAAGCTAATTTCAAAGGTACTTTCAGTGAAATAGCAGAAGGATTTGCAACTGACAGGTATATTTATTGAATCTGAGCCCTCAAAGAACTAAACATTTCTTTTTTCTTTTTGGAATTGATTAGCTGTGCTTGCTAGAGAAGGCTAGGGAACACTACCTAAATAGATTGATAACCATCATAGAAGAAAGAGATTTACTAACAGTTATATGTTTGGAAATTGGAATATTGTTAATATAAAGGACATATACAATAGTATACTACACATTTTGAACATTTGATTCAAGTATCATAATTGGGATCACTCAATCTCCTTACTAGAAAATCATAGCAGAAACTTACTAGTTAATCTAATTCAAGACATACTCTTGTTTTAGCTTAAAAGGAGAATACTATAGCCATATAATTAAAATCGAGTTAATAGCCTATTTGGTCCCTGACTTTTCAAGGAAGTTCAATTTAGTCCCTGATTTTTCCAATATTTCCATTTAGTCCCTCACTTTTGCAATCCGTCAACCACTGTCAGTTAACAATGTTGACGGAGCTAACGAGTCACGTTGACTTCCTGTGTGGCATCCACATGGGCAAAAAGCTAGCTCTTGAGATGACGATAGCTCAAAAAGGAGTACTTTGGCCTTATAATTTAAATCCAATTTTGAAAAAGAAGGTTTATAGAATTAGGCTTAACTCAAACTCAAAAACTAGCTTTAGAGGTGAAAATTGCCATATCTTTGCAAGGAGTGTTTTGACCATGTGTCAGGTATGTCATGTTAACAAGATCAAAATATGAACCTACAATGATAAATTTTGTAACTTGTATTTTAGATGGGATAAACCAATAATGCTTGCTTGGGGATTATCAGACAAGTACTTGCCCCAATCTGTGGCTGAGGAGTTTAAGGAAGGAAATCCAGAACACATCAAACTTAAATTGATAGAAGGAGCTGGACACATGCCACAAGAGGATTGGTGAGTAACTTTAGTATAGGATTCAAATGCATTGTTGAAATTGGAAGTTTTATTCAATATCTTAAATAGTTAAAACTATATCCTTTGTACTTTTTTGACAGGCCTGAGAAAGTTGTTGATGCTTTGAGAATGTTCTTCCTCTGATTTCAACATTTGACTGACCATGCAAGGATGAAAGTGCTTATTTAATTTGAAGGGCATTCTTGAGTATTTTCTTTAAATTGTAATTGTAAATTTAGTGTCTCAAATTTTTTACACTGGTCAGCTAATAAAATAAGGGTTGTGTGGATGCTATGAGTTGAGTTCGAATCCACAATGCTCTATTTGATAGGCCAGACTAATGCTAATCACTAAAACTAAGGTTGCAAGAAAACAACAAAAAATTAACAAGCGATACCCTAGCTCTGGTGAATGGCGACGACGACGACGAATAGAGACGAGGAGGGCAGAGATGAATCGAAGGAGGAGGACATGTGTATCCAGAGTACTAAGAGGGTCAAAGGTGGTGACCAGCCATTCACCAACAAGTCTTCTTTGCCCATCAGTTATGCTGATTTGGTGGGTGAACCAAGGAACGAAGGCGACACAAGAAAGTCATACAAGGATATGGTTCTAAGCAACAATGAGGTTTAGGATGCTCTCACCAAAACAATGGATCTAGATGCCTTTGATATTGGTGCACAAAAGGTTTGGTTGTGAAGTTGTTGGGGCGGAAGATAGGTTTCAAGGCCCTTGAATCCAGGCTATAAAAGATGTGGGTGAGGAAAGGGGAGTGACAATTTTCTGGTTCATCACTTCACTAAGGAAAGGCACTAACTGATGGTTATGGCCATTATCTCACTGTACGCGAATGGTCACCTAATTTCCGGTCAGAAAGGGGAGTCATTAACAAAGTGCAGAAAGGGGAGTCATTGAGCTCATGGTAACTTTCGGGGACGACAGCGGAAAGAAACCAAAGTGCAGGATCGCCAAGACTGATTTCCTAGTGCTCCCATGCAAATCAGTATACCAGTGCATCATAGGTCGACCTACGTTGGGAAAGCTTGGGGCAGTGACCTCCACTGCTCACTTGAAAATGAAGTTTCACTCTGACAGTAATGAAGTAGTCACCATTCCGGCCGACTTACAATCCGCTAGAAGGTGTCATTACATGAGCCTTAAGGAACAAGGCGAAAATGAGACGAAGAAGACGGACATTGCGAACAAGGGCGGGAATCGAATCAACGTTGCCGATTTAGACGCCCGGTACGACCCGGACAGTGATGTAGAAGAAGGAGATGACAATCTAACCCGGGAGCTTAAGAACAGAATTAAAAGGCCAGAATCGGACGGAGAGCTCGTCCAAATACAACTAGGGAGTGACCCGGAGAAGACGGTGGCGGTGGGGAGCGACCTTCCCCCGGAAGTACGAGATCGGTTGATCCAGTGTTTAAAAGAACACGCTGATGTATTCGCTTGGAGTGCTGCCGACATGCTAGGCATTCCGCCGGAGGTTGCTTGTCATCACCTGGCCGCTAACCCCGCAGCCAAATGGGTCCCCCAGAGAAGAATGGTGCAAAGTGAGGAGAAAGGACAAGCGGCCATAAAAGCAGCCGATGACTTGCTGGAAGCCAGGTTCATCAAAGAAATCAAGTATACGACATGGCTATCCAATGTCGTTCTGGTCAAAAAGGCCAATGGGAAATGGCGCATGTGCGTTGACTACACTGATCTTAACTAGGCATGCCCTAAAGACGCGTTTCCGGTGCCTAGTGTGGACCGGTTGGTTGACAGTGCAAGTGGGTTTCGATTGCTGTCATTTTTGGATGCTTACTTGGGTTACAACCATATTGCAATGCACCCACCCGATCAAGAAAAGACTGCTTTCATGACAGCAAGAGGGAACTACTGTTACCTAGTCATGCCATTCGGGTTGAAAAATGCGGGAGCTACTTACCAAAGAATGATGAATAGAATTTTTCGAGCCCAAATCGGCAGAACGATCGAGGTATATTTAGATGACACGATCATTAAAAGCAAACAAGACATTGATCATGTGGTCGATCTGAAAGAGGTGTTTATGGAAGCCTACAAGAACTCACTGAAGCTAAACCCTGAGAAGTGCACGTTCGGAGTCAGAGCGGGCAAGTTTTTAGGGTTCTATTTAAGGGAGCGGGGAATTGAGGCGAATCCAAATAAATGCAGAGCGGTGACAGAGATGAGGCCGCCCACTAGTAAAAAAAGATACAGAAGTTGAACGGGATGATAGCCGCACTCTCGCGATTCATTTCAAAGGCAGCCAACAAGTCCCTAAATTGCTTAAGAAGGAGGCTCAGTTTGAGTGGTCGCCCGAGTGTGATCAAGCTCTAGACCAGCTGAAGGAGACTTTGTTGCAACCGCCTATCTTGACAATACCATAACCTGAAGAGACGTTATATCTGTATCTGTCCATCAGTGACGAGGCTTTAGCGGCCGTGCTAGTACGGGAGGACGAGGCAAAACAGAATCCCGTATATTTCGTGAGTAAAGCGCTCCAGGGACTCGAGCTCAGGTATCAAAGAATTGAGAAGTTAGCCCTGGCGCTGATTGTGGCAGCCCGAAGGCTGAGATCGTATTTCGTGGCCCACCAGGTCGTCCTTAGAACAAACCATCTCATCCGACAGATCTTGCATTGACCTGACCTAGCCGGAAGAATGATTAAATAGGCGGTGGAACTCTCGGAGTTCGGCATCAAGTATGAAACCAGAACGGGCACTAAAGCACAAATCCTGGCAGATTTCGTAGCTGAGATGACCTCGATCCAGGAAGAAGGGCTTGAACCGACCTGGACACTGTATGTAGATGGCTCCTCCAATAGCAAAGGGAGCGGGGCGGGGGTGATCCTAGAAAGCCCAGAAGGAATGACGGTGGAGGTCGCTTTGACATTCTCGTTTTCCACCTCGAACAACCAAGTAGAATATGAGGCGTGCATTGCTGGACTCATGCTCGCTCGGGAATTCAAAGTGAAAAGGGTCGAACTCCATTCAGACTCTCTGTTGGTAGTATGCCAGATTAAGGAGGCGTTCGATGCAAATGATGAAGTGTTAAGGAGATACCTGGCCAAAGTAAGAGAACTGCTCGAGCAGTTCAACCATGCAGAAGTACTACACATTTCCAGATCAGAGAATACAAGGGCTGACGTACTCTCGAAACTGGCCAGCACGAAAACGCCGGGAAATCACAGAAATGTAATTCAGAAAGTCTTTCCCTAACCCAGCGTCAACCTGGAAACATTTCCAAACGCAGATGTTTGCACACGAACCAATACGTAAAGATAAGATTACAATGAAGACCAAATATTTAAAATAAATATACATGGTAAAAAAAAATTATTGCCATACACGAAACACATGGCTTTATAAAAACAAGCCATCTATCTACTACGATATAATCAAACACAATACCACCAAAATGTTTATTTTAGACACTTTACCAGTTTGCCATGTGTCTAAGTCTAAAAAATAGGGGCAAAATGGTATATGTAATGCCAAAAAAAAAACAAGCAGCAAAATTCAAAAAATCTACTACAATATAATCAAACACAATACCACCAAAATGTCTATTTTAGACACTTTACCAGCTTGCCACGTGTCCAAAAATAGGGGCAAAATGGTATATGTAATGCCAAAAAAAAGCAAGCAGCAAAAGTCAAAAAACTGGAAAAAAAAAACTGTGCAACAGGTAAAGTGCCAATGGGAATGCCAACGGTAGTGGCAACTAGAGCGCCAACGGGAGTCTACTACAATATAATCAAACACAATACCACCAAAATGTCCATTTTAGACACTTTACCAGTTTGCCACGTGTCCAAAAATAGGGGAAAAATGGTATATGTAATGCCAAAAAAAAACAAGCAGCAAATGTCAAAAAATCTACTACAATATAATCAAACACAATACCACCAAAATGTCTATTTTAGACACTTTACCAGCTTGCCACGTGTCCAAAAATAGGGGCAAAATGCTATATGTAATGCCAAAAAAAAAAAGCAAGCAGCAAAAGTCAAAAAAACTGAAAAAAAAACTGCGCAACAGGTAAAATGCCAATGGGAATGCCAACGGTAGTCGCAACTAGAGCGCCAACGGGAGTACCGACTTTTTTTAAACTTTTTCCAACAAAACTGTTTAAAAAAATTATTCATTTTTATAATTTACCCAAACTACTAAAATTAATCAATTTAACCACTATTAATTGTCAGAAAAACCTATACGTTTAACAAAATTTTCAAAGACTAAAATTTCCAAATAACTAAATTATTAAATTGATATTATACTCAATAATTGAATAATCTAAATTTTTTTAATTTACTATAATCTCTCTACTAAAACTACTAAAATCAATCAATTTTTTCTTAAAAAATAAAATCAATCAATTTAACCGGTACAAAACATTACCAAATAACTATTTTATAATTACTAAAAAGGCGTAAAATGCCAACGAGAGCGCCAACGGGAGTGGCAACGAGAGCGCCAACGGGAGTGGCAACGAGAGCGGGAGTGCCAACATGAGTGCCAACGGGAGTGGCAAGGAGAGCGCCAACGGGAGTGCCAACAGGAGGACCAACGAGGATGCAAACGGGAGGGCCAACGGGGATGCATATTTTACCTCTAATGTCCAAATACATTATTATGGATCAATGTAATTCTGATTGTCAACGGGGATGCATATTCCACTTTGAATTTCAAATCATACATTTTAGACCTTGTTCACAACTTATAAATTATGAATATCTTCCAAATTACTATTATGACTACATGACAATACACCAATCATACGGTATCAACTGTAAAATACTAGTATGTTTCTATAGATTACACATACTATCATATACTATACATATCAACACATCATTAATTGTCTGACATTATATATTAAAATGCTATAAGGAAAATTAAAGACAAGTTGTCTGCTAGGGCATGACTGCTTCCCGCAAACCGCCTTCCCAAACGGCGGCGACCACCGCCAGAAACCTGCAACAGAACGACAACAATCAGTCCTCGTTTCATTCATCTAACCCTACACCCATTTCAAATGAAGAAATGAAAGATGCTACTGGGAAAACCGCAAATACAGAGCCTTCGTTCAAGGATGCTCTCTTGAATGCTTTGGGCACTGAGGGCCTCAAAGACGCGAACTGGGGGGACCCTCTTAATGAAGATTTTCGAGAGAATAAATGGTACAAAAATACAGATGAAAATGCTATCAAATGTCTTAAACCTAGATCTGCTACAATATAATCAAACACAATACCACCAAAATGTCTATTTTAGACACTTTACCAGCTTGCCACGTGTCCAAAAATAGGGGCAAAATGGTATATGTAATGCCAAAAAAAAAGCAAGCAGCAAAAGTCAAAAAAACTGAAAAAAAAACCTGCGCAACAGGTAAAATGCCAATGGGAATGCCAACGGTAGCGACAACTAGAGCGCCAACGGGAGTCTACTACAATATAATCAAACACAATTCCACCAAAATGTCCATTTTAGACACTTTACCAGTTTGCCACGTGTCCCAAAATAGGGGCAAAATGGTATATGTAATGCAAAAAAAAAAAAAGCAGCAAAAGTCAAAAAATCTACTACAATATAATCTACTACAATATAATCAAACACAATACCACCAAAAAGTCTATTTTAGACACTTTGCCAGCTTACCACGTGTCCAAAAATAGGGGCAAAATGGTATATGTAATGCCAAAAAAAAAGCAACCAGCAAAAGTCAAAAAAACTGAAAAAAAATGTGCAACAGGTAAAATGCCAATGGGAATGCCAACAGTAGTGGCAACTAGAGGGCCAACGGGAGTACCTACTTTTTTTAAACTTTTTCCAACAAAATAGTTTAAAAAAATTATTCACTTTTATAATTTACCCAAACTACTAAAATTAATCAATTTAACCACTATTAATTGTCAGAAAAACCTATACGTTTAACAAAATTTTCAAAGACTAAAATTTCCAAATAACTAAATTATTAAATTGATATTATACTCGATAATTGAATAATCTAAATTTTTTTTATTTACTATAATCTCTCTACTAAAACTACTAAAATCAATCAATGTTTTCTTAAAAAATAAAATCAATCAATTTAACCACTACAAAAAATTACAAAATAACTATTTTATAATTACTAAAAAGGCGTAAAATGCCAACGGGAGTGGCAACGAGAGCGGGAGTGCCAACATGAGTGCCAACGGGAGTGGCAAGGAGAGCGCCAACGGGAGTGCCAACAGGAGGACCAACGAGGATGCAAACAGGAGGGCCAACGGGGATGCATATTTTACCTCTAATGTCCAAATACATTATTATGGATCAATGTAATTCTGATTGTCAACGGGATGCATATTCCATTTGAATTTCAAATCATACATTTTAGACCTTGTTCACAACTTATAAATTATGATTATCTTCCAAATTACTATTATGACTACATGACAATACACCGATCATACGGTATCAACTGTAAAATACTAGTATGTTTCTATCGATTACACATACTATCATTTACTATACATATCAACACATCATTGTCTGACATTATATATTAAAATGCTATAAGAAAAATTAAAGACAAGTTGTCTGCTAGGGCATGACTACTTCCCGCAAACCGCCTTCCCATACGGCGGCGACCACCGCCAGAAACCTGCAATAGAACGACAACAATCAGTCCTCGTTTCATTCATCTAACCCTACAACCATTTCAAATGAAGAAGAAATGAAAGATGCTACTGGGAAAACCGCAAATACAGAGCCTTCGTTCAAGGATGCTCTCTTGAATGCTTTGGGCACTGAGGGCCTCAAAGACGCGAACTGGGGGGACCTTCTTAATGAAGATTTTCGAGAGAATAAATGGTACAAAAATACAGATGGAAATGCTATCAAATGTCTTAAACCTAGATCTGCTACAATATAATCAAACACAATACCACCAAAATGTCTATTTTAGACACTTTACCAGCTTGCCACGTGTCCAAAAATAGGGGCAAAAATGGTATATGTAATGCCAAAAAAAAAGCAAGCAGCAAAAGTCAAAAAAACTGAAAAAAAAACCTGCGCAACAGGTAAAATGCCAATGGGAATGCCAACGGTAGCGACAACTAGAGCGCCAACGGGAGTCTACTACTATATAATCAAACACAATACCACCAAAATGTCCATTTTAGACACTTTACCAGTTTGCCACGTGTCCCATAATAGGGGCAAAATGGTATATGTAATGCCAAAAAAAAACAAGCAGCAAAAGTCAAAAATCTACTACAATATAATCAAACACAATACCACCAAAATGTCTATTTTAGACACTTTACCAGCTTGCCACGTGTCCAAAAATAGGGGCAAAATGGTATATGTAATACCAAAAAAAAGCAAGCAACAAAAGTCAAAAAAACTGAAAAAAAAACTGCGCAACAGGTAAAATGCCAATGGGAATGCCAACGGGAATGCCAACGGTAGTGGCAACTAGAGCGCTAACGGGAGTACCGACTCTTTTTAAACTTTTTCCAACAAAACTGTTTAAAAAAAATTATTCATTTTTATAATTTACCCAAACTTCTAAAATTAATCAATTTAACCACTATTAATTGTCAGAAAAACCTTTACGTTTAACAAAATTTTCAAAGACTAAAATTTCTAAATAGCTAAATTATTAAATTGATATTATACTCAATAATTGAATAATCTAAATTTTTTTATTTACTATAATCTCTCTACTAAAACTATTAAAATCAATCAATTTTTTCTTAAAAAATAAAATCAATCAATTTAACCACAAAAAAAAAAATTACCAAATAACTATTTTATAATTACTAAAAAGGTGTAAAATGCCAACGGGAGTGCCAACAGGAGTGGCAACAATGTCCAAATACATTATTATGGATCAATGTAATTCTGATTGTCAACGGGGATGCATAGCCCACTTTGAATTTCAAATCATACATTTTAGACATTGTTCAATATCTTTCAAATTACAATTATGACTACATGACAATACACCGACTATACAGTATCGCCCGTGCATATTCACGGGTAAAATACTATGTTTCGATAGATTACACATACTATCATATACTATACATATCAACACATCATTGTCTGCTAGGGCATGACTGCTTCCCGCAAACCGCATTCCCATACGTCGGCGACCACCGCCAGAAACCTGCAACAGAACGACAACAATCAGTCCTCGTTTCATTCATCTAACCCTACAGCCATTTCAAATGAAGAAGAAATGAAAGATGCTACTGGGAAAACCACAAATACAGAGCCTTCGTTCAAGGATGCTCTCTTGAATGCTTTGGGCACTGAGGGCCTCAAAGACGCGAACTGGGGGGACCTTCTTAATGAAGATTTTCCAGAGAATAAATGGTACAAAAATACAGATGAAAATGCTATCAAATGTCTTAAACCTAGATCTGCTATTCCTGAAGTTCCTTGCTCAGATGAGGAGATTGATGACTGGGCAAAACCTCGGAAAAGCACCTTGATTGTAAAGGTCATGGGGAAAAGAGTTAACTTTCGGATGCTTGAACACAAGCTGAGAAAGGAATGGGTTCAACATGGCACAATGTCAATAACAGATATGACAGATGACTTTTATTTAGTTAGATTGTCTGATATTGAGGATTATAGGCATGCTATTTTTGAAAGACCGTGGAAAATAGACGATCATTACCTAATAGTTTAGAGATGGAGGCCCTTGTTTTCTCCATCTATGGATATGACCAAAAAGGTTGCAGTGTGGATTCGAATCCCTAAAGCTTCCTATGGAGCTATGCAATGAAACATTCCTTAAGAGGGTGGGATCCATTATTGGTCAGATGTTAAAGTTGATAAAACCACATCTTTGTGTACTAGAGGAAAGTATGCTAGAATATGTGTGGAGCTTGACCTTGATCAGCCCCTTCTGTCTCACATATCAGTTAGAGGTATGAAGTTTTGCTTGGAGTATGAAGGGTTACATTCAGTATGTTTTAGGTGTGGTAAGTATGGCCACAAGAAAGATAGCTGCAGAGAGCTCTTGGAAGTAGAGGAGGAAATCAGAGAACATTCTGTGATTAACCAGGTGGAAGTTGCCCAGGATGTGCAAATGACTGTTTTACCTACTGAAACTCAGAGCCTTATACAAGATCAGTGTTCCCCAAGATAAGGAGCAAGAGAACCTGGATCTGGGAACCTGGAACATTCCCAAATATGTTGCTAGGAAGAAGAAAAGCAATTCTGTCAAGAATCCAAAGAAACCCAATCCTGGTCCTATGCCTTAGAATACTTCTAGTAGAGGAACAAAACCTACTCAAGTTGAGGTGGTGGAAGTTCCTAAAGCTACTGGCAGTGAGGAATGTCATCAATTTGAACCCCAAAAGGTAACTAGCATGGTCATGGAAGCCTCTAATTCTCCTAGTACTAAGAATACTGCTAAAGAGAGAGTGAGGAATCCTCTTGGTGGTAAGAATCCTCAACCCTCTGTCAAAGGTAAGAAGGTGACTAAAAACAACAAACTTTTGATTCGTAAGGATAAAGGTTTGACTAAAGATGGTCGTTTTAGCAAAGCTATGGATACTGAGCCAGGGGCTGTGAAAGATATTGTGGTTGGAAAGGAGAATATACCTTCTACAAGCAACCAAAATGGTATCTCTAATGATAACAAGGCCGAAGAGGAAGCTGTTATGGCATACATGAAATCTATGTATAGAACTCATGGAGAATTTCTTTTAAACAAGTTTAGAAACCTTGAGCCCATTAGATCAGCTCTAAGTCACATTGATCAAAATAGAACTGTTTCTAAAGTTGTGACTGATGGTATTGCTAATCCTGCTAGCAATAGTGGAGATGACCAGAATGTGAAGTAGAAGAACATAGCTGCAAGGAAGCAAACTGATCATGGAACTGAGTTTCCTGTTGCTGCCTCTAAGGGAGTAGACCCTCAAACTAACCCCACTGGCCAATATCAATGAGTCCGATATGTTGGAACTGTCGTGGTACAGCTTCCAAAGGTTTTGCTGGGTTAATTAAGGATATGAAGAGAGACTATTCTATAGATTACACATACTATCATATATATACTATACATATCAACACATCATTGTCTGACATTATATATTTAAAATGCTATAAGAAAAATTAAAGACAAGTTGTCTGCTAGGGCATGACTGCTTCCCGCAATCCGCCTTCCCATACGGCGGCGACCACCGCCAGGAACCTGCAACAGAACGACAACAATCAGTCCTCATTTCATTCATCTAACCCTACAACCATTTCAAATGAAGAAGAAATGAAAGATGCTACTGGGAAAACCGCAAATACAGAGCCTTCGTTCAAGGATGCTCTCTTGAATGCTTTGGGCACTGAGGGCCTCAAAGACGCGAACTGGGGGGACCTTCTTAATGAAGATTTTCCAGAGAATAAATGGTACAAAAATACAGATGAAAATGCTATCAAATGTCTTAAACCTAGATCTGCTATTCCTGAAGTTCCTTGCTCAGATGAGGAGATTGATGACTGGGCAAAACCTTGGAAAAACACCTTGATTGTAAAGGTCATGGGGAAAAGAGTTAACTTCCGGATGCTTGAACACAAGCTGAGAAAGGAATGGGTTCAACATGGCACAATGTCAATAATAGATATGACAGATGACTTTTATTCAGTTAGATTGTCTGATATTGAGGATTATAGGCATGCTATTTTTGAAGGACCGTGAAAAATAGCCGATCATTACCTAATAGTTTAGAGATGGAGGCCCTTGTTTTCTCCATCTATGGATATGACCAAAAAGGTTGCAGTGTGGATTCGAATCCCTAAAGCTTCCTATGGAGCTATGCAATGAAACATTCCTTAAAAGGGTGGGATCCATTATTGGTCAGATGTTAAAGTTGATAAAACCACATCTTTGTGTACTAGAGGAAAGTATGCTAGAATATGTGTGGAGCTTGACCTTGATCAGCCCCTTCTGTCTCACATATCAGTTAGAGGTATGAAGTTTTGCTTGGAGTATGAAGGGTTACATTCAATATGTTTTAGGTGTGGTAAGTATGGCCACAAGAAAGATAGCTGCAGTCCTGCAGAGAGCTCTTGGAAGTAGAGGAGGAAATCAGAGAACAGTCTGTGATTAACCAGGTGGAAGTTGCCCAGGATGTGCAAATGACTGTTTTACCTACTGAACCTGGAACATTCCCAAATATGTTGCTAGGAAGAAGAAAAGCAATGCTGTCAAGAATCCAAAGAAACCCAATCCTGGTCCTATGCCTCAGAATACTTCTAGTAGAGGAACAAAACCTACTCAAGTTGAGGTGGTGGAAGTTCCTAAAGCTACTGGCAGTGAGGAATGTCATCAATTTGAGCCCCAAAAGGTAACTAGCATGGTCATGGAAGCCTCTAATTCTCCTAGTACTAAGAATACTGCTAAAGAGAGAGTGAGGAATCCTCTTGGTGGTAAAAATCCTCAACTCTCTGTCAAAGGTAAGAAGGTGACTAAAAACAACAAACTTTTGATTCTTAAGGATAAAGGTTTGACTAAAGATGGTCGTTTTAGCAAAGCTATGGATACTGAGCCAGGGGCTGTGAAAGATATTGTGGTTGGAAAGGAGAATATACCTTCTACAAGCAACCAAAATGGTATCTCTAATGATAACAAGGCCGAAGAGGAAGCTGTTATGGCATACATGAAATCTATGTATAGGACTCATGGAGAATTTCTTTTAAACAAGTTTAGAAACCTTGAGCCCATTAGATCAGCTCTAAGTCACATTAATAAAAATAGAACTGTTTCTAAAGTTGTGGCTGATGGTATTGCTAATCCTGCTAGCAATAGTGGAGATGACCAGAATGTGAAGTAGAAGAACATAGCTGCAAGGATGCAAACTGATCATGGAACTGAGTTTCCTGTTGCTGCCTCTAAGGGAGTAGACCCTCAAACTAACCCCACTGTCCAATATCAATGAGTCTGATATGTTGGAACTGTCGTGGTACAGCTTCCAAAGGTTTTGCCGGGTTAATTAAGGATATGAAGAGAGACTATTCTACTTCATTTATAGCTCTTCTTGAGACTCATACAAGTGGTGTGAAAGCTAGTAAAATTGCTAGAAGGACAGCTTTTGAGCATACTTTCATCAAGGATGCTAGAGGTCAAGTGGAATTTGGTTACTTTGTGATAGTGCTAACTGGAATGTTCACATTCATAGAGACAGTGGCGGACCCCGGGGTCAGGGGGTGTCAAATTTTTTAAATACACAATTTGCTAAAAATATAATTAAAAACAACTATAATGTATTTAAATAAATAAATTATACATTTCATAATTGTCCTCTACGTGATTTCATATTCTGAAATCGTAGAATAATAAGCTCAGAGTCAATTTTAATGAATACATCACTTTCAATGTATGTCACCAGACAGTCGTTCATCCATGTATCCTCCATCCGGTTACGCAACCTATTCTTCACAATATTCATAGCAGAGAAAGCTCTTTCTACAGACAAAACTAGTGCCAGCTTCAAAAGAAGATAAACCTCTGGATACACATTATGTCTTCCATTTTCAACCAACGTCTCTGAAAGTTGTTGGAGTCCTTTCAAAGAAGCAAATTGAACATTCCTACGCATATCGACGATGTAACAGTCTAGTTGATCATTAAGCGCCGCTAACTTAAATGGAGAGAACTCATCTGGATAAAAACTTGCAAATTCCAACAACTTTGCCTTATCAAAAGCAGAGAACAATTTAGATGGATCCAAAGAAGCCAAACAAAGGAGCAATTGAGTATTAATCTCACCAAAACGTTCATTAAGTTCCTGAAGCTGCATGTCTATCACAGTATAAAATAACGGCTCTTGTTGTTGTTGTTGTTGTGAGCTTGATCCACATTCATCAATTGATGACCTTGGTCTCTTTACTAAAAATTTATCCATTTGATGACCTTGTTCAAACACACTATTAATACTAATTAAAATTACAAACAAATCAGAAATTCAATTTAGGGTTCAGAAACTAGAAACAAAATGGGTTCTCAAATTCAGAAATTCAATCAGAAATTATAAACAAAATAGGGTTCAGAAATTACCAACAATAAATCAGAATTTCAATTTAGGGTTCTCAATCAATTCAAATTCAAATCAGAATTTCAATGCAATCAGAAATTATCATTTATCCCCAAATTAGAATTTCAATGCAATCAGAATTTCAAGTTTCAACCAAATCAGAAATTATCAGCGAGAGAAGACAATTACTGTGAGTCTGTGACTTTGAGACTGAGACAGACGCACGCAATTTCGCAAACGCAGGAAGCTTCACTGCTTCAGCGAAAGAAGAAGAGAGAAGGCAGCAGAAGAAGGCTTCGCGAGAGAAGAAAGCTGCTTCACGAGAGAGAAGGGCAGAAGCTTCAGTTGACTGCGAAGAAGAAGAAGGCTTCGTGGCATCGCGGTGAAGAACGGAAGAAGAACTGAAGAAGAAGAAGGCTTCGTGGAAACAGTGGCGTGAGAAGAAGAAGAAGACCTGGCTGTGTCACGTGTTGTGCGTTTTGTTGCCACTTGCCTGCGTGTTTTGCACTTTTGCCTTTTGCGAGAGAGTGTGTGTTTGGGTAAGTGAAGTTTGGGTATTTGGTGCAAATAGGTGCAAAATTTGGGCTATTGGTGCAATTTAAAATATTCAGGGGTGTCAAAAAAATTTTCAATAGGGTGGTAAGCAGAATTTTTTTTTTCAGGGGTGTCAACTGAACCCCCTCACTACTAGCTGGGTCCCCCACTGCTTAGAGACTCTAACCAACTGATCCACATGAAGGTGTCTCATGCTACTAACAGTCCTTGGTTCCTAACTATAGTGTATGGTAGCCCCCATTTTGCTCCTTGACAAACATTATGTGATGATATTCAAGACATCTATTCTGAAGTTGATGGCCCTTGGGCTCTTTTGGGTGACTTCAATGTTGTGCTTCATGATTATGAAAGAATTGGTCCTCCAATGGTTAGAGCTCAACCAATTGAGAGTGGTTTTCAACAAACTCTTGAGACTTTTAGTCTTATGGATCTTGGTTTTAATGGGGACATCTTCACTTGGGCTAGAGGTAGCACTAGAAAAAGATTAGACAGAGCTGTTTGTAACTTGGACTGGAGGATCAAGTTTGACTCTGCTGAGATTAGTCATCTTCCTAAGCTAAAATTTGACCATTCCCCTCTTTTGTTAACCTTTGATCATAGAAGAAGTGAGAATAGAAGGAGAAGGCCATTTAGGTTTGAGGCTATTTGGATCTCCCATCCCACCTTTAACCATCTTGGTGCGGACAATTGGAGGAGCCATATGTCTAATTTCCCTCAACAGCTCAAGGAATTTCAGGGGATTCTCAAGGAGTGGAATAGAGAGGTCTTTGGCAACATTTTCATCCAAAAGAAAAAAGTTGACAAGGAAACTCAGAGATATTGATACTAAACTATGTCATGGGTGGAATGATCATTTGTTAAATCTTCAAAAAGTTACTTGGGAAGCCTATGAAGACATTCTTGCTAAGGAAGAAATCCTTTGGCACCAAAAATCTAGGGCCAAATGGATTGAATTTGGAGATAGGAATACTAAATACTTTCATGGGGTGACTAGTATTAGAAGAAGAAGAAACAACATTTCAACTCTTCAGAATGAGCGGGGGATTTGGATATCTGATCCTAGACTTCTTGAAATTATGGCTACTAATTATTTCAAAGAGTTGTTCAATTCAAATGATCACTTACACCCGTATGTGATTACTGGTCACTTTCCTATTTTGGAGGAGCATTGCATTCTTGATATGGATAGGGACTTGAGTGATGATGAGATTGGGAGGAAAATCAGGAATATTGGTGCTTATAAAGCCCCTAGCCCTGATGGTTTCCAGGCCATCTTCTATCAGAGTCAATGGAATGTCATTGGCCCTTCCTTTTGTAGAATGATCAAGGAGTTCTGGGACAATCCAGAGAAATTAAGGAGATAAATGCAACCTATTTGGCTCTCATTCCTAAAATTGATAATGTTGTCAACATGAAACATTTCAGGCCTATAGGTCTCTGCAATGTGGCCTATAAGACCATCTCCAAGATTATTGCTATCAGGTTAAGAGGGAGTCTTCAGAAGTTAATTGGTCCTGCCCAATGTTCCTTTATACCTAAGAGACATAGCCATGATAATATCATCATAGCCCAAAGATATTTCACTCCATGAGAAGTAAAGGGGTAAGAAAGGTTACGCGCCTATGACAGGCTTAGGTGGGAATTCATTAAAGATACTCTTGATGATGTTGGATTTCCAATGAAAATTAAAAATCTCATCAATCATTGTATTACTTCTCCTACAATGCAAGTCCTTTGGAATGGGGAGGCTTTGGATGAGTTCTCTCCTAATAGGGGAGTTAGACAGGGGGTCCCTATTTCCCCCTATCTTTTTGTCTTGTGCATTGAAAAACTGTTTCAACTGATTGAAAAAGAGGTTGAAGAGGATAACTGGAAGCTAATTCAAATTTCTAGGGGTGGTCCCAAAATATCTCACTTGGCTTTTGCTGATGATCTCATATTCTTCTCTGAGGTTTCTATAGAACAAGCTCAATTAATTCATGACTTGCTTAATTTGTTCTGCTTGAGTTCTGGTCAAAAGGTAACTCAAGACAAAACCAAGGTGTATTTCTCCAAAAGTGTCCCTAGGTTATTGAAAAAAGATATTAGTGAGGCTATGGGCTTTCAACAAACTGATGATCTCGGTAAGTATCTTGGAGTACCTATTTTTCATAAGAGAGTTGGATTAAATACTTTCAATTATGTTGTTGACAAGGTCAAACAGAGATTGAGTTCTTGGAAATCTAGGACCTTGTCTTTTGCTGGTAGGGTGACTTTGGCCAAGTCTGTGATTCAGGCTATGCCTGTATATGTTATGCAATCTTCTGTTATTCCAAGAGGAACCTGTGATGATATTGACAAGTTGTGTAGAAGGTTTATTTGGGGTGATGATGAGGATCATAAAGCTGTCCATTTGTTGAGTTGGGATAAGCTTTGTAAACCTAAAAGAGAAGGTGGTCTAGGGCTCAGATCTACAAGAGCTGCAAATTCTGCTTTCTTGATGAAAGGATTGTGGAATTTTTGTACTAAACCTGATGAATTGTGGTGCTCTTTACTCCGTAGTAAATACAAATGTGGGTGGAGGGATTTTCCTAAGATGGGTCCTAACAGAAGAGGCTCTAACTTTTGGAATGGAATGGTTGACACTTGGGAGGACTTCAGGTCTAATCTGAGTTGGGAAATTGGCAATGGTGAAGATGTAAGGTTCTGGATGGATGACTGGCTCAGTGATGTTGATAATCTGGCTAACTACTCCACTACTCCTATTACTGAATATGACTCTAATATGTCCATTAGGCACTTTATCTGCTATAATGGGGAATGGAATTGGAGCTTATTGGCTAATAATCTTCCTAGGAGCATAATTCAGAAGTTAGAAAGCTTTCCTCCTCCTTCTATTCTTCATCAGGATGATGTTTTTACTTAGGGTGCTACTCCTGATGGGAGTTTCACCACAAAATCTGCTTATCAAACCCAAATGGGCCTGCATACTAACTCTCCTAGATCCAACTTTGACTATATTTGGAAATGGAAAGGAAATGAACGAATACGGACCTTCTTGTGGAAATTGAGCCATGAAGAAATCCTTACTAATGTTGAAATATGCAGGAGAACAATTGCAATTTCTCCAATCTGCCCTCTCTGTGACATTGAAGACGAAACTCTCCTCCACCGGTTTAGGGACTGTAGGTAGGGTGAGCTTTGTGATTTGGAGCAGCCTCAGCATGAGAAATCAAAGGCAATTTTTCAGTAATCATTCCTGGTTAGATTTGTTAAAGTCTAATTTGAATTACAAAGACAGAGGCACTGATAAGTCTTACTGGAGTTTGACATTCGGAGTTACCTTGGGTTTAATCTAGAGAAATAGAAATGATTTTGTCTTCAATCGGAAATATAACAATACGCAATCGTCAATCATCAAAATTAATCATCATGTGGAGGCGATTGTGAGCTGTTTGCAGTGTGTTTCCTTGCTCTCTCCTCAGATTCAGCTCGCGACGGATGATCTGGGTGAATCGTGGCTCCCTACGGCGACGGGAAGATGGAAATTGAACTGTGATGGGTCTATTGCTGAGAATGGTACGTTTGCTGGCTGTGGTGGTGTGATCCGTGACCACCATGGAGCCTTCGTTCTTGCCTTTTCTTGCCCTCTGCATGCGTGTAATTCGCTTGAAGCCGAGCTTATGGGTATCAAGCATGGTGTGAGAATTGCTTCGTTGAAGGGATTTCTGGAGCTGGATGTAGAGACTGATTCTTCGCAAGCCATTGATCTTTTGGTTGGAGGTGTTGGTGATTTGAAGAGCCAAACTCTGATACGTGAGATTCAAGAATTTGGTGATGATGGAGTTAATGTTACTTGGAAGAAGGTGAAACGCGAATTCAATTCTGTGGCAGATAAACTGGCCAAGTTCAGCAATTATTGTAATGGCAATCTTGTAATATTTGACACTGCTCCTGACTTTTTGGTCAATGCCTTAAACCGTGATGGTTATGGGCTTTATGGATCTAGGGCCCTTTCTATCATAAAAAAAATTATATATTTAAAGCAACACCTATCATTATTGTGTTTTTATTTCAACTATTACTCATTGCCTAAGTGAGAGCCATAACTAAAAAATCTGTTAATAATAATATGTCAATTAGGAAAAAAAAAAGAAAAAATGTTATTGCCACTTAAAATTTTTTGAAGACTTTCCTCGATTTATATGAAGAAAAAGCTCCGTATTAATGAAAAACTTGAGGTAATGTTGTATGATTCTTTTCTTATTTGAGATAAATACTCATAAATATATCATTTTTAACGTTATGAAAATTTGGGTTCTTGATTTTTTGGTGGGTTTTATTGTTATTTTTTTATTCTAGGGTTTTTGAGATTTTTGAATTTGACCGATTTGTTATGTTTCTATTATGTCAAGATTCTAGTTTTTTAAGTTTTCATGGGCTCTTTGTTATTTATTTGTGTTTCTATTTATGATCCTTTGATGTGATTTTGTCAATTTTTGATTTTGATCAGTTTCCATGATGTGTACCTTCTCTGATTGTAGGGTTTAATAATTGAATTCCCATTCATAGTTTGTGTTCTGTACCGTGCTACCGATCGTGAGGATCGATATTATGCAGTTGGTAGATATTTTGTCCTTGATTCTATCATTGTCTTCAGGCTGAGAGGAAAGTCTTGTTCGACCCGGGACGTTCGACCTTGAGAGGCGATGTTGAGGTGTTCGATCTTGAGATGTTCGATCTTGGAGGGCGAGGTTGTACCTGCAATGATACTCCGACGCTTAAGTCAGTATTTGAGAGAATAAGTGTTTGGTTAGAAAAAGTGCTTACCATTAATGAGCATTGAATGGGGTATTTATAGAGTTTTGGATGTGTTTGTGTTGGCGTTTTTGGGCCGTCCGATCTTGCGGGCTGATCTTGGCCATTGAAGATTGGACTCTCTTGATTACAATTGGGCTTCTCTTCAATTGGGCTTTTTGGAGAAGGGGTGCAAATAGAAAATATTGTAATTACCATAACAGTGGTCCCCCAAGTCTGGTCGCTATGAGGAGCGATCTTGACTTTGAGTGGAGGTTCTATCCGCTTTATCGAGCTTATGTCGGGGCCGGGGTTTTTCGAACGATGCTACCTGTCCGTCGAGCTTTCGAGCGACGTGGACAGTTTTTCCGACCTCAGTGCTGCTTTGGAATCAGTGCCACTTTTACTGTTTCTGACAAGGCGTCTCTTCGTAGTGGCGGCGCATGATGGTGACGTTTATTCTTCAGCGTGCGGATTTTAATGGACCATGGTTTGGATGTGACGCTTCGACTTCCAGGCCCAGGCCCATTGGATTCGCCTTGCTATAAATAAAGGGTCTCACCAGTTCATTTGTTGCTTGTTGTTCATTTGTTCTGATTTGCCGATCTTCGAGAGCTCCCGAGTTTCTTTAGAGTGAACGTGTTTGAAGTACCTTTAAGGTCGGTTTCTGAGGATCGACAACCGTTTATTTCCAGACATCATCAGCTTGCGACATAGTTTCGAGGTTAGTCTACTTTTGGTTTTTTCTTTACTTTTCATTTGTGCCTGGACCTTCCCCCGTCCCCTTTGATCTCAGAATGGGGGTCGTCAGGTCGGGTTCCGACTTGCTCGCGAACCCATTTTTCGATCTTTATTCCTGACATTTCGTCCCCCATTCCTGTAGATTCGATCTGGCGAGGACGAAACAAACTCGGAGAGACGTCACTCAGTACCGGAAAGAGTTTACGAGTGCGATGGCTTCTGGTGGTGAAATCCCTGAGGTCCGTGCCGAGCCTACCGAAGTCGCCGCCCCGGACGTGCAAGAGCACTCTGCTTCCGCCCCTGTGAGTGATAAGGCGGAAGATAATTTTGAGAGCGAAAGTTCTTCTCCTGCGACCGATGCTAATGAGCCGAATGACGATACTCCCGAAGATGTGGAGGAGGATTGCTTGGTGGATGTGATGGCTGTTACTTTCGAGTCTGATGAGGAAATCCCAGTGGAGGAATCAGAGGATTCCGAGGTCGATCTTGGGTCGAGTTCCGACTCT
This sequence comes from Astragalus membranaceus, assembly GCA_039519185.1. NCBI lineage: Eukaryota > Viridiplantae > Streptophyta > Magnoliopsida > Fabales > Fabaceae > Astragalus > Astragalus membranaceus. The sequence continues at coordinate 16,709,171 of CM076850.1, forward strand.
GCTGATGAGTCCGATAGAGAGGGTGTTGAAAAACAAGTTGAATCTCGCCCTAAGAGCCAACCGGAGTCCAGCCGAGCTTCTGCTGTTTCTCTGGATGAGTACTCTAGTACTGGTTGTGGGGACCTTGACGTACCGGTGCGAGAGGTCTCCCAATATGATTGGGTTTCCAGAAATATTTTGGAGATCGAATCGTTGTACCAGCATGGGTTTAATTTGGAGAGGGTCGGGAGGAAAGCTTCGGGTCGCTCGAAGCGAATTTGGAGAGTTGAGGGAATGAAAAAGGGAGAGCATGTGGCTTTGTGGCCAGGAGAGCTCAAGTTTACTTTGTATCACATGCTGATAAACGAGATGAATATCAGGCCTCCTTTCACTTGGTTCGAGCAGACAGTCTTGGCGACTTTGGATGTTGCGCCTTCTCAGTTGCATCCAAACGCGTGGGCTTTTGTTCGAGCCTTCGAGCTAATGTGTCTTCATCTGGAGAGGCCGGTCTCGCCGTTGCTCTTTTTCCATTTGTTTGAGATCAATCGGAACAGTAGTGAAAATAAGTCCGGTCGCGAACACGTCAGTCTTCGTTCAAGGCGAGGTGCCAAGATTTTTAAAGCCTATGCGGACTCGTTGAAGGGGAATTGGAAGGAGTTATTTTATTGGGTCGAACCGGTGACCGACGAAGCGATTGAGAGAGTGGGAAAGTTTTCAGAGGATGGTCGGACTTTGGTGTCCACCAAGTTTCCCATTGGTTGGAGTCAGGCCCATTTTGAACGATCCACCAATTCCTTTTCTGTTAGTCAGAATCGTTTGAACGCTGCCGATCTTCTTACCAAGAGGATCCTGATGTTTATTTCTGAGAACATTCCGTTTTCAAAACATAAGTATCGGGGTATCCCTGCGGCTAAGATAGTTCAGGCCGGGAAGCGAAGACGAGTGCAAATTGTCTTAGGTAGTTTTGTTTTTCTTGCTTTTGATATTTGCATATTTTTGACCGTAGTTTGTATGACCGATTTACGTTTCTTTTCCAGATACCATGGCCCCAAAGAAGCTCGCCGTAATGAAGGCGCTGGCGATGAGGAGTGTCGAGATATCTGGAGATGCTGAGGGGGTTGGTGTTCCGCTTCCGACGTCTCCCCAGGCCGAGACTGTTGTTGGGACGATTACTGCTGCTTCTCCGATAAATACTGTTACCCAGGAGGACCTTGCCTATGAGGCTCTGGTCGATCTTGTTTCCAGTTCTCCTCCCCCGACTGCTCCCGATGTTGGTGCGGGTACCTCGGCGAAAAGGGTGCGCACCGAGGCAAGTGGCGAGCAGAGGCCGGAAAAAAGGAGTAAGACTTCGAGGAGACCGAAGCATAAGAGTAAGGCCGTACCCTTAGAGGAGGGTTTTTTGGAGCAGAATTACGCCCAATGGCGGGAGGATCCTGTCGGGGCGTCTGTTAAATTGTTGGCGAATTTGGCCGATGTTCATAGGATCGAAAAAGAGAAATACGAGCAGCGGGCTAAGGGTAAATGGTCGATCTTTTTTTTTTTTTTTTTTTTTTTTTTTTTAAAAACATCTCTTTCTTCATAAACTGATTTCTCTCATTTTTCGAGTTTGCAGCTTCGTTGGAGCTCGAGAAGTCAAAAATAGTGAAGCTCGTGGAAGATGTGGCTTTAAAATCGAAAGAGCTCGCTCGAACAAAGCAAGAACTTCTGGTTCTGAAGGAAAGCCAAGGGGAGGTTGTACGTCGGGCGGAGTTTGCGGAGAATCGCGTCAAGGAGCTTGAAGAAAGGGAAAAAGTTTTAGAGGGGCAACTTGCCGAGGCCAACGAGAAGATCAAAGGTTTGGAGTTTCGTGTAGCTGGTTTGGAAGAGGATTTGAAGAAAGCATCTGAGGTACGGGTCGGTACGAGCGGCGATGCGGAGGCTCGAATTGCAGAGCTTGAGGCAGCCCTTCAGCAAAGCAGAAGAAATGCTAAAGAGGCTACGAAACTTGCAAATGAGGCTAGGAGGGAGGCTCGGGAAGCTGCTAACTCTGCAATTGAGCTGTACAAGGAGGGTTTTGAGTGCGCCCAGGAGCAAATTACTTTGGTCCATCCTTCTGTAATTTTGGATCGGTCGATTATTGACGCCGACCATGAGGTTGAAGGGGGTAAGATCGTTAAGATCGATGCTCAGACGGAGACGAAGACTGTGATATTCCCGACCTCCACTGCCTGATGTTTTAACAGCGTTTCTTTTGCAGAAGTTCCTGGTGTATTTTACTTATGTATTTTTTGTATAGATCCGGAACTTCTGTTGGTCTAGCTGGAGATATTTGTAACCTCTTTTTGGAATATGCCTATAAGGCCTTTACGAGCTTTAATGAATGCTTTTTGAATTTCGCATGTCATGTATGTCGTTTTTGCGAGTTTTTAACGAGTGCTTTTTAAATTCTGCACGTTGCGTGTGATGTAAAGACGTCGGTAAACGAGGAACTCGATTTACCGGTTCGAACCTATAGGACAGTTTACTAGGACTCGGCCTAGATTTAACTCGCCCCATAGGGGTATCGGCAGCTGTGGCCGATGGTCGTTCGTAGGACGTTTCGATCCTTGAAGACCCAGTCTCTTTGAGATAGTTTGCCAAGACTCGGCTTGGATTTAACTGTTTTCTCAAAGAGTTTTTGACCTTGGGTGGTCGCTTTTGGGGAGATCATCTAAGATCGGTCCCAGTTGATTCCTGTTGGGGGGAATTAGGTCCCTTCATTCTGTTTGATGAAAATCAAGAATGTGTGGGGACTTGAAAAAACTTTTGAGAAGTATTGAAAGCGTTTGAAAGAAATGTCAAGCTTCTTTATTAATAGCTTGTTTCGAGTTTACATAAGATCGGTGTGAGTGACTTCTTTCTAAGGATAATAACTTTTCAGTTTTGTTGCGTTCCAAGTTCTCTCAATCTTTCTTCCTTGGAGGGTCTCCAATTTAAAGGCTCCCGTGCCGGTTTTAGATAAAATTCGGTAGGGGCCTTCCCAGTTTGGGGCGAGCTTTCCTTGGGAGGCGTTTTTCTGACCGACGTCAGCCCTTCTGAGTACCAGATCGCCGGGATTGAAATCTCTGTGAACGACCTTGGTGTTGTATCTGGTCGCCACCTTTTGTTTGATGATCGCTTCTCGGAGCGAGGCTCGACCTCAGATTTCATCGATGAGGTCGAGTTCTTCTCTTAGGGCTTGATCGTTATTGCTTTGTGTTTTGGGATTTGCCGTTCTCCAACTAAGTTCGCCGATCTCGACGGGGATGACCGCCTCGCTGCCGTAGGAGAGCCTAAAAGGTGTTTCCCCAGTGGAGCTTTGGGGGGTCGTCCGGTATCCCCAGAGGACGTAAGGCAATTCTTCTACCCAATTTCCTTTAGCATCGTCCAAACGTCGTTTCAGCCCGTTCAGTATTACTTTATTTGCAGCCTCTGCTTGACCGTTGGTTTGAGGGTGCTCTACTGAAGTAAAATGGTGCTTAATTTTAAGCTCGAACATTAGTTTGCGAAATCCCGTGTCTGTGAATTGCGTCCCGTTGTCTGTTACTACTACCTCGGGGATCCCGAACCTGCTCATAATGCTTTTTTTGAAGAATTTTATGCAGTTTTTCGCAGTGATGGTCGCCAGGGGTTCCGCTTCTATCCATTTACTGAAGTAGTCTACGGCGACGATCAAGAATTTGACTTGTCCTGGTGCTTTTGCGAAAGGTCCGAGCAAGTCCATTCCCCACCATGCGAAGGGCCATGTGGAGGATAAACTCGTGAGGTCTGTGGGGGGAGCCACGTGCATGTTGGCGTGGATTTGACATTTTTTGCATTTCTTCGCGTGATCACTAGCATCGCCGATCATGCTCGGCCAGTAGTAGCCGGCTCGAAGGGTTTTTCGTGCTAAAGATCGAGCTCCCATGTGCTGGCCGCAGATTCCCTCATGAATTTCTGTTAACACATAGGCCGCTTCCTCTCCCTCGATGCATTAAATTAACGGGGAAGAGAGGCTTCGTTTATAGAGCGTCCCGTTGATGGCTGAAAAAGCCGAGGCTCTTCTCCTGATATATTTGGCGTCGTTTCTGTCTGGGGGTTCCGTTCCTGAGACGATGTACTCTAAAATTGGGGTTATCCAGCTGTCTGCCTCTTCAAGCATGTAGATGGTCGGGTTAAACAGCGGCTCGAGAGATACACTGGGATTGCGTAGTGTTTCTTGGATGGTCGTCCTTTGGTTACCTGGGGTTTTTGTGCTTGCGAGTTTGGCGAGGATATCAGCTCGTTGGTTTTCTGTTCTTGGGACATGAACTATCTCGCTTGCTTCAAATTTAGCCATTAGCGACTGTACCTGAAGTAGGTATTTTTGCAGGATCGGTTCTTTGGTCTCGTATTTGCTTTCGATCTGGGAGACCACCAAGAGAGAGTCGGTATGGAGTTTAATTTTTTGGACTTGGAGGTCAATTGCCAGGCGAAGTCCGGCAATGCAAGCTTCGTACTCTGCTTGGTTGTTCGAGGTGGGAAAACCGAATGTAAGGGAAACTTCGATGATGACCCCAGTCGGGCTTTCTAGCATAATCCCAGCGCCACTCCCTTTTGGATTTGAGGAACCATCGACGTAGAGGATCCATATGTCAGAGTTGGTGTTAGCAGGTGTCATCTCGGCGATGAAGTCCACCAAAACTTGTGCTTTAAGTGTAGTTCGAGCTTCATATTTGATACCGAACTCTGAGAGTTCTACGGCCCATTTGATCATCCTTCCAGCTAGATCGGGTCTGTGGAGTATCTGTCTGATTGGGTAGTTAGTGCGGACGACTACCTGGTGGGCGACGAAATAAGCTCGAAAACGTCGAGCTGCAACAATGAGGGCCAGGGCGATTTTCTCGATTTTCTGATAACGACTTTCAGCCCCGTGCAGAGCCTTGCTTGCGAAGTAGATGGGACTTTGCCCGGTTTCGAGTTCGCGTACTAGAACGGCAGCTAACGCCTCTTCGAGACCGCTAGATATAAGTATAATGTTTCCCCTTCATTTGGGCGAGTTAAAATTGGAGGCTCGGAGAGACATTTTTTTAGTTGCTTCAAAGCTTCGTCTTGCTCGGGTGTCCATTCGAAATCTCTTTCTTCTTTTTTGAGGATTTTGAAAAGTGGAAGAGATTTGAATGCTGCATTTGATATGAAACGAGATAGAGCAGCTATCATTCCATTGAGTTTTTGTACTTCTCTTTTGGACGTCGGAGTTCGCATTTCTGTGACGGATCGACATTTATCCGGGTTCGCCTCGATACCTCGTTCTGTTAAGAAGAAACCTAAGAATTTCCCATCTCGAACTCCGAAAGTGCATTTCTCTGGGTTCAATCTCATTCTGTTTTTTCGTACCTCAGAGAAAATTGCTTTCAGATCGCTTACATGGTCGGCATCACTTTTGCTTTTGGCGATCATATCGTCGAGGTAAACCTCTACGCTTTTACCGATCTGGTTTTGGAAAACTTTGTTCATCATTCTTTGATAAGTTGCTCCAGCGTTTTTTAAACCAAAGGGCATAACACGGTACGCGAAGTTTCCTCGGTCAGTGATGAAGGCGGTTTTTGCTTGATCTGGTGGAAACATGGCGATTTGGTTGTATCCGGAGTATGCGTCCATGAAAGATAACAACTGGAAACCGGAAGCGCTGTCGACCAAACGATCGATGCTGGGGACCGGACAAGCGTCTTTTGGGCAAGCTTTATTAAGATCGGTGTAGTCGACACACATACGCCATTTTCCGTTAGACTTCTTCACCAGGACAGGGTTTGATAACCAAGTTGTGTATTTAACCTCAGAGATAAAGTTGGCTCGGATGAGGTCGTCTACTGCTAAGGCGGCAGCAATGGCTTTTTCTTTGCTTTGGGCCCGCTTTCTTTGGGCGATCCATTTTGCTTCTGGGTTTATTGCGAGTCGATGGCAGGCAATCTCTGGCGGGATCCCAGGCATGTCTTCGGCCGACCAAGCAAAGATGTCTTTGAAATCTTTAAGACATTGGGTTAATTCGGTCTTGATCTTTTCTGGAAGGTCGATCCCTATTTTGATTTTTTGGGAGGGGTCTGAACCGAGTTGTGTTTCGACGAACTTTCCATCAGGCTCTGGTCTTCTGATTTTTCGTTTGAGCTCTTTTGTTAGCTCGTCGACATCTGTCTGTTTTTCGACCTCCGGACCGCAGTTGGTTCCTACGTTAGTGGCGGTGTTAACTTCAGTTGATCTTCCTTTTGGCATTTTGGGAGTTGCCAGTTCTTCCGAAGGGGGAACCCCTTCATGCTCCGAAACTTTTCGTTCGTTCTTAGTCCATAGGAAAAAACACCTGGAGGCCGACTCTAAGTCAGAGTTTAAAGTGATAACTCTGTCGCAAAGAGAGTGAAACTTCATCTTTAAGTGAGTGGTGGATGTAACCGCCCCGAGCCTGCCGAGGGTCGGTCTTCCTATAATGTCGTTGTATATGGATTCACAAGGCAAGACGAGGAATTTGGTTCTGACGGTTCGGACCATTGGTTCGGTTCCGTAGGTAACCATTAGCTCCAGATGTCCAAGGGGTTTCGTTCGAGATCCGTTAAAACCGGACAAAGCCGTCCCTCTATAAGGGGTGAGTTCCTCTTTACTGATCCCCATTTTGCTCAGAAGATCGACAAAGATGATGTCTGATGAGCTCCCCTGATCGACCAGGATTCTACGTACCTCCTTGTTGGCTATGATTGCCGATATCAAGAGAGGTACGTGTTTGTTAGCTTTTCCGTCAATAAGGTCGTTGTCACTAAAAGATAATGGAGGTCGATTAGTCACGACCGGGGTTGTCGACGTTGAAGCCACGCATAACAATTCCTTCCATTTTCTCTTCATGGATTTTCCCGATCCTTCATGATCGAATCCCCCAGTTATCATCATGATAACCGAGCGTTTTATATCCAGCTCTTCGCGGTCTGGGTCGATCACTTCTTTTCCTTTTGTCCTGAGGTTTTCATTTCTTTCTCTTCCGAGGTTGTCAGACCGTTCCCCCTCCCTTTTGACGTAAGAAGATAGTTTTCCCCGTTTTATTAAATCTTCTATGTCATCCTTTAGGGCGTTGCAATGGTTTGTGTCATGGCCATTGCTTCTGTGGTATCGGCAGCATTTGTTGGCCTTCTGCCCAGGTCGGCTAGGCAAGGACCTGGGAGGCTTGACGTCCCTGAATTCGACGTTCCAACATTCCCCTAGTAACTGGGCGTTGGAGACGTTGAGTTCGGTGTATACCTGGTGACGATTTTTCTTACCGATGTTCCACGAGTTTTTGCGAGGGTCGATCTCGATGTGGCGTTTTGATGGTTCTGCATGTGACGACGTTTTATCGACCTTGGAATTTTCTTCTTCGTTAATGAAGCACTGGGATAGTTCGAGGAATTCCTGGAGGGTGTTAGGTTCCCAGGTATTGATGTGTTTTCGGAACGAGCTTCCAGGTAACAGACCTTGGGCCATGAAGAAAATTCGAAAAGCGTCGTCTAACTGCCGAACCTGAAGAGCTTCAACGTTGAATCGCTCTATATATTCCCTCAGGGGTTCATTTACTTTCTGGACAATAGACGCTAGAACCTTTTTGTTTTTGGGTTTGCTCTTGGAATGGGCAAAGTGCACCGAGAAGTGTTTTGCTAACTGGTCCCATGAGGAAATGGTATTCGACCTTAACGTCCGAAACCATTCGGAAGCCATTTTGTCTAGGGTTAAAGGGAATATTCGGCATTTCATTTCCATGGGTACATTTCGATACTGCATGGTTGTGTCAAATTGGTCTAGATGCCTGTCGGGGTCGCCCGTTCCGTCGTAAGTTTTCAAACCTCCAGGCGGTTTCTCGAGATACCGGGGAACCCGGAAGTTGTCAATCGATCTTGTGAAAGGACCTTTCCTCCCAGGTCGATTAGCCCGTGACAGTGGTTGGCGTCCGTGATGGGGTTCAGGACGTCCGTATCGTCATGTTTGATTGTTTTGAACGCTGTCACGGCTTCTCGATCGTCTCCTTGACGAGGTCGAGCCTTCAATTTGGCGAGCCGGAGGAGAACGGGAACCATTCCCTCGGTGGCGGCGTGGAGGAGAATGAGGATCATCAAGATCGTCGTATTGTCGAGCTGATGGAGAACGGGAATCACTCCCCTGGTGGCGGCGTGGCGGAGAATGAGGATTATCAAGATCGTCGTATTGGCGAGCCGGAGGAGAACGGGAACCATTCCCTCGGTGGCGGCGTGGCGGGGAGCGATGACTGAGCTTTCTCCGAGGGGGTGATCGATGAAAAAGTCTCCTTCGAGTTGGGCGTCGTTCTTCCAGTGAGCTCTGCCCGGATGATTGTTGATCCAGGATGTTTCGATTTTGCAGTCTCGCTACTTCAGATTCGAGGTTGGCGAAACGATTGTGTCTTTCTTCACTTACCGCTTCTTGCCGAGCCAATAGCTGAACGAGCTGTTGAACCGCGTCAGTCAAAGCCGGAAGTAATTGGGGGGGAGGTGGCAAGCTCGTCTCATCTGCGCCCGATTGAGTTCGGGAAGGTCCCGTGTTGGGATGTCGGCTTCGTGTTTGTGACGAATTCGTGAGTTCCTGGAGGTGGCCTTCAGGGGTTCGCTGAGGGCCGAGGTCAGGCTCGGCCATGAGACGAGTCGGTATTGAGCGGCGTGTTGGTGCCATTTAATAGGTTCAAGGAGATGGTGAGAAAAATCGGGTACTGGTTCCTCCCACTGTGGTCGCCAATGTTCTGTACCGTGCTACCGATCGTGAGGATCGATATTATGCAGTTGGTAGATATTTTGTCCTTGATTCTATCATTGTCTTCAGGCTGAGAGGAAAGTCTTGTTCGACCCGGGACGTTCGACCTTGAGAGGCGATGTTGAGGTGTTCGATCTTGAGATGTTCGATCTTGGAGGGCGAGGTTGTACCTGCAATGATACTCCGACGCTTAAGTCAGTATTTGAGAGAATAAGTGTTTGGTTAGAAAAGTGCTTACCATTAATGAGCATTGAATGGGGTATTTATAGAGTTTTGGATGTGTTTGTGTTGGCGTTTTTGGGCCGTCCGATCTTGCGGGCTGATCTTGGCCATTGAAGATTGGACTCTCTTGATTACAATTGGGCTTCTCTTCAATTGGGCTTTTTGGAGAAGGGGTGCAAATAGAAAATACTGTAATTACCGTAACAGTTTGATTTGCATTTTGTTTTGTCCATGCAAGTGTTGAATTGTGGCACTGTTTATAGTATAAATATGATGTTGATTGTTGAGTCAATTCCATGTTTCAAAATCTTGATTCCCTTTTACCCCTTGCAACATTTTAATTATAACTTTTCACATACATGAATGTGATCTCTTTATATCTGAAATTTTCAGTTCAAAAAAATCTAAAATCATTTTTTTTGTTGATTTCAGCTGAGGAGTTTGGAAGAGGGTTTCATTGGCTCATGGCATCCAAGGGTGATTATCCGGTCTGGGAGGCTGAAGCGTCATGTCCAATATGACAATATTCTATCATATAGACCAATGCAAAATCATTAGACCAATAAGCCATCTATTTTTATAAATTACACAAACTAGCATATACTATACATATATTGGTCAAGAAGATTAAATACAAAACACCCACAAAGTCCACACATTATTTAAGGACCTTAAAATAGTATAATGTAACCGGATAAACGGATACTAGGGAGAATGATCTCTGGTAATATCCTAACTCAAGCTAGGAAATGTAATGAACTAGAATACCCTTCGATGGAGATAAGTTGAGAGAGGAATAAAAGAGGAATTAATAGAGAGAAGTTTATGTTAATTGATATTTGATTGGTTGATTTATTCATAACATGCTAGTTCTAATATATAGGCAAATGAGGCTACACATTATTAGCCACTCAATGCTAGATGCTAGGAATATTCTAACCTAGATGCTATACTAGCTTCTAGAAACTAGGTGAGTCATTCCCTATGAATATTCTAGATCATGGTGAGTCACACAACAAGACAAAAGCATAAGAGTGTTAGAATTAAACCTACTGAGTAAAAAGGTAAATACTAATATTATTACTGTCGCATATAATTAGGCAAACAACACCATCATTTTTTCATTCTTATACAAATAACAATGAGTCGTTCTTCCTTGAAATTTTCCTGATTATGTCAACAAACACAGTAATTGGCGAGCCTCGAATCTCCATTTTAAGAACGTCTCCCACTCTCAACCTTTTTACCTTGACAAAGGGCAATCATCCTTCTCCTGTTAGATATTTTTCCTCTTTTGAACGCTGGGCATGACGAATAGTGCATTCATAAGCCATTTCACTTAAATTATCATGAAGTGTAATTATCCTCTTTGAATCTGCTATGAGTCTCCCAATCCTTCGGGGGAAGTGTTGTATTAAACTACAAATCAATTAATTGATGATCCCACGCAACCAACCTTGAACTATGGGTGTCAAAATGGATAGATCAGGTGGATTTGGATTATAATGGATGGATTGAAGACAATCCATTTATCCATTTATATCCATTAAAATTGTGTCAAAAAAATCCAATCCAATCCATCCGTTTACAAAAAAATTCATCCAATCCATCCATTTACAATTTTTTTATGGATGGATATCCAATCCATCCACTAAAATGTTTAAAATATAAACAAATCTTTGATAAAAAAATCTTTTGAGTCAAAAAAATAATTTTAATATATTTTTTTTTGCAGAAATTGAATTTATTATCATTTTTTGACAAAATTGAATTTTTTAGATTTATATATATATATATATATATATATATATATATATATATATATATATATATATATATATATATAGGCTAAATAGCACTTTTAGTCCTTTATCTTTGCTCCAGATTTCACTTTGGTCCTTTATCTTTTTTTTGGTCCGTTTTGGTCCCTCATGTTTCATTTTCGTTTCATTTTGGTCCCTGACGTTAGTTTTAGTTAACGGACGCCACGCTGGCAGTTAACTGCTGACGTGGCGCCTCAAATTCATTAATTGACGTGGCAAAAATATATTATTTAATTCTTAATTAAATTACACATCATAAAAACAAATAACAAATTAACATTAAATCAAAACGAAATCAAGCACCCAAACATACTGTTCATCATCATCATCAAACCCAGATTTCATCTTCTTCCAGCCCTCAAACCCAGATTAAAAACGATTTCTCAGCAATAAAACCAAAAACAGTAAAATCAAAAACGATTTCTGAGCCACGATTTCCCAGCAACGATTTCATCTTCTTTCTCAGGAACGAAACCCAACAAATCGAAACCCAGGAACGAAACTCAGCAAAACGAAACCCAGGAACAAGAACGAACCAGATAAGAGGAACAAGAACGAACAAGAACAAATCTGGGTTGTTCTTCGTTGTTCTTTTTCGTTAATCAAATCTGGGTTTTTTGTTGTTGTTCTTCGATTCTTGCATTTTTTTTGGGTTTTTTGCTGGGTCACGCTGCAGATCTGGGTTTTCTACTGAATCACGCTTTGTTTCATTTTGGTCCTCTATGTTTTTGTTTGGTTTCATTTTGGTCCCTCTCAGTTTTTATTTTGATTCACTTTGGTCCCTCTCAGTTTCTTTTAAATATGGAATTCTGAGTTTGATGTATCTTTGTTTGCTTGAGTAATTATGTGTAATTGTGTTTGAATTCTAAGTTGTATTTCAAGAAGAACAACGAAGCGATTTCCAGAAGAACACCAAAGCGATTTCCCACAAGTTTTAACTGCTAAACTGTTTTTTTTTTCGTTTTCGTTTCAGAAACTTTAAAAAAAAATCTCTCATTCATCAATTTCATTTCTAGATCTAAAATATCTTTTTTCCCTTCAATCTTCGTCTTTATTCACGTTCTTCCTAAAACGAAAACGGTGGAAAAAGAACCCAGATTGAAGAACAACGAAGTAAACTTTGAAGAAACGCAGATCTGGAGGAAAAACGAAAAACGCAGATCTGGAGGAAAAACGAAATAAACAACGAAGAAGCTCCCGAAGTAAAGGAAGTAAACGCTGTTGCACCCCAAAAAATCCGGTTCGGACTTCTCATTGTACAACGTGGAAAAGGTATGGAGCCGCCACCAATATTTTAATTTTAAGACCAAAACATTGAAAAAATGTCTTTTAGACAAGGCGGATGGTCTTTCGAAAACTAGAGATATGGGTTCGGGGGTCGGTTAGGCATGGGGAAGGTATTAGCACCCCGTACCTCCTTTCTACCGAAAGGGAACCTTTAATTAAATGTGTGGTTTGAAGGGTTGATTTGAAAATGCTTTTATTTTGCCTCTTTATTGAAAAGGGAGTGAGAAGACTTAATGAAAATTTTTATTTTTGGCGCTTGACGAGAGTTAGCCTCTCGCTCCTACGTATCTCCTGGTGCGATGGAGAATTCAAAGCTACGTAGTTCTTGGTTGTCCTAAAAAGGTTTTTGTTTTTTAGTCTGTTTAGGTGAGTTTTCGCAGTAGGAGTGAGGATTCGCGATGACCAAACAACAATGGTTTAGAGTGGCCGCGCTACTAACTCTTTTGAAAATGAAATTATCATTAACAACCAAACGGCAACGGCGCGAGTGATTATTAACGATAATCGGTTTTGCTTTTGATTCGAGTGTTCGCGATGACCAAACAACAACGGTTTAGAGTGGCCGCGCTACTAACTCTTTTGAAAATGAAATTATCATTAACAACCAAACGGCAACGACGCGAGTGATCATTAATGATAATCGGTTTTTATTTTAGATGATCAAAAAAGACTTTCGCAATCGAATTAATTTTGGTTTGTTGTGCTTGACGAGGACCACGAGGAGAGATCAACCTATGGTTGATTAGATAGCTGCACAAATCAGTGTACGACACAGGAATGGGGTCGTACTGACGTGACTTTCCTTGTCCCACTATAGCATTGATTTCTCCATTTTTCCTTGCAGGCAAATCACTAGCATTGTCGGCGCCAGTAGGATTGCAGGGGATTCTTCCTCTCTTCATCCCGACTTCAAGTCTTGCCCCTACTTTGATCACATCTGAAAAGCTTGAGGACCCACTTCCAACCAGACGTTCATAGAAAACAGCTGGGAGAGTCTCCATAAACATGTACACCATCTCCTTTTCAGTCAATGGTGGCTTCACCTGAGCAGCTATGCTCCTCCATCTTTGAGCATATTCCTTAAAGGACTCATGATCTTTCTTGCTCATATACTGCAGCTGAATCCGATCTTTCTTGCTCAAAGCGACGTAGTTCTAAAGCCTTGAAAATGAAAGTCTTTTTGTTTTGATTTTGAAAAGTGAAGGGGGGTCATAATGATCAAACTAATAAAGGTTATGGGTGATCATTACTAAAACCCCTTTAAGTGCATGTAAAAATCTCTTTTGAAAAATGAAAGCCTTCATGATGACCAAACTAACAAAGGTTATGGGTGGTCATCATTAACACTTGCTATGACTTTTGATGCTTAAGAAAATATTTTTAGAAATTGAAAGCATTCATGATAATCAAACTAACAAAGGTTATGGGTGATTATCACTAGTAGCTCATGCATATGAAAACATCTTTTTTGAAACTTAGGCTCTTAGGACAATCAAACTAACAAAGGTTATGGGTGATTGTCACTAGTCACCATTTTCATGCTAGGCCCTTTAGAAAAGAAAGTAATGAATGCAAATCGAATCCTTAGGCAAACAACAATCTCGTTTGAATTCTTGAGCAAATATTAGCCTAGACTACACATATTAGACCACAACACATAAATAGGCAAAGAAGGAACTTGAATTGGGCATTGAGCAAAAATACAAGAATAGGCAAGATTGAACCTAAATGCATATCTAGTGGAAGATGCTAGGCGAGAACCATACGCAAATATTTCTACAAAACGCAAGGGAATCTAAATGCACATCTAGTGGAAGATGCAATGTATGGAGTTGACCTATCTAAGTGTTGATGATATTTTTATATGAGAGTGGACAATGAAATTGTTAGCTTAAGGAAAAGAGTCGCCTCCATCATGATCATAGGCAAGCATAAGCAAGAAAATTATTTAGCAACCAAAGTATCAAAGAATGTTGAATCACTTTGGTCAATCCTCACACTTAAGATTAAGTGCACAAGTGCACAAGTGTGAATCACCTTGCCAATCATCAACAAAAACAAGTTTATTAAAGCAAACCCAAACCCTAATTTTTTATGTTAAAACCTAGGAGCATACATACCCTAAATCAACTATTATTCATCCCCAAATCATGAAATAAACAAAAGCATTCAAGAATCCTAAACCTAGGCCCATGGCCGAATGTTATCATGTTTGAGATGAGTTTCTTATTTTTTGAAAATTATGCAAACATGAGTGAATATGCAAAGAAATGTGAGAAAACACAACAACAACTAGCAAATCACATTTTTATGAGAGTATGCGAAATACAACATGCCATAAAACCATATTTTATTTCATGAAAGGCAAGGATTAAGATCAACATAAATCAACATTTATTAAAGGGTGAGAAGCACCATAAGCACCCAAGCCTCCCTAAGTGCTTGTCAAAGTGCTTATGACACCTCTCACCAACAACAATCAACAATATGAGAATGTGAAGATGATAGGGTGAATGCTTTTTATATTTTTGAGGAAATATTCAAAGATGATGCAAGGTTTTAAGGATTACCTTAGCTTTGAGCTAGAAAGTGAGATGAGAAGATGGAGCTAGACACAAATCAACACAACTCCAATATTCTTCAAAGAAGTACCTACTTGATGATGATGCTTGAACTTTGAATGAGAAATGGAGGGAGTATGTGAAAGAGGGATGCAAATGAGGTGAGTTGTTTGTTAGGGTTTTTGGTGTAGGAGAGAATGGGAAGGTTTCTTTGAGATGAAAGAAAAACAAGAGGAAGTGAGAGGGTGGAGAGGGGCTACGAATTTCTTGGGTCCTTTTGGGGAGGAGAGGAGTGAGTTGTCCTTATTCAAATCCTTGGGAGGCCAAAGATCTAATGGGTTTAAGGTTGTGAGAGGGAAATAAAGAAATTAGTGTGTATTTAGTGGTGTAGAGAGAAAGAAGGTAAAAATATGTTGTGTATTGAATGTTATTGGATTCAAAGGTGTGCTTGTCATGATGAAAGGCTTTTTTGTGATGTGCACTTGATGGGGGCTGAAGTGAAGGTGGAGTGAGGGAGGTGGTTTGCTTGTAAAATTGGTGCTTACTTTGGCCAAAAATGGATAAAAGCAAAAAGCACCTAAAAGGAATTAGCCCTAATTCTAAAAATACAATAAACATCCAATATTATTTTATTATTCATTTTTCATTTTTGATTTCAGATTTCATATTTTCAATTATACATATTTTTTGAGCCTTTTTGAAAAAAACCGTTACAATTGACCAAAATACCCTTTTTGACGCTAAAACCCTAATTTGCCCGAAAAATGCGTTTCCACTTCAAAAATGAATGTATAACCCTAGAAATGACCTCTAGAATCTTAGAATGCATGCTCAATGACCTTCATGAGGAATTATCATTTTTATTGTGAAATGACCAAAATACCCTTTTGGACTCAAAAAAAACCTGATTTACCCAAAAAGTGCATTTCAACTCTAAAAATGATTTTAGAAACTTTGGAATGACCTTTAGGACTCAAAATGCAATGCATGATGCTTCTCACTCCTCAACTTATTTATTTTTGTGGAAAATTAGGGTTTTGATCTAAGCTGGACAAAATTGGGGTATGACAGCTGCCCCTCTTTATTTGGATTTTACCAAGAAATATGAATTGCGCGAGACATATTTCGAAGGTAAAATAGAAATAAAGAATTCAGAAATTATACCAATTTTGTCCATTTGGAGAAACCCGAATTTTCTCCTTCTTTTTTTGGAAAGATAGACACTTTCGTGTCGATGCGAAAACAGTAAATGAACACTAACGTGCTGACAGAAAAGTAAAACGGGCACTTGGCGTGCAGACAGAAAAGTAAAACGGGCACTTGGCGTGCAGACAGAAAGGTAAAATGGGCACTTGGCGTGCAGACAGAAAAGTAAAATGGGCACTTGGCATGCAGAAAACGGTAAATGGGCACTTGGCGTGCATACAGAAAAGTAAAACGGGCACTTGACGTGCAGACAGAAAAGTAAAACGGGCACTTGGCGTGCAGACAGAAAACTAAAACGGGCACTTGGCGTGCAGAAAGCGGTAAATTGGGAATTCGGAGGCTGCCTAAAACCTTTTAACGGACTCTTGTCGAGTCCGAGCTCTGGGGGGGTGGCCTTTTCGAGCGGCCGATCAACATCAGGTCCGGAACTGATTTGATCAATGGATTTACGCTATGCCTTAGGCTGACACAACTAATCCGAAGGACTTGACGAAGTCTGATGGATCCATTGCGTGCTCGTACACAATGTTGTGATCTGTGGAAGGAGTTCACTAACTCGGTGGGAGCTCACTAACTCTGTGTTGAGGGAGTTTACTAACTCAGGGTTGATGGAGTTTATTAACTCGGGGTTGATGATTTTCTAAAAACGAGATCTTTGGGATTCTCTGGTCCGAAGTAACTTTTCTCTTGGATGGTGCATGAAATGCGTGCACTTGGATGTTTGGGGTGCACATGAATGCAATGATTGACTTTGGTGGGATGCCTTTTCTGTTTGATTTTTCTCTTCTTTTCCTTTTGTTATTCTTTCGCTCTTCTGAGATGCGAATTTGAAGGCGTAATGTACTGTTCGATGCCATGGAGTGATGACTGGTATGGATGATATGAGAATGATGAATGATATGAAGATGTTGTGTTCTTTTATGTTCCGTCTTCTGTGATTTTCTTCTCTCCTTTCTTATTTGCCCTTTTTTTTTCTATGGAATGCAGATATCTACGTAAATGGAGTGTGAATGTATGTTATGCAAAGTGTATGTGATGTGATGATTTCAATGGAATGATGGATGCTATGAGATGCTATTTTTGATTTTCTTCCTTTTTATTTTGGTTAAGGATCAACACTTCAAGTGCCTACAAGGTAAACATCCTAATCCCCAAGGATTAAGGTGAGCACCAAAGCCCTACAAGATAACAACCTAATCCCTGAGGATCCAGGCGAGCACTAAAACCCTACAAGATAACAACCTAATCCCTAAGGGTCCAGGCGAGCACCGAAGCCCTACAAGATAACAACCTAATCCCTAAGGATCCAGGCGAGCACTGAAGCCCTACAAGATAACAACCTAATCCCTAAGGATCCGGGCGAGCACCGAAGCCCTACAAGATAACAACCTAATCCCTAAGGGTTAAGGCGAGCACTAAAGCCCTACAAGCGGCCAACTTTAGGCGACCCCCTCATGTGCTGAGATAGCTGGTTAAAGAATTTTTCCTATTTGTCTTTTTGCTATGTGAGGATGCAAATGCAGTATTTTGATGCATGATATGACAAAATTTTTTGGGGTATTCAAATACTTTTTTTGTGAATACTTTCATAATGATGAGACGCGAGACTTTGGATGCAAAAGTGGGGGTGAATTTGATCATCCTTTTTCTTTGGAAAAACTAGTTTTGATTTAAACCGCGGTGTTCTCAAGGTTATTATTTACAAGCAAACCCATTTATGTTTTCCTCCATTCCATGATAACTGAACCTTCAATAACAATCTTGTGCTTTCTCTATGAAACATTGCCAAGTGAACACACATGAACATGCAGACGCCAGGTGAGTGTTTAGGATGAATGCCAGACTGCCCCCAATTCGGGCCTTTGGCGACTGTGAATGAATGACTTGCCCCTGTCCGGAGTGTGAAAGGAAGCGGAGTGAAAGAGCAAATACGCAGGAACTAGTGCCATGGCTGACACCGGGTGAAAGGATGAATGGCCATGGATGGACACTGAACAGACTCTCCCCGGACTAGGGTGGGCAGGTGGTGAGGAGAATACCCCAACTTTTAGATCTGAGTGGTGTTCTCAGTGCAAATCTTTGGTTCTCTGTGAATGTCTCAACTTTTGGCATGAAGGAAACCTTACTTGGTGATCACTAAACCTTGTTTTAATGCAACTTGAGTGTGTTTTGTCGTGCAAGTCCCTCCTTTTTTATTTTGTCAGCTTTCTTTTTTCTGACTGTTCGTTTTTGTTTCCTCAGTTCTCTTTTTTTTCTGAGGGTTTATTCTTTCTTGATCAGCTTTCTTTTTTCTGATCGTTTGTTTTTTCTTTTGGGCCAACACATTGTACATAGATAAGCTTGTTCGTCCTAAGATTAGAATCTGAGAGAACAAAAGCAATCGGTCATTGATCGGGATGGACTTTTCAGGATTGTGGTGTTTTGTGGAGGAAGGATAGTTAGGCTTAATGAAGTGTTTGAGGCTAATGGGAGGATGAGTTTTGTTCGGCGTTGGTTGACGGTTAACGGTCTATGAGGGGGATGGTTATTGGGCTTATTTGGGCTTTGTTAAGGCAAATTTGTGTCTCATGGTAGAATGGCTGAGGGGTTTGGTGTTGGGGCCAAAGGAAGTGTTTGAAGGTTTATGGAACCAGGTGTTGGAAGATTTATCGAGACAAGGGTCTCTTGTGCTTTGTGGCAACATGTATCAGCTCACAACTTATTATTTTTTGTCTTTTTGATTTTTTTTTTGACTCATTTGTTTCATTTTTCAGACTTTTCTTCTTTCTTTGCTTTTGAGTCGAGTGAGCTGATGCACTATTTTTGTTTTTGATATTTGAAGTGATCCTTGTCTAGGGTGATTAGAGGGTATATTTTTGAGTTTGGTTTTTCTTGGCTTAAGGTAGGTAGGAAAGGGACTTTCTGGGATTTTGGGTTCTTGAGGGTATAGGGAGGTGGCCACACTTCATCTCAAATCCCGATGGCTTATTTATTTTTGTAAAACAAGACAACGGTTCATCTATCTATATGTGTTTGCTCCTTTCTTTGCATTTTTTCTCTTTTTTTTTATGCCCTAACTTTTGCCTGGACCGCCCTTTGCGGGTTTTCGATCCATCGGGCGCTTTTTTCTGCCTAGGCCGCCCTTTGCGGGTTTTCCACCTAGCGAGCTTATTTTCTTGTTTATTATTATCTTTTGAAAGACTTGCACTGAAGGAATATGATATTAACAAGGAAAATTAGTGATCACAGTCTTGCCCCAGCATGGAGGACTTAAAGCGTTAGACTGAACTAAAAGTCAAATATGCACTGATGGACTTATGATAAAACAGGGCAATGACGATCTTGAACAAAAGTGACTGAAAAGGGTAACTTTTATAGATGACGATGCTGAAAAGGAAACATGTGCCCTTATTGAAATATCCTAAGGCCTTGGGCAGAGCCAGAGGATTGCATTACATAAAATTTGCTTTGAACTGAAAACTACGTGAAAGTGCAGGACGAAGACACAAATGCTTGACGATCAACACCTCGATCCTCTTCAACTACTGCCATCCCGGCCTGACAGCCCTGATTTCGAAGGGTTTAGTCCTTCACCTCCCTCATCAAAGGTCAACTGTTTTGTATCAATAAGATCCTGAACCGACTGCTTCAAAGGATGACAATTCTCAGTAGAGTGACCAATTGCCCCAGAATGGAATTCACAGGTAGCCTTTGCATTATACCTTCTTGGGAATGGAGGTTGGACTAGCTTCATCCCACGAGGAGAGATCAACCTATGGTTGATTAGATAGCTGCACAAATCAGTGTACGACACAGGAATGGGGTCGTACTGACGTGACTTTCCTTGTCCCACTATAGCATTGATTTCTCCATTTTTCCTTGCAGGCAAATCACTAGCATTGTCGGCGCCAGTAGGATTGCAGGGGATTCTTCCTCTCTTCATCCCGACTTCAAGTCTTGCCCCTACTTTGATCACATCTGAGAAGCTTGAGGACCCACTTCCAACCAGACGTTCATAGAAAACAGCTGGGAGAGTCTCCATAAACATGTACACCATCTCCTTTTCAGTCAATGGTGGTTTCACCTGAGCAGCTATGCTCCTCCACCTTTGAGCATATTCCTTAAAGGACTCATGATCTTTCTTGCTCATATACTGCAGCTGAATCCGATCTGGAGTCATGTCTTTGTTGTATTCGTACTCCTTTAAGAAAGCTTCAGAAAGGTCCTCCCAACTGTGGATGTCGGAAGGCTGCAACTGCATGTACCAATCCAGAGATGCCCCAGTTAGGCTGTACTGGAAGTAGTGGATGAGCAGTTTGTCGTCGTGATTGTATGCGGTCATCCTTCGGGCGTACATGGTTACGTGTCTATTTGGGGCAGCTGGTACCACAATATTGGTCAAAGACTGGCACCTTCATCTTTGGGGGAATAACCAAGTCTGGAACAAGACATAGATCACGGGCGTCTTTAGCTTTGGTCTTTGAATCCTCTATGGCTTTTAAACGCTTTTCCAACTCATGCAACTGATCTCTGGGTTGAGAGTTCTCAAATAGGTGACCTTGAGGATCACTATCCATATTGAAAAGAGAAACCTCATGTGGATCAGCACCTCCCAGGGCGTGAGCAGGATAATTAACCCCAGATCCCGGATGGGGAATAGCAGTCACAGCTTCAGCGGGTCCCGAGGTAGGAAGGATGGTTGCGGCCCCACCTGGGTTTACAACAGCAGTATCTTCGGTAGTGGTCCCGTTTTTCAAAGCTTGCAGGGTGCCCATCATTTCAGTCATGTGCATTCTTATCGCATCCATCTGCATTTCTATCACCCCGACTTTATTATTTAACGCCTGATTCTCTTGGACTAGTGCCTGATTCCCTTGGACTAGCTGCTTGAGGACTTCCATAATTGGATTATCTAGACCTGAATTGCCGGGATTCTCAATCACTAGGTTTCCTTGATTGGTCGCCATGAATCTTGAGTCTGAAACGGATATCGGCAAACCAGTTGGCCTCTTTCTAGAGATAACAGGGCACACAACATAAGCGCAAGAACGAATGACTGAACAAATGCATGCGACACTTTAGGCTTTACGGGCGGGGTTAGACTAAGACGGGGAATGATGATAAAGTAGGGAAACTGACGGACACGGACAGGGGCGACTGCACATGGCATGCATGCCTGGGAGAATGCTTCACATGATAGAAAAAATTTATGAACAATTTTAATCTTTTATCATGGGATGGATGAGATGCAAAAATTTTGAAGTTATGTGAATGAGCTGCTGACTCGAGAACTGGGTACTTTGGAACACCTTGAGTTTTTTTTTTTTTGGGGGGATGACTATTTTGCAAAACCGTCTCGTCTCTCATCAAAACCTTTATTGTACAGATCATGATATGCAAATGCATGGAAAAATGACCACTTGAGAAGTGTACTTATTCTAAAAAATAAAAAAAATTGTTTTTTTTGGTGCAAGATGAAATACAAAATTTCAATGCATTTTTGAATGCAAGAATGATGCTTTTTCAAAATGGCTTTTTTCATTTGTTATGCTTGACGGGGCGGACCCGCTCCTACGTATCCTCACTGTGATGAGGAATCAAAGCGTACGTAGTTCTACCGTGTCTTTTTTGAAATAATGCTTATGTATGAATGCCTCGTCTTGGATGAACTTGACGAAGATTTTTTGCATGATTATAAATGAAATGCTTATGCTCTGCAGATGATAATTATTTTTTGTTTTATCTTTATGTAATGAAAGGGAATGCAAGATGAATGATTCTTTTCAAAATGAGAACTTTATTTAATGCAAATGACGCAATGATGTAATGATGCAATGATGCAGGATGCAAGATACTTCTTTTTGTTTTTTTTTTTGAAAAATGCGGGCTATACGTGGTTTCATATGGCCCTAGTAAGAGAAAGGCTACAACGGCAGCTCGTTCTCTCTTTTTTTTGAAAAGAGTGGGCCATATGTCACTTCGTAGGGACCGGCAGAAGAAAGGCTACAACGGCAGCTCTTTCTCTACTTTTTATTTGAAAAACCTCCTGCTCTTTTTTGAAAACATGTCTATATTACGATGCAATACACAATTTGGTATGCCCCTTGTGTCCTACGAAGGTGGGGACCTAAGTTCTAGGACAACTCAAATGTTCCTCCCATGTGGGTTCTAGTCACTTCCTCACCAGGTTACCAAAGCTAATTCTCTTTCACAGTAGCACCCACAACGATGGAACGCCATCTGGTGTGAGGCATCATGAAAGAGCATACTCTGGCTGAAACTTTCGTGAGAGTCGGAAGGACAACAGTCCAATTGCCAGTCACTACTCGTTTCCACTCCCCTAAGTCTTGTCAGACCTTGGGTTTTAGGCCTCTCTCAAAGCACATAATCATAAGGGTGTGAGTGTGTGTGGTAAGGGCGTACCACTTAAAACTACCCGACACATATTACCCCACCTGCAAGTGAGACGCCAGAACAATCCAGAAAAAGCAAGGTAACAACATGTCGTCTACACTAGGGTTCAATATCAAATAAGCTAGCCTGGGGTTTCAACAACAATCAGGTACATTGCTTACCTCAAGAAAGGGAGCCAAGAAGGGGGGGATCCGGATATGATTGGGGGAAAAATGCATGAGCATAAGCAATAAAAGAAAAGGAGATAGGGAACAAACATAGAAGAAGACAAATGCGTATGCCTACAATTAATGATAAGAAAGAAAGGAAAAAGAATGAAGGCAAACAAGGTATCAGTCAAATCAACAATACATTAAACCACACATCTTAATTAGTTAGGCTTGACCCACTTAAAAAAAGAAAAGTCCCCAGTGGAGTCGCCAGCTGTTGCACCCCAAAAAATCCGGTTCGGACTTCTCATTGTACAACGTGGAAAAGGTATGGAGCCGCCACCAATATTTTAATTTTAAGACCAAACATTGAAAAAAGGTCTTTTAGACAAGGCGGATGGTCTTTCGAAAATTAGAGATATGGGTTCGGGGGTCGGTTAGGCATGGGGAAGGTATTAGCACCCCGTACCTCCTTTCTACCGAAAGGGAACCTTTAATTAAATGTGTGGTTTGAAGGGTTGATTTGAAAATGCTTTTATTTTGCCTCTTTATTGAAAAGGGAGTGAGAAGACTTAATGAAAATTTTTATTTTTGGCGCTTGACGAGAGTTAGCCTCTCGCTCCTACGTATCTCCTGGTGCGATGGAGAATTCAAAGCTACGTAGTTCTTGGTTGTCCTAAAAAGGTTTTTGTTTTTTAGTCTGTTTAGGTGAGTTTTCGCAGTAGGAGTGAGGATTCGCGATGACCAAACAACAATGGTTTAGAGTGGCCGCGCTACTAACTCTTTTGAAAATGAAATTATCATTAACAACCAAACGGCAACGGCGCGAGTGATTATTAACGATAATCGATTTTGCTTTTGATTCGAGTGTTCGCGATGACCAAACAACAACGGTTTAGAGTGGCCGCGCTACTAACTCTTTTGAAAATGAAATTATCATTAACAACCAAACGGCAACGGCGCGAGTGATCATTAATGATAATCGGTTTTTATTTTAGATGATCAAAAAAGACTTTCGCAATCGAATTAATTTTGGTTTGTTGTGCTTGACGAGGACGTGGCTCGCTCCTACGTATCCCAAATGGGAATCAAAGCGACGTAGTTCTAAAGCCTTGAAAATGAAAGTCTTTTTGTTTTGATTTTGAAAAGTGAAGGGGGGTCAAACTAATAAAGGTTATGGGTGATCATTACTAAAACCCCTTTAAGTGCATGTAAAAATCTCTTTTGAAAAATGAAAGCCTTCATGATGACCAAACTAACAAAGGTTATGGGTGGTCATCATTAACACTTGCTATGACTTTTGATGCTTAAGAAAATATTTTTGGAAATTGAAAGCATTCATGATAATCAAACTAACAAAGGTTATGGGTGATTATCACTAGTAGCTCATGCATATGAAAACATCTTTTTTGAAACTTAGGCTCTTAGGACAATCAAACTAACAAAGGTTATGGGTGATTGTCACTAGTCACCATTTTCATGCTAGGCCCTTTAGAAAAGAAAGTAATGAATGCAAATCGAATCCTTAGGCAAACAACAATCTCGTTTGAATTCTTGAGCAAATATTAGCCTAGACTACACATATTAGACCACAACACATAAATAGGCAAAGAAGGAACTTGAATTGGGCATTGAGCAAAAATACAAGAATAGGCAAGATTGAACCTAAATGCATATCTAGTGGAAGATGCTAGGCGAGAACCATACGCAAATATTTCTACAAAACGCAAGGGAATCTAAATGCACATCTAGTGGAAGATGCAATGTATGGAGTTGACCTATCTAAGTGTTGATGATATTTTTATATGAGAGTGGACAATGAAATTGTTAGCTTAAGGAAAAGAGTCGCCTCCATCATGATCATAGGCAAGCATAAGCAAGAAAATTATTTAGCAACCAAAGTATCAAAGAATGTTGAATCACTTTGGTCAATCCTCACACTTAAGATTAAGTGCACAAGTGCACAAGTGTGAATCACCTTGCCAATCATCAACAAAAACAAGTTTATTAAAGCAAACCCAAACCCTAATTTTTTATGTTAAAACCTAGGAGCATACATACCCTAAATCAACTATTATTCATCCCCAAATCATGAAATAAACAAAAGCATTCAAGAATCCTAAACCTAGGCCCATGGCCGAATGTTATCATGTTTGAGATGGGTTTCTTATTTTTTGAAAATTATGCAAACATGAGTGAATATGCAAAGAAATGTGAGAAAACACAACAACAACTAGCAAATCACATTTTTATGAGAGTATGCGAAATACAACATGCCATAAAACCATATTTTATTTCATGAAAGGCAAGGATTAAGATCAACATAAATCAACATTTATTAAAGGGTGAGAAGCACCATAAGCACCCAAGCCTCCCTAAGTGCTTGTCAAAGTGCTTATGACACCTCTCACCAACAACAATCAACAATATGAGAATGTGAAGATGATAGGGTGAATGCTTTTTATATTTTTGAGGAAATATTCAAAGATGATGCAAGGTTTTAAGGATTACCTTAGCTTTGAGCTAGAAAGTGAGATGAGAAGATGGAGCTAGACACAAATCAACACAACTCCAATATTCTTCAAAGAAGTACCTACTTGATGATGATGCTTGAACTTTGAATGAGAAATGGAGGGAGTATGTGAAAGAGGGATGCAAATGAGGTGAGTTGTTTGTTAGGGTTTTTGGTGTAGGAGAGAATGGGAAGGTTTCTTTGAGATGAAAGAAAAACAAGAGGAAGTGAGAGGGTGGAGAGGGGCTACGAATTTCTTGGGTCCTTTTGGGGAGGAGAGGAGTGAGTTGTCCTTATTCAAATCCTTGGGAGGCCAAAGATCTAATGGGTTTAAGGTTGTGAGAGGGAAATAAAGAAATTAGTGTGTATTTAGTGGTGTAGAGAGAAAGAAGGTAAAAATATGTTGTGTATTGAATGTTATTGGATTCAAAGGTGTGCTTGTCATGATGAAAGGCTTTTTTGTGATGTGCACTTGATGGGGGCTGAAGTGAAGGTGGAGTGAGGGAGGTGGTTTGCTTGTAAAATTGGTGCTTACTTTGGCCAAAAATGGATAAAAGCAAAAAGCACCTAAAAGGAATTAGCCCTAATTCTAAAAATACAATAAACATCCAATATTATTTTATTATTCATTTTTCATTTTTGATTTCAGATTTCATATTTTAAATTATACATATTTTTTGAGCCTTTTTGAAAAAAACCGTTACAATTGACCAAAATACCCTTTTTGACGCTAAAACCCTAATTTGCCCGAAAAATGCGTTTCCACTTCAAAAATGAATGTATAACCCTAGAAATGACCTCTAGAATCTTAGAATGCATGCTCAATGACCTTCATGAGGAATTATCATTTTTATTGTGAAATGACCAAAATACCCTTTTGGACTCAAAAAAAACCTGATTTACCCAAAAAGTGCATTTCAACTCTAAAAATGATTTTAGAAACTTTGGAATGACCTTTAGGACTCAAAATGCAATGCATGATGCTTCTCACTCCTCAACTTATTTATTTTTGTGGAAAATTAGGGTTTTGATCTAAGCTGGACAAAATTGGGGTATGACAGCTGCCCCTCTTTATTTGGATTTTACCAAGAAATATGAATTGCGCGAGACATATTTCGAAGGTAAAATAGAAATAAAGAATTCAGAAATTATACCAATTTTGTCCATTTGGAGAAACCCGAATTTTCTCCTTCTTTTTTTGGAAAGATAGACACTTTCGTGTCGATGCGAAAACAGTAAATGAACACTAACGTGCTGACAGAAAAGTAAAACGGGCACTTGGCGTGCAGACAGAAAAGTAAAACGGGCACTTGGCGTGCAGACAGAAAGGTAAAATGGGCACTTGGCGTGCAGACAGAAAAGTAAAATGGGCACTTGGCATGCAGAAAACGGTAAATGGGCACTTGGCGTGCATACAGAAAAGTAAAACGGGCACTTGACGTGCAGACAGAAAAGTAAAACGGGCACTTGGCGTGCAGACAGAAAACTAAAACGGGCACTTGGCGTGCAGAAAGCGGTAAATTGGGAATTCGGAGGCTGCCTAAAACCTTTTAACGGACTCTTGTCGAGTCCGAGCTCTGGGGGGGTGGCCTTTTCGAGCGGCCGATCAACATCAGGTCCGGAACTGATTTGATCAATGGATTTACGCTATGCCTTAGGCTGACACAACTAATCCGAAGGACTTGACGAAGTCTGATGGATCCATTGCGTGCTCGTACACAATGTTGTGATCTGTGGAAGGAGTTCACTAACTCGGTGGGAGCTCACTAACTCTGTGTTGAGGGAGTTTACTAACTCAGGGTTGATGGAGTTTATTAACTCGGGGTTGATGATTTTCTAAAAACGAGATCTTTGGGATTCTCTGGTCCGAAGTAACTTTTCTCTTGGATGGTGCATGAAATGCGTGCACTTGGATGTTTGGGGTGCACATGAATGCAATGATTGACTTTGGTGGGATGCCTTTTCTGTTTGATTTTTCTCTTCTTTTCCTTTTGTTATTCTTTCACTCTTCTGAGATGCGAATTTGAAGGCGTAATGTACTGTTCGATGCCATGGAGTGATGACTGGTATGGATGATATGAGAATGATGAATGATATGAAGATGTTGTGTTCTTTTATGTTCCGTCTTCTGTGATTTTCTTCTCTCCTTTCTTATTTGCCCTTTTTTTTTCTATGGAATGCAGATATCTACGTAAATGGAGTGTGAATGTATGTTATGCAAAGTGTATGTGATGTGATGATTTCAATGGAATGATGGATGCTATGAGATGCTATTTTTGATTTTCTTCCTTTTTATTTTGGTTAAGGATCAACACTTCAAGTGCCTACAAGGTAAACATCCTAATCCCCAAGGATTAAGGTGAGCACCAAAGCCCTACAAGATAACAACATAATCCCTGAGGATCCAGGCGAGCACTAAAACCCTACAAGATAACAACCTAATCCCTAAGGGTCCAGGCGAGCACCGAAGCCCTACAAGATAACAACCTAATCCCTAAGGATCCAGGCGAGCACTGAAGCCCTACAAGATAACAACCTAATCCCTAAGGATCCAGGCGAGCACTGAAGCCCTACAAGATAACAACCTAATCCCTAAGGATCCGGGCGAGCACCGAAGCCCTACAAGATAACAACCTAATCCCTAATTGTTTGATTTTTATGTTTTTGTTAATTGTTTGTTTATCTGTGCTTCAGATTGATGTTGTTTTAATAATAGTTTTATTTATATGTGTAAATAATAGTTTTAATTTTAAAAACTTAATTGTTGATGTGTAAGAATTAAATAATATTTTTTTTGCCACGTCAGAAATGAATAACGGACGCCACGTCAGCAGTTAACTGCCAGCGTGGCGTCCGTTAGTCAAAACTAACGTCAGGGACCAAAATGAAACATGAGGGACCAAAACGGACCAAAAAAAAGATAAAGGACCAAAGTGAAATCTGGAGCAAACATAAAGGACCAAAAGTGCTATTTAGCCTCTATATATATATATATAACTATATGTATATATAATATTGTTAATATATATATATATATATATATAATATAATATATAAATATATATTTATATATGTGGTGGTGGCAGTGGCGGCCGGCGGCGGATCTCCGGCGGCCGGCACGGCGGCCGACGGTGGAGCTCCGGCGGACGGCACGGCGGCCGACGGCGGAGCTCCGACGGCCGGTTGTGGTTCCGGCGGCGGCGGACGGTGGCCGGCAGTGGTTCACGGTGGCCCTCGATAGTGGTCAATATTATTATATATATATTATAGGCTAAATAGCACTTTTGGTCCTTTATGTTTGCTCCAGATTTCACTTTGGTCCTTTATCTTTTTTTTGGTCTGTTTTGGTCCCTCATGTTTCATTTTTGTTTCGGTTTGGTCCCTGACATTAGTTTTGACTAAGGGACGCCACGCTGGCAGTTAACTGCTGACGTGGCGTCCGTTAGTCATTACTGACGTGACAAAAAAAATATTATTTAATTCTTACACATCAACAATTAAGTTTTTAAAATTAAAACTATTATTTACACATATAAATAAAACTATTATTAAAACAACATCAATCTGAAGCACAGATAAACAAACAATTAACAAAAACATAAAAATCAAACAATTAACGATTAAAACAATTAAAAGCAGTTCAGCAATTAACAAAAAACTAGAAACATAAAAATCAAACAGATTTGCGTTCCTCCATATCTTGTTCTTCGTTGTTCCAATCTGCGTTTACTTCCTTTACTTCTGGAGCTTCTTCGTTGTTTATTTTGTTTTTCCTCCAGATCTGCGTTTTTCGTTTTTCCTCCAGATCTGCGTTTCTTCAAAGTTTACTTCGTTGTTCTTCAATCTGGGTTCTTTTTCCACCGTTTTCGTTTTAGGAAGAACGTGAATAAAGACGAAGATTGAAGGGAAAAAAGATATTTTAGATCTAGAAATGAAATTGATGAATGAGAGATTTTTTTTTAAAATTTCTGAAACGAAAACGAAAAAAAAACAGTTTAGCAGTTAAAACTTGTGGGAAATTGCTTTGGTGTTCTTCTGGAAATCGCTTTGTTGTTCTTCTTGAAATACAACTTAGAATTCAAACACAATTACACATAATTACTCAAGCAAACAAAGATACATCAAACTCTGAATTCCATATTTAAAAGAAACTGAGAGGGACCAAAGTGAATCAAAATAAAAACTGAGAGGGACCAAAATGAAACCAAACAAAAACATAGAGGACCAAAATGAAACAAAGCGTGATTCAGTAGAAAACCCAGATCTGCAGCGTGACCCAGCAAAAAACCCAGAAAAAATGCAAGAATCGAAGAACAACAACAAAAAACCCAGATTTGATTAACGAAGAAGAACAACGAAGAACAACCCAGATTTGTTCTTGTTCGTTCTTGTTCGTTCTTGTTCCTCTTATCTGGTTCGTTCTTGTTCCTGGGTTTCGTTTTGCTGAGTTTCGTTCCTGGGTTTCGATTTGTTGGGTTTCGTTCCTGAGAAAGAAGATGAAATCGTTGCTGGGAAATCGTGGCTCAGAAATCGTTTTTGATTTTACTGTTTTTGATTTTATTGCTGAGAAATCGTTTTTAATCTGGGTTTGAGGGCTGGAAGAAGATGAAATCTGGGTTTGATAATGATGATGAACAGTATGTTTGGGTGCTTGATTTCGTTTTGATTTAATGTTAATTTGTTATTTGTTTTTATGATGTGTAATTTAATTAAGAATTAAATAATATATTTTTGCCACGTCAATTAATGAATTTGAGGCGCCACGTCAGCAGTTAACTGCCAGCGTGGCGTCCGTTAACTAAAACTAACGTCAGGGACCAAAATGAAACGAAAATGAAACATGAGGGACCAAAACGGACCAAAAAATAGATAAAGGACCAAAGTGAAATCTGGAGCAAAGATAAAGGACTAAAAGTGCTATTTAGCCTATATTATATTATATTATATATATATATATATATATATATATATATATAACAGTGATATATATTGCTGTCAAAAATATATATATATATATATATATATATATATATATATATATATATATTATATTAATTTTTGGTTAAAAAAATTTATTTTTTGAATGAATTTTTTTAAAAAATATTTCTGGAAAAAAATATATTTAAAAAAATATTTTTTGGTAAAAAAAGTATTCTTATAATTATACAATGGATTTGTTCAAAAAAATTAATTATCCAATGGATTTTGATTTTGTAGTTATTGTAATCCAATGGATTTAGAAAATATAATGGATGGATCACAACCATCCACAAAAGGGTTTTTTTTTATACCCCCATCAGCTTCCATGTACCCCCACCCAAAAACGTTATTCCAAAAATACCCCTGACATAAATTACAAAAATTGACTTTTGAAAGATTCTCTGGTGGGGGACCACTTAATCTGGAAATCGGATTTACTTAAATGGAAGGTAAATCCGATTAGCTTTAAATACGACGCATAAGTCAAATCGGATCTATCAAAATGACAGATAAATCCGATTTGACAATTTAATTCTGAACATAAGGCGAAATATTAACAAATCAGATTTAGCTAAATCCGATGCGCAATCGGATTTACCTAAAGCCGCCTTTATTGTTTAACAAATCGGATATACCTGGATGAAGGTATATCCGATTTGTAAAAATTAGAAAGCGGATTTACGTTTGAAGTCACCTAAATCCGCTTTGTTTTTTTTTTTTAATTATTTACTTTATAACTGTTGTTCTATTTTGAAACAGGTATTGTGAATACAGAGTCGCAGGTCGTTCCTTTCGTGGTAGACACTACAGATGCATTCTGGACAGAGAGGGTATATTTTTGAAACCAATTTTATTAATTAAAGTTTGGTAGATATTTAATTAATTAAGTACGCAACATTTATCTATTTCTTCTATTTTGTAGATTTTTTCTACACGCCAGGATGTTGAAGAGTGGGCTAACGCGGTTGGGAGGCGTATTGGAGTTGTGGTTATCATCGTAAGATCTGACAAAGCTGGAGGTAAAAGGGGTTCTAGAGATAAGATTATATTTGGTTGCGAGAAGCAAGGGAAGTGGTCTAATGATTCTAGAGTTTTCGGGTCTAAAAGAAGAAGCTGTCCGTTTACATTGAGAGCTACTTGTACAATACGTCATGGGGGTTGGCGTGTTAGTGTTAGGTGTGGTCTTCACACACATCAGTTGCTTACTCCCCTGTCTGTCCGTTGCCTCCAGTTGCTTTGATGTGGTCTCATAATCGATCAGATGAATCTACTTCATGGTTGGATCCTTATACCGGTCGTTTTGCCCTTTGGCAGTCTACCGCTTTGAAGATGCCCCGTCTCCCTCCCACTATTGTAGACTTAACCCATGATTCCGACGATTTACATTGACATTTATTGTATTTATCATTATACCCACATTTGTGTAACTATCTATCCATATATACCAATTAAAAATATTAAGTGTTTTAACTGTTTTTTCAAGTCGGATTTACCCTGGAAGAAGGTAAATCCGCTTCGTAATTTATCAAAGCGGATGTACCCCCACAACAGGTAAATCCGATTTACTAAATTACGAAGCGGATCTACCTGCGTTGTAGATACATCCGATTCACTAAATTACGAAGCGGATTTACCTCTGAGGAGTAAATCTGATGCGAAATTTATAAATTCAATCCTCCTGGTACTGTTGCTGCTGATACTGGTGCTGATAATACTCCTGCTCAGCCATAGAATGGCCCTCAGACATAGAATGCTCATCAAGAGGATGCCCCTGCTGGCCCTCCTCATACTGATAGTCCGGGGCCTCCTCCACCTGCTGATACTGCTGCTGTCGCCTATGGCGGGCAGACGCATGTCCCGCAATCCTGTGGCGGGTGCGTGTACTCGGAGCACCTGGCGATGCCCGAGACGAAGACTCCCCTCGATATCTGTTTGACACTGAAAAAACAAATTTTTAAAAAAATAAAAATCAAATCGGATCTACCTATATCCGATGGGAAATCGGATATAGGTATATACGATGGGAGAATCGGATCTACGTAAATCCGACTTACTTGTTTACGCTGTCGCTTTGTGGATCGGATATAGGTAGCTCCGATGCGTAAGTCCGATGGGAAATCGGATGTATCTCTGAAGGTTAAATCCGATAATCTCTAGAAAATTTCTGGTCAAACGGATCCAAGTGAGAAATGATAAATGTTTTGTAATTTTATCAAAATTTTAAGGGTATTTTGGTATTTTCATAGGGCTGATGGGGGTACAAAAAAAAACCCTCCACAAAATCAAACGGATGGATTCAATCCAATTCATTAATATTTTTTTTTTTGTAATGGATGGATTGGATGGATTTTGTTATGGATGGACCGGATATTCGGTGGACAAATGGACCATTTTGACACCCCTACCTTTAACTAATAGAATATAGGTTGTGGGAGGTGACCTAATCCAAGCATCTAACGTAGTCAACACCTTCTTTATCATAATAATAATAATAATAATATATTACGGACCACTTATCCAATGAAAGATACAAAACAGGGGGGACAATTAACTTAACATAATCCCACCTATATGGGATACTACGAAACTTTTCAACGGAGAATGAAAACACAAACTTAAGCCCTAGGCATTGTCCATATTGTTAGAACACAGATAGAGTGAAAATGATTATCCTTGCTTCTTCATTGAACTGAGAAAAATTTTATACAACTGAGTTAGTTGCAGTTATGCTAACTAACTCTGTAATCAAATCTTAAGGAACAACTGGATTGGGCCGGGTCCAAGACAAGCCCAAAAACTAATACACTGAATTACAAAGGACATTCATTTGGGCCTAAAATGCAAATTACACCCAATACATTTCTTCTAACATTCTCCCTTAAACTAGTTGCTATCAGCAATTGAGTTTACACCCTCTGTTGCACAAACACCCAGCCATTCTCTAAGTTGCACAAAATCCTTGAGTTTGAGAGGCTTAGTCATGATGTCAGAGACTTGATATTCAGACTTGCAAAAAACCAGCTTTATGACTTCTTCCTTCACAAGTTCCCTGAGGTAGTGGAAACGAACATCAATATGTTTGCATCTTCCATGGAGAACCGGATTCTTTGATAGCTTAATAGTAGAACTATTGTCACACATGATAGTGGTGCTACCCTTCTATTCTTTTCCAAGTTTCTCCATGATTCTTCTCAGCCACACAGCTTGACATGAACCAGTAGCAGCAGAAATGAATTCCGCTTCTGTGGTTGACAGAGTCACCACTGCCTGCTTCTTGGATGACCGGGAAATGGCTCCTGATCCAAGCATAAACACATATCCTCCTGTGCTTTTCCTATCATCTGTATCTCCAGCATAGTCACTGTCCACATATCCAATCAACTCTTGCTTGCCAGCTCTGCTGTACTTGATTCCAAACTCCACAGTTCCCTTTAGATACCTCATTATTTTCTTAACAGCTAATTGATGCATGGTTGTGGGCTTCTCCATGTATCTGCTAGCTAAACAAACAGAATACATCAGATCTGGTCGTGTAGCAGTGAGATACATTAGACTCCCAATCATTTGTTTGTAGTTGGTTGAGTCTACTTCATCTCCACTCACTACAACAAAACTGGTAACTGGCGGCAGTTATGCTGCGGCGGTTAAGGCAAAACCGCCGCCGGTTTGATTCTTGTGGCGGTTTGCACGGCGGTGAAGTTGACCGCTTCAATAACTAAGTAAACTGCAGCGGTTTTTAAGAATGTTGCGGCGGTTGGTTTTTCTGAAGTTAAGACTGCGGCGGTTTGTTCTAAGACTGCGGCGGTTCTGTAAATATTAATACGCCAGAAAAATTGAAATTCATGCTGCGGCGGTTATTAACATACTGCGGCGGTTATTAACATAACTAAGCGGTCACAGTAGCATTTCTCTGTCTCTCGGTTTCATTTCTCTCTCTCTCTCGCTCGATCCTTCGCAGCAGCGCTGCGCCCTCACAGTTTCATTTCTTTGTCTCTCGAAGCAGCACCCTCACCTTCGCAGCTCTCATTCCTCTCAGTTTCATTTCTCTCTCTCTCTCTCTCGAAGCAGCGCCACCGCCGGAGCAGATCTCTCATCTCTCTCTCGAATTCTCTCGTCTCCGCCACACCCACACAAGGTATGTCTTCTTTCTTCCTCTCTCTCTCTCTCATTCTCTCTTTTTTTAGGGTTTTAGGTTTTAATTTCTGTTTGGTTGGAATTAACTGATTTAATTTCAGAAACAAACCACAAATTAGGGCTTTAGGGTTTTAAAAAAAAAGGGCTTCAGGGTTTTCATAAACAATCAACAGATTCAATTTCAAGAGAATAAGAATTAGGGCTTTAGGGTTTTCAAACTGAGAGAGAGTGAGAGGGTTGCGAAGAGGAAATGGGAGAGGGTTGCGAATCAGCTTTGTTCTTTATTGGCGCAGAAGCTGAATTTGTTGATGATGGTAACTGATTGGTTTGATGATGGTAATTGATTGGTTTGATGATGCTCTCATTGGGCCTGACTTGCTTGTTCCTTATTTTGCATTGTTTCATGTGTGCCCTGGTTCTCTGATTATTAAAAAAAGGACAGTTAGTGAAACTCTGATTAAGTTCAATCCATCGAGTAAATATTACATTATCTAGGTCTTGCATAGATAGGTGATAATATAATGAGTAGGTGCCACTTATTGAAGGTCACAATAAAATTAGAAAATAAGCGTGAATATTTTAGTATATATAAATTACTCTGTTAGCTACATTTTAGTTCATCCTCATTTTCATGACATCCGAACAGGATAGGAGAACTAGTTTCTATATTTCAGCTTTGTTATTTCGATGTTCATTATTTCCTTGTGTAAATATGGACTAAATCCGTTTACTTGTGTAGCTGCTAAGACGGGATAGAGAGTTGCTTGGTTCGAGTTCAAAGTATCCTCGAGCCCTTGTGCTTTGTGCTTCAGAGGAGAAAGCTGAACAGGTGACTATATTCTTGTTTGTTTAGTCTTGTAGAGTAGGCACCTTGAATTTTAGAATTGATTTTGAATCTTGATCCTTGCCAACTTTATTGGCGCAGAAACCTTGACTTCCTTCTTTGGTGAGTCTACTGCCTGGGACTACTGGAGTTTTTGCAGCATTTGCACCTTCCATTCCAAACCCGTGGAGAACTTCTTTTGCATACTTGGGTTGCCCAATGAAAATACCATCCTCATTTTGTCTTACTTCAACTCCAAGAAAATAGGACATCTTCCCAAGATCAGACATATCAAATTCTCTTTTCATAGAGGAGTTGAATTCTTCAAACATATTTGGATTGTTCCCTGTGAATAATAAATTGTCTACATAAAGGCTCACAATTAAGATACCTTCATTTTGTGTAGATTTGACAAACAGTGTGTGTTCTGAATAGCATTTTTCAAATCCTTCTTTCACAAAATATGATTCCACCTTATTGTACCATGCCCTAGGTGCTTGTTTTAATCCATACAAGGCCTTTTTCAGCTTAAGCACCTTCCCTTCTTCACCCTGCTCCACAAAACCTTGAGGTTGGTTTACATATACAGTTTCTTCAATTTCACCATGAAGAAAAGCGCTCTTTACGTCCAATTGGTATACAGTCCAGCCCTTGAGAGCAGCTAAGGCAAGTATTGTCCTGATGGTGTCCCATCTAGCTACAGGGGTAAATACTTCCTTGTAGTCAATTCCCTCCTTTTGTGTGTATCCTCTTGCTACCAACCTAGCTTTGTGCTTCTCTATCTCCCCCTTCTCATGGTACTTAGTTTTGAAGATCCATTTCACACTTATGGGCTTCACTCCTTTTGGTAAAGTAGTGATTTCCCATGTTTGATTCTTTTTTATGGAGTCAACCTCAGTTTCCATGGCTCTTCTCCATTTATCTTCCTTTGCAGCTTCTTCATAGTTGACTGGATCTTCTACTTGGCTAAACACAACAAGGCTATACCCATCAAATTCTTCATCACCAGTAACATAAGCTTCAAGATACTGTGGTTTCTTTCTTGTTCTCCCTTCATGTTGACTTCTAATGCTGTTATCAGTCTCAGTGACAGGTTCTGCAGTGTTATCAGTGTCATTTTGTTCATCTGTTTGTGCTTCTTGAGCTTCCTCATCTGCTTGAATATCATCTCCTACTGATTCATTGCCACCAGAATCAATGAGTTCACCACTGATTTCCTTGGATTGCTCACTCCAATCCCATTCCTCATGTTCATCAAAAACCACATCTCTACTAATTAAGATTTTCTTAGTGACAGGATCATAAACCCTGTATGCTTTAGATTCTTCACTAATTCCAAGTAGAACACACTTGGTACTCTTGTCATCAAGTTTCTTCCTTTGAGAGTCATGCACATGTACTTAAGCAATGCTGCCAAAGGTTCTGAAAAAATGTACAGATGGTTTAATCTCACTCCATGCCTCCTCTGGAGTCATATCCTTCACAGCAACAGTAGGGCTTCTGTTCAAGAGATAGGCTGACCAGAAAGTCTTTGGCATTTTCTTTTGTGATAGCATACATCTCACCATGTTCATTATTGATCTATTCTTTCTCTCTACTACACCATTTTGTTGAGGTGTGTAGGTTGCAGTCAACTGTCTACCTATACCATGCTGTTTACATAACTCATCAAACTCAGAGGAGGTGAATTCCCCTCCTCTGTCTGTCCTTAGGCCTCCAATAGCACCCCCACTCTCCTTTTCTACTTTAGCTTTAAACAGTTTGAAACAATCTAGTGCAGTGGATTTTTCTGACAGCAAATACACCCATAACTTCCTACTATAGTCATCTATAAAGGTGAGGAAATACCTTTTATGACTGTGAGATTCTGGCTTGATGGGTCCACATATGTCGGCATGGATCAATTGGAGTCTTTCCTGTGCTCTCCAGAGACTTTGCTTGGGGAAAGGATCTCTGTGCTGTTTCCCAACCATGCAATTACCACATACTTTTGTAGGTTCTTCCACCCCTAGGCAGACCTTTAACCATTCCTTTCTGACTTAGCAGTTTCAAACCGTTGTAGCTTAGGTGACCATATCTGTTGTGCCACAACAGACTAGATTCCTCATTTCTAGAAGCCTTAAAACAGTTTGCAGTCATATCCTCTAAATGGGTTATGAACATTCTATTTGAGGACATTTTAATCTCAGCAATTAAACCTTTATCAGGGTGATATATCTTGCAGGCATCATCCATAAACAGAATAGCTAATTTCTTCTCTATTAATTGACCTATGCTCAGCAAGTTGTTACTCAATTCAGGAATGTAATATACACCAGTTATCATCTGTGCTACTCCATTTATCTTTAGCTTGACATTTCCTTTCCCCATAACTTGCATACTAGTGTTGTTGCCTAGTTTGACAGTGATTCTAAATCCCTCATCTAATTCACAGAACCACCCATTGTTACCACTCATATGATTGCTACAGCCAGAGTTTAGATACCATACCTTAGGATCCTTTGACTTGCTGCTGTCGGTGTTAGCCATCAGTAGCACTGCTTCATTTCCATCATCACTGTCAATGTGCTCAGCATGCATTCTTGTGTTGTTGGTGTCTGCAACCTCTGTAACCCCCCTTATCATCATTGTTTTCTGTATCTTCAGTGTATGCGATTAGGAGGAGCAATTCCTCCTCACCATCCTCATCATAGTTTACTTTCTCTTCCAAACTAGGGCATTCATTCTGATAATTCCCCAATTTCCTACAATTGTAGCATTCAATTAACTCCTTGTTGAGTTGCTGTCTCCTTCTGCCTCGACCTCCTCACAATCCACGTCCTCTACCACGCATTCTTCCTACGCCAGTGACTTTCAAAGCATGTTCCTCTTCCATTGGTTCTTGCATCCGTTGTTCATGAACCATCAAACTGCTTTGTAGTTCGTCTATGGATAGTTGGGTTACATCATTGGCTTCTTCAATTGATCACACGACGTAATTGAATTTCTTGGTCATTGATCGCAAGACTTTTTCAACTACCGTCGATTCTTGTACGTCTTCTCCAAGAGCCTTGAGTTTGTTCACAATCGCAAGAGTTCTTGCAAAATATTCCGTTACGGTCTCTCCTTCTTTCATGCGAAGAATCTCAAATTCCCCGCATTGAGTTTGTAGTTGAGCTCGTTTTACCTTCGACGACCCCTTGTATTTCTGACGCATAGAATCCCAAATTCCCTTTGTAGAATATTTATTGAGGATTGTCTCTATTATTCCCCTTTCAATTGCTTGAAAGAGATAGTTCTTGGCTTTCAGGTCTTTCAGTTTCGCTTCTTCAGCAATCTTGATTTGCTCCGACGTCGACGTAGCTGTGATGACTGGAACTCCTCTTTCAACGACGCTCCAATATTCTTTCGAGCGGAGAAGATTCTCCATCAACATTGACCAGTGGTCGTAGAATCCATCGAACTTAGGTACCGCTGGTTGAGCGAAGTTCTTTTCTTCCGCCATGGACGAACACGATCGTTCTTCTTCTCACTTTCTTGTTGCAACAAACTTTGATGAATTTGCGAATTCGGATCCAGGCCCCTAGATGGAGGAGCTCTGGTACCAGATGTTAGAACACACATAGAGTGAAAATGATTATCCTTGCTTCTTCATTGAACTGAGAAAAGTTTTATACAACTAATACAACTGAGTTAGTTGCAGTTAGGGTTTTTTTTTGGTACCCCCCACCACCTCCCTATCTACCCCCATCGACCCTGCAAAAAGACGCAATTGCCATTCACAAAAATTAAAAATCCCGAATGTATCCTGATTTCAATTTTTTTTTTGGAAATCGGATTTAGGTAAATCCGATTTCCACTAAAAAATTTAAAAAATTTAAATCGGATTTAGGTAAATCCGATTTCCACTAAAAAATTTAAAAAAATAAAATCGGATTTATTTAAGATGGGGTAGATCCGCTTTGAAAAATAACAAATCGGATTTACCTTAATTGGGGGTAAATCCGATTTGTTATTTTTAAAAGCGGATCTACCCCCATATAAGGTAAATCCGCTTTTAAAAATAACCAAAGCGGATTTACCTTATGTGGGGGTAAATCCGCTTTGTTAACCTAATTAATAAATAACTCAGTTAAAATTTTAGATACAAATTTCGACCGTCTTTTGGTTCTGTTTAGTGTGTGGTTCGTTAACACGTGACGATATTGTACGTCGGGAGAATAATTTAGGCTAAAAAATCAGTTTTCGGGCAACCTACTCAAATTGTAATGAAACCACATTCTTTAAATCGGAAAAATATCAAGGATCAATACTCCTGAAGAAGAGACTTCTTTCAGGACTGGGGACCTCAAAATCCCAAATTCCATCGTTTACTATTTTATATTAATTTTTTTAATTTTTCATACTCTCCAAAAAATCTGAAAAAATTTGCATACCCTTATTTTGGTTTTATTAGATTTTTAGTGGTGTTTTTATAATTTTTGGATTAGTTTTGGCTGTTTAACGGATTTTTAGTAGCATTTTATAACCTTTTTTAAAAAATTAAATAAAAAACAATTTTTTTAATAACAAAATCGGATTTACCTTAGGTGGGATAAATCCGATTTTCTTTTTTTAGGGAAATCGGATTTACCTTAGGTGGGATAAATCCGATTTTCTCTTTTTTTAGGGTAATCGGATTTATGTGCCCAGCAGGTAAATCCGATTTCCAAAATAACAAAGCGGATTTACCTTCAGCTAAGGTAAATCCGCTTTGTTATTTTTGAAATCGGATTTACCCCCATCTGAGGTAAATCCGACTTTAAAAATAACAAAGCGGATTTACCTTAGATGAAGGTAAATCCGAGCGAATTGTAAGTTGGGCAGGGGTATTTTCGGGTTTTAGCAATTTGATGGGGGTAGATGGGAGTTGATGGGGGTACAAAAAAAAAGGCCTTGCAGTTATGCTAACTAACTCTGTAATCAGATCTTAAGGAACAACTGGACTGGGCCGGGTCCAAGACAAGCCCAAAAACTAATACACTGAATTACAAAGGACATTCATTTGGGCCTAAAATGCTAATTACACCCAATACATTTCTTCTAACACATATTACTGCATCTTAATCTCTAGATCACTTAGACAATTCCCTTTTCACATGAACAATCTTTTGGGTGCTAGAAAGGGGAGAACAATCAACTTGATCAAGGTTTATAACAGGAGGAGGGGACACAGCCCTCTTACCACGAACTCTGCTGGTAGAACCCAGACCCACAGCCTTTTTACCACACCTTGCTTGTAGGAGTATGGGCTAAGTTGGGCCCAACAATGGAACCTTCCCCGGCAGAAATAGAGTGTATTTGACTGGAGGAATCAGTGGCCTCAAGAGCAGCATCCTGAAATGAACGTTGATGCTTATCACAAGCCAATTAAGAGAACATAAGGCAATCAATTTGAAATAGAACATAAATATATAGAATACATTGATGCTATGAAGCCCGGATACCGGATACGATACGGGATACGACACGATACGGATACGGAGATACAGGAAAATTTTGCAAATCAAGATACGACACGGCTGGGATACTTTAATAAAAAATTAAATTAAAATTAAAATATATAAAAACATAACTAAAAATAAAATAGAATAAAAACACAAATAGAAAAAAACAAAGATGAAAAACAGAAATATTGCATTTTATAGATATGAAAAAAAATGCCCAAATAGATAAAAAAAATCACACAAAATATATGGATGAAAGGAAGAGGACAACCGACACACTTAAGTATGAGTCACTAGTCATAAAAAGTAATGGTGGACAAGTAACTGAGACCACCCGAAATCGTATAATAGGAATAGTCAGTGGCAGAAATAGATGACTTTTTATAAACTAAGATATTCATATTAGTACGTAATTGGTCAATAAAACATAAGCATATCATTAGTCAATATATATTCATCACATTGTAAAAATAAATACTTGTGATCTTCTCAAGTAGAGATACTTACGTATATTTATCCAACTCATATCACAATGTATTATTTCTTCTATTATTGTATTACGAAAAAACATATAATTTTGTCTTTTAGTTATTGAGGTATTAAAGTGTATAATATATGAGTGACAATCATGTGCTTAGTTGGTAAGAGGTATCGAAAAAGTATTTGAGAAGCATACTTAGTTGGTAAGAAGTATCAAAAATATATCTGAAAAGTATCGACTCAAATATTTTTTAAAAA
This sequence comes from Astragalus membranaceus, assembly GCA_039519185.1. Taxonomy (NCBI): domain Eukaryota; kingdom Viridiplantae; phylum Streptophyta; class Magnoliopsida; order Fabales; family Fabaceae; genus Astragalus; species Astragalus membranaceus. The sequence goes on from CM076850.1 coordinate 16,750,170, forward strand.
GAATTAAAAAATTATTAGATACTCTTTGGATACGTATCGGGAAGTATCGGTATCGGATACGTATCCGACACAGATACGTCTCCATTTTTGAAGTATCGGGGTTTCATAGCATTGATGCCATATATGTAGGTTAGCAAATTTCTGAATGGTAAGAACATTGGAGCTCATTTTCTTAACAGTGAATGATTGCCAACCATTATTAAGATTTCCAATAGAGAGCTCAACTTTAAAGAGAAAATGTTTGCCAATGAAGGATTGAAACTCGTCAGGGATAAAATCTGGAGATATAACATTCATAGACAAATCTGATGCATCCATACTACAAATAAATTAAGAGCATAACACAGACCATATGATTTTTAATGTCTATAAAAAGGTACAGAAAATGACCAAGACAGATTACCTTTGTTTATGCTCGACGACCTCTGGCAAGGCCTCATGGTTGATCAACAATTTGGTTCCATAAAAAGCTGTTGACACGCCTGTCATTCCTCATGGTAGGCACCTTCCAAGTAATTGGTGTATCCACGCCAACAACCCTCACTACACGCCACCCCCTCACTGCTCCAGCCCACGCATCTGCACACAAAACACTTTGGACAAACCAGCTACTCTTCTTCATTTGCACAGCTTTGGACACATCAGTTTTGTGGTTTCTCTCTCTCTCTCTCAGCACACTAATGCACACAGAAATACAGTACAGTTTATTGCTTCCCTCTCACAATCGGAAAACAACACATAACCATCTATCTATAAAAATGCACTGACCAGAAACCAACAAAAATATTAACTAATCATTTTATTTATTTTGTAATAAATATTGGGCTAAATAGCACTTTTGGTCATTTATCTTTGCTCCAGATTTCACTTTGGTCCTTTATTTTTTTTATGGTCCGTTTTGGTCCTTTATCTTTCATTTTCGTTTCACTTTGGTCCTTTATCTTTTTTTTTGTCCGTTTTGGTCTTTTATGTTTCATTTTCGTTTCATTTTGGTCCCTCACGTTATTATTTAATTCAATTAAAACATTAAAACAATTAAAACAAAATTATTTTAAAACAATTAAAACAATTTTTTGGTCTCCCACCGTGAAAAAAAGATAAAGGACCAAAAGTGCTATTTAGCCTAAATATTAACTACTTCGCACCATATCTTTTTATATTCACACATTTCACAAACCAATGAGTTCAACTCATCCTCACATATTTTACAAACCAATGAGTCCAACTCATTTTCTCACAATCTTAACTCTTTTTCTTAGGTCATGTTTCCAAACAAACATTTTCAACTAACCAAACACTCAATTCTAAATCGGTTATTTGCAATGCTCACTCTGGGTTTAACTCGTTTGAACTTTGTGAACACCTTAATTTCAAATAGGCTATTAGTGGTTGCCACTCTGGATTTATCTGTTTTGTCATTATGAACGTCCTCCAGCTTCAAAAACATCCAAATAATAAAAAACACCAACACACAAACTTTTTCTACCAAAAACTACGTAGCATTTGATTCTCCATTGCACACGGAGATACGTAGGAGCGGGGGGCACACTCCTGTCAAGTGCAAAAATAAATAATTTTTATTAAGTCTTTTTCAACTCATTTCATATTTCATAATAAAAGGGAAATAAATACTTTCAAAGTTAACATAGTTTTGCACAATTAATCTGAGGTAACCTTTTTCGAAGGGATGTCGCGGGGTGCTAATACATTCACCATACATAATCGACTCCCGAACCCAAAATCTGGTTTTTAAAGCCATTTTCATTTTTAAAGGGATTTTTCAATGTTTTCCCTAATAATTAAATATTGATGGAGACTTCATTAAATGCGAGAGATCCTCCAGATTTTTCTGGTGCAACACTCATCATTCGGGTCATTATTGCCGGCGCCTTCAACCATCGCATCAAGATGCCCATTAGGCACTGCATCCTCCTGAGCAACATGGACAACATCACCGCCACCACCAACAACAACCTCTTGACCACCATCAGGCACAACCTGATCACCAAAAACCGGGATAAGTTGTGCATTGGGGAGGACAGGTTGCACAAGATGTTGACCAAAGTTGTTAGCTACAGGGAGAGGAGAGTAAAAAACTTCGTCACCAAAAGCATCAATGACTTGCATGTAAAATCGCCCATAGGACATCAAGATCAACCTTGCCCAACCACCAGAGACCAAACCATAAAACGCGCCGAGAGCAATCAAACCAGTCGCAACGTGACTCCTTCCATCCATTCTAGCAATAAATATACTGTGTATGTGTCCAAGTCGATCATAAAAATGAACTTGACCAAAGACCAGGTGATAGTAACGCCTGGAGAAGCTTATTGGTATGATGCCATGATCCTAAACACAAAAAGGGAAGAAAAAAATAAGAAGGTAAAATATGTAGCTAAGAACAACTAAATGAAGTTAAAGTTGGTTTGCTAACAAACTCTTCCAACCACCATCTCCATGAAGTAACATTCGGCTGTTGGAGTCATAGGCAGTGGTGCAAAAGGTCTCACGATATCGCCAACCCTGTTCATCTGAAACGAAGATAAAATGGAAAGCGTTACATCCAATAAGTCTAACTTGGAAACATGGCATCAAAGATGACGACACACGAAGCATATTGTTGTTAAACGAAAATGGAATTTAATGTTGGCTTAAATATATGTTCGGCCCCTGTAAATATAGTCAAAATTCAGTTAAGCCCCTGTAAAAATAAAAGTTTTAAAATGATCCTTGTAAATATTAAATGTTTGCGGTTAAGCCCCTCGGTCAATTTTTCATCAAAAAAAGCTGAACATATAATATTTATAAGGGTCATTTTAAAACTGTTAATATTTACAAGGGCTTAAATGGATTATGGCCATATTTGCAGGAGCTGAACATTTAGAATTTTTAATATTTACAGGGGCTTAAATGGATTATGGCCATATTTGCAGGCGCTGAACATATATTTTTACCCTCTGCAAATATGGAAAATTGGCCGAGGGGCTTAACCGCAAACATTTAATATTTACAAGAGTCATTTTAAAACTTTTATTTTTACAGGGGCTTAACTAGATTTTGGCTATATTTGTAGGGGCCGAACATATATTTAAGTCTTTAATGTTTAGAAGAAAGACAACCTTGTAATATGCACTAAGAGGAAACCTTCAAAAGTGCTTTGCTGTCTTTCCCTCTTGACTTCGTTGGCAGAGTATATTCAGTAGAGTGTTGTTTCCCTTTGTAGAACATACCCATATATAGGGAAACAAAGTAGCAACCGTGGGAAGCAAATAGATTGTGGACGAAGGCAAAAAGAAGTTAGTTGATTGTTAGTGATGATTGGACGACTTAATTCCAAATGGGAATATGTTCCGAGGATCCTGCAGAAAATATTTGGAGAGATAAGAAGGCCAAAGCGCAGTGGCACGTGGCAGTCATTTATTGGTTGCTGACGTGCACATATCAGTGTCACGTGGCCCAGGTGACATAGATGCTGATGTGACATGTCAGTGCTACGTGTCACAGAGCCCCAATAATATGGTAATACGTGCGCTGACGTAAGGGGTAATAACTATTTAAGAAAAAAAAAATAGTATCGCCGCCTAAAAAAATTTGGAGACTTTCCTCGATTTATACATAAAGATCTAATTGAAGTTGAACCGTAATTCCTCAGCCACCGATCGCAATGGTTTTCTCTCAAAGTCTGAACCTTGCCATTTCTTCTTCCACTACAAAGTGTTGCAGAAGAAGAACATGAAGCACAAGTTCAATAACAACGGTGAATATCAGAGCTATGGTAGTTTAGGTGAGGTGACATGTTCTTCATGTTTTGTTCTTCAACTCACTTGTCTTCTTCTATTAAAAGCTTCTAACTTTCACTTTCCTGCTTCCTCAAGATAATGCTCTCTAACACCCCTTTTACTTCCGTTAAGTGTTCTTCACTCGCCTATAGAGAATCTCCAATTTCTTTGCTTCAGAGTTGCAAGTCCATGTACCATTTAAAGCAAATTCACTCACAGACAATCACAATGGGTCTCCCTTCAAATCCTTTGTTTCTAAGTAGAATTATATTCTTCTGTTGTACAGAGAAATCAGGGGATGTGGACTATGCACGTAAGTTGTTTGACATAATGCCACACCCAAGTGTGTTCATTTGGAATACCATGATCAAGGGCTATTCTAAGATAAGCTCTTCTGAGAGTGGAGTTTCCTTGTATCTATTAATGTTGGCCCATGGCATCAAGCCTGATACTTTTACATTTCCATTTTTGCTTAAGGGATTCACCAAAGATTTGGGTTTGAAGTATGGAAAAGTGATGCTTAACCAAGCAGTGAAACATGGTTTTGATTCTAATTTGTTTGTTCAAAAGGCTTTCATACATGTGTTTTCGTTATGCGGGCTAGTTGATTTGGCGCGCAAGCTTTTTAACATGGGTGATGCATGGGAAGTGGTTACGTGGAATGTAATGCTATCTGGGTACAATAGAGTTAAGCAATTTGAGGAATCAAAGAGGCTTTTTATTGTGATGGAGAAAAGTGGTGTATCACCGAATTCAATTACTCTAGTTCTGATGCTTTCAGCATGCTCCAAATTGAAGGATTTGGATGGAGGCATGTACATTTATAAGTATATCAAAGAAGGTATTGTTGAACCTAATCTCATATTGGAAAATGCCTTAATTGATATGTTTGCAGCTTGTGGAGAATTGGATGCTGCACATGGTGTTTTTGACGATATGAAAACTCGAGATGTAATTTCTTGGACTTCCATTGTTATCGGGCATGCTAGTACTGGTTGTATTGATTTAGCAAGGAAGTATTTCGACCAAATGCCTGAAAGAGATTATGTTTCTTGGACTGCTATGATTGATGGCTACCTTAGAATGAACCGTTTCAAAGAGGCTTTGACACTTTTCCGCGAGATGCAAATGTTAGATGTGAGACCTGATGAATTCACCATGGTTAGCATTCTTACAGCTTGTGCACATTTGGGAGCACTTGAACTAGGAGAGTGGGTGCAAACTTACATTGACAAGAACAAGATTAAAAATGATACTTTCATTGGGAATGCTCTAATAGACATGTACTTCAAATGTGGGAACGTTGACAAAGCGAGAAAAACATTCAAGGAAATGCAGAAGAAAGACAAATATACTTGGACAGCAATGGTAGTTGGTCTCGCCATTAATGGAAATGGTGAAGAAGCTCTCACTATGTTTTCAAATATGTTAGAAGATTCAATTACACCGGATGAAGTCACCTATATAGGAGTTCTGTGTGCATGTACACACTCAGGCATGGTAGAGAAAGGAAGAAATTTTTTCTCTAGCATGACCATCGAACATGGAATCAAGCCTAATGTGACACATTATGGATGCATGGTTGATCTCCTCGGTCGAGCTGGGCATTTAAAAGAAGCCCTCGAATTCATTGCCAACATGCCCTTAAAACCAAATTCAATTGTTTGGGGATCTCTTCTAGGTGCTTGTAGAGTTCACAAAAATGTGGAACTAGCAGAAATGGCAGCCAAACAAATTCTCGAGTTAGAACCTGAAAATGGAGCTGTTTATGTCGTGTTATGTAACATATACGCTGCTTGTAAGAGATACGAAAACTTGCGGGAAGTTAGAAATATTATGATGGAGAGGGGAATTAAGAAAATACCAGGTTGCAGTTCAATGGAAATGAATGGCATTGTGCATGAATTTGTTGCAGGAGACCAGTCACATCCTCAGTGTAAAGAAATATATGCAAAGTTAGAAAAGATGGTCCTAGAATTGACAAGTTCAGGGTATTCACCTGATACATCAGAGGTTTTCCTTGATATAGGGGAAGAGGATAAGGAGAGTTCAGTTTACAGGCATAGTGAGAAGTTAGCTATTGCTTATGCTCTCATTAGTTCAGAACCTGGAGTTACCATTAGAATAGTGAAGAACCTTAGAATGTGTGTGGATTGTCACCATATGGCAAAGGTTGTTTCAAAAGTTTACAATAGGGAACTAATAGTTAGGGATAAAACCAGATTCCATCATTTTAGGCATGGTTTATGTTCCTGTAATAATTTCTGGTAAACATTTTAACAAATAAAAGCATACAGAAGAGTACCTAGTACGTACACATATCATGTTCTCACTTCCTTTGTTAAATCATATTTCAATTTAGATAAACAAGTCATTACATATAAGGTGGTGAGGTGACTCATATGTGCACTTTCAACTCTATAAGTGGGTGCCCATGTGTTCTGGAGTGGGCTCCAAGGCCAATTTCGTACAACAGGCCCATCGCGGCCCAATATCTAACTTGCTCTGCAAGATGCGGCCGGCCCTGCAAGAACCGCAACGGCTAGAACGCCAACATTATATATACCACACCAGCATGTGGCTTCAGGTATGTTTTACTCACCCTGTGACCACCTGCCCGTTGAAACACCTCTGACTTGAACGTTGGAGTGCCTTTGCAGGTACCACCCGCGTGCGGCTCAGAACTCGGTCCTTCGTCCCAACGACCGAGCAACATCATCAGGCAGCAACAACTCCCCGTATTGATCAGGTACGATCAATTGGCGACCACAGTGGGAGGCCCGAGCGCTATTCCACATCAAACCATGCCGCCACGTCAGAAACGCACTTCTTCCAGGCTCAACACCTCTGGACAGAACCGACCTCAACGGACCCCAGAGGGCATGCCTGTGACAGTTCATGAATCACAAGGCGAGACTCGCCAAGAACCCTCAGTGCAGGGTGGCCGCGGGCCAGTCATCCAACCGGTCCAGCAACTACCGGCCGAGCTGGCCGAAGCCGGAATCCCAGAAGCACTGCCAGAGCATGTGACTCAAGCACTCATACAAATTCTGGAGCAAAAGAATCAAGTGATTGCTGATCGAGACGAGCTGATCGAACGCTATGAGAGAGGGTCGATCTCGATCCGCCCGCGTGCGGATAGCGGTCGCCCAGGGCAACCATCTCGGCCCCATCGTTCACCACAACGAAGAGAAGCTCCTCCTCGTCGAGGCGTATCCCGACGCAATCCTTCAAGAAGGGCGATCGTCCACAGGTCGCCCCCTCATCGAGGAAGTCGCCACCGTCATTCCCCCGTGGAAGATTATGACTATGCTGACTCGAGCTACAGTCCAGAGTCAGAAAGGTCACCAACTAGATACTCGTCCAACGAGTCCTCAGGATCCCGCCGATCAAGAAGCAGGTCGTGGGACTCGTATGAGGAGTTTAACGACTACCGCAACGGGGAGATTAGAGATGTCTCCCGTGCCATCAGCCGACCAAGAAGGAACTATTCAGAGCGGCCTAGAAGACGGTCGCCGTCGCATGCTCCACAATATCATGGACCTCCTCCAATTGCTGACAGATTCCTTGGTCAGCCGGTCGGCCTTTACGGTCTGCCCGTCGACCAAACTTATGCCGCCATGCAGCCCTACGGGCAGAATCTCATCCCGACCGGACAAGGGCCTTTCACCAGCGAAATCAGGCGTTATCGCATCCCAAGGGACCTGAGGAAGCCCCCAAACCTGAACAAATTTAACGGCCGCGGGGATCCAGATAAACACCTCATGTACTTCAACAACTACTGTAGCTATATGGAGCTAGGACGGACGATGAAGTGCAGACTTTTTCCTCAGTCGCTCGAAGGTCGGACGTTAGAATGGTGGGAATCCCTGCGTCCCAACTCTGTCTCTTCTTGGGAAGGTCTTGTGGCAATGTTCTTGGCCAATTACACAGCCAACCGTTGTCAGTATCGTTATGAAGAGCACTTGGACTCGGTCGTCCAAGGAGAGAATGAACCATTGAGGGAGTTTATCGATCGGTTCATGACAGAGGCTGATACAGTCCGCAACCTATCAGACACGGACAAACTGAAGTATCTCAAACGTGGTATAAGAAAGAACCACAGATATGCTGAAGAGTTCTCATTGAACCGCTACTACGACCTCGGCCTGTTCCTTAGAAGGGCCAACGACCATATGGGCTATGAAGAGCAATTGGCCGCAGACAAGGGCGCCCGCGCGCGTCCCAAGGAAGAGAATGGCAGACCGGTCAAAGGGCAAGAAAACTACAGTGACAGTAAGCCCAAGCACCGGCCCAAGAAGTACGAGCATCGTACAAAGTTGAACACTCCGATCGCGCAGATCTTCACGGAGTGCGGGAACAACGAGTTCACTGGTGTAAGGCGACCTGATCCTCTAGTGTTGAAGAAAGGAGGTCGGCCTACCAAGAAATACTGCAGATACCACAAGAGTAAGGGGCGTGATACCAATGACTGTATGGCCCTAAAAGATGACATAGAAGATCTCATACAGAAGGGCAAGTTGAGGCAATATGTTAAAGATGAAGGTAACGATCGCCCTGAACAAAGAGCTGTTGGGCAACCCGCCAATGACAGAGGTAAAGCGATCGTCAACTCGACAGTCGAGCAAGCGCGTAACAATTCTGAGGAAGAGGGCGACCCCAGACAGTCGAAGGGCCGCAATGTAGCCATGGTCATCCATGGAGGTAATCCGTTGGATATCAGAGAGTCCAACAAGGTAATGAAGAGGAAGTGGAATGAACTTATGATGGTCGGCGCAACTTCAACCCCACGGCCGGCCTCGAATAGGCCGCCCATTTCCTTTGGGGACGAAGACTTGCTCGATGGCAAAGTCAATAATTACGTTCCTTTGGTAGTATCAGCCGTAATGGCCAACACCGAGGTCAGAAGGATCCTGGTCGACCAAGGGAGCTCGGCCGACATCATGTTTGAGGAACTGATTGACAAGTTAAACGTGGACAGGAGCGAAATTATTCCACAAGCAGTACCAACCCCGTTGACCGGGTTCAATTGGGCGACCACATACCCCCTGGGGACGATAGAATTACTTGTCACTTTTGGAGATGATACAAACGGCAGCACGTCGTACAGGACAGTCAGAACGACGTTCTTAGTTCTGCCCATCAAATCGTGTTACCACTGCATCATTGGCCGCCCAACACTGGGAAAATTGGAGGCCGTAGCCTCAACTGTACATTTGAAGATGAAGTTCTACAGTAAAAGCGACCAAGTTGTGACAGTAATGGCCGACATGGAAGCGGCCATGAGGAGCCATTTCCTCTATCAAGAGATTTGTGATATGGAGGCGGTAAATGCTAAACCTCAGAATCTCGGAGAGGGGCATCAGGTCAATGTGGCCGACCTGGATGCCCGATACGACCCAGATAGCGACCCTGAGGACGACGACGACGATTTAGCCCGCGAGCTAAAGAATAAACTGAAGAGACCCGAGCCCCACGGGGAATTGATCGATGTTCAGCTATCGGACGACCCAACTAAGACAGTCAAGTTGGGAAGCGACCTACCCGAATAAGACAAGCAAGATCTCATCACCTGCCTCAGGGATTACGCAGACCTTTTCGCATGGCGGGCATCAGACATGCCCGGGATCCCAATAGAGATTGCTTGCCACCAACTGTCAGTCGATGAGACAACCAGGTCGGTCGCTCAAAAGAGACGCTCTCAGAGCGAAGAGAAAGCATTGGCGGCCGAACAGGCTGTTGACGACCTAATCAAGGCCAATTTCATTGAGGAGATTAAGTATACAACTTGGCTTTCCAACGTCGTGTTAGTGAAGAAGAAAAATGGTAAGTGGCGCATGTGCGTCGACTATACCGACCTGAATAAGGCATGCCCGAAGGACGCCTTTCCCCTGCCAAACATTGACAAACTGGTCGACGGGGCTGCGGGCTATAAACTCCTGTCTTTTTTAGACGCATATTCAGGTTACAACCAAATCACTATGTACCCACCCGATCGGCACAAGACCGCGTTCATGACCGATCGTGGAAACTTTCAGTACAAGGTAATGCCCTTTGGTCTGAAGAACGCCGGAGCGACCTATCAAAGAATGATGAATAAGGTCTTCAGGCGACAGATCGGTCGGATATCAGAGGTCTACTTGGATGATATGATCATTAAAAGCAAGACCGACCGAGACCATATTGACGACCTAAAGGAAATCTTTGAGGAAGCAAGGAAGAATTCCTTGAGGTTGAACCCAGAGAAGTGCACCTTCGGAGTAAGGGCGGGCAAGTTCCTGGGCTTCCACTTAACAGGGCGAGGGATAGAAGCAAACCCTGACAAGTGCAAGGCTGTCGCTGACATGAGGCCGCCCACTACGAAAAAAGAAATTCAGCAGCTGAATGGCATGGTCACTGCCCTGTCACGGTTTATACCTAAATCAGCGTGCAAATCTCTTCCACTGTTCAAGCTCTTGAAGAAGGAGGTCGAGTTTGAATGGACCGACCAATGCCAGCGAGCATTGGATGAGCTGAAGGCGGCACTCACCAACCCGCCCATCATGACCAAGCCGCAACCAGGGGAGACGCTTTACTTATACTTGGCCATAACAGACGAGGCCATGAGCGCTGTTCTTGTAAGAGAAAGCGACCTGAAGCAGAATCCGGTCTACTTCATCAGTAAGGTATTTCAAGGCCCAGAGATCAGATACCAGAAGATTGAGAAGCTAGCCTATCAGGTAGACTGCGCCCTTATTTCGTGGCCCATCAGGTCGTTGTGAGGACCGACCAGCCTATCAGACAAATCCTTCACCGACCTGACCTAGCAGGGCGCATGATCAAGTGGGCTGTGGAACTCAGTGAGTTTGGGATCAAGTTCGAGGCTAGATCGGCCGCTAAGGCCCAAGTGTTGGCCGATTTCATTGCTGAGATGACTCCAATTCCGGACGATCAGGCCATCACGACCTGGACTTTGCACGTAGACGGATCCTCCAACAGCAAAGGAAGTGGGGCCGGTCTGATACTTGAAAACTCGGAAGGACTTACAGTTGAAGTGTCATTAACTTTCGCATTTCACACTTCGAACAACCAGGCCGAGTATGAAGCGTGCATTGCCGGGCTACAGCTGGCCAAAGAATTCAACGGCGATCGTGTTGAACTTCACTCTGATTCTCTACTGGTAGTCTCCCAAATTCAAGACCTTTACGACGCAAATGACGATGTCTTGAAAAATTATTTGGCCAAGGTACGGGATCTGCTCAAGCAATTCGACCGAGCAGAAGTCAAGCATGTCCCCAGGACAGAGAACGTTCGGGCTGACATCCTATCGAAGTTAGCCAGTACAAAGACTCCTGGGAACCACAGAAGTCTAATCCAAGAGACATTAACGCGGCCGAGCGTATCAACCAAGCCTGCCCAACCATTTTCCATTCTAGCGGTCGACTTAGATAAAGACTGGATCACTCCTATCTTGCAATATATTCTCAATGGAGTAGAACCTTGCGACCAGAAGGCAGCGAAACTCCTGAGGTTGCGGGCGACCAAGTATTCAGTGATCGAAGGAAGACTGTACAGAAGGGGCTTTTCATCCCCTTTGCTGAGATGCCTTACGTCGGTCGAGGCCGACCATGTACTAAGAGACATACATGAAGGAGATTGTGGTAGCCACCAAGGTGGTCGGTCGATTGCTAAGAAGGCGCTCAGGGCCGGATACTATTGGCCGACCATGGACGAGGACGCTAAGATACTTGTTCAGAAGTGCAAGAAATTCCAAATCCATGCCGACGTACATTTAGCGCCCTCATCAGAACTACACAGCTTAACCCCACCATGGCCGTTCGCTTGGTGGGGCATGGACCTGCTCGGCCCTTTTCCACCTGCACCAGGTCAGTTGAAGTTCCTCATCGTTGCGATCGACTATTTCACTAAGTGGATAGAAGCAGAGCCACTTGCAACCATTACCTCAGCGAAGGTATCTAAGTTTTTTGGTCGAAATGTGCTCGCCCGCTTTGGAGTGCCCCAACAACTGGTGACTGATAATGGAACTCAATTCGCAGATAGAAAGTTCAGAGAAATGCTGGCCGGCCTAGGCGTGAAACAGCGTTTCACCTGCACCCACAAACCAACGGCCAGGCAGAAGCGGCCAACAGGGTAGTACTACGCGGACTGAAAAGGAGGTTGGACGAAGCTAAGGGCAATTGGGCAGAAGAACTACAGTCGGTCCTTTGGGCCTACAGAACGACCCCCCACTCATCGACCGGGGAGTCACCTTTCAGACTTGTCTACGGAACTGACGCTGTCATTCCGATTGAGATGGGAGAGCTAAGTTGGAGGACGACCAACCCACCAACCCCGGCCGCAAACGAACGAGCAACAAGAGAAGAGCTCGACCTGGTTGAAGAGCTACGAAACAAGGCGTCACTTAGGGAGCAACTCATCAAACAGAAGGTCGCTGCCAGGTACAATGCCCGCGTCCAGAAAAGGGAATTCTCCATTGGACAACTAGTCCTTAGGAGGGCCGACGTAGGGTATAAGAACGCTCGCCAGGGAAAGCTCGCCCCCAATTGGGAAGGACCATACCGTGTCATCAGCAAGACTGGAAAGGGAGCTTACGAGCTGGAAACCATGGAAGGGGCGACCATCCCCAGAACATGGAATGCTGATAAGTTGAGAAAATATTATGTTTAAGTTGTAAACATCAATTGATCAATAAAGAACAGGCGGTCGCTCTTTTTCCCCACAGAGGTTTTTTACCGAGGACCGACCTTAAAATTCGACTTGTGTACTTTATTTTCATGCAAATTGTATGCACGGTCGCTCACCATGCGAGTAGCAGTCGAGCGACCAGTAGAGTGCCATCGAATGGCCCAAACGAGAGCCGCCGAGCGGCCTAAAAGAGCGCCATCGAATGGCCCAAACGAAAGCCGCCGAGCGGCCTAAAAAGAGTGTCATCGAATGGTCCAAACGAGAGCCGTCGAGCGGCCTAAAAAGAGTGCCATCGAATGGCCCAAACGAGAGCCGCCGAGCGGCCTAAAAGAGTGCCATCGAATGGCCCAAACGATAGCCGCCGAGCGGCCTGAAAAAGTGTTACCGAATAAAGTGACCCATAAAAAATTCAAGGTCGCGACCGACCGTAGTAAAAAGAATCAAATCGAATTACAAAGCAATTAAACAGGCCAAATTCATAGAAAAATTGTCATCGATTACAAAGACGCCTTGGTCGAAAAATTACAATTCAAACACCGCTCGCAGGCGGGCCAAGATTACAATTCAGAAAAAAATTACAAGTTAAGAGTCGCTGGGGGCCTGATAGATGACCGCCTCTTCTTGAAGAACCTTCCCCTTCGACATCTTCTTGGGGCGGACGATCTGTTGATCGGTCGCACGATGTGTGCTTTGCACAATCTCGCGATCGACCCCCAGATCAGGGTAGAGGATCTTGATCTGGCTGACAGCATTTTCAATTTGACCCTCCGCAGCTCCCTTCGCCCGGTCAAGAACGTTTTATAGCGACCTCTAAACTTGTCCTTTTCCACCTCCACTGCATCCAGCTCAGTTTTCAGCCCAACGACCTGGCTCGACAGCTCTTTATTCTTGGAAGAGAGGCGTTCGACCTCTTTCTCAGCTGTTTCCTTGTCAGCGACCGCCTTGTCCAGAGCAGACTCGGCCAGTGTTTGAGCAGAGACAGCAGCCACAAGCTGGCGTTCTGCTTCGACAAGCTTCCTCTCATTGTCAGCGGCCGCTTCGATTCTCGATTCGAGCTCCTTCATTTTCTTGAGCAGGTCGTCTCGCTCGCCCCTCATTTCTGCGAGCAATGACAAGGCAGAATTCAATTTAAAATTTTTATCGACTAGGTCGTCTTCAAGCAATGAATATCTATGGGCAAGGCGCCTACCTTCCAGGTGATCTGATTCTTCATCTTGGTATTTCTTGAACAGAATACCAGCGGCCTTCATTGCATCGGCCATCACCTCGAAAGGTTCCTCCTTGAAACGAGCACAGTCTTCATCACCCAACCCAAGCAGGTCGATTTTGGGCGACCGGTTGTGCCCGTGGCTTTTCCCACTCTTATGCTTCTTTTTCTCGCCCCCATCATCGACCGACCTATTCCTTTTGGACTTCCCTTGATTTTTGGGTGGGCTGCTCAGGTCAATGGCTTGTGCTGGTGTGCCCGCCCGAGGAGTATGACGACCAGGCTGAGACCCAGTTCCGGCAGGTAGGGGCGTGCCTTCGGGTTGAGCTTCAGGAATTCCGCGGACGGGCGAGGCATCGCCATCCTCGGCCGCCCATTGCTCCAAGAGGTCAAAGTCATTCATGTTCGCCATGTCAGCTGCAAAGGACAAAGTAGATGGTTAGAAACAGTTAAACAAAACTAAGTGACAGAAAATAAAGTAGGCGAGCGGCCACCGACCAAGAGCGGCCTTGACTCTTTTCTTGCCCCGAGCATCCACAACGTTCTTGACCTTGATGCGACCCTCAGGGACCAGGGACGCAATCTTTCTCAGCCTTTGGATCGTCCCCCTGTCCAGGTCGTCAAGTTCAGTGTCCTTGAAAGCATACTGGCCTGGTTTCTTCGAGAAATGGTTGAAACTCCACACTGTGGGAAACAGGGGCGTTCCTTCCTGATCATTGGACATTTGGGCGATCCCTCGATGGGCTTCGGCCGAGTTGGGGACGACCCAAAAGAATTCCCTTTTCCACCCGGTCGTCAATGATTCCATGTAGGGCTTGAAAAAGTTGTGTGTTGACCGTTTTTTGAATGAGACCGCTTCCTTGCGGGCGCCCTTGGAGCCTTTTTCATAAATATAGCTCATTTCAAACAAAGTGAAGAACAGTCGTATGGAGACCGGTCGTCTCAGAACCGCGAGAACATCTTCGTATGCCTGCAGGAACGCCCAAGCGTTCAGGTTCAATTGAGAAGGGGCGACCTGAAGATAGCGTAAAACTTGGCGCTGAAACCTGGTGAACGGCGGAATGATACCCATGCGTTCGAAAACGATGCGGTACATTGTAAATTTCAGCACATCAGTCCAGGCCGCAACATCTTCCCCTTTAGCCATACCTTCTACTCTCCAACCTTCATTTAGCCCGGTCGCCAGATACTCTAGGTCCTGGCTCCCCTGTTGAATTTTGCTGCATTGACTTCTCAGGTTAAGAGAAACCCAAGACATGTCCTTTGCAGCCGCGACCTCAGGATCTTCTCGATGGTCGCCCTGCTGGCCTCTGTCGGCCGTTGCAGTGTCGTCGGCCGCAGCCTGGCCAATACCTTCATCGCTGGCAACCCGCGCGTTGCTTTCTGCGGTGTCATTGACCACAGCCTCGGTGAACAGCGCCCCGCTTCTGTCTGGCCGCGTCCCGGATTTGCTAGAGGAAGTCCAGTTCTGGGTCGAAGACTCAGAGGAAGACTCGTCGTTAGAAGTAGAGGACCGGGCGTGCGCAGGACTTTGCTCCACTGGTCGGGTCATATTGTGCGCAAGAGAAACGGCCGGGATTCCCAAGATACGGCGGGTTTGTTTGGTCCGCGCCAGAGTGAACCTGTGGAGGGGAATAACAGTCAAGGTCTTGCTCGCGCGTGGGAAGGGGTCGACGTGGTCGTCCCCAGACCTGACACCCCCTCCACCAGGTGAAACAGAAATGGAAATAAAGACAGGGCGGTCGTAGTTACCTGGAATTAGAGCGAGTTGAAAATGGGCGAGCTTTGGCAGGAGCGAGCGAGCTTTGGTAAAAGCGAGCGATCAGCGAGAGCGGAGAAATCGGAGAAACGCGCAAATGAGGCCCCCCTTGAACCCTATATATAATGGGCCAACCATCATCATGGGCCGGAGGCGAAGAGGCGCCACTCTTCGCGTGCCATCATTGCCTAAGCTCCTCGAGTCTTTAAACGTCACCTCATTAAACTAACTGTCGCCTCAGCATTCATGACGATTGATTGTCAGGCGTCACCCCCGAGACGGCACCTGGCCCTGTGTGACCAGGTCGCGTGGCAGCGACCACGCAATCAACTAATTAGCGATCGACCAGGTTACGTTCGACCAGTCCAGAACGGTCGTTTGAGACCACGCTGGGGGGCAAGGAATCAAGCCTTAGCCCGCCCCCAGGCGACCTAGGCTTGGGGGGCAACTGTTCTGGAGTGGGCTCCAAGGCCAATTTCGTACAACAGGCCCATCGCGGCCCAATATCTAACTTGCTCCGCAAGATGCGGCCGGCCCCGCAAGAACCGCAACGGCTAGAACGCCAACATTATATATACCACACCAGCATGTGGCTTCAGGTATGTTTTACTCACCTTGTGACCACCTGCCCGTTGAAACACCTCTGACTTGAACGTTGGAGTGCCTTTGCAGGTATCACCCGCGTGCGGCTCAGAACTCGGTCCTTCATCCCAACGACCGAGCAACATCATCAGGCAGCAACAACTCATCGTATTGATCAGGTACGATCACCATGAATTAGTCTTTGTGTGGACATCATAAACACATCTTAGCAAGCGGATTCAGATTCCTTGCTGTTAACTTTAGCAGCGGTCACAATCCCAGCCGTAGGATATAGATCAGACGGTCTAAATTTAAAGATGTATTTTATGTATGATGTTTTGTTGTTAAATCAGAACTGTTTAATCTTTATCTAATGGGAAGTATTCACCGACTGCAGTGACTGCACCATTTTACGACTGCAGGGGATCTGGGTCCCTGTATGTGCAGTGCAAACTAAAGGGGGATTTCAATTCTGTGGATGGGTTCTTTCACGACTACAATCAGCTCATTAATACCTCACTATGTATCCTAAGTAGGTAGCTCAATTGGCCAGCTAAGGGATACCGAATGAGTACACCAGAGGAATGCAAGGAGGTCTTGAGTTCAAACCCGAGAAACTAACACTCCCCCTTCCCCCACTAACATTGCTTAAAAAAAAGGCTAATATGTTTTAGGTCCCTGCAAATATAGCGTGTTTTGATTTAATCTCTTACAAATTTTTTTTTTAGAAAAAACCCCTTGCAAAATAGAGATTTTTGATTTAGGCCCTTCTGTTAGACTTCTGTTAGTGTGGCATTAAAAAAAACGCTGACCGTACAAGGTGAGTAAGCAAAAATATATTTTATAATGAGCTGGCTTGCCACCTATTAATTAAGTGAAATCCCTAAAATATTAATTAAGTGAAATCTCTAAAATCCCAAATGTCCATCTTGTTCTTCAACCCTGATATCAAAGAGGCATGGTAAATTGGTAATAACACAAACACACACTCACAGAACCGAGATAGAGAATTGAGAGGAAGACTGTATCACTATAACTCTTTCACCAAATTGATGTTCATATATAGGCTTTGAAAAACACCAAAACATTACAATCCTTAATTGTTAAGAATATAAAATGGCGGTGTACCAAATTCGGTCCAATAATATTCAAGCTTAATTCGGCCCAACAATATAAAATGGCTGTATTCCATTGAGGCGGTGCTGCTGCTTCTGCAATATTCTAGGAGTTGATTTTATCTTTACTTGATTTAATATCTTACAAATCCATCTTCATCATACTGAAGAACAAGATTTATGTTCAAGGATGGAATCACTTTACCATTACGCAGCTGAGCCTGTCTTCGAAATGCTACACTGTCTTCCTCACCCGTTTACAGGATCCGGGTCGCCAATAACCTGAAATTTTGACCCGATTAGTTCTCGTGCAACAGCCAACGAAATGCTACGAGATTCAACAGTTTTGATCCTAAGATGAATTCTAAAAGAAATTTCAGATCTGTTTATGAGAATCTATGCAGCCCGGATTCAGGATACGATACGGGATACGACACGACACAGATACGTGGATACGGGAAAATTTTGAAAACCAAGATACGATACAGCGGGGATACTTCAATAAAAAATTAAATTAAAAATAAAAATATATAAAATATAACTAAAGATGTTTCACTTTACTATATATGTATTTGAAATAATATTATTTGAGTGGCTTATTTTATTTTATAAAATATTAGTGTTTAAAGTATAATTGATCTTTAAAAGTTATTTTGAGCTATTGAGGTGTTAAAATAATAGTTTGAGTGAAAAATGGCTTTAAAATGGATTAAAATGAGCTATTGAGGTGTCAAAACGTATCCGCTGAGTATCCTGCGTTTACGCCGTATCCCGCGTCCGTATCCTGCTAATGGCGCCGTATCCCCAACGTGTCTCTCACGTATCCTGTAAGTATCCGACCTTTTTTTAATTTAAAAATAAATATAAATTCCAAGATACTCCCCGAATACGTATCCGAACGTATCTGACACGTATCGGTATCGGATACGTGTCAGATACGGGTACTTGGTCATTTTTGGAGTATCGGGGCTTCAGAGATGAGAATCATTGCCTATTCTCTCATAGTCATGGGTGAGATGGTTATTGTTTGGTTTGTGCAAAGTTGGAGAAGGTTTGAGTGATGGTGAGATTGAAGATGGTGTAGGTGAATGATCGAAGAAGATGATGATGTGGAATGGAGATCTGCCAAATAAGATTTAAAATAAAAGAAAATGATTTGGAAAAGCCAAATAGCAGTTTCGTTTGACAACTCAGCAAATCACTAACGGAGAGTTAATAGAAGGACTATTAGCAAAAAAAAAATATTTGCTAGGGCTTTTTACTAAAAGAAAATTTGCAGGGTCTTAAACCAAAACACGCTATATTTGCAGGGGCCTAAAATATATTTAAGCAAAAAAAAAACCTCTTTATGTCACCATTTTATTATATTTTGAATTTTTTCCTATTCATTTTTAATTAGTTTTTCTCCTAAATCATATCATTTTGATTCTACAACTTTTTATTAGTTAAAATTTTAATTTTCTTCCTCTTAAATAGTTGGCAGATGCAGGTGTGATTTTGATTGACCTTATATCATGATCAATTTCTTTTTTCCTGCAGAAACCTTATAAAATGTTGTTCTCGTAAATCTCAATTTCGTGATACTTGTTAGAAAGAAATGAATAAAGTATAAGCTAGTTGGGTAAATGCCACAAGAGGATTGGTGAGTAACTTTAGCATAGGATTTAAATGCATTGTTGAAAGTGAGTTTTATTCAATCTCTTATAAGTTAAAACTCTGCTCTTTTTTCTTTTTGACAAAGTTGTTGAGGCTTTGAGAATGTTCTTCTGATTTCAACATTTGATTTTGACAGGCCATGTGCGGATATTTTTAGTGATTTTATTATTAAGTGATTGGTGGTAAATCTAACATTATTTATGATTTAATTGTAGTTTACCATCAGAATGAAACTTATATGCTATGATCCAAATATTCTTATTAAATCACTGTAAAAGTTTGGAGTTTACAATAATTTGAAAATTCTCACTTTTTTAATGATGTATCAGGACTTTGTTGAAGCAAAAAACCATTCCATACCAAAAAATAAAAAAATTTACCCAAATACTACACTTTCTACATTATATACCAAAGTAACCCACTTTTTTTTCTATGTGTAAAACTCGCCCCCCACCACCCAGCTTTCTAAACTAAAAAGTTGCAATTTTTTTTTCTTTCTAGTGCAGAACTCGCCCCCCACCAGGGTGAGTTCTGAACTGCGTTTTTTTATTTTTTATATTTCTTATATTTAATTTGATTAATATATAAATTAATTTAATTTAATTACAATAATTAATTTAAATAATTAGAATAATTAGTAAACTTATTTATATTAAATTTAATTATTTAAAAAAAATATAAATTTAACTGTCACATTAAAAGACATGAATTGATTTAAAAGACTAATACGAAAAGAACAGTAGTAGTAAATGTGACTAGTTGACATTGCGGTTAGGGCAGTTATTTTTTTTGTGACCCTCATTTCTACAAATTCCGCATCTTTTGTTGCGGGTACCCGTTTCTCTTTGATCCATCTCTGTACGAATATGGGTAGACTGTGGACGGCCTTTTTTATCTCTTCGTTTAGTTGGATCATGCTGTAGTTCAATACTATTGAAATCAGGCCATGAAGTCTCAGTTGGCAAGGGTGGAAACTCCACAATGTAAGTATTGAAAACATTATGCATTGTGTACGGTGGATCCACAAACTTCATATGGTCGAAATTGCATTTTGCGCATGCTGTGATTGCATGTGAACAAGGGTAATGAAGTGCCTGGAATTCCCCACACTCACAGGTTTTTGCTCTAAAGTCGACCACAAATGTGGTAGAAGGTCTATCACTTTGTGGTCGTGCAAGTTCCTGAACTCGGAACAATTGGTTGGCACGATCGTGAATTGCAACGCCATGCGTTTTTGAGACTTTAATGTTTTCGGCAATGTTTTTCAACAATTTTTCAAAGAAAATTGTTCCGGATGTCATCATCGCCTGTGCCTGTGTTCCCCGTTTGACAAAAATCTCGTTCATCCTGAAATATGTTGCATGTATCAATGAACAGATAGGGAGATTACGCACCCCCTTAAGGACATTGTTGATGCACTCTGCAAGGTTTGTTGTCATGTGCCCCCAACGGGAACCTCCATCGCACCACAGCAACAATTGTTCTGGGTTAATGTCTTCAACCCAAGCCACCCCATCAGGACCTAGTTCGTCAGCAATTTTATTTTTGTAGTGAATGGCAGATCTTTCCGTCATTGAGTATGCTGAAGCAAGTAAAGTAAGATGTTGGTAATTATGGAATGGAAAATAGAGAATAAAAAATTAAAAAAATTTCAAAGATACTGACCCATATTGATGAGATCTTTCCTGGCAGGAGTGTTTTTGAAGTGTCTCATGAAGTTTTGTGCCATGTGACGAATACAAAAGACGTGTTTCCAGTTGGTGTTTAGACGCCTAACAACACTTTTGATAGACTCGTGTCTATCCGATATCAAACAAAGACCTTCCTGTGGTGTCACAAACTCTCTTAAACGAGATAGGAAGAAATACCAAGCCTCCATTGTCTCACCCTCGACAACTGCATACGCAATTGGGAAGGTGCCGTTTCTTCCGTCTTGTGCGATTGCCAAAAGAAGAACCCCTTTGTACCTACCATACAACCATGTTCCATCAACAGAGACCACTAGTTTGCAGAATTTAAAGCCTTTTATGCACGGGCCAAAACTCCAAAAGATGCGGTGGAATACGCCTTTGTTGGTAACTTGTTGTCCATTCTCATAGAATGGTTTGGACTGCCAGTCGATAACTGTGCCTGGTATATAGTAATAGAAACCATTTAGGCATCTGGTTACTTCATTGTAAGAGTCTTCCCAATTACCGTAGACTTTTTCGATTGGTTTTTGTTTAGCAATCCAAGCCTTCTTGTAGGAACTCGTGTACGTGAACCGCTCCTTGATGTGTGCAATCAACACAGCCACTGATATTGTTGGGTCCTCCCTTACAAGTGGAAGGATACGAGAACATATGAAGGAGGAGGTCAGCTGGAGGTGATCTTGGGAAATAGTGGATGTTGTACATGTGTGTGGGTGAGTCAACTGTGTAATCCCCCACAACCCAGATTTTGCTCCGAGCCTCACAACACACCTCCACAAACACGTATCGTGAACACAAGAAACCTCCCAAACTGTTCTACTAGATTTGTTGACTTGGTATGCAACAGAATTGTTTAGGTGATATGTTTGGATGAATTGTATGGCTATTTCTTTTGTGGGAAATTTCATTTTGAGTTTGAGTTCGTTTGGATCTTCATTGGATAAAACTTGGTTCCGGTCCATGGCATGTCCAAACTCTAAATCATAAGGTTCTAGGTTATCAGCGGTGACGTTTTGAAAGTGTGAGACAGGCTCGCGGAATGCAACACCTATGTTGGGGTTAGTTTGAATTGGTTCCTGAGCGTCTTCATGCTGAAGAATTTCATCTTCATCATCGCTATAATCCCCAACGTCCTCATTATGGACACCAACAAACATACTAAACGGTGGGGTATTAGTTTGAGTATGTGGAGTGTTAGTTGTATTAAGGTCAATGGGGTTTTGTGAGGATGATGGTGCAGAGTGATGGTGAGGTGTTGAAGGACTATAATGCATGTTAGTTTGGGATGATGAAGGATTGAAGTGGGGATAAACAGGTTGAATGAGATCAGTGTATGGTTCAAATGTTTGTTGAGAAAAAGGGATGTTGTGTGGTGATGAAGATGGAATAGAGTGGGGGTGAGTTACCTGGGTATAATTTGAAGCCGCATCAACCAAATCTGCGTATATTTCTGGTGTACATATACCTTGACCTCTACATTGTTGTTAATGCTCCATCATCATTTCAACATCTTCATCGGATGTAATTTCGAAGCCCGCATAAAAGTCATCGCCAGCCGTGAGTGTTGTGGGGTACCGATATGTAATACTAGAAACCATTCTGGAATCGTCAGGAGATATTTTTTTTTCAATGGCTTGTTTAACTTGAGGCAGTTTGAATTTAGAGTTGAGTTTGACAAGGGTGTAGTTATCACATCTAAACAACAAACCCTGAGTATTTGAACTATCATCCAGGCAAAGCTAATGTCGTGGCTGATGCTTTAAGTCGTAAGTCCTTGCATATGTCAGCAATGATGGCTAAGGAGTTAGAGTTGATCGAGGAATTCAGGGATTTGAGTTTGGTTTGTGAAGTGTCGTCTCAGAGTGTTAAGTTGGGTATGTTGAAGATTAATAATGAGTTCCTTGACAGTATCAGAGAAGCCCAGAAGTTGGATATCAAGTTGGTGGATTTGATGGTCGGAGATGATCAGCCTGAGGGTAGTGATTTTAAGTTGGATGCGCATGGTGTTTTGAGATTCCGTAATAGAATTTGTATTCCTGAAGGCGCAGAGGTGAAGAGAGCAATTTTAGAAGAGGGTCATCGAAGTAAGTTGAGTATTCATCCGGGAGCTACGAAGACGTATCAAGATCTGAAGAAGTTGTTTTGGTGGCCTGGTATGAAGGGAGATGTGGCGCAGTTCGTTTATGCATGTTTGACTTGCCAGAAGTCAAAGGTGGAGCATAAGAAGCCTGCTGGATTGATGCAACCGTTAGAAATTCCGGGGTGGAAATGGGACAGCATTTCGATGAATTTTGTAACGGGATTGCCTAATACTGCGAAAGGGTATGATGCAATTTGGGTGATTGTTGACAGGTTGACAAAAATCGTCTCATTTTGTTCCTATCAGCATCACGTATCCGATGTCGAAGTTGGCAGAAATTTACATCCGGGAGATTGTGAAGCTTCATGGGGTTCCTAAGAGTATTGTTTCGGATAGAGATCCGAGGTTCACTTCAGATTTTTGGAAGAGTTTGCAAGAGAAGTTGGGGTCTAAGCTGAGGTTGAGTTCGGCATATCATCCTCAAACAGATGGCCAGTCAGAGAGGACGATTCAGTCATTAGAAGATTTGTTGAGGGCTTGTGTTTTGGAACAAGGAGGTTCGTGGGATTCCTACCTTCCATTGATTGAGTTCACGTATAACAATAGTTACCATTCTAGTATCGGAATGGTACCTTTTGAGGCATTATATGGTCGGAAGTGTAGAACTCCGTTGTGTTGGTATGAGTTTGAAGAGAGTGTGGTGCTTGGTCCAGAAATTGTTCGGGAGACAACCGAGAAGATAAAGTTGATCCGTGAGAAGATAAAGGCTTCGCAGAGTCGTCAGAAGAGTTATCATGACAAAAGGAGAAAAGATTTAGAGTTCCAGGAAGGTGAGCATGTATTTTTGAGAGTCACTCCGATGACCGGTGTTGGCCGTGCTTTGAAGTCGAAGAAGCTCACTCCTCGATTCATTGGTCCTTATCAGATTTCCGGGAGAGTTGGGAATGTGGCGTATAGAGTGGCTTTACCGCAAAATCTTTCGAATTTGCACGACGTGTTTCACGTGTCGCAACTTCGGAAGTACATTTCGGATCCGTCTCATGTGATCCACATGGATGACGTGGAGGTGCGGGATAATCTCACGGTGGAGACTATGCCTGTGCGGATTGAAGATCATGAGGTGAATGTGTTAAGAGGCAAGGAAATTGCATTGGTGAAGGTGGTCTGGTTAGGAGCTGCCGGTGAGAGCACGACTTGGGAGTTGGAGAGTAAGATGCGGGAGTCCTATCCAGAGCTGTTTGATTCAGGTGAGTTTTCGAGGACGAAAACATTCTAAGTGGGGGAGAGTTGTAACGCCCAAATATTTAATTAAATATTTAGGTATTCAATTATTTATTTTATTTATTTTAGTTAGTATAATTATATTAACGATGGATTGAGAGGTGTGTAATTGGATTTTAGGGGATGGCGTTAGTGATCGGGCTTAAGCTGGAGGAAAGCCCGTGATCCAAGCCCGCTAGCTAGGCGCATAGGAGAAGCGCCTAGGCTAGGGATTAGTGGCATATGCGAATTAGATTGAGAGGAAAAGAAAAGGAAGTTTGCGAAGAGGAGAGAAAGAGAGAAGAGGGACGGCGCATCCAAGAGAAGAGAAGGAGGAGGGTTTTGCGAATTCAAGGAGAGGAAGGAAGCTGTGTTGCTGAGGTTCTGGTGGTGACTTTCTCAAGGGAAGTGGTTCTCTCCTACTATAAGGTAAGGGTGGGGTTCTTCCTTATAATGAGATTTTATGATGGGGTTTATGTGGGGGTAGATCCTATGATGCCTAGGGCTTGAATTTGATGTGTAATTTGGTGTTAGTCGAATTTCATATAGGTTGATTGAAAATACTTGCTCGTTGGTGATTGTTGTGACCCTAGACATTGGTATTTGTTGTTGTTGTTATAACTAAACGCATGTTAGGTGCTCGATAAAATGTTGTTTGATGTTGTAATTTCCAAATTATAGTGATTGGCATTGGTTATTAAAAATTTAGGAGCTAAATTGGTGATATGATGTTCATATGTGGTGTTTTGGTGAATTTGATGTGTTGCTGATTTGGGGTCCCTGGTGCTGGGCGCCATGTTGTTGCTGGGTGTTGCGTGTCATGTTGCTGTTTTTGGCGCCCAGTGCATGGGCGCCGTGTCTGATGTCTGTTTCGTGTGCAAGTGTGCGCGTGTTGCCTGTGTCTTGGCGCAGGGGCGCCATGGGCGCCAGTTTTCTAGGTGTGTTGCGCGCTGTCTTGGCATAGGGGGCGCCATGGGCGCTGTGTCTAGTTGTGTCCTGTTGGTGTTGTGTTTTGTTCTAGGCTGTCTGGGCGCCAATTCCCGTGGTGTTGCTTGTTGTGTTGCTCCCTGTTGCTAGGCGCCCTGTCCCTGGGCGCCAAAGCCATCTGTGTTGCGTTGGTTGCCAGGAGCCCTGCTCCTGGGCGCCAAGTTCAGTGTTGTTGCCTGTTGCTGGGCGCCCTGCTCTTGGGCACCAGTTTCCCGTTTTGCGTGTTCCTGCTAGGCGCCCAGTGCCTGGGCGCCATTTTCAGGATGTTGCTCAAATGTTCCCCGGTTTTGTTTTTGACATAACTTTTGACTCGGGTCTCCGATTTAGACGTTTCAAAATGTTTTGGAAAGCTTATTCAGAGGCCTAACTGAATATTCTAATTTGAGGCAAAGTGGCCCATTTTTCTGGAAAAGTTGTTTACCCTTGGTGTAGTCGTTAAATGGTGATGTTTTACAAGAAAATTGTCGTGTCTCAAATACTTTGGAAAAATTGTCGTTTGTCTCCGGTGTTGCGAAAAACTCTCGCGTCTCAAATGTTTTTGAAAATTGTCGTCATATGGGTGTATTGGTGATGTTTTGGAAAATTGTTGTCTTCTTGGTGTCTTGGTGTTGTTTTGGAAGATGGTTGTCCTCTAGGTGTCTTGGTGCGGTTTGTTGCTAGGTGTGAAGGCTCAAACCTTGGTGTTGTTGGAACTAGGTGTGAAGGTTCCAATTGTTGGTGTTCCGTTGTGTCGGGTGATTGGTGTTTTTGGTGTCGTTGTGGCTAGGTGTGAAAGCCCAACTTAGGTGATATTTGGTGATTGTTGTTGGTGTGTCACATTGTGACTAAATTGGTGATTGTCTGTGTGCATTCATGGTGTCGCATACAGCATATGCATTATTTTGGTGAAGACCTTTGGTCTTGGAGCTAGGTGTGAAAGCTCAAATTTTTATAAAACTGGCGAGCCTGGTGTGAAAGCTCGATTTTTGGTGAATTGGTGAGCCTGGTGTGAAAGCTCTCAATTTTGGTGACGCCCCTATTTACGGGAAAGACTTTTGGTGATTTTGGTACCACATGCATATGCCCGTTGGTGTGGGTTTCATTCATGCATCGTCATGACATTTGGTGACTGGTTGAGATTGTTTATAATTTGATGTGATGATATAATTGGACGTATGTTTATAAATTGATGTGTGTAGTGATGTGGTAGATATAGTATCATATCCTAGCATACTTCCTATCATTTCTATGCTATTATATTAAAGATTTCTCACCCCTTCTGTTTGAATGTTACCCCTATGCGGTAACGTTCAGGTGATTGCGAGTGAAGGCTTAGGTACCTTCGCTCTTCTGAGTCGGTGTCGTCGGTGTCCTTGCTTTGATGTGTAACACTCAGGGGGGATAAACGCTGAACTTAGTTGTTACATTTTATTGTTTGGAGTCCATTCAGGACATCATGATTTGATTGTTTCTTTTTAAATTTATTTTATTTCCACTGCGTGGTAATGTTATTTTTGGTGATGTGGTTAATTAAACAGGTGTATGGGCTTAGTCCCCTTTTGACAAATTATTATATCGCATGAGACATTTATTTAGTGATGAATGTGTGATATCCTTTTTCGAATTATGAATTAAAGTTTTTGTAAACTCTGATTTTGTTAAATAATTACCGGGTAGAAAATGGGTGTTACATTAGTGGTATCAGAGCAAAAGTTCGGTCTGTCCGGCCAAGTTGTCCAGTCGTCGTGTCAATTGACAATGGTGTGTTGTCAATTATATCTAACTGTTGGTTGTTTTGCAGCAAGTGAGTTGAAATGGCTGGGAGGAATGATACTGCAATTGCTGCTGCTCTAGCTGCTATGGCGCAGGCTAATCAGAATCAGCAGAATGCTGGTGGTGAGAATGCTGGGATTCGCAGTCTGGCGACATTTCAGAGAGAGAATCCGCCCACGTTCAAGGGCAAGTATGATCCCCGATGGTGCTTTAGCTTGGTTGAAGGAAATGGAGAGGATTTTTCGAGTGATGGATTGTACCCAAGCACAGAAGGTCCGCTATGGTACGCATATGCTACCTGAGGAAGCTGATGATTGGTGGTTAGAGACGAGGCAGAGGTTGGAGGCTGCTAATGAGGAGATTACCTGGGAAGTGTTCAACAGAGAGTTTAACCGTAAGTATTATCCGGAAGATGTCCGAGGGAAGAAAGAGATTGAGTTTCTGGAGCTGAAACAGGGGAGTATGTCTGTATCTGAGTATGCTGCAAAGTTCGTGGAGCTATTAAAGTTCTATCCGCATTACACTGGAGCTAATGCTGAGTTTTCTAAATGTATCAAGTTTGAGAATGGTTTGAGGCCCGAGATCAAGAAGGCAATCGGATATCAGAAGATCCGTGTCTTTGCTGACTTGATTGATAGTTGCAGAATTTTTGAGGAGGATAGTAATGCTCACTACAAGATTGTGAATGATAAGAGGAGCAAGTTTCAGGGCCGTAGTAAGCCGTATGAGGTCCCTGCGGGCAAGGGTAAGCAGAGAGCTGATGCTGGTAAGAGGACTAGTGGGGGAGATGCCCCTGCTAGCATTGTGTGTTTTAAGTGTGGCAAGCCTGGCCACAAGAGTGCTATGTGCAGAAGCGACGTAAAGAAGTGTTTCAAGTGCGGTAAGGAAGGTCATGTGGTGTCTGAATGTGAGCGTAAGGCAGTGGTCTGCTACAACTGTGGTGAAGAGGGGCATATCAGTACTCAGTGTCCGAAGCCGAAGAAAGAAATGTCCAGTGGAAAGGTGTTTGCTTTAGCAGGTGAGGAGCCTACTGAAGATGATGGACTCATTAGAGGTACGTGCTTCATTAATGGTACTCCTTTAAAGTCTATTGTTGATACTAGTGCCACCCATTGTTTTATTGCTGCTGATTGTTGTAAGAGGTTGAACCTTGTATTGTCTGCTATGAATGGAGAGATGGTTGTCGATACTCCAGCTAAGGGGTCGGTAACTACCTCTCTAGTGTGTTCTCAATGTCCCTTGTCGATCTTCGACAGAGACTTTGTTGTGGACTTTGTTTGTCTGCCGCTGAAGGGATTAGATGTAATTTTGGGCATGAACTGGTTGGAGCATAACCATGTTCGTATTGATTGTCGTCGCAAGTGTGTGAGCTTTGGAGAGGAAGAGTCTAGTTTGTTATCTGCTAGTCAGTTGCGGAAGTTAGCAAAGGAGGGAGTTCAGTTATTCTCGCTGATGGCATCGTTGTCCGTTGAGAATCAAGCTATCGTTGAAGAGCTGCAGGTGGTGCGCGAATTTCCTGAAGTTTTTCCTGATGAGATTCCAAGTGTGCCGCCTGAGAGGGAAGTGGAGTTTTCTATTGATCTTGTGCCCGGTACGAGGCCTGTGTCTATGGCACCGTACAGGATGTCTGCGTCAGAATTGTCTGAGTTGAAGAAGCAACTTGAAGATCTGCTTGAGAAGAAGTTTATTAGGCCGAGTGTATCGCCGTGGGGAGCTCCTGTGTTGCTGGTGAAGAAGAAGGATGGGAGCATGAGGTTGTGTGTTGATTATAGGCAGCTGAATAAGGTGACCATTAAGAACAAGTATCCACTGCCGAGGATAGACGATTTGATGGATCAGTTGGTGGGTGCTCGAGTGTTCAGCAAGATTGATTTGAGATCAGGTTATCATCAGATCAAGGTGAAGGATGAGGATGTTCAGAAGACTGCTTTCAGGACGCGGTATGGGCATTATGAGTATTCGGTGATGCCGTTCGGTGTCACTAACGCGCCGAGTGTATTTATGGAGTACATGAATCGTATATTCCATACTTACTTGGATCGGTTCGTGGTTGTGTTCATTGACGACATCCTGATTTATTCGAAGTCGGAAGAAGAGCATGCGGAGCATTTGAGATTAGTATTGGAGATCCTGAAAGAGAAAAAGCTGTATGCAAAGTTGTCTAAGTGTGAGTTCTGGTTGTCAGAAGTAAGTTTTCTGGGTCATATCATTTCTGGTAATGGTATTGCTGTGGATCCGTCGAAGGTTGATGCTGTGATGCAGTGGGAGAGTCCGAAGTCGGCTACAGAGATTAGAAGCTTCTTAGGGTTGGCTGGTTACTACAGAAGGTTCATCGAAGGTTTTTCTAAGTTGGCCCTTCCGTTGACTCAGTTGACTTGTAAGGGTAAGGCTTTTGTATGGGATGCTCGTTGTGAAGAAAGTTTCCTTGAGTTGAAGAGGAGATTGACGACGTCTCCTGTTTTGACGTTGCCAAATTCGGGAGAGCCGTTCGTAGTGTATTGTGATGCTTCGAAGATGGGTCTAGGTGGCGTGCTTATGCAAGATGGGAAGGTGATTGCTTATGCGTCGAGGCAGTTAAGGATTCATGAGAAGAATTATCCAACGCATGATTTGGAGTTGGCTGCAGTAGTCTTTGTGCTGAAGATTTGGAGGCACTATTTGTATGGTTCCATATTTGAGGTGTTCAGTGATCATAAGAGTCTGAAGTATTTGTTTGACCAGAAGGAGCTGAATATGAGGCAGCGAAGGTGGTTAAAATTGTTGAAAGATTCTGATTTCGGTTTGAACTATCATTCAGGCAAAGCTAATGTCGTGGCTGATGCTTTAAGTCGAAAGTCCTTGCATATGTCGGCAATGATGGCTAAGGAGTTAGAGTTGATCGAGGATTCAGGGATTTGAGTTTGGTTTGTGAAGTGTCGTCTCAGAGTGTTAAGTTGGGTATGTTGAAGATTAATAATGAGTTCCTTGACAGTATCAGAGAAGCCCAGAAGTTGGATATCAAGTTGGTGGATTTGATGGTCGGAGATGATCAGCCTGAGGGTAGTGATTTTAAGTTGGATGCGCATGGTGTTTTGAGATTCCGTAATAGGATTTGTATTCCTGAAGGCGCAGAGGTGAAGAGAGCAATTTTAGAAGAGGGTCATCGAAGTAAGTTGAGTATTCATTCGGGAGCTACGAAGATGTATCAAGATCTGAAGAAGTTGTTTTGGTGGCCTGGTATGAAGCGAGATGTGGCGCAGTTCGTTTATGCATGTTTGACTTGCCAGAAGTCAAAGGTGGAGCATCAGAAGCCTGCTGGATTGATGCAACCGTTAGAAATTCTGGGGTGGTAATGGGAGAGCATTTCGATGGATTTTGTAACGGGATTGCCTAATACTGCGAAAGGGTATGATGCAATTTGGGTGATTATTGACAGGTTGACAAAATCGTCTCATTTTGTTCCTATCAGCATCACGTATCCGGTGTCGAAGTTGGCAGAAATTTACATCCGGGAGATTGTGAAGCTTCATGGGGTTCCTAAGAGTATTGTTTCGGATAGAGATCCGAGGTTCACTTCAGATTTTTGGAAGAGTTTGCAAGAGAAGTTGGGGTCTAAGCTGAGGTTGAGTTCAGCATATCATCCTCAAACAGATGGTCAGCCAGAGAGGACGATTCAGTCATTAGAAGATTTGTTGAGGGCTTGTGTTTTGGAACAAGTAGGTTCGTGGGATTCCTACCTTCCATTGATTGAGTTCACGTATAACAATAGTTACCATTCTAGTATCGGAATGGTACCTTTTGAAGCATTATATGGTCGGAAGTGTAGAACTCCGTTGTGTTGGTATGAGTCTGGAGAGAGTGTGGTGCTTGGTCCAGAAATTGTTCGGGAGACAACCGAGAAGATAAAGTTGATCCGTGAGAAGATGAAGCCTTCGCAGAGTCGTCAGAAGAGTTATCATGACAAAAGGAGAAAAGATTTAGAGTTCCAGGAAGGTGAGCATGTATTTTTGAGAGTCACTCCGATGACCGGTGTTGGCCGTGCTTTGAAGTCGAAGAAGCTCACTCCTCGATTCATTGGTCCTTATCAGATTTCTGGGAGAGTTGGGAATGTGGCGTATAGAGTGGCTTTACCGCCAAATCTTTCGAATTTGCACGACGTGTTTCACGTGTCGCAACTTCTGAAGTACATTTCGGATCCGTCTCATGTGATCCACATGGATGACGTGGAGGTGCGAGATAATCTCACGGTGGAGACTATGCCTGTGCGGATTGAAGATCATGAGGTGAATGTGTTAAGAGGCAAGGAAATTGCATTGGTGAAGGTGGTCTGGTTAGGAGCTGCCGGTGAGAGCACGACTTGGGAGTTGGAGAGTAAGATGCGAGAGTCCTATCCAGAGTTGTTTGATTCAGGTGAGTTTTCGAGGACGAAAACATTCTAAGTGGGGGAGAGTTGTAACGCCCAAATATTTAATTAAATATTTAGGTATTCAATTATTTATTTTATTTATTTTAGTTAGTATAATTATATTAACGATGGATTGAGAGGTGTGTAATTGGATTTTAGGGGATGGCGTTAGTGATCGGGCTTAAGCTGGAGGAAAGCCCGTGATCCAAGCCCGCTAGCTAGGCGCATAGGAGAAGCGCCTAGGCTAGGGATTAGTGGCATATGCGAATTAGATTGAGAGGAAAAGAAAAGGAAGTTTGCGAAGAGGAGAGAAAGAGAGAAGAGGGACGGCGCATCCAAGAGAAGAGAAGGAGGAGGGTTTTGCGAATTCAAGGAGAGGAAGGAAGCTGTGTTGCTGAGGTTCTGGTGGTGACTTTCTCAAGGGAAGTGGTGCTCTCCTACTATAAGGTAAGGGTGGGGTTCTTCCTTATAATGGGATTTTATGATGGAGTTTATGTGGGGGTAGATCCTATGATGCCTAGGGCTTGAATTTGATGTGTAATTTGGTGTTAGTCGAATTCCATATAGGTTGATTGAAAATACTTGCTCGTTGGTGATTGTTGTGACCCTAGACATTGATATTTGCTGTTGTTATAACTAAACGCATGTTAGGTGCTCGATAAAATGTTGTTTGATGTTGTAATTTCCAAATTATAGTGATTGGCATTGGTGATTAAAAATTTAGGAGCTAAATTGGTGATATGATGTTCATATGTGGTGTTTTGGTGAATTTGATGTGTTGCTGATTTGGGGTCCCTGGTGCTGGGCGCCATGTTGTTGCTGGGTGTTGCGTGTCATGTTGCTGTTTTTGGCGCCCAGTGCATGGGCGCCGTGTCTGGTGTCTGTTTCGTGTGCGCGTGTTGCCTGTGTCTTGGCGCAGGGGCGCCATGGGCGCCAGTTTCCTGGGTGTGTTGCGCATTGTCTTGGCGCATGGGGCGCCATGGGCGCTGTGTCTAGTTGTGTCCTGTTGGTGTTGCGTTTTGTTCTAGGCTGTCTGGGCGCCAATTCCTGTGGTGTTGCTTGTTGTGTGGCTCCATGCTGCTAGGCGCCCTGCCCTTGGGCGCCAAAGCCATCTGTGTTGCGTTGGTTGCCAGGCGCCCTGCTCCTGGGCGCCAAGTTCAGTGTTGTTGCCTGTTGCTGGGCGCCCTGCTCCTGGGCGCCAGTTTCCTGTGTTGCGTGTTCCTGCTAGGCGCCCAGTGCCTGGGCGCCATTTTCAGGATGTTGCTCAAATGTTCCCTGGTTTTTGTTTTTGACATAACTTTTGACTCGGGTCTCCGATTTAGACGTTTCAAAATGTTTTGGAAAGCTTATTCAGAGGCCTAACTGAATATTCTAATTTGAGGCAAAGTGGCCCATTTTTCTGGAAAAGTTGTTTACCCTTGGTGTAGTCGTTAAATGGTGATGTTTTACAAGAAAATTGTCGTGTCTCAAATATTTTGGAAAAATTGTCGTTTGTCTCCGGTGTTGCGAAAAACTCTCGCGTCTCAAATGTTTTAGAAAATTGTCGTCATATGGGTGTATTGGTGATGTTTTGGAAAATTGTTGTCTTCTTGGTGTCTTGGTGTTGTTTTGGAAGATGGTTGTCCTCTAGGTGTCTTGGTGCGGTTTGTTCCTAGGTGTGAAGGCTCAAACCTTGGTTTTGTTGGAATTAGGTGTGAAGGTTACAAGTGTTGGTGTTCCGTTGTGTCGGGTGGTTGGTGTTTTTGGTGTCGTTGTGGCTAGGTGTGAAAGCCCAACTTAGGTGATATTTGGTGATTGTTGTTGGTGTGTCACATTGTGATTAAATTGGTGATTGTCTGTATGCATTCATGGTGTCGCATACAACATATGCATTATTTTGGTGAAGACCTTTGGTCTTGGAGCTAGGTGTGAAAGCTCAAATTTTTATAAAACTGGCGAGCCTGGTGTGAAAGCTCGATTTTTGGTGAATTGGTGAGCCTGGTGTGAAAGCTCTCAATTTTGGTGACGCCCCTATTTACGGGCAAGACTTTTGGTGATTTTGGTACCACATGCATATGCCCATTGGTGTGGGTTGCATTCATGCATCGTCATGACATTTGGTGACTGGTTGAGATTGTTTATAATTTGATGTGATGATATAATTGGACGTATGTTTATAAATTGATGTGTGTAGTGAGGTGGTAGATATAATATCATATCCTAGCATACTTCCTATCATCTTATGCTATTATATTGAAGATATCTCACCCCTTCTGTTTGAATGTTACCCCTATGCGGTAACGTGCAGGTGATTGCGAGTGAAGGCTTAGGTACCTTCGCTATTCTGAGTCGGTGTCGTCGGTGTCCTTGCTTTGATGTGTAACACTCAGGGGGGATAAACGCTGAACTTAGTTGTTACATTTTATTGTTTGGAGTCCATTCAGGACATCATGATTTGATTGTTTCTTTTTAAATTTATTTTATTTCCGCTGCGTGGTAATGTAATTTTTGGTGATGTGGTTACTTAAACAGGTGTATGGGCTTAGTCCCCTTTTGACAAGTTATTATATCGCATGAGACATTTATTTAATGATGAATGTGTGACATCCTTTTTCGAATTATGAATTAAAGTTTTTGTAAACTCTGATTTTGTTAAATAATTACCGGGTAGAAAAGGGGTGTTACACATATCGCCGGCGACGAGACCTCCACCGGAACCACCACCAGCGAACATTAAGGAAGACCTGTTTGGAGCTCTTGTTTCCACTGATCCTCAGTTTCTCATGTTAGCCTTAGCCTCTCCCTTGGCTGCGCTCTTGGCTCCTACCCGCCCTCCTCGAAAACTTCCTTGGACCCTTGGTGATCCCACCGATCTTGACGCTTAATCTTCTGGTTTCTGTTGTCCCGATGACTTCCCTAGTTTGTGGCTGGTGCATTAGGTTTTTGGTTTTTAAGTTTGCTGCCCAAGTGTTTGATATTATTCCCCACATGGGTTTGTTTTACTTGAACACTTTTCTATTGGCACTTTTGGATTACACTGTGATTGTTGAGGCTGTTGTGGCTGACCCCTCTTCCAATGTCCTCTCCAATTATCAACAAACTTTCGATCATCAAGAAATGTGGGACAATCCCGAGACCAACAATAGTCGAATTGTGCATACAAAGGTCAAAGAAATCATATGTAACTAGATAGGAAGAAAGACTGTGGATTCTCATCTATTGGATGTCCTAGCGTGGATCCGGAAGCTATTGATAGTCTGGGTGTTAGAATATTGCGAGTGGTTTGGTTATGTCTTCATGGCTCTTAAACAATCTACTTGTAATAGTTGTAATGATCCTGATGCTTGTGCTGCAAACTCTATTAGAGATGACTCTAATTTGTGGATGGGAAATATCCCAACACATTTACTTCATTTAGTTTGTAATGTCGTTTCTGTTTCCATTTGAATGAAAGTCTTTACCCTTCAAAAAAAACATCTAATTACACTGAAAACAATTCCATTTCTCATTTTTACCGTAACAATGAAGTAATTAACTGAGACCAAGTCTATGACATATATATAACAAAACCTTCTCCAAATACCTAGTTAGATCACACAATAAAACTCACTTAAATGACCGTGTTTCTGTGCAATAAGCCCTTTCTAAAACTCCTCATTGGTAAATATAACTCCCGCACTAAGCAAAAAGGGCAAATACAAAATTCCAACAAAACACCCAATTCAAGAAATTCATCGAACACCCTAAGTGCAGTCTTTAAAATTGCAAGACAACTTATACAATAACAAATAACAAATTACAAGAATTTATAGAGACAACAAGCACTTGAAAAAAGCAAAATGGGAAAATAACATAGACCAGAAACGAGAATAAGAAAACAAATTCAGAAACCATCAAAATTCAAATACTGCTTCGTGAAATCTAGAAGAAGAATACTGAACGGAGAAGAAGCATGAACATCAAAGATACCAAAACATTATATTTATATTGATTTATCTTACAAACAAAAGCGAGTAGATTAATTTTCTAACTAAACACATGGATGGAAGCATTGTTACTAAATGGTAAAACCAAAAAAGACACATTAAGATCAAGAAATGACCTAACCCTAAACAAAGCAACATTCTAACAAAATCTAAGCCCTCTCACCCCTAATCCTACGAGCGAGTTGAATATCCATAGGCATAATGGTAACTCTCTTAGCATGAATGGCACAAAGGTTAGTGTCTTCAAACAAACCAACAAGATAAGCAGCTTCTTAAAGTGCAGAAACGGCACTACTTTGGAATCGGAGATCGGTCTTGAAATCTTGAGCGATTTCCCTCACAAGTCTCTGGAACAGAAGCTTCCTAATCAGAAGCTCTGTGCTTTTCTGATACTTCCTAATCTCTCTCAGCGCCACTGTTCCTGGCCTGAACCTGTGTGGCTTCTTCACTCCTCCGGTTGCCGGAGCTGACTTCCGAGCAGCCTCTGTGGCTAGCTGCTTTCTTGGAGCCTTGCCTCCGGTGGACTTCCGAGCGGTTTGCTTTGTACGAGCCATAACGCCGATGGGAAAGAAATGAGAGGGTAAGATTTTTGGGAGGGAGAGGGAAAATTGAGAGGGCTGTGAAAGGAAAATAAGGGTTTGGGTTATATATAGAGAGGGGATTTTGGGAGGGGGAGGAGGAAAACGCGGTAATTTTGAAAATTTTGGGAATATTTGGAATTTTGGGATGGAATGTGAGTGGTAATCGACAGTTTTAAATGGGGCTTGAGAAAGAAAAAATTCAAATAAATTGTTTCAATCTCTAACTTTTCAAAATTAAACATGGCAAATTTATCTTTATAATTTTTTAGAAAAATCAAAAATATTGGTGGATTGTGAATTCCACTATCTTGAAAGTACTATCTAGTGGTAATTGGTAGAATACAGGATTGTGCAGACCACGAGAGAACAAGTTTGAACTTGCAACGCTCTACTTTTTCGCTTTGAATCCCTTATACCTCAAACAATTTGTACTAAGGACTAAAAAATTGTCGATTTAACCTTGTAGATTCATCTAAATTCAAGAAATCAAGTTTTTTTATTAATTCCTAATTGGATCATACCAGATAGAAACAGAGAAACTTTGATAAGAACACACACTTTGATTTAATTAACTTAATTGATCGTGTGGTACATTTCATGAGCTCTTATTTAGTATATGTTTGCTTCTGCAATGAAGAGAATTGATTTTGATAGAATTAATTCCGCATAATCGATTTTAATTAAAAGTGAGTTGAACATTAAGTGATTTTTGTTTGGATACCTTTGCTGGAAAAATTGATTGTATCGATCAGTATATTGTTGGATAGGTTGCAATAGAACTGCTTTTAGGTATGAAGTTATGAAAATGAGTCCCAACTTGAAATTACATTAGCAACTTAAAATTTGATAAAATAGATAATAAAAATACAAAATAAGCATATAGAATATATAAATTAAAATTACAATTAGATAATATAATTTAAATTGCAATGCAATTTATTGGGGAAAATTATGGAAGATGTTGTTTACCGTGAATTTTGGTAAACAACCGCTGGTTTAGAATTTGTTACTTGCAAGATCAACCAGTAAATCTTAGGACATTTGTGCTATAGTTTTCCAGAAAAAATTATGAATGTTCTTGATGTTATTTGTAATAACTGACAATTTCAAAGTTGTTGAAACTGTCGAATTTCCTTACGTATCTTCGATCAAGTGCAGAAAACAAGTAAAATGCTGAAATATTTAAGGAAACATAACTAGATTGCGTTGAAATGAAAGAAATTGGTACACAATATCATACATCTGGTTTCTATAACTCATGTTTCTCTGTAACTTGGAATTCTGAGCGTGAGAAATATGTATGAGAGTTTGTGACCCCTTTTTTCTATGAAAAACTACTATATATACTATGGAGAAACTGTAACTGCCTACAACGGCTATATATAACTGTACAAAGGAATTTAAAAACAACAACTGCCGTATCCTTCGACGGCGTAACTTCCACGTTCTTCGACAATGCTGCTTTAGCCCTAATCTGTTACTGGACTTTTATTCCCCTTTCTGTCGAAGTATTGCCTTCAAGGCCTCAATTTCACCGTCTTTGAGAAGTAGTCGAAAGTCGAAGATCACCTTTGAATTACCATCCCAATGTCGAAAATCAACATTTCTATTTTAAAGTGACAAGTCAAACCTCATTGACTGCATTTAATTGAGCCTGTCGAAAATGCAGGCTAACAAATTGCCCCCCAAAAATGTCATTTTCGACTGAGGTTTAAACGAAGGTAGAAAATTGACGTTTTTGAATTGTCTCTCGACAACCCTATGTCAAGCACTCTAACGTCATCAACGTCACTCTTCATCATTGAAGAGACGTTTTCTTTCTCGTCATGTTAGCACTTGAGTGCGCTGTCATATTAATGGCCACGTTTTGCTTTGGAAACTACCACACTCCATCAACGAAGAAGCAGCTGCAGCAATTGAGCACTTTGAGAAAGCCACTCAACATGAAGGTCGAATCCAAAAGCTCGTCGAAAGTGAAGACCTCATTGCTACAAGATTGGAGCTTTCCAGGAGTGTCTTGCTAAGAATGAAGATGGATCTTACACAAAAATGAATCTTGTACATTGGTTTTTTAGCTCTTTTTTATCTTGGTTCTTGTAGTTTCGACAATGTATTCGACAATGTATTCTAGAACCAATGATATGTTTGGTTTAACTTCACTGTTTTACTCTTGCGCTATTTTAACTTCTTGCAACATTGGCTTATATTTCTTTAAATACTTGCCATTTATTCGCAAAATTCGACTATCAACGCCTAATTCCTCGACTTCATAGGAACCATTAGAAAAACCTGCGTAATTCGAAATGGTCCTTCCCAATTTGGTGACCATTTGCCTAAGACTCAATCTTTTTTATCCATAGGCAAAGCAACTTTCCAAACTAAGTCTCCCAAGGCAAACGTTTTCAACTTAACCCTTCTATTATAGGCTTTGGCTATTCTCTCTTTTTGCCTTGTAAGGACATCTAATGCAGCTAATCTTTCTTCACCTAAATCAATTAATTCATCTAACATCATATTCCAATAATAATCTGATGGAATCTCATATTGCCTTTGAATCCTAGCTGATTGTAGATGAATTTCAATTGGCAACACTGCATCATGCCCAAACGTAAGTCTAAATGGAGTAGCATTAATAGACTCTCTAGGGGAATTTCGACAAGCCCATAAAACTTGGTCAAGAGTCTTGTGCCAATTTCTTGGTTTTTGTCCAATATGCTTTTTAATTATCAAGTTAATCATGATTTTATTGGCTGCTTTCACTTGACCATTGGCTTGTGCATAATATGGTGTCGAACTTAATAACTTAAAACCTGTTTTAGAGGCAAATTCCAAAATCCTTCGACCAGTAAAAACTGAGCCTTGATCTGTGGTAATGGTTTCTGGAATCCCAAACCTATATAGAATATGGTTTTGAATAAAATTCATAACTGCCTCTTGGTCAACATTGTCTAAGGGAATAGCTTCAACCCACTTGGTAAAGTAATCTATGCCTACTAATATATAACGACGGCCTTTCGACGAAGTTTGTCTAATCTCACCAATTATGTCTAAAGCCCAACCTCTGAATGGCCAGGGTTTAATTATTGAATGCAATTCATTTGCGGGCACATGTTGAACTCCTGCGTGCCTTTGGCATTCTTGACAACCCTTAGCAAACTCTATACAGTCTTTCAGCATAGTGAGCCACAAGCACCACTATGAGTATTGGATATTGCCAAATAAGCTTCGTTTTCACTTAGGCATTTAAGCAAAACTCCTTCAGGAGTCTTTTTGAACAATTCATTTCCAACAATCATGTAGCTTAAGGCTCTATACTTGATTCTTCGACTAGTTGCTCCTGTTGGATTTTCCAAGTATTCGACAATTGGTTTTCGCCAATCATCATTCGACATATTGTCAATGGCAAAAATTTCAAAATTTTCAATTTCAGTTGGAGGTGACACCACTTCTGACTTGTCTATCCCCCCAACTTT
Source organism: Astragalus membranaceus (assembly GCA_039519185.1). Taxonomy (NCBI): domain Eukaryota; kingdom Viridiplantae; phylum Streptophyta; class Magnoliopsida; order Fabales; family Fabaceae; genus Astragalus; species Astragalus membranaceus. The sequence continues at coordinate 16,789,126 of CM076850.1, forward strand.
TGGCATTGACAATTGTGTGTTGGAACTATCTGTCGAAAAGAGCTTATCTTTTATTTGTATCAACTCTTGGAATTTTTCTTTAGAAACTCTGTAGCCTGAAGCAATCTGTGCCAACTCATTTGCCTCTTGGTTATCAATTCTAGGCACATGTTTAATGTCAACATGAGTGAAACGTTTTAACATTGCATTGGCAGCAATAAAGTACTTTATTAAGTGTTCTTTGATGCACTTGTACTCTTTTGTTAATTGTTTCACAAATAGTTCAGGGTCACCTCTGATTTCGACGGCTTTTGCCCCCAACGCTAGCAGCATTTCAAGTCCTGCTATCAAGGCTTCATATTCAGCCTCATTATTGGAGCAATTTCCTTCGATTTTAAACTTAAATTTTGTTGGTATCTTTGTTGGAGATATTATGAGTACTCCAATTCCTGTACCATTTTTATGGCTTGACCCATCGAAGTACAACTTCCAGGGTTGAACATCCACAAAGCTTAACGTTAATTCGACCAAAGAGTGGTCTACAATGAAGTCAGCAGCGACCTGGCCTTTAACAGCTTTCAAAGGCTGGTATGTGAGTGAATATTCTGATAAGGCTAAAGCCCATTGTCCAATTCGACTATGTAAAATTGGTTTTGACAGCATATGTTTAATTATATCATAATGCGAATAAACATACACATCAACAGGCTTTATGTATTGCTTCAATTTTGTACATGAAAAGTACAAACATAGGCATAGTTTCTCAATTGGATGATATTTCGCTTCTGCATCATTCAATAGTCTACTAAGATAATAAATGGCTCTTTCGACACCATTTTCATCCTCTTGTGCTAACATACTACGTATTGTCATCTCTGACGCTGCTATGTACAATTTCATTACCCTATTCCTAATAGGGGGAAGCAACATAGATGGTTTAATCAAGTAAGACTTGATCTCGTCGAAGGCTTTCTGGTGTTCTAGATCCCATCTGAACACATCCTCTTTTTTCAATCGAAGTAATGGCGAAAATACTTGTGTCTTGCCACTTAGGTTTGAAATAAACCTTCTTAGGAAGTTAATCTTTCCTAGTAAATACTGTAACTCTTTCTTTGTCGAAGGGGCATTCGTTTCCAAGATCGCTTTCGTCTTGTTTTGATGGATCTCAATGCCTTTTTTGTGCACAACAAAACCCAAGAAATCACCTGCACGAACACAAAAGGCACATTTGATTGGATTCATTTTCAATCCATATTTTCTCATTCTTTCGAATGATTGTCGAAGGTGGTCTAAATGACCACTTTCTGATGAAGACTTAACAACAATGTTGTCTATGTATACTTGCATAAAATCTTCTATAAAATCATGAAACATAGAATTCATTGCCCTTTGGTATGTTGCACTAGCATTTTTTAGGCCAAAAGGCATTACTACCCATTCATAAACGCCTAAAGACCCAGGGCAGCGAAATGTTGTTTTCGACACATCTTCTTCAGCAATATAGATTTGATTATAACCTGAGTACCCATCAAGCATACTTAGATAATCAAACCCTGCTGCTGAGTAGACCAACATTTATGTCACTGGCATGGAATATTCATCCTTTGGCGTAGCATTGTTTAAGTCCCTAAAATCTATTCCGACTCTAAGAGTGCCATTTTTCTTAATTACAGGAACTATATTAGCTAACCAATCAACATACCTTGCAGTTCTGATGAACCTGCTCCTGAGTAGCCTTTCGATCTCTTCTTTGATCTTCGATAAGATTTGTGGTGCAAACCTTCTTTGTGTTTGTTTCACAGGTTTCTTATCTGGTCGAATTGGCAGCTTCAATTCCACTACTTCTCGACTCAAACCAGACATTTCATTATAATCCCATGCGAAGCAATCTTTGTACTCCTTCAAGAGCTCTATTGTTCGATCTCTCAAACTTTTGTCGATTTTAGCACTAATAAACGTTGGCCTCTTTATAGAGCCATCTACCAAGTCAATTTCTTCCAATGGATCTTGTGCTTGAATTCTCTTGGTCGAACCCATTGGGTCTTTTTCAAATCCTAAAGGCTCGTCATCATAGATACAGTCTAGCCTTTGGTCTTCGACCATATTTTCTTTATCATCATGTCTAATGGTTTCACCTACCATTTTTTGTTGCATTTCGGCTTCTAAAGCCGCATTTTACTTGTTCTCGACCACATAGGCCGTAATCCTTTCCCATGCACTGGGTTGAGACATTACCAATTATTTAGGGTCCATCCCAACCAATAGGTTTGCTGTAACCTTTTAGGCAACTTGCTTCACCAATTACCTCCCTTTCCCAAATAAATCCATGAGTAGGGTGAAGGTCTAGTGAAGCATAAACATTGTCTTGGGGTACATAGGCATTGTCAGAAGGTGTACATTGCGCAATGTTTGCCAATTTCTTGTCGAAAGTCTTCTTTGTGACGTGATCAACTTCTGCTAAAAAGTAGCTTTGATCACCTTCCACATTTTCGACCAGTCCATCTTCTCTCCAAATGGAGATTCTTTGGTGTAGGGTTGAAGGGACTGCTCCTACTCCATGTATCCATTCCCTTCCAAGCAACAAGTTGAAATTTGCCTTGGTTGGAATAACCATGAACAATGTTAACCTCTTAACGTTGCCAACAACAAGTTCGACCTCAATTGCTCCAAGTGAATAACTAGATTTGCCTTCGTAGTTAGTGAGCACTACATTGTGTGGCCTTAAATCTGTGTCAGACTTGCCAATCTTTGTGAGCATACATTGGGGCATTAAGTTAACTGCAGCACCTCCATCGACTAGCACCTTGTTGACACCCACATTGTTGACCTTAGCTTGAATGAACAATGGTTTAAGGTGGTATTTCATCCCCCCATCTGGCCTTTCAAAGACAGCACTCTGCTCTTCAATGCAGCCATTGTTCAGAACATAGTAGTGTAATACCCCAATTTTGTCCGCCTAATTGAAAATTGTATTGTTGTGAATGCCCAATTTTAACGGGTATTTTTTTTTCTTTTTTTTCGTAAAAAATTCCAAAAAATATCGTTTTATACACTTTTGTGATTTTAACTGATTTTGCATGTCATTTGGGGCTTATTGTCGATTTTTGCTGTTTATCAATATTATTATCATTAGTAGAATTATTTTTAGAAAAAAAACTTTATAAAAAAAAATATAAAAAATAATAAAAAAATCTGTTTTAGAATTAAATATTATTACTATTATTAATCTTTTTTTTACACATTAAAAAAAATAGAAAACGAAATTACAAAAAATATAAAAGAAAATACAACTTCTGTTTTAACTAAAAGACATAGTCTCTTTTATCAATTTTGTTTCCTTTTTCACCAAAGAAGTCGCTGCACCATCTGCTCTTATGAGCCATGCCAGCAAACATCAAATAAGGAAATAAAGAAGGGTCAAAGAGAGAATCAAAAAAAGCAAGAGGTGCAGCATCATAGATTAAGAAATTGAAAGGGACATCTCAAATGCTTATAGCTGGCTGAGGAACAAAACAAAATGGAGAGACTATATAGCCAGCCTGAATAGAGAACAGAGAGAAAAAAAAACAGCAAGCAAAGGGAGGGGGAAGGGAGCCGTAGGGGGCACTGTAACAAAAAAGGAAGGAAAATTAATTAATTAACACAACACACAGAGGAGGAAAAGAAGAAGCAAAAGGGCGGGGGGGGGGGGGGGGGGGGGGACAATGTAGAAAGTGGAGAGAATAGAAAATACAACACCACACACCATCACACTCCCTCCTTCTCCTACCTCTCTCTCCCCCTCAACAACCACCACTCCTACAACACTACACTATAAAACACCACCACAACCATCTCTACAAAAAAAACAACCACCACAACAACACTCATCACCACCACTACCCAACAACCACCATAACCACATCACCACCGCTACCCCACAACCATCTCTACAAGAACAACTATCACACAACAACCACCACTCTCAACACCACAACACCACCTCACCACCAAAAACTCATCCCCCTCAACACCACCTCACCACCAAAACTCATATCTCCAACACTACTCATCTCCTCCACCTCACCACCAAAACTCATCTCTCCAATAGCACCACAACACCATTTCACCACCAAACAACCACCACAACCATCCCCACTACAACAACAACCATCCCTACAACAACAACAACCACCCCCACTACAACAACAACCACCATCACACAACAACAACCACAACCACCCCCATAACCCACAACACCCCCACATAACCACCACTCCACAAAACCAAGAGCCACCGCCGCCGGAGTGTCGTCGGAGCCCCACCGGAGCCACGTTCCACCACCGAAACTTATCCCACACAACAACACAACAATCACCAAACAACCACAACACCATTATCACCATCATTCACCTCATCACCACCACTATCTCTTTCTCAACACCACCACTCCCATGAGCCTATTCACCTCTCATCACCACCACTCACAACCACCACAACTTCAGCCCTCTCTCTCTCGGCCTCCCCTCACTCTTTCCCTCTCCATTGAGATTCTATCACTCTCTCTCTCTCTCTCCCTTTCTATTTTTTTATTATTTTGTTATTTTATTTCTTATGAGTGGATACTAGTGTTATTAGAATCCCTTATTTTTAGAAACTGTACGCCCCTTGTTTTCATTTTATTTATTTATTTTATTTATGTATTTATTAAATAATAACCATTTTTTTAGCATCTGTTTGCTTTTACTATCTCCACACCCCCATGTTTACTTCATACAACCCCATTTTGCTTTTTTTTTATTTTATTTTCTTAAAAGCCCATAGTGCTATTTACTCCCTTTGTTTTACTTCAACATCCCCCTCATCATTCTTGTATTCTTCTCAAAGATTCATCTCCAAGTCTCTAAAATCAAGCTCAAGGTTGAAGGTTAAAAGAGTAAATTCAAGTGGTTTAGCACTCATTCATCTTAGTTCTTGCTTATTTAGCTTGGAGTTAAGGTATATTCTTGAATCTTAGCATCATCATCAAAGTTTTAGCATCAAAAATATAGATCGTCAATTTGTTTTTGCATACTAAGCATTTCATTACATTTAGAGTTACATCTTATGTAAATATGTTAGTATAATTGTTGTTGTTGAAGGAAAAATGCATCTCAATCATTAATATTTTGGATCCCGGCTACTCTTTTGAATTCATTTGTGCCTATCACTTCCTTGTCTACTCTCATGTGGAATCATTAATACTTGGATAGGCTCATTCCTTACATTGCATCTTCCACTAGAGGTGCATTTAGATTCCCTTGCGTTTTGTAGAAATATTTGAGTATGGTTCTCGCCTAGCATCTTCCACTAGATGTGCATGCATTTAGGTTCAATCTTGCCTACTCTTGTATTTTTGCTTGATGCCCAATTCAAGTTCCCTCCTTGCCTATCTATGCGTTGTGATCTACTATGTGTAGTTTAGACTTGATTTTTCTTTGCGAATTCAAATATTGTTGCTTAATGATTTGATTCCACTGATTGTGTTATGCTTGAATCCACCAATTCTTTCTTGCATTCATTGTTTTCATTTCTAAACCAACCTGGCATAAAAATGGTTACTAGTGGCAATCCATCACAACCTTTGTTGGTTTGATTGTCATGAAAGGCTCAATTTCAAAAGAATTTTCGCAAGCATAAAGCAAGCTACTAGTGATAATCCATCACAACCTTGTTGGTTTGATTATCATGAACGCGTCCAATTTCAAAAAGCATTTTTCTAAGTATCAAAGAATCAAAACAAGTTATTAGCGGTGATCCATCATAACCTTTGTTAGTTTGATCACCATGAAAGCTTGCATTTACAAAAGGCATTTTCAAAGAGAGTTATTAGTAATGATCCATCATAACCCTTGTTAGTTTGATCATTATGAACGCTCTTCATTTTCTAAAACCTCATCAAAAATATTTTCATTTTTAAGGCTCGTTAGAACTACGTCGCTTTGATTCCCATTTGGGATACGTAGGAGCGAGTCTCGTTCTCGTCAAGCGCAGCAAATAAAAGTCATTTTCGCAACCATAAAAATTAGCATTTGCATAACAAAAAGAAAAGAGTTATTTTCATAACAAAAAAGAATCACTTTTACAAACCAAGATCATTTTTAGAACAAAAACCTTTTCCTTTCTAAAATCATTTTCAACCCATCGTCACTAGTGGCTAATCAGAACCTTTGTTCGTCTAGCCATTGGTGGCGATGTCTTTTTCCCAAAAAACAACAAGCGATGATCATTCATAACCTTTGTTAGTTTGATCATTCGTGCCAATCAACCTCTTTCGAAAACCCCTTTCAAAAGAGCAAATAAAAACGAGTCGCTACTAATAGACAATCAGAACCTTTGTTCGTCTGACTGGCGGTAGTGACTCTCATTTTCAAGAGTACTTAGCAGTGATTACCCATAACCTTGGTTAGTTTAATCATTCACTAAATGCTCGTCCTATTTCGAAAACTCACTAAAGAGATAAAAGACAAAAACATTTTTTTTTAGGATAAAGAAGAACTACGTAGCTTTGAGTTCTCCATCGCACCAGGAGATACGTAGGAGCGGGACTTGTCCCGTCAAGCGTTTTTTTTCCTAAAAACCCATTCTTCCCCCTTTTCTTTTTCATAATAAATAAAGATTTTCATTAAGAATTTTCCAATAAGAAGTAGAGAGGCAAAATTAAGTATTTTCAAATCAACACACTAAAACCACACATTTAATTAAAGGTTCCCTCTCAGTAGAGAGGACGTGTGGGGTGCTAACACCTTCCCTGCGCGTAACCGACCCCGAACCCTATTCTCTAGTTTCGCAAGACCAATCGCTTTCCAAAAAGGTTTTCCTAATATTTTCCTTAATAAATATTGGTGGCGGCTTCATTGTCTTAGGAAAAGTTGTGAACGAGGAAGGTTCTCCCTCGGGGACTTTTTCGGGCGCAACAAGTAGCATATTGGCTTGTGTTTAGCCATGTCTTCATCGAAGTCTTCTTCGACTTCGTTTACTTCTGAAACCACGTCGAACTCAATTGGGAGAATGGAGACCACGTTGCATATCACGTCAAAGTCCGGTTCTGAATCAATGAAACCAGAACCCATTTCCTCATCAAAGTTGAGGCCCTCTTTTGGATCAAGACCTTCCTTAATAACCGACAGTGGAGGAAATATTCTCTCCGTTGCAGGCTTCCTGGGAATTTCGATAAAAGAGGCTACTTGCTTACCCTTGCTTTTGTTGGAGTCCTCACCATTTCCTGCAGCAGCAGCGGCTTTCTTTTGGCGTTGATACCTACGCCATTGTGTTCTTGTCATCAGATTCTTTCCCTTGTAGTTATTGTTGTAGGCATACTTATTCGACCCAGTTTCCTTGCTCTGTTTTGTAGTGCTTGCACTTCCTTTGACCGTAGTTGAATGATGACCTGTGTCTTTGCCACCAGAATGATGACTCGTGTCTTTGCCACCATAATACACCCACTTCTCGACAGGTGACTTAGTTGGTGGCACAAAGGTCTTGATTTACGCCTTCTGAGGATTCTTAGTCGAAGTTACCTTATATGGTATTCCTCTTTTGTTGAAGCTGAACTTTGGCCTTTTGTCGACCCATTTGGCTTTCCTCTTCCATTGAGGTTTGAATCCTTCTAGGTTCTTTGCAGCCTCCTTGTCGAAGACAGAACTGCACCTTGGACACAGCATGACCTCAGTGTTGTTAATTCTGCAACGGTTAAGGAAGTCGACCATTTTTTCTTCAGCCTTGGGGTAAACCACTTACATTTTCTCGTTGTACTGGTCCTCAGTGACCATTTCGACATTGTCCATTGAACATTTAGTTGTTCCTTTCTTGTCAACATCTGCAGCAGTAAACTCAGTAGCTTCCACCACATTGATTTCGACTGGTTCAGCACACATAGCGTCTGCTACAGGAAGACGATCAGTGTCAATCTTCATTGGAGGCTTAGACTTGTCTCCAAATTTCAGCCTTCCTTCATTCAGTGCTTTTTGGACCAAATCCCTGAAAAGAACACAACGAGATGTATTATGGCCTAAAAAGTTATGATACTTGCAATAACCTCTTTTCTTTTGTTGCTCTAATGGCGGTATCTTCAGGCCCTTAGGCACTATAATTTGACCATCATTAACTAAAAGATCGAATATTTGATCACATTTAGTAACATCAAATGTATACGTTTTTGCAACAAAGCTATCAATTTTAGGTTCGACAGGATTTTTCCCATCTGAAGGCTTCAATAATTTACAAGTATAAGGAGGTCCAGGTTTTAGTTCAGCCATATTGACCTCCTCTTCGACATCTTCATAAGAGACATCAAATTCTTGGTCGTTGTCATTAGTTTCGACGTATGCAACCTTTTCTTTTTTATTAAACCTACTGGTTCTATCCTTTTCATCTTTTAGCCTTTCGACTTGTCGAACCCTCTCATCCAATTGGGCCATATCTCTTAAGTGCGTTGTGGCTAACTTCTTTCTGATAGAATAGTCGAGGCCACCAGCAGCCATTTCGACTAACTCATGTTCAGGTACTTGTGTAAAGCACCTTGCCTTGAGAAGTCTAAATCTATTGAGATAGTCATCAATAGACTCTGCCACTTTGCGTTGAGCGCTAGCCAATTCTTTAAGACTAATCTTCGACTGTCCCATGTAGAACTGTTCATGAAATGCTTTCTCTAACTGCCCCCAGTTAAATATGGAATGTGGGGGTAAAGTTGTAAACCAAGTGAAAGCATTTTTTGTAAGGGAATTTGGGAAGTATTTCAACCTCAAATTATCATTATGGGCTATGTCACCAGCCTTAGTTAAATAACGAGCAACGTGTTCGACAGTGGATTCGCTAGTTTCCCCTGCAAATTTTGTGAACTTGGGAATTTTCCAACCTCTAGGCAACTCAGTTTGCAACACATAATCTGACAAGGGTGAAACAAAATTAGGCCTATGCAGGCCCAAATTGAGGCCATTCTGGGCTAAAATGGTTTCGACGAGATTAGCCAAGTTATTTTGGAGTCCAAAATTGTTTTGCTGAACTTGTCTAACCACTTCATCAGCATTCTGGCCTCTGTTGACCAACACAACCTCAGGGTTTACTTCGACTTCCCTTCTTGGAGGTGGTTCGACAGCAATTTGATGTCCTTGACCCACAAGGTTTTCGACAAGCCTAATATTCTGAATTTGAGGCACTTGCTGGTTTTGCAGTGGTGGAGTGCCAAAGAAATCTGCTATTCTCCCCATTTGATTAGCCAACATCTGGTAACTATGGTTCGTGTTTTGAATTAAGGGGTTAAACACCATACCAATTTGTTGGGTCAGCATATTGACCATGTCATGGTTACTCTCATCCATTTGTTGCCTTAAGGCCAACAACGATGATGTGGTTAAGGCAGGTTGAGCATTTCGACGAAAAATGCTCTCTGGTGAACCATGGAGAGGGGAAAACGCTGTGACTGCAGTGTCTGCATAAGTAGACATATTTGTTTGAAGGCCTGCCATCATGGCTGTTGGCATACCATATGGGTAACCCCTAAATTGAGAGATATTTGGAAACCTTGTATCGAAAGAATTTCTAACTAAGGGATTAGCCATTAGAGGGTTGGTCGAAGACCCTAATATCAATGGCTGTGTTAACGCCGCTGTAGTCGACACTGTTACAAGAGCAGTTACCCCTGCTATTGTCGAAGAGGGCATGGGAGCAGTTGCTCCCGTGACATTTGCAACACTAGCGTCACCCATTGACGCTTGTTCTTGTGAATTCTGTGGATTCTGTGCATTAAACGTCGAAGCGTTGTTTGAACCAGAACGTGCCATCTCTGAAAGATGTTTTCCACTCCTTAAAAGCATACACACAACAGATCACAAGTTTATGTTTCAAGAACCAATTCGGAAATTGTTTCAAATGATTCTGAAACTTAGCACAAAGGGTCCCACCGGGCGTGCCAGTTTGTTTACCGTGAATTTTGGTAAACAACCGCTGGTTTAGAATTTGTTACTTGCAAGATCAACCAGTAAATCTTAGGACATTTGTGCTATAGTTTTCCAGAAAAAATTATGAATGTTCTTGATGTTATTTGTAATAACTGACAATTTCAAAGTTGTTGAAACTATCGAATTGCCTTATGTATCTTCGATCAAGTGCAGAAAACAAGTAAATTGCAGAAATATTTAAGGAAACATAATTTTAATCCAAAAACACAAACAAGTTGAAATTCAATATTTCCAAAATATTAGAAAATTCAAAATGAGATAATGTTCATCAAACTCAAAATTACAAAGACATTGTTTTTGAAATAAAATAGACAATAGTCGACTTCAAATAAACTTGCATAAACATCCATTATCTGCACCCAAAAGAAAACACATGATATGTCAACAAAGCAAAACATAATGTCGAAAACCTATGCAAGTAAAATATTTATAAATTACAACATGTAACATAAATTACCTTGACGAACCAACTTGATTGAACATTATTTCGGTTAGAAAATTCTTCTGCCTACAAGAAACCAGAACCTATATTCAGCAGTTATAGGTTCTCCTCCTTGCAAATTTAATAGCTGCTTCATTGGCAAACAATTTGCTTCATCTTGTGTGGCTATGATGCTTGAAGAAATAATACAGATATTCACAAAACAATTTTCACAGAAGTAATAATTTGAACTACAAGTATATAACAAATTAAAGAATACAAATTAGAAACCAAAACTCACACATCAGACATGTGAAATTCACATTGCTGCTAACAATTTAAAGAGGTCCTAGAATACAAGGGTTCCTAGATATCCCAAATATAATGAACTGGAATGTATGCTATCATTTTCCCATCATTTCACTTTTAACTCAAAAGATATAAGTAGTTGCTGAAACATAGAACAAAATCACTACAACGAGTAGGTGATGCAGAGAATCATAGAACCAAGAAAAATAACCCTTAAAAATGATTATGAGACAGATTCTACTATAACAGTAACCTAATCAAAGTCATATTCTACTGAAATATATCAAAAAAGGAAGTAAATAACACACCTGAGTTGATTTAGCAAACACCTTCCACCATTGCTTCAAGTCTCACTCAAGCAAGCTTCACTGACCTAGATTTACGAAGAAATAGGGAATCAAATAATCAATTTCAACAATAAATAGTCAAAATCTGAAAAATCTGGAGAGAAATTGAGAGAAATCGATATGGAGAGAAAACGAGATTGAGAGAGAGAGAGAGCGATTCACGAACCTGATTTAAGGATGACAGAGAAACGCCGGAGAGAGATCAAGAAGCGCAGAGAGAGACAGAGATCGAGAGACGCAGAGAGAGACGAGAATGAGAGATGGAAGAAAATCAGAAATCAAGAAATCACGAACCAGAGAGAGATCGCGGAGACAGAGATCGCACAGAGAGAGATGCTGGAGAGAGATCGTGCAGAGAGAGAGAGAGAGAGAGAGAGAGAGAGAGAGAGAGATCGTGCAGAGAGAGAGGAGGGAGACGGTGGGAGATTGGGAGAATCCGTGAAATTAGGGTTATGGTTGTTTTTGAAATTTTTGAGTTTTACCAAGGGCAATTTTGTCAATTCATAACATTATCCCTCCAAAACCCCCCAATTTGGGGGAATGCGAAAATGGACCATGAGGAGGGGTTAGGAGGGCTGGTAAAAAACCCCAAACCTTTCCCTAATTTTTTTAAACTCTCAAACAAGGGGTTCCTTCCCCACAAGCCTCCACTTCCCCTCCCTTCCCCTCCCAACTCCCCCTCCGAAACAGACTCTTAGTTTTTAGAACATGATTGGGTGTCCTCTCAAACCCTTCATAAAAGGTGGAGAGAGTGTGTGCCAATGATGCTGAACCTAAATGTCCTTCTTATAATACTATTACTTATATTTTTAAAAAAATAAAAAATAAATCAGTCTATTGATTGGGTTTGATGTCTTGATTCGTGGAATTGAGTTGTGTTACTGGTGCCAATGCCTTCTTCTGGCACTCATGTAGTGCTGATATATAGTAATGGAACACTTAGTGTCTTGTGCTTGGTTCTTTGATCCTTGGTGTCTGGCTATACTGGTTAAAGATGAAGATGTGGTGGATTAGAATGGCTTTGTTGGTCTGTGCTTCTTCCTTCAGATGATGTTGTCTCGTGTGTGAAGCTTGGAATTTGGGGGCTGGTGTATTTTGTTGTGACCTTAACCATTCCACCCGTGACAGGTTGCTGAGGAAAAATAAAAGAATTGGTGTGACTCATATCTCCACTGAAGCTTATTTTCCTGGCGTCTATTTCCTTTTTCAAATTTTGATTTTGTGTGTATCCTAGTCAATCTGTAGATGTGTTTGCAGCTAGCTCGGTTTCATAGTTTCTGTTGTATTTTGGTGTTTGAGGAGGCTCTTCCTTGAACTTTTGTGTTCTCCCCTATTAATTTGCGATGTATTAAACTTGGTGTATTTTGTTCCTTAGCTCTAGCACATTTTCTGGCGCCCTCTTAAGCCCATAGAAGGTGGGGGGAGTGTATGTTGATCTTGTTGAGCTAGGATGACCATCAATATATTTCTTCCAATTATCGAAAAAAAGTGTTGAGAGAAAACACAAGAATATGGCTTCTTGGATTGCTGCCCAAGATGCTCATATCTTAGTATTCTATATTTCGAGATTGTGCATATCTCACCACCTTGCTTTCAATAAACAATGCTCACTATCTGCAGATAAAGTTTGAGGAATTCCGAATCTGCAAATGATATTTTGGGCCAAACAATCTTTCATCATTATAGACCAAAACAAATTTTGCCTCATTAACACCCATTTCATCTTTTATGTTGTTTGATGGGCCCCACATATTCCTTCGGGCACTTCTGATAATGCTAAACAGCTAGCCAAAGTACCTTTTGAAAGTTGTTAGTACAATTTGTCACTTAAGATGGTGTAAAACATGGATATGTATTTTAATTTTCTATCTTGACTCGAAGATGGATTTGGAGGTAATCCACAATCTCTTTTCGCCAATCATATGGCTCTATTTTCTCAATGTGACAAACTCCAAATTCACATTTTGCAAACGGTCTTCTAATTTCAAGTTGTTGTTGTAAGTTCTTCCTTAAAACTTTGTACCCAAATGCAGTTTTAGCCAATTCATTGGTCTGAAAATTTTGGACCATTGAAATATATTCTAACTCAACATCTTCAAATTTCTTAATTAAGGCTTTGGCTAAGTTAAAATATTTAAGAAAACTTTGTTCTCGCATTTATACTCACCATTTAATCGATTAATAACCAACTTAGAGTCCCCTCGAATTAAAATCTTTCGAGCTTTGAACTCTAACAACAATTCGAGGCCTGCTATGATTGCTTCGTATTCAGCCTCATTATTCGAACATGTAGTTGTTAATTTATATGAGAACTTTGTATGACAACCATTAGCCCAATGGCACTTCCGTTGCTTTGGCAAAAACCATCAAAATAAAGTTTCCAAGTATCTAAATCCATGAAATTTTGTCCTAAGGGTTTCTTTCTTTCAAAAGCATAATTTGCTAAGAAAGCAGCAATTACCTGCCCTTTCAGGGCCTTGAGAAGAACATACGTTAAAGAGAACTTTGTTAATGCTAAGGTCCATTTACCTATTCGAGAATGCAAGATAGGCTTAGTCAACATGTTCTTTATTCATCAAAGTGAGAAGTTACAAGGACCTCATAAGGTTTTAAGTAATATTTCAACTTTGTACGAGAAAAATACAATGCCAGGTAGAGCTTCTCAACAGCACCATACCTAGGATAAAAGTGCCAATAAGTTCATGAAAATCAAATTAATAGCTCTCTGATACGCGGCACCAGCATTTTTTAAACCAAATGGCATCATAACCCATTCGAAAGTGCTCATGGTACCAACAACATCAGAATATTGTTTTAGGAACATCTTCCTCAGCAATGTAAATTTTATTATAGTCTGAGTAACTATCCATCAAACTTAATATCTCATTTCCTGAGGCTAAATCAACCAGCATATCTGGTACATGCATAGGTAGGGTATTCATCTTTTGGAGTTGCTGCATTTAAATCTCTAAAATTTGTACAAACTCTTAGAGAACCATTATTCTTAACTACAAGCACAATATTCGAAATCCACCAAGTGCAAGCATCTTTGGTTAAAGAACTTGAAAAATCCACCATGTTCAATTTAGTATTTTGCCACATGCTCCACTATTGATTCACCTGCCTCACCAGCAAAATTCGAAAACTTTGGAATTTTGATTCATTTAGGAAGTTCTGTCAGCAAAATTGCAGGGGGAAAGGCGGACACAAAATATGGTGTTTTGCAGACCTAATATTAAATCCATGCCTATTCAAGACCCTTTCCATCAGAAACTACTTCCAATTTTTACACGCTTAGTCTCCCTTTTTCGAAACTTCCTTGAAATTTCCTTGAAAATTGCTCATCACTTCGAATATTGGCCATGTCTCAAACTTTCTGCTTCTTTGCCGACGTGTCCACGTGATTAACTTCGAATTCAAAATATGAGACTCTAGCAGGTTCATGCCACAAAAGGATATTGTTGAAATTGAAAGTTTTATTCAATCTCTTAAAAGTTAAAACCATACTCTTTGTACTTTTTTGACGAGCGTGAGAAAGTTGTTGATGCTTTGAGAATATACTTCTTCTGATTTCAATAACTGACTGACCATGCAGGGATCAGGGTACTTGTTTAATTGAAGGGAATTCTTGAGATTTTTTTTATCTTAAATTGTAAATTTAGTGTCTCAACACAATTTTGTTTACATGTGAGCAAAAAAATTCTAGTTTCCCTTAAATGAATGTGTGTCCTCTATTTGCTAACCAACAAATATGAAAGAGATCTTTGGCAGAAATGATAACTACTGACGAACTGCTTTTTTGTTGATGCAGATACCTTTTCTTTTTTGGTTACCTTGTAATCAGTGCGCAACATCTTTTGATTTTGTCGGTGATTAATCTACACCGACGAACTTGGCTGACCACGTGTTTACTCGGCTTCGCCGGTTCGTGTAGTTCTCTTATCCCAATAGAGTTTTCGTCACACGCAAGACTCGAACTTAAGACAATGGGATGAGATCTGAACCCATTACCACTCGGGACCAACCTTCCTTGTCGGGTTTGATACAAATACCAGTTTTTTGGTTACCGTGTTATTGGTGCACAGTATCCACCGACTTTCTCAGTGACTAATCTACGCTAAAGAACCTGGCTGTCTATGTGTACTCAAATTTGCTGGCCCGTATTGTTATCCCCTTCTAATAAAGTTTTTGTCACACTCAATATTCAAATTTGAGATCTTAGAGTGAGATTCGAACTTAGTTGGCCGTCAGACCAACCTTATTAGTTAGTTGGTGATGCAGATGCCTAATAAGTCAGTTTTTAGCGATGGACAGAGAGGGTCTGCTAGGGCAAGATACGGGATGGGAAGAGGTAGTAAGTAGGAAGAAAAAACAGGCACATAGAGGTGGGGAAAAGCTGGATGTTGCGAGTAGTGCTTGGAAGATATCATACAAGGATACCATATCCTTCTACTTCTCTGAATTCCCAGAAACTCATGGGGCTAAGGAGATGCTGAAAGCATTTAAATTATATGGTGAAGCTATGGAAGTGGTAATCCCTCCCAAAAGGGATAAAAGGGGGAAACGTTTCGGTTTTGTTAGATTCAGAAATGTTGAAGATCCAAGGATGTTTGCAGTGAAACTTGACAACATAATCTTTGGGGCAAACAAGATTCATGTTAATGTCCCAAGATATCAAAGGGAGTGGCGTGAGAACCCTAACCCTAGGCCAGCCCAGCAACGACGAGAGTCAGAGGGTCAAGAAGCGACGCAGAGGCTAATTCAACAGCAACAAGCAACAACAATTCAAAGGGCACAAGCAAGAAGACAGCAAGAAAAACGACAGCAATATGTGTGGAGAAATAAGGAGGGGGGTGGCGTCGTAGGGGGGGATAAGGAGAGGCAAAGAAAAGTTTGGAGGAAGAAAGAGAATGGAGTCACTGGTGTAAGGGATATGGAGAGGCGGCACTACAACAAATGGGTGAACAAGAAGGGGAACTACAACAATGGTACACCAAAAATTGTGTATCATAGGAAGAACAATATCGCGGAAGTCAGTTACAATGTCCCGGAGGAGGAGATGCATAAATTCAAAAAAATGTTCGTCGGCACGGTAAGAACTCCTGGAAGCACATACAGTGTCCATGAATGGTTCGGTTTGCAAGGTTTTTTCTCGCTTAAAATCACGCCGTTGGGTGCAAACAAAGTATTGATGGAGGAGATGGAGGAAGGTGTCCTTCAGGAGCTGATGACAAACTACAAGGAATGGATGTATGAAAAATTTGATGATATAAGGGGATGGGAGCCTGATGTAGTGGATAATGAAAGGGTGGTTTGGGTGCGCTGTCATGGCATTCCGATACATGCATGGCATGAAGACTTCTTTGCGTCTTTGGCACGTAACTTCGGTGTGTACCTGGGTGTCGACGAAGCGACTAGAACAAGGTCTGAAATGGATGTGGCAAGAATCAGATTGAGGTCCAATGGATACGATGTGTTTAATGCGGTGGTGACGGCTAACATTAACGGATCTTTATTCCATGTCAAGATTGTTGAAGAGTGGTGCGGTCCCCTTCAATGGATTGATAATACAACCCGGAAAACTGATGAAGTTGGAGCGGATAGTGATTCCGATGATGATCACGACGGTGATGCTCCTCCTCTCTTCACGGTGGACGATGGCTGGTGCAGTAATAATGAGGAGGAGAGAGATGATGGCGTGGAGGAGAATGTTTCCGAGGAGAACCTTGATGATATATCCATTGTTCAAGAATCTATTGTTGGGCTCAATGAAGGAAGTAGAAGCAATGATTTCCAAAATGAAGGAGATGTATCTATGTTAAATGCTGATCTTGGAACTCAAAAAATTTCAAATAATGAAGCCTTTAAGGAGGGGGTGGCTGAACGTGAAGAGGTGGATGGTTTTGAAGATGAAGAGACACATATAAGTAATACTATATGTGATGGTGGTGGACCCCATGTGGCAAACAGTATCAATATGGTAACTGCTGTAGTTACTTTAGTGGTAAATGACGAGAATAACGTGGAAAATACTGAAGTTATTGGTGTGGTAAATAATGAAATTGAAGAAAGTACCAACTTGGTCAATAATGATGCTATAAAAATCCAAGGTGCTGTGAGTAAGGAAGGGAGGTGCGATGATCAGATTGTTGGGCTAGGAAATCAAGTTCAAGAAGATGGTGGTGCTAGAGTAGAAGGGGGGTCCGAAGAGGGAGTGGGCCTAGCAATAACAAAAAAGAGAAGAAAGAAGGATGGGCCTGTCAAAGGGAAAAAGAAAGAAAAGAGGAAAAGTAAGAATGGGAAAGAAACCCAAGTACTAACTCAGGTAAATATTGTTGAGGAAAATAAAATTGCAGAACCTGAAGCTTCATCTCAAAATAGCGCAACACAGGCGCATGAGGGTGTTGTTCGAAACCCGCTTAATCACCTTCAGCCAAGCTCTTCTACGTCGACTTCAGTAAAGACAGGAGGTGGTAATTCTCAGGTTGAATCAGTAGGTGACTCCGGCATAATGATGGGTAACAATAGGTTTGAGAAGAAAATGGAGAGATCAAAATCTGAAAAGTTGTGGCGCATAGCAAAAGAAAATTTGGGGGTCTCTGCAGATGATGATGATGATGAAATGTTTATTGAAAGATTGCGAGCAATGGAAGAAAGAGACAGGATTGCAAAAAGTAGGAAGGGGAAAACAAAAGGTTCTAGATGAAGACAATGTCACTTAATATGCGAGGGTGGGGGAGGGCTGATAAAAGAAGAAGACTAAAACAGAGCATCTCCTCAGGTAATTTTGATGTTTGCTTGATCCAAGAGACAAAGAGAAGTGGTATAACGAAGAAGATGGTGGCGTCGATATGGGGTCGAGGGGAATTTGAATTTTTGAGTAAAGATGCAATAGGTAGTTCGGGTGGGATCCTGTGTGTATGGGTCAGCGGCTTGTTTGAAGTGGAATCGACGATTCTTGGTGATAATTTCATTTGCATTTCAGCGAAATTACATGACTCAACCTTTCACTTGGTTAATGTTTACTCCGCTTGCAACATTGCGGGCAAGAGAAGACTGTGGGATGACTTGCGAAAGGTAAAAGATGAGTTGGGAGGTGACAATTGGTGCGTAGCCGGTGATTTCAACGCAGTCCTGAATAGAAATGAAAGAAGGGGAGTATCGGATAGTTCAAGTACAGAAATGAGAGAATTCAAGGCGTTTATAGAAGACCTGGAACTAACAGACTTACCGGCTCTAGGTAAGAAATTCACATACTTCGCTAGTGATGGTGTTACAATGAGTCGAATAGATAGATTCCTGGTATCGGAGGGTTTCATCTCTAGGTGGAGTCTATCGTCTCAGTGGGTGGGGGATAGAGACATCTCCGACCATTGCTTGTTATGGTTGATTAGTTCAAAAGTGAATTGGGGACCAAAGCCGTTCCGATTTAACAATTGTTGGCTAGAGCACAAGGATTTTGCAAAACTTGTAAAAGATGTGTGGTCAACATCGGTTGTAGGTGGGAAAAAATACTATGTACTGAAGGAGAAATTGAAGGAGGTAAAAGAGGTGCTAAAGAAGTGGAACAAAGAGGTATTTGGGTTTCGGGATCTTCGCATAGAAAACATTGTGAAGGATCTAAATGATGTAGAAACCTTGGCAGCAGAGGGTGGTCCTCCTGAAGTTGAACAAAGAAGATTACTTAGTGCTGCTTTTTGGAATGAATTGCGTATAAAAGAAAGCTTGCTTGCACAAAAGTCTAGATTAAAATGGCTAGCTGAAGGGGATGAAAACAGTCGCTTTTTCCATGCATGTATAAGAAGCAATAGGCGTAGAACGCAGTTAGTAAAGCTACAAGTGGGTGAAGGGTGGATTGAAAATGTGGATGAGATAAAAGGGGCTGTCAAAGATCACTTTGAAGAATTTTTCAAAGAGGAAGGTGTTAAACGCCCCACCCTAGATGGAGTGGAATTTTGTCAAGTGGGGTGGGAGGAAAATGAATATCTAACAAAACCCTTCACAATAGAGGAAATCAAGGAAGCTATATGGGAATGTGATGGAAACAAATGTCCGGGACCGGATGGATTTAATTTCAATTTTATGAAGTCTTGTTGGAACATAGTGGAGCCGGAGATTATTAGTTTTTTTGAAGAGTTTCACTCAAAAGGTGTTATTCCAAAGGCGGTAAGTGCATCATTTCTGACTTTGGTGCCAAAGGTAGCAAATCCTCAACACCTTGGTGAATATAGGCCCATCTCACTCATTGGTAGCATGTACAAAATGCTTGCCAAGGTCCTAGCCGGTAGATTGAAGAAGGTGGTACCAAAGGTAATATCCGAGAACCAAAATGCTTTCATTGCGGGTAGAAATATTCTTGATGGGGTGGTGGTGGTAAATGAGGTTGTGGATATGGCAAAGAGGTTAAAGAAGAAATGTCTTATTTTAAAGGTGGATTTTCAAAAAGCATACGATACGGTGAATTGGAAGTATCTAGACTACATGATGTCAAGAATGGGATTTAATTCTAAATGGAGGAAGTGGATGAATGCATGTGTCTCCTCAAACTCAATTTCGGTCCTTGTAAATGGAAGTCCAACTGGGGAGTTCGTAGCTCAAAAAGGAATCAAGCAAGGGGATCCATTAGCACCTTTTTTATTTCTAATAGCGGCGGAGGGGCTCACGGGCTTAACAAAAAAAGGTGAAGAGGCGGGTGGCCTATCGGGTTTCAAGGTTAGTGAGCACTTATCTATTTCACTATTGCAATTTGCGGATGACACGTTATTTCTATGTGATGGGAGTGAAACAAGTGTATGGTGTTTGAAATCGATATTGAGATCCTTTGAGATGGTTTCGGGGTTGAAAATCAATTTTGCTAAAAGTAGTGTTATTGGCATACATTTAGATCCAAATGTACTAAGTGGCATATCGTCCTTTATGTCTTGTAAAGTTGGTGTATTGCCGTTTAAATTTTTGGGCGTTCCGGTTGGGGGTAATCCGAGAAGGGAGTGTATGTGGAAGGAGGTGGTAGACTCCGTGAAGGCTAGGTTGTCTCAATGGAGAAGTTTAAAATTATCAATGGGGGGGGGGGGAGAATTACTTTGATAAACTCCGTTCTTGCATCTCTACCATTATATTTATTCTCTATGTTCAAAGCACCGAAGAAAGTACTAAGAGAAATAGAGAAATTACAAAGATTGTTCTTGTGGGGGGGAAATGAGGAGCAAAAGAAAATGTCATGGGTGAAGTGGAGCCAAGTTTGCAAACCGAAACATAAGGGAGGGCTGGGAATAAAAAATCTCTATTTGTTCAATTTAGCTCTTCTTGCAAAATGGAGATGGAGATTGTTGAATGGGAATAATTCGGATACATGGATGCGGGTACTAGTGGAAAGGTACGGTTGTGTGAAGCCGTGGTTTGGCAATCCGTTAACATCAAGTGCAGCAAGAAAATCATCGATTTGGTGGAGAGATTTGGCTCTTTTGGGGGATGATTCTACTCTCGATTTGGGCTGGTTCGGTGAAGTTGCAAAGAAGAAAATTGGAAACGGTTCAACGGTAAAATTCTGGACTGACATATGGCTCGGCTTGGAGCCTATAGCTGCAGTGTTTCCATCAATTATGGCGATGCATAGTGAGAAAGACGCCTCGGTAGCTGACATGGGGATGTGGACTGAATCGGGTTGGAAGTGGAAGTGGAGTACACTCGGTCCTGCCACTGTTTTCGGTGCTGAAATGCCCAGCAGCAACGCTGCTGTCCTAGCTGATTTTGTTGCTCTTTTTCAGGATATCCAGCTGAATGCAAATGAGGAAGATACGTGGATTTGGTCGATTGACAGGGTTAGAGGATTCACAGTAAAATCATGTTATAATTGGATGTGCAACCGGGTAACAAATGACGATAATTCGAGTGATGACCCGGTAATAAAAGCTTGGAAATCTTTGTGGCGATGCGACATTCCCTCAAAGGTGCTGGTGTTTTGTTGGAGGCTACTGTTGAGGAAATTACCGACCAGGGAGAACCTCTTTAACCGAAGAATTATCATCTCCATTCAAGATGCAAAGTGTGCTTTTTGTCGAAGTGAAACGGAATCTATTGATCATCTTTTTTGTAGTTGTGAAGTGATAAAAGAAGTATGGAATGGTGTTCTCTCCTGACTGAATGTACAAACAGACTTACATGACGACTTGCTACTCATGTACGAAGGTGTTGGCGACTTGGTTAAAGGGAAAGGTGCACGTAGGGTCAAGATCATTTTTTGGGCAGCGACGGTGTATCAAATATGGTTGGCAAGAAATAGCATTGTTTTCAACAACAACCCCACAAGCGCTAGTTCCATTGTAACTTCCATTAAATATGTCTCATGGGGATGGTTCATAGCTAGGAGGGGAAGGAGTAGTGGCTTATGCTTTTCGGATTGGTTTTGTAGCCCCATGGGGTGTATTTCAACTCTGTAATATTGTACTTGTTCCTTTTTCTTCCCTGGGGTACTCTTTCCTCCTCGGGTCTTTTTTCCCTAAGGGGGGTTTTGGCCCTTGGAGGTTTTAACGAGGCCCCGTCATTGTAAGGGATTGGCGCACCCCTTGTGCCCTCTTTTATAATGACAGTTGCTTATCTAAAAAAAAAAGATGCCTAATAATGAACATAAAGACATACAAATTAATCAATTATATTTTGTCATGTTTTTATCGTAATTTTAACCTATCAATCAATCAACCAACTTTTATATAACATTGTAATCAATCAAAAGTTACAAATTCTGGAACTGAAATCTTGATAGTTTTTGTGAGGATATTTTTAATGATTTTATTATTAAGTGATTTGGTGGTAAATATGCCATTATTTATGATTTAATTGTAGTTTACTATCAGAATGAAACCTATATATGCTAACCTCAACGGTTTGACCAGTGGAGTATGACGTGATTTATATTCAGGAGGTCTTAGGTTTAAATCCTCACTAATTTCTTTGAGGTGATGTAAACGTAAATACCTTCGTAGGCTCTCAAAGAGTCTGAAAGTCTTCTCTGCCTTGGATAGGGGCGTCATCTCGTCCCTCTAAAAATTTTGTAACAAAAAAAAAGAACGAAACTTATATGCTTTGATCCAAATATTCTTATTAAATCATTGTAAAAGTTAATTGCCGTTTGCAATAATTTGAAAATTCTAAGACTTTGTTCCGTAAAAAGTAGCGAATTACGGATAAGCTAGCGGATAGCAGAAAGCGGATGAGCTAACAGGTAGCAGATAAGTTAGTTAATAGCAAATGATGTGTTTGGTGAAACTAGCGGTTAAACTAACTGATAAATATAAAATAACATAAAAATTAGGAATTTAAAATTGTTAATTTATTTTAACAAGGATACAGAAAGAATTTAAGAAAAATAATAAGGGTAAAAATGACAACAAAAGTGAGACTCTATACAGTATAAGTAGCGTTTGAAAATGCGCTAAACACTACTCTAAAAATGCTAAACACGTCTATTTGTCTTTCACTAATCAAATCCATTAGTCAAATCAGCTCTCTACTAGCAGATGAGACTTACCATTCAGAGCCTAACCCTTTTTAATAATGCATCAGAACTTTGTTGATTAATAATGTAATTATATTTTGCAACATACATGCATAATTCCATAATACGACAAAAAGAAAAATCTGAGAGTAGGGCCTTAAGTATCGTTCAAAAAAAATAAAAAATAAAAAAAATTAACACTTTATAACATACATGCATAATTCCATAATAAGACAAAAAGAAAAATCTGAGAGTAGGGCCTTAGGTATCGTTCAAAAGACATCATAAGAAAAAGGCTCGATCATTAAATCTAATAAAAAGAATTTATATCATATTAAATGATTGTCTTATGATTGATAATAGCTTTTTTGTTTATAAATTCCATATTAAAGAATTTAACAACTATGCACCTTGTAAACACTCACAAACCCCCTCTATTTTCAAAAAATCTCAAAAATACGGGAATCCAGTCTCACAACCAAATGAATCAGAGATTCTAGGTGATTATCCGATCGAATTCGAGGTGCCAAGCAGTTGAGCAAGACACGGGAATCACGCTCAGAGAGGGCAGAACATCGTGAATCCTCCAATCACTTCACACCGAGGATCTTCGAAATGTAAAGATAAGTAAAAAAAATCAAGCAATCCACAGAAATTAATCCCGAGCGGAAAAGAACATCACGAATTCCTGAAACCCAGAGAGTAAAAAGTAAATTGCTAAAAAAGGAGACAAGAGTGAAAAACTCGATTGTCGAAAATAAATTGCACTGAATTGAAATAAGTTTGAAAATACAAAAGGGGTTGACTCAGACACATTGTTCACCGTTGTAACACGTACCAAAGTACCGAACAAGTTTGGTAGTTGGTATAAATGGGAATTGTGAAGGTTCGGCAAAGGAATGTCTGAGATGTCAAAGGTTTGTTGGGTTGCTTACGCTTCCAAATGGGTGTAGTTGTGGTGTTTTCCCTTAAAAACAGAGTTGAAGAAAGAAGATAGAGGAGAAAGAGCAACCCTAGATCACATTACCTACTTCTATTTTTCGGGGGGGGGGGGGGGTGTTTATCACTTTCTAGTCCCTAACCAAATCGAAGCCTATTCTACGAATATTCCTTGTGAAAAAATTGAGCAGTGGCACCCATTGACTAGGGCATACATGTGTTGTAGTGAGAGGATTCACTTGAACCCCCTGAAAAAACAATCCACTTATCCTCTATATAAAAATATTTTGACCCCCGTGAAATTATAATTTTGCACTCAATTGCATCTAACTATCTTACACAAACTCATCTCTCACAAATCTCATTTCTCTCTCAAAACAATTATGAGTTGTATAATTTATTTATTTAAATATATTAACGTTATTTTTAATTATTGTGCTTTTAAAAAATTTGACCCCCCGACTGCATGTTGTGGCTACGCCACTGCCTATTGATGATATTGCATTTCTATTGTAACTATTGAGAAAGACTTTTTATAATGGAGAGTAGAAGAAAATTAAAACGAGTCTTATTTTGTGTCCTTAATTAACAGCCATGTGGGATGAGTTTAACGGCATCAAATGACATCTCAATATCTCATCAACTCATGTAAGGGTAAATGAAAAAATGACTGATGTGTACATACTTAAAACAAATAAATAATCAAAATGCATCTAAAATAAATAAATGACCAATTACCAAAAATATATTTGAAGCTTCTTCGTACCTATGTTTTAACCTTTGGGGTTTCCTTCAACACACAAAAAAAACGATATCACATATTATGGCATCATCATGGCATATTGAGAAACATGACATGCTCTTAAATTATAATCACGTGATCTGTCTTTTATTTTTATTTAATTTAAAGAAGAAGAAAAGTCAAATTTAAATCTATTTAACGAAAATTGACAAATAACTTAAATCAGTACGAAGGTATAGCAAAAGTTCTAGAATACATTGTTTGATTTTTTTAAAAAAAAATAGAATAGGATAATAAAATGAAACATGATGCACATTTATGTATAGGTGTTGAATACCATGGTGAGGATCAAAGGGACATCTTATGGGGTATTAATGACGGAGATAAAGATATGTATTGGATTGCTTGGCACAAGATTTGTTGACCGAAGAAGGAGGGGGGGCTTGGTATTAAAAATTTAAAACTTTTCAATAAGACTCTTTTGTCTAAATGGAAGTGGAGGATTTTAATGGACGATGATTCTAGTTGGAGGGGTTTGTTATTGTTCAAATATGGAGATTTTTCATCTGCTCTCATTCACGGTTCGGTGGAGGCTATCAATAGGGGCTCGGTTGGTTCTATTTGGTGGCGAGACTTGATTTATTTGGATCATGGTCTTACTCCATCCGGCTGGTTTGGTTCTTGTGTGCGTAGAAGGGTGAGAAACGGTGACTCAACCAGCTTTTGGAAGGATCGTTGGATTGGAAAATCTCCTTTATGTCTAATTTTTCCTAACCTTTATGCAGGTTGTTCTCATCAACCAGTCATGGTCTCAGACATTGGAGAGTGGATTGGAGAGTGTTGGCAATGGACGGAGTCGTGGATGCAATTACAAAACACGGGTTGCGCTGAGGAAGCTGCTCTCTTGCATTCCATTCTGATGGACGTGAAGCCATCTAGGGAGGGGCGTGATCGTTGGGTGTGGCCGTTGGATGCTTCGAAGGCGTATTCAGTTAGCTCCTATTATCACTTGTTGTCCAGTTTTGTTGCTGATGGTATTGAAAGCAAGGTAACTGGTATTTTAGAGAAGCTGTGGAAAACAATTACTCCGTCCAAAGTTACCATCTTCGGTTGGCGTTTGATTCGTGACTCCTTGCCAACGAGGGATCTTCTGTATCGCCGCCATGTCATTCAGTCCAAGACAGCAGCTTCTTGCCAGTTCTGTTTGCAGCATCGCGAAGACATTCAGCAATTGTTTTTGGAGTGTAGCTTCGCACACGATACTTGGTCTCGTGTCAGTGATTGGTTGGGGGTTCATCAGTTAGAAGGCTTGGATGTTATTGATCATATGCGAGGGTATGGCAAGTTTTGCAAGGGGAGGAAAGCAAAGAAATTTAAATTATTGATTTGGATTACAACTTGCTGGTGTATTTGGTTGTCCCGTAACGGTCTCGTTTTTAGGAATGAGGAAACTAGTATTGACTCAGTGTTCACTCACATTAGGAGTCTATCTTGGAGCTGGTTTGTTTATAGAGGGGGTAGTAGTTCTAATTTATCTATTTCCACGTGGTGAAACAATCCTCTTCTCTGCCTAAACAATATGTAACTCTTTTTGTTGTTTAGGTTCGAGCACCCTCTTCTCTGCCTTAATGAAATTTCGCTTATCTAAAAAAAAATTGTGTATAGATTTTTCTTGATTTTAATTTGGACGGTAAAGATAAGTCAAAAGAATCTTTAATTACCCCAAAATAATCGCTTTCGAAAGGAATTGGTCCCAAAGTTGATTCATTATCATATATGCACCAAATTGAAGTTGAAACTAATCCTTAGTGGGACGGAGAGGATAAATGATATAAAAATTAATAATTAGTTCTTTAACTTACTAAGCACTTAAGCAATGAAAACGAGGAAATTGTGTATTTATATTAATCCTTAGTTCTTCTACTATATATATATATATATATATATATATATATATATATATATATATATATATATATATATATATATATATATATATATATTATTTTATAGGGTTAAATATGTTTTTGGTCCCTACAAAATCGGGTACTTCTAAGTTTAGTCCGTACATTAACGAAATAGGTGTTTTGGTCCCCATCTTATTTTTCTGTTTTCATTATTAGTCCCCGAGGTTAAATGATGCTGACTGGGCTAACAGAATACGTGGCATTGCCTACGTGGCACAATTAAATGATGTGTCATCCTTGTGGTTTAATTAACCATGTGCTTTTTGTTTTGTTTTTTATTTTCTGACTAGACTTTTCCATATTTAATTTATTTATTTATTCTTCTTCTTCCCCAGCTAGCTTCACGGAGACCACACAGAGATGGAGGAAAACCCTTCTTTTCCTCTAATTCGTTCTTCTTCCCTACACCACGGCCAACCTGAAAACTTCACACACCTACACGAAATCGTCGCTTGAGTCCGATTTATCGCATTCTAATCCTTCCCTTCCGCAACCTGAAACTCCATGGCCCCTGCCGTTGGGAGCACTTCCAGTCACAATTAGCTTCTCCTGCCTTAATCGTTCCCTCTCTCCTTTTTGGCACCAACAGTAACACTTCGCTATGCTTCAATTTTTCATTGCGACGGCGAGGCTCCAAAATCCCCAATTCTGAAATTGTGTCTATGTTAGGAAAGAGAGAGAGATTTGTCACTACAAAAAAACTAGTCATTAGCGAGGGACAGTTCCCTCGCAAAATGACCTGATTCCCTCACTAATGGTCATTTGCGAGGGACTTAGCGAGGGACTGGTTCCCTCGCTAATTCCCTCATCGCAAATGGGATTAGCGAGGGAAGTTGGATCCCTCGCTAATTAGCGAGGGACTATGCCGTCGCTAGTTCCCTCGCTAATGACTGCAGCTTTTCAGGTGATGGGACTCAGTTGCAGGGGTTGGTAAATGCGCAGGAATTAGCGACGGATTTTGCCCTCGCTAATTCCCTCGCTAATTCCCTCGCTAATGACTGCAGTTTTCAAAAAAAATGACACGTGTCCAGTGCTGAATGGCTTGTTTTTTTTATATATATTAATTAATGAATATTATATTATATTATTAATTTTGTGGTGATGTGTGGTGGTGGTGGTGGTGGCGTGGTGGTGGTGGTGGCGTGGTGGTGGTGATGGGTGGTTTAGAGTAGAGAGAAGGAGAAGAGTAAGGGAGAAAGAAAGAGAGAGAGAGAGAGAGAGAGAGAAGAGAGAGAGAGAGAGAGAGAGAGAGAGAGAGAGAGAGAGAGAGAGAGAGAGAGAGAGAGAGAGAAGAGAGAGAGAGAGAGAGATAGAGAGAGAGAGAGAGAGAAAGAGAGAAGAGTGAGAGTGGTGGTGGTGGGGTGGTGGGTTGGTGGTGGTGAAGAGTAGAGAGAGTGAGTGATAGTGGTAGGAGGTATGTGGTGGTGGTGGTGTTGGAAGAGTGAAGAGAGAAGAAGAGTGTGAGAGGAGGTGGTGATGATGGTGGTGGTGGTGGTGTTGGAAGAGTGAAGAGAGAAGAAGGGTGTGAGAGGAAGTGGAAGGGGGAAGAGGAAGGGAAGAGGAATGGTGAAGAGTGAGTGAGTGAGAAAGAAGAGTGAGGGTGTAAACGGATATATAGGAAAAAAGAAAAAAATTTGCGAGGGAATTAGCGAGGGAACTGTCTCATCATCTGAAAAGTTAACGTTAGCGAGGGAATTAGCGAGGGAACTGTCCCTCGCTAATTTCTGCACCTTTACCAACCCCTGCGCTGAGTCCCATCATCTGAAAAAGCAAAATATAGTGAGGGAATTAGCGAGGGCAGTCATTAGCGAGGGACAGTTCCCTCGCTAATTCCCTTGCTAATGACAAAAAAATTGACAGCTCTATGCCCTCGCTAATTCCCTCGCTAATGACTGTTTTTGCGAGGGACAACAAGTCCCTCGCTAATGTCCGTCGCTAATCAGTGTTTTTTTTGTAGTGTGTGAATAATCATGGGAAAGAAAAGAAATATAATGATTGGAGTTCGTATCCATGGCAGTGATTTCTTTCTAGTTGCAAACGATTTTAATTGTTGGGGAGAGAGATGGCTTTGGGTGAGAGAGATGGCAAGACTACCAAAATCCCCAATTTTGATGTTGTAGATTTTTTCTTTAGATCAGTCTCAGGATTTGATTCTTTCTGTTTTGGTTCTAGTTTTGGTGGTACACTGGTGCTCTTCGAAAGTTCAGGTGGCGTGTGGGCAGCGCTGTTATACGCGAGGGAGGGTGTGGTGGTCGGAGAACGAGAGGGAGGTGTAATAGTGTGAGGGAAGAAGACCATTTAAAAAAACAAAAACTCAATAAAATAGAGTAAAATAAAAAGGAAAAGCCACATGGATAAAATAATTGACACGTGGATGCCATGTCAGCTAAAATGCTTGTGTGGCAATGCTGCCTGGGTCTTCTGTTAGTCTAATTAACGTCAGAGACTAATAATGAAAACGGTAAAATAATATGAGGACCAAAACACCTATTTTTGTTAATGTAGGGACTAACCTTAGAAGAACCCGATTTTGTAGGGACCAAAAACATATTTTGCCCAATTTTTTATTGTTGAAAATAAGGGGCTAAAGCCCCAATGCTTATTTATGCAATAGTGAAATTAGAGGAATATAGAATAATAATATGTAGGCAAAATTACACTAGAGGTCTTTTAAATTATTTAATTGTAACAAATTAGTCCTATAAGTGTTTTTCGTACCACTTAGGTCCTTTAAGTTACATAATGTGTACACTGTTAGTCCTTTTTTTTATTTTTAGTTACAAAAAACCCAAGTTTGCACTAATAGAGATGACGTGGCCATGACAGAGTCTACGTGTCATCTATCTGGTGACAATTTAGTCATTTAAGACTACTATCATGTAACAATTTGATACTTTCAAGTTAAAAAAAATGGACGTGTCATCTATCTTCTTTTTTATTTATGTTAAATGGACCATACTACTAATGGTTCAAGTACCGGAGAGGATATACACCCCTCCCCAAACCCAAAAAAGAACGTGTCAACACTAATGACAATGATGAATCACACTAATTTAAACTAAATTTTGACTCAACTATAATACTAAATCTTGGCCAATAGTATTAAGGGCACAGATCCTCTAATGCGCGCAGAATGGTCTTACGCCAACAATGATTGTTAGATCTAACGGTCCCGACTGGCGCAGGACCATTTTGCACGCAGCTGAGAATCCAGATCCATAGTAGTAATCAGCACTTCTAACAACACTGACGTTTTCTTGATGAAATCAAACTAAAGAAAGTGTCCACTATCTTTGTTTTTCCCAATGATAGGGAGCATATAGAATACAGAACACAATGAATTTTGACTAAATAGTAAATAACAATTGCTAATAACCGATGAGAAAGTGACAAAGGATTATTGGTGATTGAATTTCAATAATACACTTTAGCGATTCTATGTATTTCAAAAAATCAACCGTCCACAATAACTCAAAGGCAAAAACATATGATAAAACAAAAAATACATCTGCCACAAAAAGTTCATCCACGTGGCATTAAATCAACGGTGAATCTCTTTCTACCAATAACCATTGCCCTGTTTTGTCTTTAGCCTCAGCTTAAGTGCATGGGCTAATAATCCAACCTCTCATATAAGCTAGGTTCTTCACATGCTTCCACATATAAAGAGAATGAGAGAGAAAAAAAATAAAAATTAAATTTTTATAAAAAAAAAAGATAATAAAAGAGAGAGGAAGAGAGAGAAGGGTTATCATATCATATCAGCTTATTAGCAACAAGGAGAGGCCAGAATTGCTCTCAAATCCAGAAAAAGGTTAAAAATTTGAAGACCCTTATCCTATCTTCTTCTCAATTCAACACAATTTACAATACATTATATCACACTCTCTTCACAAATATCAAATTTTCTCTCTTCTCTAACTTCTCTCTCTCTTTCTCTCACTTCTTTTTTCTCTTCATTCTCTTTCTTTGCTTTTCTGTCTTCCAACTTCATCATTCACTCAGTGATTGTTTTCAGCAATCAAAATTGGAATTGTTTTCTCCTCTTTTTTTGTTGTGTAACTTTTTTGTCCAAATTCTACTTTTTTGTTCTTTGGCAGTGTCAAAAGGGTATTCAGAAAATAAAAAAAAAATGGCCCCAAGATCAACCAAAGGGAAATCAAATAAAGCTAAGGCAGAGAAGAAGAAAAAGGAAGAGAAAGGTCACAATCTTTTTCCATTAAATATATCTATTTATATATGTTTTTCATTTTTGTTATAAAAAGTTTTATTTTAATTGAATAAATTACCTTTGTTTCTTCAGCAGTGGCACCTTCTCTTGTTGATATCACTATAGTTACTCCCTATGATTCACAGATTGTATTGAAGGTACACATTTTATCTCTCATTTTTTTTAAAAAATGTTGTTTTTAATCACTAAAAACAATAAAATGTGGTTTAATTTCACTAACTATTGAATTTTTTCAAAAGGGTATCTCTACTGATAAGATACTTGATGTAAGAAGATTGTTGGCTGTGAAGGTGGAAACATGCCATTTCACAAACTATTCTTTATCTCACGAGGTTCGTGTTTTTTAGTTCAATTGATTATTTTTTCTCATTATTTAATCAATATTTATTAATTTATTAATTTTTTTCATTATTTATTCAATAATCAATATTTGTTCCTTATATGCCAAACTCTGCATCTTTTAATTATTTTTTAATTATTATTATTATTTATTTAATTTTTTTCATTATTTAATTAATATTCAAGAGTTTGTTCCTTATATGCCAAACTCCGCATCTTCTTATTATTTTTTAATGATTATTATTATTATTTAATTAATTTCTTCTTCTTCTTCTTCTAGGTTAAAGGTCAGAAGTTAAATGATAGAGTGGAAGTTGTTACCCTAAAGCCATGTGTTCTAAGAATGGTTGAAGGTAGGTTAAGTAGTTAGCATACTAAGTTAATTGTTCAGCATCATCAACTACCATTTTGTGTCATGTTTGCATGTGCATTCAGTTGAATCTACCATGTGTAGGTATTTTTATGTACCCATAATGTATATTGTATTTTATTGTATTTTGGGCATAGCAAATATAGGTCAATAAGCTAATAAGAAAAAAGTAAACCCCTAATTTCTTGACCTAATTTAATAGCAAAGTGGGTATGTATAAATATATGGCATAGGGACTGGGATATCCCTAGGGTGGATGTGACCACTAATGCGTCATAAGTCAAAACTATTAGATACTCCTATTTTAATATTTTTATAATTAATAATAAATAATAAAATAACATAAGTTTTGATATATTTAATGGTTATTTATTACTTAGTGATGGTTCATTGAGCTGCCACATTTATTCTTGATAGAGAGATAAGGAGGTTTACCATTTAGGTTGCAATCAATGTTGCCCTCTTGTTTTAAATGAAACATTTGCTATCTTTCAAAGTAGAGGTTGAACTTAAGCTGATTTTTTTTTTCTAAAAAAAATGTAGTGGAATTCAAATGACTTTAGATGAGAAAATTAAATATGGACTCTTAATTTTACAAAACTTTGTCCAAGCTTCCAAGTGGAGTTGCCATGTTTCACTCATGTATGTTTGGAATCACTTTTAGAAGATATAAAAGTGATTTTGTAGACAAAAAATTATTTTTGACATGTTTTATTGTTTTCCACTAAGTTGATTTTGTTTTAAGAGTTGATTCTATCTTGAAGCTTGAATTTGTAAGTTTTGCTTGTAATTGTGATTTTTACTCTTAAATTTTATCATAGCAGAACCAAACATGCAGTATTGAAAATGTATAAAATTGAGATTAAATCAGGGTAAACCGTCATTTTAGTCCCTGAATGTGTGAAACATTATGTTTACTCTCAAATTTTATCATAGCAGAACCAAACATGTATTAAAGTATTGAAAATGTATAAAATTGAGATTAAATCAGGAGTAAACAGTCATTTTAGTCCATGAATGTGTGAAACATTGTCATTATAGTTCCTAAATGTATTGATATTGCAAACACATCCTCAAGTGTCTCTTTAACGAGTCATTTTGGTCATCAAATATAATTTTTGTTAGTAATTTTGGTCTTCAAAAGTGTTATTTTGTTGGTCAATTTAATCCCTAAAATTACTAAAAAAAGACATATTTATAATTTTGATACATTCAGATACTATAATAATAGTGTATCATATATTAAAGGGTCAAAACGACTATTTAACCTTAAATCAGTTGAAAATATAAGCTTATCATTTAATGTTTTGAATATTGATTGATATACACCGAAAAATTTATTCCTTGTTTTAGATATTTAGTCATTTGCCTCAACAATTTGGTAAAGAAAACATGTGAGTAACCTAACCCAAAATTTATAGGTACGAATTGCTTTATTGCCTTCCTTATATGGAGGAGACCGGCTTTTCCTAAGAAGTCAGAACACATTTTTATGGCAACATAAAAATATCATTTTCTTGGGTTCCCTTTATGCTCGAAAGAAAGTTGTCGCATTTATTTTTCATCACTTATTTTAAATATTTCACTTATTAGAAAATTTAATAGATTATTATATTATTGGTAGAATATGTTTGAAAAGTATTAAAATTATTGTCATTTTGGTTGGCGGTGTATTTTATTTTTGAGGGATTCACTTCATTGGATTCGTCGAGAATTGTTGCTGTCAATTATTCAATTGCATCTCGGTTATGCTATATTCGTCACATCACATATTTATATAATTACATAAAGGTAACCAAAAAATATATGATTATATAAATCTTTGTTTTAAGCACTTTTGTGGTCTTCGAAATTTTTTCGAAATTCGGAATATCAATCAAGCCAGTGAAAAATCATCATATCTTCTGTATATTTTTTATGATGAAAAGATCACACGTTTTGCATACGTAGCATTCTGCATTCTCACCACAAAAAAAAACGTTGCATTCTGTGCATTACATTAATATTTGAGCGGTTGGGTCGGGGCTCATCCTCTTTTAACAAAATGTCGTTGGGCCAGCTGTCCTATCCTTCGAGGTGTTTCAAATCTAGCGAGTGGATTAGTCACTGTGCTCAACGATAGATACCCTGTTATATACCAAAAAGGAGCATAAGAGATACCCTAACCCAAAACAAGGAAATGGCACTTTCACTTCTTCAAAATTATGATATTTTTTTTTATTTTTATAGAAAATAGGAAGATAAAGTTAGACAAATAAAATTTCAAAATTAAAAAGTTATAAAATAAAACGGCTAATTTCTTTTTAGGAACAAGATTCTTTTTTGGAAAATAATAATAATAATTACTATTATTATTTTGACCATTAAAAATAATTGATCTTATATAACTACAAATAATGCAATTGTTTTTTTTTTTTTTGACAAAATAATGCAATTGTTTTTTTAATGTCATTATTATATTATTATATATATCAGAGGATTACACGGAAGAGGCCCAAGCAGTTGCACACGTGCGAAGGGTATTGGACATTGTGGCCTGCACAACTAGATTCGGGAAGCCCAAACGTAGCTTATTAAGCCCAGATACAAAGCCCAAAAAGAACGGAAAGGCCCCAAATTTTAACAAGACCAATCTGAGTCCACCCGCAACACCGAATGGAGAATCTCGGGTCGGGTCACCAATGTCGGAGCCACCAGCGTCGCCGATATCGGATAATGTGGGAATGGTGGCCATTCACCCTACGCCGAAGTTATCAAATTTTTATGAGTTCTTCTCGTTCTCTCACCTCTCTCCTCCGATTTTACGTGGGTTTCTATTTCTCTCTCTGTTTC
Organism: Astragalus membranaceus; assembly: GCA_039519185.1. Taxonomy (NCBI): domain Eukaryota; kingdom Viridiplantae; phylum Streptophyta; class Magnoliopsida; order Fabales; family Fabaceae; genus Astragalus; species Astragalus membranaceus. The sequence continues at coordinate 16,823,070 of CM076850.1, forward strand.
AATTTTCATGCTTTTGATGATTCGGAGGAAAAAAAGGTTTGATTTTGAGGATATGGGTGTTTGTGTTTTCGCAGATTTGAAGAAGTGTGAATTGAAGGATGAAGATGATAGACGCAAAGGAGATTACTTTCAGCTTCAGGTTCTGCCTTTTTTTGGCTATAATATTACTATCAAATATTATTTTTTTTCGTAATTAAAAAATGTTGCTGCCCAGGATCGAACTGGGGACCTTTAGTGTGTAAGACTAACGTGATAACCACTACACCACAGCAACTCAGACTATTAATTCAAAATTATAAAACTACATTATTATTATTATGGAATTAATTTATATACACAATAGGTGTACGAGTCTTTTACACTATCTACGAATTAGAGGTTGACACATCATCAAAAAGAAATTAGTCAATTGGTAACCACCGATTAGTCAATTTGTAAACCCTAAATCACTCTATGAATTGTGATTGGTGGTGGTTGTAAAATCCTATACACATTATGTCTATAGAAATTAAACTCTATTATTATTATTATTATTATTATTATTATTATTATTATTATTATTTTAGTTTAACTTTGCCATAAAAAAATAGATTGAGTTTAATTTCTATACAAATATTTTACAACATTAACTATTCAGAAATTACCAGATCATAAAAATATTTGACTTTTATCTCATTCATCTTGAAAGTCCCCCAACATGATCTCTGATTAAATCCTAGTAGATTTATAGTTGCAATATTTGAGAACACATCAGTTGAAAATATATAATAGGTGCGTAAATGTTTTACACTATCAACCACCTTATATGTTAACCATACATTGAATTGTTAGTGGTTGTGGTTGTAACAAAGTTTACAGCATATGTGTACTCCAATTAAACCCTTGTGCTCTATACCCCTATTATATAAAGAGGGCTTCTACTCCTACCTCCAACGCGAACAACAACAACAAGATCCCAGGGACTAAGACGCAGGCCAGGAACGTGGGTACGCGCTTCCTTCCTAAAGCAGAGCACGCAAGGAGGTGGAGAGAAAAACTGTGCTTCTCGTGCGGAGGCCCCTTTAGCCAAGACCATCGCTGCCCGGAAGGGAACCTGAGGGTAATCGTCCTAGGTGATCATGAAGACATAGACGACTCAGGGGAAATCATTCAACTTGAGAACGACGACGACCATAGTGATGACACCGACGGAGAAGACGACCAAGAACTAAACGGCATAGAGCTATCTCAATTCACATCCATGGGATTAACTCAGCCCAAAACCATGAAAATAAGGGTCATAATTAATGGAGTAATCATTATAGTGCTCATTGACAGTGGGGCAACTCACAACTTCATCTCAAAGGAGCTGATTGAGAGATTGGGATTGAAGATGGACACCGGGGGAATCTACAGCGTCAAATTAGGGGATGGAAACAAGAAAAGCACTCTGGGAAAATGCACAGGCATACAGTTAGCTGTGGGGAACTATGAGTGTGTGGTAGATGCCCTGATCTTTGAACTTGGTGGTGTGGACATGGTCCTGGGGATAGCATGGCTAGCAACGCTGGGGGATGTGCAAACAAACTGGCAGCATCAAACAATGAAATTCAACACCCCCCAAGGCCCTGTGGAGATCAAGGGGGATCCTAGCCTTGGTAAGTCCCTAATTTCACCTCAACAGTTTTGTAAATTAACTGAAATAGATGCCATAGCTGTAGTTTGGAACTCTAAGGCTAGGTATGAGAAGCTAGGGTGTGAGTTAGGAAGCATAGAAGGCAACGGTCAGCATGAGGAGGTTAAGAAATTATTGGAACAATACTGCCAAGTCTTTAAGGAGCCTGTAGGATTACCTCCAAAGAGAGGAGTGGACCATAAAATCCCCATTAAGAGTGGAGAGGGCCCTATTAATGTCCGGCCTTATAGATACCCCCACCTACAAAAGAATGAAATAGAAAAACAAGTAGAAGAAATGCTGAAATCAGGCATCATTAGGCCTAGCAACAGCCCATATTCTAGTCCAGTGATCTTAGTAAAGAAAAAAGACGGGAGTTGGAGATTCTGTGTAGACTATAGGGCTTTAAATAAGGCCACCATCCCTGACAAGTTCCCTATCCCTGTTATAGAGGAGTTGCTTGATGAGTTGCACGGAGCCTGTTTCTTCTCCAAAATAGATCTAAGAGCTGGATACCACCAAATTAGAATGGAGGAGAGGGACATCCATAAGACAGCCTTTAGGACACACCAAGGACATTATGAGACCCTAGTAATGCCCTTTGGACTTACCAATGCCCCAGCCACTTTTCAAAGTGCTATGAATACAACTCTTAAACCTTATCTTAGGAAGTGTGTCCTTGTTTTTTTTTGATGATATATTGGTCTATAGCAAGTCATGGGCTGAGCACTTAACACACTTAGAACAAGTCCTGAGAACACTAGAGGAAAATTCCTTCCATGCGAACTTAAAAAAGTGTGAACTAGGTCAGGAAGAGGTGAGGTATTTGGGCCATGTCATTAAGGCACAAGGAGTATCTATGGATCCTCAAAAGATAGAAGCAGTCCTAAATTGGCCCACCCCTAAATCAATAAAAGCTTTGAGAGGATTTCTAGGCCTCACGGGCTACTATAGGAAATTTGTAAGCAACTATGGTAAAATTGCTAGACCCCTCACCAATCTCTTGAAAAAGGGGCAGTTTGAGTGGACAATAGATAGCACCCAGGCCTTCCAGAAGCTACAAAGAGCAGTGACAACAGCACCTGTTCTATCCTTGCCTAATTTCAATGAAACCTTTTGCATAGAATGCGATGCTTCGGGTGTGGGATTAGGGGCAGTCTTAACACAACAAAAGAAACCTATAGCCTATTTTAGTAAAGCATTGTCTGACCAATCCCTCTCCAAATCCACCTATGAAAAGGAGCTAATGGCTCTAGTCTTAGCCATTCAACATTGGAGGCCATATCTAATAGGTAGACGATTTCAAGTCTACACTGACCACAAAAGCTTGAAGTTCCTCTTAGAGCAAACTGTCATCTCACAAAACCAACAAAATTGGATTGCTAAATTATTGGGATACGATTTTGAGATCATATATAAGAAGGGATCCACCAATAAGGTGGCAGATGCCTTGTCAAGACAATATGAAGAGGTAGAAATACAATCTATGAGTAAGACTACATGGCTAGGAATTGACAGCATTAATACCGAAATAGAACAAGACCCTGTGCTTAAAAAAATTAAAGAGGACCTCATAAAGGACCCTAACTCTCATACTCAGTACACTATAGAGCAAGGCAGGCTACACTATAAAGGAAAGCTAGTCATATCAGCCAGTTCACAGTGGATACCCACACTCTTAGAAGAATATCACTCCACCCCTACAGGAGGACACTCCGGTATATATAGAACCTATAGAAGAATAGCTCAGTCACTCTATTGGGTAGGAATAAAAAGGGATATCACCAAATATGTAGCATCCTGTCCAGTATGTCAGAAAAGTAAGTACCTTGCCTGTTCTCCCGCAGGGCTCTTGCAACCCCTCCCAATACCAAATTGTGTGTGGGAGGAGTTGAGTATGGATTTCATTGTCAAATTGCCTAAGATAAAAGGATATGAGGTGATTCTAGTAGTGGTGGATCGGTTGAGTAAGTATAGCCATTTTATTCCCTTAAAGCACCCTTTCACAGCTAAAACAGTGGCAGATAGCTTCATTAAAGAGATAGTGAAACTGCATGGGATTCCCCAGTCAATCGTGAGTGACAGAGACCCCCTCTTCTTAAGCTGTTTCTGGCAGGAACTATTCAAACAGCAGGGCACCAAGCTGAAGATGAGTACAGCCTATCATCCACAAAGTGATGGCCAAACTGAAGTGATAAATAGAGTATTGGAAACATACTTAAGATGCTTCTGTGCTGAACAACCCAGAGCCTGGCTCCAGTACTTGCCTTGGGCAGAATACTGGTACAACACCAGCTTCCAAAAATCCATCAAAACTACCCCTTTTGAAGTAGTTTATGGCAGGCCTCCACCCACAATAACTCGATACATACCAGGAGAAACAATGGTAGAGGCAGTAGCCCAAGACTTATTAGCTAGGGATGAGGCCCTCAAACAGCTGAAACTCCACTTGCAAAAGGCACAAGAGCAGATGAGCAAGTATGCTAATGCTCACCGGAAACCATCCACAATCAAGGTGGGAGATAAGGTGTTCCTCAAAATTAGACCTCATAGGCAGGTCTCAATGCCCACTAGGCTGCATCCCAAACTGGCAGCCAGATACTATGGGCCTTTCTTAGTAACTAAGCAAATTGGAGCAGTTGCCTTCCAACTGAAACTGCCTGAGACAGCAAGGATCCACCCAGTATTCCATGTTTCACAACTCAAACTGGCCATTGGGGATCATCCTATAGAGGAAAAATTGCCGGAAGAACTGCAGGGAACAACTGAAGTGTTTGAGCCAGAGAAAATTCTAGAGAGAAAAACTGTGCAAAAGCAGGGACAAGAGGTACGACAGATTCTGGTGCAATGGAAGGGCTTCTCAGCAGAGGATGCTACTTGGGAAGAAGAGGCCGCAGTAAAGAAACAGTTTCCTCACTTCAACCTTGAGGACAAGGTTGCTTTGGGGGAGGGAGGCATTGTTAGGCCCCTTCAGGTATATACAAGGAGGAGTAAAGATTAGTTAGGATCTGTTTTGTATTCTGTATAGTTATTCCATAATTCTGTTAGTAGTTACTGTGATTCTGTTAGTTAGTTATTGGTTAGTTGGTTATTCTAAGCTGTTAGTACCTTGTGCTCTATACCCCTATTATATAAAGAGGGTATCAGATAAGGGGGAGGACATGTTTAGATTTCCATTCATATTCCACTGATTAGATATCAGTTGGTGGTGCTTAGAGAGCATCAGTGTATTCTTCTTTCTTCTGTCATAAATAAAATAACACCCTAGGGATCAGCTGGCCACCGTCCCAGCCCCCTAGAGTTTCTATAATCCTGGGCTTTGTTAGCAGAAAGCTAACAAATATCATGTATGGAAACACATTATTCATTGACATAACTTAATTACTTGTCAATATGACCGTAATTAATCACAATTTTCAGATGTTCAAATCATGTTAATTCGAAAACACCTCACTATTGTTGGGTAATTATGTTCAAATTCGTGATTAATGAAATTACTTTTGATATCTGGTATATCTATATTGTACATAATTAACTATGTTTTGGAACTGTGTTAACCATTCATTTTAGTGTCAATATTGTACTGTGTTTTAAAAAATTATTTCTCTTATTACTATTGTTGTTTGTGAAGGTTAAAATTTGTAACGGGAAAGTAATAGAAGTGGTATGTTCAGAGAAAGGGTTTTACAGTGTGGGAAAGCTGTCTCTACAGAGCCACACTTTGGTTGATCTTCTGCAACAGCTCAGCCGTGGCTTTGCTAACGTACGTTTATGTTTATTCACATTCACAACCTTACTTTATTTATTTATTTATTTGCTTCCTTGTTTTTTTCTTCTGATAAAAATTGCTTGTAACCAATGATTGATTAATGCAGGGATATGGATCATTGATGAAAGCTTTCTCAGAACGTAATAAGGTTAGCTTTACATGAAATATGAAGTTGGTTATGTCCTTATCTTTTGAAAAATAAGACTTCAATTACTATATATGCTATATATACAACAGTATAAACAAGTTTTACACATACATCAAACCATTATCTTATCACAGTGTAAAAGGTTCTAAGAATTAATATCACATTGTGTCAAAGATGATGAATTATGATCAGATGTACGCATAAAACATGTTTACATTGTTAGTGTATACTGCCTATGGTCCTATTTATAAGAAAAAATTGCAGTTTTAAGTTTTTTGAATAACTTATGTATCTGGTGGAGTAGTTATTAAACGAAAATTAAATGTGTTTTACTAACAAATAAGCTTTTGCAGTTTGGAAATCTTCCATATGGACTCAGAGCAAATACATGGCTGGTCCCTCCATCTATTGCTGAGTCACTTTCAACTTTTCCATCTCTACCTGCTGAAGACGAAAACTGGGGCGGTAACGGTGGTGGACAAGGAAGAAACGGTGAATACGATCTTAGACAATGGGCAACAGATTTTGCAATATTGGCTTCTCTTCCTTGCAAAACTGAGGAGGAGAGAGTAATCAGAGATAGAAAAGCTTTTTTGCTTCACAGTCAGTTTGTTGATACCTCAATATTCAAGGCTGTTGCAGCTATACAGCATGTTTTGGAGGCCAAGTCAAATGTGAAGAATGAAGTGAATTCTTCCCTAGGTTCAGTTCTGCATGAAGATCGTGTTGGAGACTTGTCCATTGTAGTCAAACGCGATATCCAAGGTGGAAATAGGAAGGTTGATGATTCTACACCGAACGAATCGAATGCGCATGAGGAGGTTGTTCGGAAGAATTTACTCAAAGGGTTGACTGCAGATGAAAGTGTCGTCGTTAATGTAAGTCATAATCCTCCCATCTTGCATTTTTATACAGATTTTCTATGTGTAAGTGACTAAGGTGTGAATTTTCTTGGCCTTTTTTTTGTTACAGGACACTTCTTCCTTGGCTGTGGTTGTTGTACACCATTGTGGTTATACAGCAACAGTAAAGGCTGTGGGGAATGTGAACGCGAGAAAGCCTAAAGTTCAAGATATTGAAATAGATGATCAACCAGATGGAGGGGCAAATGCTCTTAACATTAACAGGTTTGAATAAGCTATTATACATATGATTTCTGTAGATGGTGTGAAGATGATTGCATTCAGGGTTTTAAATCGTAGTCGCGTAGCAATTCTTGATATTGTGGAGAATCACGATCAAATGCGGCTGAAGCTGCTTTAATTGCCTAGGTTGCACTGACACTTCTGATTAAAGATATATCATGTGTGTCCAACACGTGTCATGTCAGACACCACTTTAGTTACTTCAATTTTCTCAAATTGTTATCATTGCCTACGTGTTTGTGACTCTGTGTCAGTGTGGTGTTCGGTGTTTGTGTCTGTACTTTATAGTTAATCGCAGTTGCGTCACGGAGACATAAACCTCGGCAGCCCATATGACGATCCCTGACCTTTTTCTCAAAATCACGATTGCATTTCAAGATTACATATCATATATAGTTGAATATGTTTTACCTTTATGTATTTCTTGTGCGAGTCATTGCCATGCATGAAATGCCATCTGTGTAGATTAATAATGGAAAGTTTATGGTGATTCTTACGACATTTTAATGATCTGTGCAGTTTGAGGATACTACTTCACAAGTCTGAAGCTGAGTCATCAGAAGGGACTTTAACATCCCAGTCAAATGTTGATGACTTGGATGCTTCTAAATATCTTGTTAGGAAGGTGATCCAAGAATGCATAGAAAAGATAAAGGAAGAGCCAAGTGTTTCGGAAAGGTCTATTCGATGGGAACTTGGTTCTTGTTGGATGCAGCATTTGCAAAAACAAGAAACTACTACTGATAATAGTTCCAATAACAAAGAAAGAAATGATATTGAGCAAGCTGTGCAAGGTCTTGGAAAACAATTTAAACTTTTGAAGAAGAGGGAAAAGAAACCAATTAATTTAGATGGTGAAGATTCTAGGGAGAATGGAAATGTGAATGTGGATGCTGATAAAGTTGAGCCTAACAATGATGAATTAAGTAGCTCTAGTGAATTGGAGAAACTACTTTCTGAAGACGCGTTTTTGCGTCTCAAAGAATCTGGAACTGGTTTCCATTTGAAGCCGGTGGATGAGCTTATCAACATGGCACACAAGTTTTATGATGAAGTTGCCTTGCCAAAGCTGGTAGCATTAAATTCTTCAATGGATTCTACATTTCTTTGAATAACATGAAGGATGTAACCATGAATTAAGAACTGAATGTGTTGCATTTTTAGGTCACGGACTTTGGATCACTCGAACTTTCTCCTGTGGATGGTCGTACAATGACAGACTTTATGCATTTGCGAGGACTAAAGATGCGATCTTTGGGTGAAGTGGTGAGAATACATATGTCTATATCCCTGTGTCTATACCAGCGCTTTAGTATAAGCTATTTCTATATTTCATACAATTTGTAAGCCTTGTGTATCTTATTAAAATAAGCTGAAAACAACTCATGGACATGTCGTAAGTTATTTTCATAAGCTTAGCCAAACACTTATGGAAATGCTTATGTCATTAGGTGATCCCAAATAAGCTCATCCAAATATACCTAAATACCATTGCTAGTTATTCTAATTTTGGTAATATAGTTTGCTTTTGTATGTTCTAATATCTTGTATGAAACAGGTCAAACTTGCAGAGAATCTTCCACACATACAATCACTTTGTATACATGAGATGATTACTCGGGCATTCAAGCATCTACTTAAAGCAGTTATTGCCTCTGTTGACAATGTAGCTGATTTACCTTCAGTCATTGCATCAACACTGAATTTCTTACTTGGAGGGTGTCGAACCGAAGATACTGACCAAACTTTGCGTGATGACCATCATCTCAGAATTCAATGGTTACGTTTGTATTTGTCCAAAAGATTTGCATGGACATTAAATGATGAATTTCAACATTTGCGCAAGTTATCTATTCTCAGAGGACTAAGTCATAAGGTATCAGTTAATTGAATTCTTGTTATCTTCTTTTTCTTCACATGAAGCTTTTATTGATTGCCATTGTAATTGTTTTCTCAGGTTGGTTTGGAATTGTTTCCTAGAGATTATGACATGGAGTCATCTAAGCCCTTTGGGAAATATGATATTATCAGCCTGGTTCCTGTTTGCAAGGTGGGATTTTATTTATATAAGTTTCCAAGTCCATCTTATAAATAATTCATTAACTCTCATTGGAGCTGTTAGACTGGGCCGCCCGGCCTGGCCCATCCCAGCCTAATGGACCAAAGTCCAAAACGGGCTAGGGTGGGCAGCTCGTTTATATATTGGGTTGTGTTTTTGTAGCCCAGCCCAAAAAACCTGGGCCAATGGCCCGGCCCACCCAATTTTTAACAAACGAAAGCAGAAAAATGTTAAAAAAAACATAAACAATCCCACCCTGGCCCATGGGCCAACTGGGTTGGGGCCATGATGTTCTGGTTTTTTTTTCGGCCTCTGTTTTTTGAGCCCAGCCCAACACTGAACACTAGGCCATTGGGCCGGCCTGTTGGGCTGGGTCAAAATTGACACCTCTACCTATCATCTCATTGAACCATTTACCATCAAGATTATTCTTTATTTTACAGCATGTGGGGTGCTCCTCAGTAGATGGACGCAATTTATTAGAATCATCTAAAATTGCTCTTGATAAAGGAAAGCTTGAGGATGCTGTTAATTATGGAACAAAGGTACCAATTACTTTCATCAGTTTCTGTGTACATCATGTTGTGTTCGTTTACAAGTTTGGCAGTATTTGACATTTCTATCATATTGCAGGCATTAGCAAAGATGATGGCTGTTTGTGGTCCATATCATCGAAATACTGCTAGTGCGTATAGTCTTCTAGCTGTGGTTCTCTACCACACAGGAGACTTTAACCAGGTAAAATGAAAGTGATTGAATGTAACCACGTTTCGATGTCCTGTTATGTCTGACAGCGACATGTGTTGGACACCAGAAATGCCTTTGATCTAAAATGTCGGTGCTACTTATTTGAAGTCCATCATTTATGTATTTTAAATCTGTAATATACTTGGTTTATTCAGGCCACCATTTATCAGCAAAAGGCGTTGGATATAAATGAGAGGGAGCTTGGGCTTGACCATCCCGATACAATGAAAAGCTATGGGGATCTTTCTGTTTTCTATTATCGTCTGCAACATATTGAGCTGGCTCTGAAGTAAGTTAAACTTTGTTCAATTGGTGTAGTTGCTTGCTTGTGTCATGACTTTGTGTAGATTATTCTGAAAAATATCTACTGTTTTCCCATTAAACTTAATGCATATTTTTACAGGTATGTTAACCGTGCTCTATTCCTACTCCATTTTACATGTGGACTGTCTCATCCAAATACAGCTGCTACATATATAAATGTGGCAATGATGGAAGAGGGTATGGGAAATGTTAACGTGGCGCTTAGGTACTTGCATGAAGCACTTAAATGCAACAAAAGATTGTTAGGAGCAGATCATATACAGGTCTCTTTCTCTCACATTATAACTTCCAACCTCCTTCCCCACACAAGATTGAATATTGTTTCATACTGTATTTTTCATGTTATAGACCGCTGCAAGCTATCATGCCATAGCCATAGCTCTTTCGTTGATGGAAGCGTATTCTCTGAGTGTGCAACATGAGCAAACTACACTTAAGATACTTCAAGCAAAGCTCGGGTCAGAAGATCTTCGTACACAGGTCATTTCCTTTCTTATGGTACAACTAGTGTATCTCAATTCTCAAAGAACATGCAATTTGATATTATACTGAGAGGAACCAACTAGTATATTGCTGAAAATTAGGGAAAATACAAAGAATTCTTAGAGTATTCGAGAGACTCTGGACTCTCCTAATGCCAAAAGGCCCCAAGTCTAAACAAATAACAAGATAACTCTCTCTAAGTCTATCCTCTTATTTATAGGCAACATGCCTGTACTACTAACTAACTCATTCCTTACGCAATAAAGCCCATTAAGGCCCGTATCTATCACATACAATGGTAGTTGGTAGATGGTTTTGGTTAGTGTTGCCATTTTTTAATTTGTCTTTTTCTGCAATGCAGGATGCTGCTGCATGGCTTGAATATTTTGATTCAAAAGCCATAGAACAGCAAGAAGCAGCTAAGAATGGAACTCCAAAGACAGATACATCAATTGCAAGTAAAGGTCACCTTAGGTACTGACATGGAATCCCTTTATTACTTAGTTCCAAATAGGTAAGATTTTTGGATACAAAAATATTTGACTCTTTTCATGCAGTGTATCAGATCTCCTGGATTTCATAAGTCCTGACAACGATTCAAAGGCAAATGATACTCAAAGGAAACAGAGGCGTGCAAAGGTGGGGAAATATCTTTTTACATGCTTACTTCTTAAAGAACAAAATCCACTGATTTTCCCTTTGTGAGCTTACCTGTAAACAATGAATTCAGTTCTGATTTGATCAAATTTGTACTATGTTATTATGATATCTAAGGTAAATATGATTTCATCTTGAAAAAATGAAATACCTCTTGTTCCAGTTTTCAATGCCTTCAATTAACTTCTGTCCTTAAGGGAAACAAGGAAGACTATGTTCCAAAGATTGGGAGTTTTTACCTTTATTAAAGTCAACTTTGAAGGGCATTCAACCTATTACATTCTTTTGGAGTTAGCTTATAGTTCTAGGTGAAGTTCTATGAGAGTTTGATAAGTTTCCAATCAAAATAATTCTGAAAACTTTTTATACAATTTTTCAAGTTATTTTACATTTGATATGGTGCTTTCATATGTGATCTTTCAGGTACTTCCAGTGAGTGATAACAACCACCAAGAACATGATGATGCCGTAGCAGATGATGTCATTCTTGTTGATAACACAAAAGACGCCACAACAATGATAGATGGCAACGTCGAAGAAACAAATGGCACACATGATTCTAAAGAACTTAAAGAAACCGAAGAGCCTAAAGAAAATGGAGATCTCAGCAGGCACACGCCGGTAACAAGTGAAGCTGTTTATGAGACCTCATCTGATGAAGGTTGGCAAGAAGCTAATACAAAAGGGAGGTCAGCTAATGCTGCTAAGCGCAAGTCTGGACGCCGACAACGGCCTCACCTGTCAAAGCTTAGCATTAACAATTCTGATAATTACATTTACAAGGAAGGCGGTTATAGGAATGACATTACTTCCCTGCCCCAGAAAGGAGTTCCAAAAGTCACCTCAGATATCTCATCTCCAGCTAGACAATCAAAAACTCGAAACGTGACTTTGGACAACGATTCTGTTAATCATTCAACAAAAGCTATGTTATCCAAAATTTCATCTCCGGCATCATTGAGTTCTTTAGCCTCAAAGTCTATATCTTACAAAGAAGTGGCTGTGGCACCACCAGGTACAATTCTAAAGCCATTGTGGGAAAAAGCTGAGACAGAGAAGGTAAAAGATGATAATGAGATAAACAGCAGTCCCTCTGAGATACCAATAAATGAAGGTTCTACTTCTATCCAAAGTCCTAAAGATAATACAGTTCCTCAGCAAGATGAATCAGAAGCAACTCCAGAAGTTGAATCTGAACAAGAAAATTCTGCATCATCAGAACCTGAGAAGACTTCGCTTTCATCTGATCAGGCAAAACCTACAGAAACAAATGCGAGTAAGCTTTCAGCGGCCGCCAAACCATTCAGTCCCGGAACATTGTCCATGTCTCGCCATATAAATCCAGTTTCCCTCACAAGCACATATGATGCAAACGGTAGTCAAGGCATACTTGTCGAGCCCGTGCTTCCTCCTGCAGCTGCCAGAGTCCCTTGCGGGCCGAGATCACCTTTGTATTACCGAACCAACTATACTTTTCGCATGAAACACAGTTCTATGAAAAGTCATACCCCTATCAAGGAAAGAAGTCTATCCGGGGCACCAAGAATCATGAATCCACATGCACCTGAATTTGTTCCTAGAAATGCTTCTCAAACAGAAACTAGTGATGCCAAGAATAGTTCTCCAAAAAGAACTATGTCTGAATCTGAGAAGTCAGAGATAGCAAGACAAATATTGCTAAGTTTTCTAGTGAAATCTGTTCATCAAAATGTTGATTCTGTGGATGAGCCTAAAGTTATTAATGAAGGGAAGGTTGAGAATTTGGAAAGTTCTTCTGATGAAGTAGCTAAAGACAGTGCTGTCATAAAAATTATGTATGGAAGTGAAGAAAAAAATAAGACTGTTCTTAATTCCAGTGATAGTGAAGAGCAAGAAATAATTGATGTAAAAGACAGTGAAGGTTTTGTAGTTGTCACAAAGAGGAGAAAAAGCAGACAGAAAGTCACAAATGGAGTTCCGGAATTGTATAACCAGACGTCAATCTGCGCTTCGGTTCGCTGAATAGGGTCGTGAAAATGAATCACTAAGTCTTCAAAATAGTATGTTTTGTCTGGCCAGAGCTCTTCCCATCATATTGTTAATAGCATGAGTATGACCTAGTTCCATAGATTTTGGTCAGTAAATTCATTTTGTTTTTTTGGTTATGTAATAAATTCATTTGGGTTTTTTTTAATTCTCTATATAATAAGTTTTGTTCTGATACTTGGCAATTTTGTGTTGTCAATAAAAAGCTAATAGCTAAGTTCATTTTAGTATTGGATGGCGAAGATAGTTTCTCTTATGAGGCTAAACAGCAGATGTTTGCGCATCAAATCAAATAACTAGGTTGTCTGAATGCAGTGCTTTAATTCATGGAGTATAATCGAATAAATCCATAAAATCATTTGATGTTATTTACATATATATATATATATATATATATATATATATATATATATATATATATATATATGGTTGTATTCTCACAGTTGGCTTTGTGTCTATATCTGTAAAAACATATGATTTTGAAACCTCTTATCCTGTATGCACTCAAGGGAAAAGAAGTTGGAGCTCTTTCTGCAGTTAGAGAAGCATATCTTGAGATATTGCATGCTTGCTTAAGACATCCAAAATAATATTTTCAAAACTTTAGTAAGCAAGTCATTGGTATTTAAAATCTGTTAAAAATTTAAGCGGGGAGTAGGAACCCCCAAAGAATCAGCAGCAACAAGATTGTCAAACCTTAAGTACCTTGCATCCCAAGGAAGCAATACTATCAACCACCTTGTTTGCTTCTTTAAAAACATGCTAAATTTTCAAAACCTAATCCAATTCAAAGAGGCTTTTAATTCTTACAAGATCCACAGCCGGTGATTAGGCTGTGAGGGTGGTGCTACCGCAGATGGCCCCAACCTAATCTAATATTTTGTCATTAAAAAAAAACCTATTCCAATATTTTAGGGCCCCCAAAAGAGTACTTTAGATTCCAGAAAAAATTTAGATATTCAAATACGCAAAGTTCGTTTTCAATAACATGTTTGGTGAAAAAAACAATTCCATAACAAAACAGGTAAAATGCGATGCTAAACAGTGTATTTTGGGCTACTTTAGAGTTCAGAAAAAATTTAAAGTGTTCAAAAACGCAAAGCTCCTTCCTCAATAACACTTGAGGTGCTGGCTCAGTGGTAAGAGTTTAACCTTGTTTCCTCAAGGTGCTAGCTCAGTGGTAAGCAGTGTGTTTTGAGTTATTTTAGCATTCGAATTTTTTTTAGATATGGTTAATGAAAAATGTAAGAATAGAATTGCTTGCCTGAGATTCTCATTAATCTGAATAAAATATATACAAGTATTTTGTAACCGTAGTCAACTATACAATTATGACTAATTATATGTAATAATAACAGAATATGCTACAATTATGACTAATTATATGTAATAATAACAGAATATGCTATTCCTAATATTCTATTCTATCACACCCCCGCAGTCGAAGCGGGAGGTTCACGGACGCTGAGACTGGTCCGGAAATCATCGAAGAGGATGCGAGGAAGGCCTTTGGTGAAGATGTCTGCAATCTGATGTCGAGATGGAATGTGAAGTACGCGTGCCTGACCACGAGCTATTTTTTCCCGTACAAAGTGAATGTCCATTTCAATGTGCTTGGTGCGCTGATGTTGTACAGGATTACCAGAGAGATAAATGGCACTGACATTGTCGCAATACACCAAAGTGGCCTGAGGAATAGGAAAATGGAGTTCCAGTAAGAGATTACGAAGCCAACATGACTCAGATACAACATTAGCAACACCTCTGTATTCGGCTTCTGCCCTGGAGCGGGAGAGAGTGGGCTGTCTTTTGGAAGACCACGATATGAGGTTGTCACCTAGAAAAACACAGTACCCAGATGTGGAGCGTCGGGTGTCAGGACATCCACCCCAATCAGCGTCAGTGTAGGAGATGAGTTTCGTGATGGGGGATGGAGATAACTGAAGACCAAAGTGTATGGTGCCCTGGACATACCGAAGGATGCGTTTGAGAGCCAGCATATGTTCTGTCTTGGGTGCATGCATGTGGAGACAGACTTGCTGAACCGCATATGAGATGTCAGGTCTAGTGAAAGTGAGATACTGTAAAGCTCCTGCAAGACTGCGATAGAGAGAGGGATCCTCATAAGCAGTGCCTGATGACGTGCTGAGTTTCTGTTTGGTGTCGACAGGTGTGGCAGTCGGTTTGCAGAGCGTCATGCCGGCACGTTCAAGGATTTCAGAAGCATAGGTGCTTTGACTGAGAAATAGGCCGCCCGGGTGGCGAGAGACGGCGATACCCAGAAAGTAACTCAACGGACCAAGATCTTTCATTGCAAACTCAGTAGCCAATAATGACATAATTGATTTGCGAAGCACATGAGTAGAAGTAATAAGGATGATGTCGTCCACATAGAGGAGAATGTATGCCATGTCAGATTGTTGTCGATATATGAAGAGAGAATGGTCTGATGTGCTATGTCGAAACCCAATGGTAGTTATATAGTCAGCAAAGCGTTGGTACCATGCTCTGGGTGCTTGCTTGAGACCATAGAGAGATTTCTTCAGGCGACAAACATAATCTGGATGATGAGGATCACGGAAACCCAATGGTTGATGCATATAAACAGTCTCATGAAGATCACCATGTAGAAATGCATTCTGGACTTCCAGTTGGTGAATGGGCCAGGATTTAGAAAGAGCAATGGTGAGTACTGTAACACCCCCTTTACTAATAACTATTATTTAGTTAATTTAAAAATCAGAGTTCGCAAAAAACCGTTTTAATGCAACCACGAGAGGGTGCCACATTTAAAACACCAACGTATTATATCTCTGAAAATAATATATAAGGTCATGGGGTGCGTAATACATAGCACCACAGTCAATATAAATATAAAAACATCGCGGCGGAATAATCACCAAAACTGACCATATCAAATTACATCCCGAAAATAGAGTTCAACATCAATTAAAATAAACCAGTAAGCTAAAAACGCCCCACCCCGGTGCTACGTATCAGAGCTGACTCGACCCACTGGAGAGAAGGTACTAGATCACCTTCACCCGCTATCACCTGCACGTTGCCGACATGAGAAGCAACATAAAAGCAGTAGGGTGAGTCTCATTTCATAAGTAATAACATATAAGATCGACAATATATAGATCAGGCAACGAATAGCACCACTTCACATTAATAATATCACACCATCATTTCACATCACTGAGACACAACACCCACACACACAGCTCTAATAGCACACGGTCACTTTATTCATTCGCAGACAACAACGAGGGTATATGACATGTATGCAATGCGACCCAACTCCTAGACGTATGCATGTGGATCCATCAACACCAAAAACTTGCCTTGAGGGCACTCACCAAGATAGGCCGAAGCCTCTGCTCACCAAAATAGGCCGAAGCCTCTGCTCACCAAAAAATGCACATGATAATGTGACGCCATGACCATGCACCATACACACCAACACATGTAAACACACCCCATAATTAACATACTCAACAATTAAGCCTTGTGGGCACATCACTAACAAGACCGAAGTCTTCTGCTCGCCAATAATTCATAATAAGGTCGAAACCTTCTGCTCACCCAAAATATCATATTAACTCTCCAATTATATCTCAGCTCACCAGTAATATTATATTAACTCACCAATACTTATTCAGCTCACCAATCATATTATAACAACTCTCGAATATTTATTCAGCTCACCAATCATATTATGAGGACTACGCCGCACCGTAAAGACTAAAAACACACCAAGGGCCAAAACTTCACCATAAGGACCAAACAGCACCAAAACTAGGCAATAATATTCTAGACACCGACTAAGGCAGGATTGAGTCACAGGCTTAGACGCGCACCTAGACGTGGCACGCAGGGCAGCCAACATTGGCGCCTTGCACTAGACACACACACCGGCACTACGCTACACACCAAAATTCTAACGAAAATCGGGCAGAGCTTCCTCTGTATCACGGACATCCCAAAAATATATTCCCTGTACAATCAGTTCAGACATCACATCCAGTTCAGACATCACATTTTATTCAGAAATCATCCATTCTTTCACGTATACTAAACATACGGTTTTCCAAAATATTTATAAATTCAGCTGACAAAATCAAGCAGCACACCAAAGGCGCGCCCCCATGTGGGCACAGAGGCAACATCGTGCCACGCCTGACTCACAACCACGCACACACACATACTCTACGCCACGCCTATGCACCAAACAACAACACCGGCGCCACTAGCGCCACGGGGCAGCCCTCTGGCGCCCCATCAGCCTCACACTCAGCATAAACACACACCAATAATTGAACTTAACTCATTCTCACCTTATTGAACCGATTTCACCAAACCCCAACATACATAATAATCATCACATATTATAAATTCACACCACAATTAATTTCAGCAACATAACAATTCAATTTAACAATCACCCATAATACCAAACCCCTAAATTATTAATCAAATAGGTTATTAGAGATGAAGGAGAGCCCCCTAACCTTGATAAATCGAAGAACTAAGCCACGCACAAGCCACAAGAAGAAACGCAGCAGCTCCTCCTCCTCCTCTTTGCGCAAACTGTGGCTTCCTAAAGCCAAGAAGAACCAATTCCTCTTCTTTCCCTTGCTGGCTGTCGCGTGCCCTTCTCCCCTCACTCTCTCTGTTCGCGATTCTGCTCCTCCTCTCCTCCCAGCCGCCGCGATTCTGCTCCTCCTCTCCTCCCAGCCGCCGCACCTTTCCCTCTTCTCTCTTCACGCCGTTCTCTTCCTCTCTCGGTTCCCCTCTTTCTTTCTCGCTGATTCTCTCTTTTTCTCTTTTCTTTCTCTCCCCTTCGGTTCTCTTCTCTCTTTCTTCTCTCTGTTTCACGGTTTCCTTCCTCTTCTCAAACCCACGCCCTGCTCATCTAACCCGACCCATCTCTCTCTCTTTCACTTCTTTTCTTTATTTTTCTTTTTACCCTAAGCCTACCCCTATTTGCACCACCTTAAATTACTTCTACCACTCCCTCTTTTATTTACTAACCTCTACTCCCTTCTTTAATTAATACACCACCTCTTAATTAATTAATTACCCAATTATTGTTTTAACAAACCCCACCAAACGCCACTTAATTAATTAATTAATTAATTATACACCCAAATTATTTTTGGGGCGTTACAAGTACTGTTCTAATAGTAGCTGGTTTGACCACCGGGCTGAAAGTCTCATCACAATCCACACCTGCAACCTGTGACCTGCCATCACAAACAAGGCGAGCCTTATAGCGCTCAAAAGAGCCATCAGAATTTTTCTTATGTTTGAAAATCCACATGCATCGAATAAGATTGGCATCACAAGGACGAGGAACTAAATCCCACGTCTTATTTCTAATAAGAGCATCAAATTCAGATTTCATTGCGGATGTCCATTTGGGGTCTGATAGGGCTGTTTTGTGATTTTTGGGTAAGGGAGAGATGGGGTGGTTTGAGTGAGAAATTGATAAGTTGAATAGTTTACGGGGTTTGGTAATGCCTTTCATACTACGGGTGGTGATAGTACGTGTAGGTGGTGGTTGTATTGGTGGGGGTGAATTAGTTGGGATTGTAGCGGGTGGATTGACTGGAGAGGTAGGTGGCGTTGATTGTTGGTTTGTTGATGAGGATGGCTGGTCCGTGATGGTTGGTGGTGGTGATTGGTTATGTGTGGCTGGTGGGGGTGTTGGATTTTGCCACTGGTGTATAAGATAGGGGTGTGGGTCATCGTTGAGGAAGTGATAAGAGTGGGGTGAGGGTGAGTGTATCTTGGTGAAGGGAAATTGGGTTTCATCAAAGATAACATGCCTCGAAATTATTAATTTTCTGTTTGACAAGTCAAAACATTTGTAACCTCTATGATTGGAAGGATAACCCAAAAAGACACATGGTGTAGAGCGTGGTTGTAATTTGTGGATTGTAGACGACAGGAACAACGAATAACACAAGCAACCAAAAACTCGTAAGTGTGTGTAGGTGGGGTCACGATGGTATAGGAGTTGTGTAGGTGACTTATCTTGAAGTGTTTTGCAGGGAAGAATATTTAGCAAGTAAGTTGCCATGTGAAGAGCATGATGCCAAAAAGATTGGGGAACAGAAGAATGAGCTAGCATGGTGCGCATCATATTATTAATGGTTCTTATTTTTCGTTCTGCTTTCCCATTTTGTGAGGATGCGTGAGGACAAGAGAAGCGAAAAACAAGACCATGGTTTGCGCAATATTGTTGGAATAGCTCATTATTATATTCACCGCCATTGTCACATTGAAAGGATTTGACGCTTAGTGAGAATTGTGTTTGAATAAGATTAGTAAGTGACTGGAACATTTCAAAAACTTGAGATTTTCTGCTAATAGGAAAAGTCCACAAGAAATTTGTAAAATCATCCAAGAAAAGAACATAATATTTATGACCAGCAGAACTCAAAACGGGAGAAGTCCACAAATCACTATGTAAAATATCGAAAGGCATCAAAGTTATTGTTTGAGAATTAAGAAATGGCAATTTAACTTGCTTGCCTAAAACACAAGAGTCACAAATAACAGAAGGATTAAAAGGTTCACAACATATGAATTTATTATTGCGAAGAGAATTGAAAACATGGGCGCCAGGGTGACCAAGGCGACCGTGCCAGAGACTAGACGTAAGACCAACAAAACTTGGGGAAGTGGTGACTGGATATAGATCGCCAAGACTGTCACATCTCATGAGAGGCATCCCCGTCTGAAAATCAGATACAGTAAAACCAAAAGGGTCAAAGGAAACAGAAACATTGTTGTCAGTGGTGAGTCGCCTAACAGAAATCAAATTTTTAATAATATTCGGGGCATGTAGGACATTGTTTAAGTGTAACGGTTTGTAAGGGGTGGCTATTTGTGTGTGTCCGGTGCCGTGAATGGGGATACCATGGCCATTACCAACAATGATTTTCTGATTTGAATTACTTAAAGGAAAATAAGACGAGAGATTACCTTGTGATGCTGAAGTGTGAGTGGATGCGCCAGTGTCCATGTTCCACGGGTCCTCAGGAGTGTTGAGAGACATGGTACGCATAGCTGCCTCGATGTCTGTCGGTGTCGGAGAGGTAGTAGTAGTATATGCCTGAGGACGCTGTCCTAGGATGCCTGACTGCTTGGGAGGACCAGTTGGGCGTGTCCACTGAGATGTGGGATACGGGCACGGAGGCATGGTCCATGGTGGTGCGGCCCAACCCCATTGTTGCCAGGGTGGATACTGTTGCTGTTGCTGCCAAGGAGGAGAAGACCATGATGGAGGAGCATTGGAAGCGCCAGACCGAGGTGCACTGCGGTTACCACGCCCACCTCCGCGGCCTTGGTTGCCACGAGAGCGAGAGCGATTGCCAGAGCGACGATTGTACTGCTGAGAAGTGTCGGTAGAGGGTTGCTGCTGAGCGGTGTGCAAGACAGTATGAGAGCCAGTGCTGGTCATTTTAGCCATACCGGCTTCTTCCAAAGTGAGCATGGAGCGAGCCTGATAGAAGGCCGGAAGAGGATTACTCTGTCGAATCAAGGTAGCGACGCTGCGGTAAGCTTCTGGAAGACCAGAGATCAGTTGAAGTACCAGACGGTGGTTGTTGATAGGAGAGCCGACATTTCTCAACTGGTCCGAGAGCATCTTGAGGCGCTGACAGTAAGCAGAAACGTTGGGAAAAGCCTCCATACGAGTGGTGGAGAATTCTTGCTCAAGAGTGACAGCACGAGCGTTCTGGTTGTCCTGAAATATGTCTGCCAGACGGTTCCAGGCTGCTGCGGCTGTGGAGTCAGGTTCCAGAATGGTCGACAGCAAATCAGTGGAGATGGTGGAATAGATCCACTGAAGAACAGTGGCATCAAGAGTGACCCATTGTTCGTAGTCGGCGCTAGTAGGAGCCGGCGGTGGTTTTTCAGTGGAGGGAACGATGTGATGCAAGACACGATGAGAGCGAGCATGGATGCGGAAAAGTTCGGCCCAGGTTCCGTATTGATCTTTTTCCATTTCAAGGATGATAGGAATGTTGTTCTTAATGTTGGAGACAGCAAGGGCGGGATGAAACTCGGTTTTCTTGGAAGAGGAAGAAACCGAGGGAGGGGGTTGCGAGTCTGACATGATGACGGAAGGGGAGAAGGCGAGGAGGAGGAAGGTTGCGGCGCTTGGAGGGACGCGGCGCAAGGGAACACCAGAGGGGGTTCAACGATCGGAGGGGAAGGGCGATCGGAACGGCGCGGGCAAAGACGACAAGGGCTCGTGTGCGGCGCGAGATTCGGTGTTTAGAGAGGGATCGTGTTTAGGTTTGATACCATGTAAGAATAGAATTGCTTGCCTGAGATTCTCATTAATCTGAATAGAATATATACAAGTATTTTGTAACCGTAGTCAACTATACAATTATGACTAATTATATGTAATAATAACAGAATATGCTACAATTATGACTAATTATATGTAATGCTAACAGAATATGCTATTCCTAATATTCTATTCTATCAAAAAAAAATAGTATATGGTTCATAAAAACGAATTAGTATATGATAAAGTATAATTAGGGGCCCAATTTTTAAGATTTGATCAGTACATTCAAATTGTTTGAAACGGCCAAGACAAGACCCCTCCCATGTGCACTAGTACTCCTTTGCCCTTGAGGCATTTAATAATGGCCTCTGAATCGATGTGAAGCTTTGCTCGACCAGCCAAAATCTAAAGATTGTATAGCTAGAAGGTAGTCCCAAGGCTTTTCGTTGTATGGTTGAATTGCTGGTACTCGTGAAGTGGGTTATTCCTCCCTCTATCCTTTTTCTTCTTTCTCGTTTTTATATATTAGGTTGGAGTACTCCTTGTATTCTCGACTAATACATACTTTTCTATTGCCGGAGTTCTTAGTATCATATTGTTAATAGTCTATGAATTCACACAATATAATATTGATCAATAAGTTCATTTATTTTTTGTTCATAAAATATATTGGGATTTAATTTCTACATAATGAGTTTTTTTTTTCTAATACTTGGTATTTTTGTTGTTGACAAAATCTTCTGAACGTCTCTTAATGAAAGCTCCAAATGTTAGGAAACTAAAACCTAAATTCTAGAAACTAGCTAAAAAGCAATTTAACAGTAAAAAAAGAAGACAATAGAGAAATTAAACTACTAAAATAAAAGACTTTTTCATTGATTTGATTGATTTGACAAGTGTCTTTTTTTTTGCGTCAAGATTTGACAAGTGTCTCTAAGACACTATATATGATGACTAATAAGATAAAAGGCCTACTAAGACTACAAGCCTAATTAAAACATACTAACACTACAAGAATTTCGGTGATTTCCGAGGGAAAAATCCCTCGAAAAAGCAGGAAAATCGGTCGCTAATTCACGTTTCCGACGGACAAAATTCCGTTGGAAAAACGGTCCTCGCAAACTATTTCCGACGGAAAATTTCCTCAGAAACGTTTCCGTCGCAAATCCCTCGGAAACTCCCTCGGAAATATCCCTCGCAAATCCCTCGCAAATCCCTCACAAATATCCCTCGCAAATCCCTCGGAAACATTAATTCACAGCAAAAAAAATAAACTATATATTTCAAATTAAATAACTTCAACTAGCCTATAATTCCAAACCAATATAACTAAAAATCACTTATATTTCGAAACCAACGTAACCAAAAATCACAAACTATAAATCATTCGGTTACAAACTAAACTAATTAAACACAGTAATTGACTTAGGTTGCAAACATGCACTACACCAAATCAACTAGGAAAATTTCTACTAAAAAAGGAAAATTTCTAGGAAAATTTGGCAGTTTCCAAGTATGACAACTCTTGAGTTGCATTGGCAATTACAAAAGAACCACTTCCAGCAATGCTTAGTCTAGTGCGGTCCTGAAATACTGCAGTGGCATACCCAAATATAAAATCCACAGTGCCTCTGATTATACATTCCTTATAGAATTGACGACCGGAATGGGCATATAACGTGTCTTGATAGCCGAAAAAACCGCATTGGTAGAAGACTAAAAAATCTGATGAAGACATCAGGGCCACAGCTTGCAGATTTTTTGGACATGCTGTGTTCCGAAATGAGATGCCTTTTGCTATGAATCTTGGGCCTTTGACACCTTCATAAAAATAGGTACATGAAAATTAGGCCAGAAAGGTTTCGATTTGGAAGAAGACAAGGCAAAATTGGGTCAGATGTTTACATTTGAAAGAAGACAAGGCGTTCGGTTCTTGAGAGTTAGTATAGTTATAGGCAAAAAGGCTTCACTAAATCTATAATGAAACAGAACAAAAGCACACAGAAGTGTCATAGTTTTGGAATACACGATTTATGAATCGAATACAATAAATTAAAAACACAATGTTAAAAGTGAGTCATACTGCTTCAGCACAAATTACAAACTATGATATATGATGCCAAATTGGAATTTTAATTTAAGTGAAAGCAGAAACCCAAGCAAGCAACTATTTCATTAAAGGTATCAGACCACTATAGTCTTTAATTTCAAAAGAAATACGATATGATGGCTTTGAAAATAAGCTTAAACAAACACGACTAGTACTGTAGTTTTAGAATACAATATGAAGATAAGCTAAGAAAACAAAAACAATAGGACACTTCATCGTATTTTACTTGCAGTCACATAGAAGATTGTCTAACAAATTAAATCAACAGAATCCAATTTGTCTTGATGACCAACATGAAGAAAATAAATACAAAACTTTGCACAGAAAAATGAGATTAAAAAAAGTAGTAGAGAATTTGGATACATTGTAGTTACAAAAGAAGATTGTCCTTACAAAAGGTTGCTGTGTTGTTCGTCTTCAGTTTGTTTCCAACATGACTGAGGTTACTGGAGATAATAGTAGCATCTCTTCCATCTCCAATCATCACTATGTTCTGCTTCTTCTGATCAATCAAAACATTTTCATAGTAAATAACTTCCTTGATATGTATTGTAAAACGTTGTTGCGCCCGAAAAAGTCCCCATGGGAGAACCTTCCTCGTTCACAACTTTTTCTAAGACAATGAAGCCGCCACCAATATTTATTAAGGAAAATATTAGGAAAACCCTTTTTTGGAAAGCGATTGGTCTTGCGAAACTAGAGAATAGGGTTCGGGGGTCGGTTACGCGCAGGGAATGTGTTAGCACCCCACACGTCCTCTCTACTGAGAGGGAACCTTTAATTAAATGTGTGGTTTTAGTGTGTTGACTTGAAAATACTTAAATTTTGCCTCTCTACTTCTTATTGAAAAATTCTTAATGAGAATCTTTATTTATTATGAAAAAGAAAGGGGGAAGAAAGGGTTTTTAGAAAAAAAACGCTTGACGGGACAAGGCCCGCTCCTACGTATCTCCCGGTGCGATGGAGAACTCAAAGCTACGTAGTTCTTCTTTGTCCTGAAAAAGGTTTTTGTCTTTTATCTTTTTAGTGAGTTTTCGAAATAGGACGAGCATTTAGTGAATGATTAAACTAACCAAGGTTATGGGTAATCACCGCTAAGTACTCTTGAAAATGAGAGTCACTACCGCCAGTCAGACGAACAAAGGTTCTGATTGACTATTAGTAGCGACTCGTTTTTATTTGTTCCTTTGAAAGGGGTTTTCGAAAGAGATTGATTGGCACGAATGATCAAACTAACAAAGGTTATGAGTGATCATCGCTTGTTGTTCTTTTGGGAAAAAGACATGGCCACCAATGGCTAGACGAACAAAGGTGCTGATTAGCCATTAGCGACGATGGGTTGAAAATGTTTTTAGAAAGGAAAAGGTTTTCGTTCTGAAAATGCTCTTGGTTTGCAAAAGTGCTTCTTTTTTGTTATGAAAATAACTCTTTTCTTTTTGTTATGCAAATGCTAAACTTTTTATGATTGCGCTTGACGAGAATGTGACTCGCTCCTACGTATCCCAAATGGGAATCAAAGCGACGTAGTTCTAAGGAGCCTTGAAAAGGAAAGTCTTTTTGCTTTGGCTTTGAAAAGTGAAGGGCGTTCATAATGATCAAACTAACAAAGGTTATGGGTGATCATTACTAAAACCCACTTAAGTGCATGTAAAAATCTCCTTTCGAAAAATGAAAGCCTTCATAATGACCAAACTAACAAAGGTTATGGGTGGTCATCACTAGCACTTGCTATGACTTTTGATGCTTAGAGAAATATCTTCTGAAATTGAAAGCGTTCATGATGATCAATTGAGCAAAGGCTCCAAGTGACCACCATTAGTATCCCATTGTTAATAATCATGCAAGCAAAGGCTTCGCAAGACTACTAACAAAGTTTGATTTTGAAGAGTTTTCGCAATTGGGTTGATTCTTATTTAGGGAAAAGAAAATCTGTTATTTGGGAAAAAAGGTTTTGTGAAAAAAATAAGTTTACTTAGTGGAAAGAAACAAAATTTAAAAAAAGGAGAAACAGGGGGTGCAGCAGTAAAATAAGGGTGTAAACAAAAGGAGGGCTGTATTATTAAAACTGGGGGGGTGCGAACAGTGAGCAGCCCAACTCCCGTACTGGGTTCAGCAGCCCACGAAACCTGGGCCTCTCAAAGGGGGGTCTCACGCAGCAAATGAAGAGGCGCGGTTAGTAAACGTAAGAAAAAAACTTACTATAAAAGCCTAAATGAAAACCGATGCCCTGATTTCCCCAACCCTAATTTTTAAGCGCCGTTTCCCCTAATCTTTCTCTCCTTAGCGCCGCACCCACCTTCCATTCCTCCCCAGACCGAACGCCCCTTCTTCGTTCTCACCCTCTCCACGCCAAACTTTCGATTTTCTCTCCTCCTCGTTGATCCTCGCCTCCTTTCTCTCCAGATTTCTGTTCACCGTCCTAATCTCCTCCTCTCCTTCACCGGTGACAACGAAACGTAACTCGGAGGGAGGGAAAAGCTTGCGAACGACGGCCATGAGGGATATTGGACTTACGACGGCGTAGGTTGGGGTGTGGTTGGTGGTTGGACGCTGTCGTTGGTGGAGGAAGGTTCGGCCGTGGTGTTTGGGACGGAGACGATTGCGGGTGCGAGTGGTGGTTGTTGGGCGGTTCGGTGGTGCTTGGGGTTGGCTACGGAGGTGTGGGTGGCGAAGAGGAGTTGTTGATGGTGGAGGACGGTGGTTGTGGAGATTCACGGCGAAGTCACGGTGGCGGCCACCGTGAACGGTGGCCGGAGGTAAAATCTCTCCACTCACTCTTTTCCTAATGATTCTGATTCTACCTTTTTCTTCTGGATTGATAAGTTTTTATTTCCTATCCTTGAAAATAAGTCCTATTCTTGTTTACACAATAATAACAATAACAATAACAGAATGTAGATAAAATTTCAACACATATTTCTCTAGGTTATGGTTTAGTGGGAACAACCTTAACGCCAACTTCTGAAAATGCCCCTTATTGGCCGTTACTGTTCCGCTTTGACTGCTACTGCTCCTCCGCTTTTACTGCCACTTCCTCTATTTTTGTGTTTGTGAATTGATATGCTTTCTTGCTTCTCAGAATTTCTAAACTCAGTATTTTAGTGATTAGGTTTCAGTGTGAAGCCTGAATCTTTCTGGTGATCTCTGAAAAACTTTCTCTCCCTTTTTGAACTCTGAATTTGATACTCAGTGCTGTGTATGCATTGCTGTACGTTTCTGTGTGTGAATTGCTCTCCCTGTTGTATTTGCTGTTCACAGTATTTATAGGCTAATTGTGTGGTGTAGGTGTGGCATGAAGCAGGGAATCAAACCCCCCCAGGAGACCAAGTTGTTGGCAGCAGTGGAGCAGCAAAGGGAGCAGCAAGGATGAGGCTGGCATGTTCTTGCCTAAAGTGTGAAAGACCAAGGAACAAGGAGAAAGGAATTTAGGCTTCATCCTCAAAATGCCTCCTGCCACAAAAGCAATCACAACAGCAAAGGCAGCGGCGCTTGCTGTTCTTTTTTTTTATTTTTGTTTTAATAATTTTTTGTTTTTATTTTTGTCTCCATGTATAAAAAGAGTTGACTCTTTTTTGTACTATTCTGGCTTTCTTTTTTTAATTTTTGTTTATATGTAAAAAGGGGACAGCTAATAAAAAGAAACTGATTTTATCTTATTACTATTATCTTTTACTAATAATACTTAAAAGAAGCGGTAAAAACAACACGAACCGACGCAACCACTCGCGCACGATTCGCAACCAACACGCACTCGCGTTAAGACTATGAAAACGTAACTAACTTAATGCGCACACGCGTAAGTTATTAAAACTGATCTCATTTTATCCTTACTTCTCTAAAAAGAAAACGGTAAAAATAAACGCGCACCGACGCAATTACTCACACGACTCGAGACGAAACGCGCGCTCGCGTTATTTATTATTAGTTTTATTATTTATTTTTGGATTCTTCTTTTTTTTTTGAAAATAACGAGCGCCAAACAAAAGCGCTGCACGAGAGTGCCAGAGGCACCCGCGTTTAGAACGATATGCGAAGCAATAAAATTTGGGACTTTTCAATTAGTTGGACAAAATTGGGGTATGACAGCTGCCCCTTTCTATTCGGATTTTATCAAGAAATATGAATTGGCCGAGACATATTTCGAAGGTAAAATAGGAATAAAGAATTCAGACATTATACCAATTTTGTCTACTTGGAGAAACCCGAATTTTCTTTTCTTTTTCTTTTTCTTTTTTTTTTGAATCAGCACTTGGAGTGTCGATGAGGAAATAGTAAATGAACACTGACATGCAGGCAGAAAATGTAAAATGGGCACTTGCGTGCAGAAAGCAGTAAATTGCCCAGGCTGCCTAAAACCTGTAATCCTTAAACGAACTCTTGACGAGTCCGAGTTTGCGCGTGGCTTTGAGGAGCACGCTTCCTGTTGGCCTTTTCGAGCGACCGGGGGGATCGTTATCAGCTCCGGAACTGATATACAGATCAATGCACGGCGTCCACTGTATCTTAGGCTGATACAACTATTCCGTTGAACCTCACATGGGGCTGCGGTCCATCGCGTTGGTCGTACACGATGTGAGACCTGGGCAGAAGGGAGCGATGATCTCTCTGGGCTCCAATCCGCAATGTGCGCCTGAGCGCTGTCTTTTCTTTTTTCTTTTCTCTCTTTTCTTTTTGCTTTTCTTTTTTGGCTTCTCTTTTTTTGATCTTTTAAGAATCATGGGTATGCGAATGCAAAATTTTGGTGTTTGATGATATGTAATGCTCTTGTGTTTTGATGAAATGGCAGATGACGTGTAATGGAAAACTTTTTCTTTTTTGCCTTTTTTTCTATGAAATGATGAATGACATGGGATGCTTTAGCTTTCTTTTCTTCTATGAGATGCAAGTATTGATGTGATGCAACTGTATTGCTTTGATGTTTGATGGGATGATGAATTTTGGTTCTTTTTGTTTTATGGAATGCAAACATTACTATGATGTAGACGACACTGAATGTTTTTGTTTGTTTTCTTTTTTTGGCATAGGGACCTTAGGATTCTTGAGTGATCAATTCAAGTGTCCTATCGTGATGACTATTTTGAATGTACATTCGACTTAGTCTCCTATTTATTGAAAATGATTTTGTATTTTGAGACTTGATTCGATGTCTGATGCAATGATGATGAATGCTTGGTTTGCTAGAAAGAAAGCAGTAAATGAACACTTGGCGTGCTGATGAGAAAACAGTAAATGAGGATGAACACTTAGCGTGCTTTTAATGAACCACTTGGGACCCGAGGGCATTTGAACTCCGAACTGAAGGAGTGACTGGGAATGAGATTTTGAGACTGACAAACAGCCCAGGTCCAACGCATTGGCCACCCCGGCACTATTACCTCACGGTCTTCTCTACCCCTCTTGTAGAATTTTTGCCTTCCGTGGGAATCGAACCTTGCACCTGAGGCATTAGTGCAAGTTAAACACACCTCCCACTACCAATTGAGCGCCACTGACAAGTCCAGGATGACTGACTTGAGAATTAGATTGAAGATTGACACTTGAAGTGCTGATTCTTAGAACTAGGCATGAGGATTAACATCTTGTGTTCATCCGCATTTTGCTTAGCAATGCAATGAATGACACATGTAATGCAGACGTATGCCATGATTGATGTCTTGAATATTATGGAATGCTTTTGTTCTTTTGTATCTGCTTCTTCTTTGTAGTTTATGAAATGCAAATATCAACATAATGCTTTGATGTTTGAATGCAAGTGTATGCGGTGATTGATGCTTTGATGAATGGAATGCTCCTGTTCTAACTTCTGTTTGTTTCTTTTTGCTTCTTCTATGAAATGCAAACATTAATATGATGCAATGCTCTGATGTTTGATGCAATGATTTTTGTTCTTTTTCTTTTATGGAAATGCTAACGTTAATATGATGCAAATGCAACGCTTTAATGTTTGATGATTGAATGAAAAAGGAATGCTTGCGAAATGATGAATGATATGGAATTCTGGATGACAAGGAATGTTTCTGTTCATTTTGTTGTTTGTTTGGAGTTTGCAAGTGAGAGTCAACACTGGATGTGTTAATGAAAAAGCAATGAATGAGAAAACATGAAATGAGGATCACTTGGGATCAAGGGAGTAGCTTTGAATTATGGACGCAAAGGTCTGGTTTATGGGTCAACATATGTCTGTATTGATCTAATGGTCTGAAGAATTTTGATGATGCAATGGTGCATGCAATGATTAGTATCTTGTGGAATGGTGAATGACATGGAATGATTTTGTTCTTTTCCTTTTTATGAAGTGCGAACATTAATATGATGCCAATGCCATGAAAAGATTTCTGCTTTTTCTTCTTTACTATTTTCCTCTATGAAATGCAAGTATTAATATGGTGCAACTGACGTAGAACGTTTTTGTTTTTGCTATGTGATGAGTGCACAAAATGTGAAGATGCAAATGTAATGCTTTGATGCATATGCTATAATGAATAGATTGGAATGCCTAGATGCATGAGGTAAACATTTTTGTGATGATGAGATGCGAGACTTTGGATGAAAGGAATTGAGATGATTATTGACCATTCTGTTGAAAAATTGAATTTGATTCAAACTCTGGTGTTCTCAAGGTTTTTATTTACAAACAACCTCGCTTGTTTTCTCTTTCTTTCCATGATGACTGAATTTTACATATCACGTAAACAACTTGTGTTCTCTCTTTTGAAGCATTGTCTAGTAAGCATGCATAGGAGTGCAAATGTGAATGAATGAGTCAGTTAACTTGGAATTGGTTTAGGACATGGACATTTATGGCAAGTGAAGGAATGACCGACATTGCTATTGCCGAAGCTTGTGAGGGATCAAGAGATACAAGATTGCCCCAATTCAGGTCTTTGATGAGTGAATAGTTTACCCTTGTCTAGCGGTGACAACAACTAGGGGCGTAGAAGATGATGAATTGGGAATGCTTCGGCTTTTGAAAGGGAAGGTGGATCAAAAGAGATTTTGTCTCAACCCATAAAGTTTGATGTTGCCCCAATCATAACAAGGACGAAACTGCCCCAATTAGAATGACAAGGCCTTGTTTAGGATAGTGAGTTGAGAGATTGCCCAGGTGAGGTTTTATAGGAATGAATGAGGTGAAGGAATGGGAACGCACTTGCCCCACTTTCGAATGACATTTCAAATGGTTTCTTTGAGTGAGGTTGTGAAAGGCGACAGAGTTATGGTGATGGTTATGAACTGAGGGTAATATATGAATGGGGTGGGCAATGAACAAACCTCCCCAAAGTTGAGTGGAGTGAGAGGTGAAGGGAATGCCCCCTAGTACACACTTTTGGTTCTCTTTAAGAACAACTCAAATGCAGTGAAAGTTTTGACTTTTTAGTATGAGGAGAGGCTCCACTTGGTGCCCACTAGACCTTGTTTTAATGCAACACGAATGCATCTTGGAGTGCAAGTCCTTCTCCTTTTTTACCAACTTTCTTTTTTTGATTGTTTGTTTTTTCTTTTTGAGCAGCTTTCTTTTTTCTGCTTGTTTGTTTTTTTCCTTTTGAGCAAACACGTCATAAATAGATGAACTTATTTGTCCCAAGATCAAAACTTGAGAGAACGAAAGCAATTAGTCACTGATCGGAATGGACTTTTTAGGGTTGTGATGTGGAGAAGGGGATGATTGAGCTTAATGAAGTGTTTGGGGGTTGATGGGGAGGATGGGTCTTATTCGGTGTTGGCCGATGGTCAATGGTTTATGAAGGAAATGGTTATTAGGTTTGATGAGGCGTTTGGGGATGGTTGTACCCAATGAGGTGTTTGAAGGTTTTATGAAAGAAGAGATGGTTAAACCCAATGAATTGAGGGCTTCTTTGAAAGGAGAAATGATTGAACCCATTGAATTGAGGGCTTTTTTAGAAGGGGAAATGATTGAACCCATTGAATTTGGGGGCCCTTTTTTTTTGGAGGGGAGCTCTTATGCTTCATGGCAAAATGTATTGACTCTTAATTTATACTCCCTTTGTCTTCCTTTCTTTGTTTTGGGATTCTTCTCTTTAAACTTTGTTATTCCCCTCCTTTTGTGAATTTCCTTTCCTTTTGACTTGGAAATGATATACCATTTTTGATGTGGAATTAACCCTCGCCAAGAGTGATGGGGATATCTTGGGCTTTTCTCGGCTTAAGATGGGTAACAAAGGGTGTTTTGTGATTTTGAATCTTTGGCTTAAGAGGGGCAGGGAATGGACCTTCTGGGATTTTAGGTTCTTGAGGGTATGGAGAGATGGCCAAATTTCATTTCAAATCCTGATTGCTTATTTCTGTAAGACTTAACTTTAGGACAATAATTTATCTATCTTCATGTGTTTGCTCTTTTATTTTCCCCCTTTTTGTGCCCTAATTTTTGCCTGGACCGCTCTTTGCGAGTTTTCAATCCACCGGGCGCTCTTTTTTGCCTAGGCCGCCCTTTGCGGGTTTTCAACCTAGCGAGCTTATTTTATCTTTTTTATTTATTATATATTTTTTAGAAAGACTTGCACTAAAGGAATATGATACTGACAAGGAAAATTAGTGATCACAGAATTGCCCCAGCATGGAGGACTTAAAGTGTTAGTGAGAATGAACCAAAAAGTCAAGTATGCACTGATAGGAGAGAATATGCGCTTTATGGGTGGACGGGGTGGGGTTAGACTTGGATGGGGAATGATGTTAAATGAAGGAAATTGACTGACTCAAACAAGAGAAACTGCACCTGGCATGCATGCTTACTAGAAGAACGCTTCACAGAGAGTTAACATTGGTTAAAACATGATATAAAAACTTTTTTGATGAACTGTTTCGGTCTTTTATCATGGAATGGATGAGATGTAATGCCCTTTTTTGAAGGAAATACAAATGAGCTATTGATGTGAAAAACTGAGTGCCTTGGAACACCTTGAGTTTGCAAATGAGTGAGGGTAAACTTTTCCAAAAAGGAAAGATTACTTTGCAAGAACATCTCATCTCTCATCACAACATTTTTGTTGTATGCAATGCATGGATGAAAACATTATGATGTATACATGATGAAAATGAAATGTATGAAAGCATATTCACTTGAAAAGTGTGATTATTCTAAAAGTTTTTTCTTTTTGATACTTTCTTTTTATGCAAAACCAAATATGAAATGCCAATGCATCTTTGGATGATGAATGATACAAGAATGATGTTTCTTTTCAAAATGATTTTTATAGAGGCAAGACAAGATATGAAATGCCGATGCCCCCTTTTTCTTTTGCATGATGAAAGATGCAGGAATGATGCTTTTTTTTTTCTAAATGATGATTTTTTAGAGGCAAGGCAAAGTATGAAATGCCAACGCCCCTTCCTTTTTTGAAAGATGCATGTATGGAGGAATGATGTACTAAAGTGATGAGGTTAATGAAATGGTGCATGAATGCTACATTTTGAATAAATTTGATGATGATTTTTATTCATGATTATGAATGAGATGCTTTCTTGTTTTCATTCTTGTGCAATGAAATGCATGATACTCACAATGATTTTTTTTTTAAAAAAATGCGTGGAAAGACATGATCTTTATTGAATGGAAATGCATGCAAAATGAGAGGTTAATGTATTATTTTTTCATGATGTGCGAAAAAGGACAACAATAATGCATGAAACGCGCTCCTCAGAAGACACGATTTTTGGATCTTTCGAGAAAATTAGGGAAAAAGCCTTAGTGAATGGAGACGCACACGTGCGGAGAATGCACTCCTGACAAACCTAAATGAGATTGAGAAAAATGCACTCCTGACAAACCTAAATGAGATCGAGAAAAATGCATGTTTTATGCAATGCAAATGATGTCTTTATATGAAAATGACGGCGATAATGCGACTTGACATGCATATGAAAAATAAGATGAAAACATTTTTTCGAGTTTGGTGACTGAAATTTTGGGAGCATCACCTCATGTGGCCTGGTAAAAGAAAAGACTATGATGATTTTTTGAAAATTTTGCTTTTTGCCTTTTTTGAAAATTTTGTTTTATGTAATGCAAGGATGTATGCAAATGATGATGTGAGGCAACCAATTGTCGTTACTCTGAGTAACTTGCATGAAACATTGAGTGGATCCTGACTCAATACTTCACGCAATATACTGAAATGCTTCGACATTTCGTTAACTCAAACGTATTCTCTTATTTGAAAACAAACCTCACTTGATAGAGTCAAAGTGCCCCGATATCGTAGAGTAACATGAAGAGCTTTTTTATTTTTTCTTTGTTTAGAGAAGATGCATGCATTGGAAACTTTTTTTTTTTCATTTTTAGTTTTGGAACATGATTTTGAAAATTATTTGGAGATGCAAATGATTTATTGGAAAAAAAAAGTTTTAGCAAAATGTGCTTGACGGGGTATGACCCGCTCCTACGTATCCCCATTGTAATGAGGAATCAAAGCTTACGTAGTTCTACTGTGTCCCTTTTTTTTTGAAATAATGCTTATGCATGAATGCCATGTTTTGGATGAACTTGGCGAGGAGCTTTTCCCTCTTTTTTGATTATAAACGAAATGCTTAAGCTATGAAGATGATAATTGTTTTTTTTCATTTTTATGCAATGAAATGAAATGCAAGATGAATAATTTTTTTTCAAAATTGGAACTTTATTTAATGCAAATGACGCAATGATGTAATGATGCAATGATGCAGGATGCAAGATACTTCTTTTTTTTTGAGGTTTCTGCATAAGGAGGGTATTCACAGGCGGAATTTAGAAAACTTTCACACTATATGCCACCTCATATAGGTGTTTTAGGGAAAATCGTATCTTTTTTTTTTTTTTGAAAATCTTTGAGGGAAAAATTAACTGGACGAAATGCAACAATGCAGCACACAATTTGGGAAGCCCTTGTGACCTAAAAGGGGGTAGAACCTATGATCTAAGGCACTTTAGGGATAATCTTCTCATGTAGCTCTATTCACACCCTCACAAAGGCCATCAGAGCCACAGTCCCTCTCATGAAAATCCCCGTAAATGCAGCAAACTGCTAGATACGAAGCATCATAAAAAAGCACAACTCTGATTGAAACTTTCGCGAGTAGCCAAACGGACAAAGGTCCTGATGGGCTCCCACTACTCGAATCCACTCATCCTATGGTATCCTAATAGACCTGGGTTATGGTCTCTTTCTCTAATCATATAGCCTCAAGGTACAAGTGTGTGTGTGTGCGAAGGGCATTTCCTTAAAAAAACAACTCCACCTGCAAATGAAAATCCAGAACAGTCCAGACAATAGAAAGCAATAACATGTCGTCTACCCTAGGGTTCAATACCAATCAAATACAACTAATCTAGGGTGCCGACAACAATGCACTACTTACCTCAAGAAAGCGAGCAAAGAAGAAAGGGACATGACAAGAGAGTGGAAATATGCATGAGGGAACTAAGCATTTAAGCAAAGAAGTAACTATCTATTATCTTAAACAAAAGCAAACATAGAAGAATGCATATGGATGCAACATGCTTATGAAAAAGAAGAAGAATAGAGGCAAAGCAAGACGTTCAAATCAATCACACAAACCACACACTTAATTAATTAGGCTTGACCCACTTTTGAAAAAAATGTTTTTTAGTCCCCAGTGAAGTCGCCAGCTGTTGCGCCCGAAAAAGTCCCCGAGGGAGAACCTTCCTCGTTCACAACTTTTCCTAAGACAATGAAGCCGCCACCAATATTTATTAAGGAAAATATTAGGAAAACCCTATTTTGGAAAGCGATTGGTCTTGCGAAACTAGAGAATCGGGTTCGGGGGTCGGTTACGCGCAGGGAAGGTGTTAGCACCCCACACGTCCTCTCTACTGAGAGGGAACCTTTAATTAAATGTGTGGTTTTAGTGTGTTGACTTGAAAATACTTAAATTTTGCCTCTCTACTTCTTATTGAAAAATTCTTAATGAGAATCTTTATTTATTATGAAAAAGAAAGGGGGAAGAATGGGTTTTTAGAAAAAAAAAAACGCTTGACGGGACAAGGCCCGCTCCTATGTATCTCCTGGTGCGATGGAGAACTCAAAGCTACGTAGTTCTTCTTTGTCCTGAAAAAGGTTTTTGTCTTTTATCTTTTTAGTGAGTTTTCGAAATAGGACGAGCATTTAGTGAATGATTAAACTAACCAAGGTTATGGGTAATCACCGCTAAGTACTCTTGAAAATGAGAGTCACTACCGCCAGTCAGACGAACAAAGGTTCTGATTGACTATTAGTAGCGACTCGTTTTTATTTGTTCCTTTGAAAGGGGTTTTCGAAAGAGATTGATTGGCACGAATGATCAAACTAACAAAGGTTATGAGTGATCATCGCTTGTTGTTCTTTTGGGAAAAAGACATGGCCACCAATGGCTAGACGAACAAAGGTGCTGATTAGCCATTAGCGACGATGGGTTGAAAATGTTTTTAGAAAGGAAAAGGTTTTCGTTCTGAAAATGATCTTGGTTTGCAAAAGTGCTTCTTTTTTGTTATGAAAATAACTCTTTTCTTTTTGTTATGCAAATGCTAAACTTTTTATGATTGCGCTTGACGAGAATGTGACTCGCTCCTACGTATCCCAAATGGGAATCAAAGCGACGTAGTTCTAAGGAGCCTTGAAAAGGAAAGTCTTTTTGCTTTGGCTTTGAAAAGTGAAGGGCGTTCATAATGATCAAACTAACAAAGGTTATGGGTGATCATTACTAAAACCCACTTAAGTGCATGTAAAAATCTCCTTTCGAAAAATGAAAGCCTTCATGATGACCAAACTAACAAAGGTTATGGGTGGTCATCACTAGCACTTGCTATGACTTTTGATGCTTAGAGAAATATCTTCTGAAATTGAAAGCGTTCATGATGATCAATTGAGCAAAGGCTCCAAGTGACCACCATTAGTATCCCATTGTTAATAATCATGCAAGCAAAGGCTTCGCAAGACTACTAACAAAGTTTGATTTTGAAGAGTTTTCGCAATTGGGTTGATTCTTATTTAGGGAAAAGAAAATCTGTTATTTGGGAAAAAAGGTTTTGTGAAAAAAATAAGTTTACTTAGGGGAAAGAAACAAAATTTTAAAAAAGGAGAAACAGGGGGTGCAGCAGTAAAATAAGGGTGTAAACAAAAGGAGGGCTGTATTATTAAAACTGGGGGGGTGCGAACAGTGAGCAGCCCAGTTCCCGTAGTGGGTTCAGCAGCCCACGAAACCTGGGCCTCTCAAAGGGGGGTCTCACGCAGCAAATGAAGAGGTGCGGTTAGTAAACGTAAGAAAAAAACTTACTATAAAAGCCTAAATGAAAACCGATACCCTGATTTCCCCAACCCTAATTTTTAAGCGCCGTTTCCCCTAATCTTTCTCTCCTTAGCGCCGCACCCACCTTCCTTTCCTCCCCAGACCGAACGCCCCTTCGTCGTTCTCACCCTCTCCACACCAAACTTTCGATTTTCTCTCCTCCTCGTTGATCCTCGCCTCCTTTCTCTCCAGATTTCTGTTCACCGTCCTAATCTCCTCCTCTCCTTCACCGGTGACAACGAAACGTAACTCGGAGGGAGGGAAAAGCTTGCGAACGACGGCCATGAGGGATATTGGACTTACGACGGCGTAGGTTGGGGTGTGGTTGGTGGTTGGACGTTGTCGTTGGTGGAGGAAGGTTCGGCCGTGGTGTTTGGGACGGAGACGATTGCGGGTGCGAGTGGTGGTTGTTGGGCGGTTCGGTGGTGCTTGGGGTTGGCTACGGAGGTGTGGGTGGCGAAGAGGAGTTGTTGATGGTGGAGGACGGTGGTTGTGGAGATTCACGGCGAAGTCACGGCGGCGGCCACCGTGAACGGTGGCCGGAGGTAAAATCTCTCCACTCACTCTTTTCCTAATGATTCTGATTCTACCTTTTTCTTCTGGCTTGATATGTTTTTATTTCCTATCCTTGAAAATAAGTCCTATTCTTGTTTACACAATAATAACAATAACAATAACAGAATGTAGATAAAATTTCAACACATATTTCTCTAGGTTATGATTTAGTGGGAACAACCTTAACGCCAGCTTCTGAAAATGCCCCTTATTGGCCGTTACTGTTCCGCTTTGACTGCTACTACTCCTTCGCTTTTACTGCCACTGCCTCTATTTTTGTGTTTGTGAATTGATATGCTTTCTTGCTTCTCAGAATTTCTAAACTCAGTATTTTAGTGATTAGGTTTCAGTGTGAAGCCTGACTCTTTCTGGTGATCTCTGAAAATTTTTCTCTCTCTTTTTGAACTCTGAATTTGATACTCAGTGCTGTGTATGCATTGTTGTATGTTTCTATGTGTGAATTGCTCTCCCTGTTGTATTTGATGTTCACAGTATTTATAGGCTAATTGTGTGGTGTAGGTGTGGCATGAAGCAGGGAATCAAACCCCCCAGGAGACCAAGCTGTTGGCAGCAGTGGAGCAGCAAAGGGAGCAGCAAGGATGAGGCTGGCATGTTCTTGCCTAAAGTGTGAAAGACCAAGGAACAAGGAGAAAGGAATTTAGGCTTCATCCTCAAAATACCTCCTGCCACAAAAGCAATCACAACAGCAAAGGCAGCAGCGCTTGCTGTTCTTTTTTTTTTATTTTTGTTTTAATAATTTTTTGTTTTTATTTTTGTCTCCATGTATAAAAAGAGTTGACTCTTTTTTGTACTATTCTAGCTTTCTTTTTTTAATTTTTGTTTATATGTAAAAAGGGGACAGCTAATAAAAAGAAACTGATTTTATCTTATTACTATTATTTTTTACTAATAAAACTTAAAAGAAGCGGTAAAAACAACACGAACCGACGCAACCACTCGCGCACGATTCGCAACCAACACGCACTCGCGTTAAGACTATGAACACGTAACTGACTTAATGCGCACACACGTAAGTTATTAAAACTGATCTCATTTTATCCTTACTTCTCTAAAAAGAAAACGGTAAAAATAAACGCGCACCGACGCAATTACTCACACGACTCGAGACGAAACGCGCGCTCGCGTTATTTATTATTATTTTTATTATTTATTTTTGGATTCTTCTTTTTTTTTTTGAAAATAACGAGCGCCAAACAAAATCGCTGCACGAGAGTGCCAGAGGCACCCGCGTTTAGAACGATATGCGAAGCAATAAAATTTGGGACTTTTCAATTAGTCGGACAAAATTGGGGTATGACAAACGTTTCTTGCTAGAATTAGGGACAGCTCTAACGGCATCCATAACTCTGTTATGCTTAGTCTCGAATCCCAGCTCAAGGGCTCGATATTTTTGTCTAGATCATAAACACAAGGTAAGCAAAAGGGATAACAAGAGTTCAAGTAAAAATTCTTCATAGGTCTTATTTAAAATATGAAAACCTGTTTCTCTATAGTTAACTTTTGATCAATATTCAGTAGGAAAAAGTGGTAATGACAGGAGTTGGTCTCTTTCTAACCATACAAACGAGAAGCTAGACTGCCGTTGATCATGTAAATGTAAAGGAGCATATGATGTCCTCTTTCTGCAACATATCCCACCAAACCCACTAGGTTTTTGTGATGTTAATATGACCTGCTAACCAGAAAACAAAGTATGAGAGAGTCTAAATCACATTATTTCCTAATTCATTACTGAAATTGACACTGCAGAGTATCCTATTTGAAGGCTAATCAATACTGACATACAAAAAAGGTGTTTGTGCATTCACTACATAAGCATACTTTCAAAGAAATTTACATGGACATGTAGATGCAGACACATTGATAGAAACTTAAGCATACCATAGTTATTACTTATTACCTCAGTTAAAAATTCCTGTTCTCCTTGTCTTGAATTAGTACAAAGAACTTTAACTGCAACTGTTTCACCTGTAGACATCTGTGCTTTGTAAACAAGACCAATCACAAAATGAACAATAGTAGGGTTCAGGAAACAACTGTGCAATGAGAATTAACATACTTGTAAGAATACTTTGGAATTCCACATGATGAAACTACATTCTTCCTCCTAAGTCCTTCCAACCATAACGGCGTGTTACTCCATTCAGATGTTCTAGGTGACTCAAAAGCCAAATTAGAGTCTGATAGTGTTGTTGTTCTGGACTCAAGAGTTGCTTTTCAAATGATTTCTCTTAATGGGATAAATATTTTTCTTGCTTTGACTAAATGGCTCATCATCCACTCAAACGATGAAATCAAAAATCAATTCAACATATATAAGCAGCAATCAAATTTTGTGAATTATGATATCCTTGTAAAAAGACTAAAAGAGAAATAAAACGAAGTGACACATAGATGAAGATAAATAAGCTAAATAAACATAAAGTTCCAAAACAACTAAAAAGAAAACAATAAAGAATGTAAAGAACAAACAAAAACGATG
Organism: Astragalus membranaceus; assembly: GCA_039519185.1. Lineage (NCBI taxonomy): Eukaryota > Viridiplantae > Streptophyta > Magnoliopsida > Fabales > Fabaceae > Astragalus > Astragalus membranaceus. The sequence goes on from CM076850.1 coordinate 16,862,841, forward strand.
CATGCTACCAACCAATCCATTGGTTTTCTTGCAGAGTGGGAAAGAGCTTTTCTAATGTGAATCCGCCACCTGCAAGTAACCATTAGACAAAACATAAATCAAGCCGCACAAAAGAAAAGAAACATTTTCCGTATAGAGCTTGCTAGAAATCACAGTCACTGAGGTTCAAGCCATGCAATTACTTTAGAAGATGCTTGAAGTCCTGCTTCCCCAAAACCCTCAAGTCATCACATAGACATTTTACCTGCCATACAATGACAATCAAAGCATTTAATAATAATTTAATTAATTCAATAATAACTAAACTAATCATTGTTTTTTTATAAGCTAAACTAATCATTGTTCAAACTGCAGATTACTAAAAATTCTCAATCCCATAATATATACCCAAAACATACCTCCTCTGTTGTTAACTCATGATCCTTGATTGGTAAATCAGCTGGATCTGTAAAAGTTATGGAAGTGACTGTACCAAGGATCTCCAGAGGAGCATCTGACCAAATAAATTTTGCAGCTGAAGACACCTTCCTTAACGGTTTCCAAAAGTTTCCAGAGGACCATCTGACCAAATAAATCACTGAACAAAATATAATGATTATCCATTTTCCAAAAGTTTGCATCAACGATCACCATAGAACTGCCTAACATCTATATAGAACCCAAATGAAGCCAAGTACTACCTTAGATAATACCAATTTTGTTGGCTACATCCAATGCATCATAATCAGGAGTCAACCTGACATAGGCCTTCTTGGTGCCATCGGGCCTGCAACAGAAATCAATTCAATTTTAGAAATTGTATCAAAAAAATCTCATAGTGAACTATATTAAACAAATTGCTAGAAGTACGTTGTACACGATATTCAAACAAAATACAGATGGTAGTAATTCAGTATAGTCCATTGTCCAATAGGGAACACTCAAAGCAATCTTTTTCCCTAGCCTTGCAAGTGAACAACAAAAGACAATCTAACCGCAAGCATTACTTCAAGAATCAATAACTGAATATATAATTCTTGTACTATTTGATCCAAATTATTAAATCATTAATGTTAACATTGCACAGAACTAGTAATAATCCCCAAATACTTCCAACAAAACAGCAAATCTTCTAAAAAAACAGAAGACAAATCACAGAAACCCAAAAATGGATAAGAAAGGTAAAAAGTTACAGGACAACAAAAAAATATCTAATCTAATGTCATGTTTAACCCAAACAAAAACTTGAAGGATAGTGCAAGCGCAATATGAAACTCACTACCAGTCTATAACGGTCATAAGCAATAATGAGTTATCAGACTATTTATTAACACTAAAAAATCACTGCACAAAAGCTCACCTGATCAAGGTGTTAACATACTTGCAGCTGAAATTTCTTACGTATTGGGGCTTAGGGTTCAGATTGAAGCTGTAAAATTAGGAAGATGAGATTAGGGTTTTTAGTAAATCAAAAATTAGGGTTCTGATTAGGAGATAATAGAGAAGAAGTAGAATAGAATACTTACCATAGAAGAAGAAGAGGAGGAGGAGGAGGAGGATGAGGAGGAGGAGAAGGAGAAGGAGCGCTAGGTCTTGTGGTTGTTGCGTTGTTGTGCGACAGGAGAAGGAGAAGAAGCGTTGCTGCGCGACGGGAGGAGGAGAAGCAGCGTTGCTGTGCGACGGTCAGAGCGATGGTGGCCGGCGATGCGAAGATATTATGAAACATTTTTATTCACTATAACGCATCATTGCATCCTTATTTCACATTTTATACTCTTCTAATATATAACGTCATTATAGTTTGTCTTGCAAGGAGACAAGATACATGTCTCAATGAATCAAAATTTGATTCATTTGTTTAATTGGAAAATTAGGGAATGTGTATTATAAAATTTGAATTATCTATCAGAACGTACACAATCCATGTGGGTTTTTTATTTCAAATTTTGAAATTTTATTATAGTTATTTATATTTTTCTAACAATTGTAGGTGTACAATCTATTTTACCGTAGGTACCAAGGCTCAATAATAAAAGAATAAAACACTTAACTTATCATTGTCTTTCATTGTAAAAAATAGGTTTAAATATATATTACCCCCTGCAAATATACCCATTATCCAGTTACCCCCCTACAAAAAAAAAACATTTAAAACAAACCTTGCAAAATATAAAGTTATCCAGTTACCCCCCTGCCGTTAAATTTTCTGTTAAAAAATGTAAAATGTCACATATCCAGTTACCCCCTGCCACGTGTCACCATATTATTGGGCCTCTGTGACACGTGGCACTGACTGCCACGTCAGCATCCTTGTCAACAGTGCCACGTCAGCAACCAATGGATGGCTGCCACATGGCACAACTTATATCACTCAAAAATAAATATATTTATCCCCAATGGGTGTTGAACCCGTGACCAAGCACTCACACACACGCCTCCTAACCACTGAGCTACATTATTACTTGTGATTAATAGCTAACTTACATTTATATATTACAACATTAAAACGAAAATTAAAAAAAAAATTAAGATCTGGGTTCATCATCATCAAACCTGCAAACCATCCAAAAAATTAACCAGCAACCATCCAAAACAGAAAATGCGGGTGCTTGCCAGCTGTACAACCACTTTGCTAATGCTTTGTTCTGTTCTTCTTCTTCTACTCACTCCTATTCGGTTAGTGGTATTGGTTAGGGTTTTCAGAGTTCACTTTCTTCCTTCACACATCGCACTTCGCACTCATCCACTGTATTAATGCTCTTCTACAATCACTCAATCCAACATCCCATTTAGTTGACGACTTCCTTTTTTTATTGCTGCGTTTTCGGTAAGTTAATATATATTTTTTGTAAATGTAGTTTCTCTGCAGTTTTAAGTGTTTGCCTTCTTGTTTCGTGAATGTTTACTCCTGGGTTGCTGGTTGATTTTAATTGTTCTCTCCTGGGTTAAGTTGATTTTAATTTTTTGGATGGTTGCTGGTTGATGATGATGAACCCATCTTAATTTTTTTTTTAATTTTCGTTTTAATGTTGTAATATATAAATGTAAGTTAGCTATTAATCACAAGTAATAATGTAGCTCAGTGGTTAGGAGGCGTGTGTGTGAGTGCTTGGTCACGGGTTCAACACCCATTGGGGATAAATATATTTATTTTTGAGTGATATAAGTTGTGCCATGTGGCAGCCATCCATTGGTTGCTGACGTGGCACTGTTGACAAGGATGCTGACGTGGCAGTCAGTGCCACGTGTCACAGAGGCCCAATAATATGGTGACACGTGGCAGGGGGTAACTGGATATGTGACATTTTACATTTTTTAACAGAAAATTTAACGGCAGGAGGGTAACTGGATAACTTTATATTTTGCAAGGTTTGTTTTAAATGTTTTTTTTTTGTAGGGGGGTAACTGGATAATGGGTATATTTACAGGGGGTAATATATATTTAAACCTAAAAAATATGATAGAATTTAGTTTGATTTTTGCATTTTTTATGATATTATTGTTTGCTTTTTTATAAAAATGGTAATCTAATTCCAACAACCCTCGATACTTTTTAGTCTTAGACCTTTTATGCTTATTAGTCCTATATATAGCATCTTTGAGACAATTACAAAATCAGCCAAATGAATAAAAATATTTTAATTTTCGTAGCATAGCTTTGTTTTCTCTACATCTTCATCTTCCTTACGTTAATTTTCCTTTGTCTCTACATTCATAAATTCATCTTCCAGACTAAAAAATGATCTTATTGTCTCTAATTAAAGAGTGCATTTGTTTTGTTTTTGAAGCGAGTGCATGGATCAAAAACTATGAATATTGTCTTTCGTTTCTAATTTCAAAATACATTTTTGAGAAATTGTTCTAATTTACTGTGATTTCAAAATTGATATTTCAAATTATTATTAAATAAAAGCAATTTCATGAAAAATTAGTTTTTGAGTAGATGAGTCGTTTAGTATAATTTTTTTTTTGAAATTAATAGGGGCTCAAGAGCCCAAGAAAAGAAACACGGATTACACTGTAACTAATCTAGGAGTACAAACTCCAATACAATCATGATGCAAATTCAAGATATGCTCCGGATTACACCATAAATTGAGTATATTAGCATATTTTATTTATTATGAGATAGTATATCATTGATTAAATAATTTATGGTGTACTTGTTTGCTATATTATGTTGAGTGTATGGGTTATTGAATAATTGTTTGATTATTTTGGGGTTTTAGTGGATAAATAGGATCAATGGCAAAGTAGTCTTTTACTATTGTTTTAAACACCTCAGCTGAACATTAAAACAAGACAAAACAACACTCACTCACACCCATAAGCATTAGTTCAGAATTTTAGAAATTGAATATAGAGAGTGAAAGGGAGGAACCGTGAGAAAGGAAGAAGAAAGAAAGGGAAGAGCTCCACCACCATCAACAAACCTTCATGCATGTCACTTTTTCTTACACCATTACACTCAGCTGCTTCTCCTCTACACATTGATACTCATTTCACCACCAAAGACCTCTCCATTCCATTTTCACCATTTTCGACCTCCACGCTCAAAATAGTCAAGAAGAGAGTTCTCAAGCCTTGCATGTGAAGCCTATGAACCTATGAACCTAGGTCCCCTGAGGGATCCCTGATAGAAAATGGTCAGTGGAATAGGTTCACCGGGATTTTTATAGCCTAATGAACAGTGATATGCTAAGCAATGTAAAAGAGGTTTTCACGTAGTCGCTTATTAGGGCTACGAGTTAAAAAGAGGCATAATGAACCGAGAGATTTAGTAAGGGGTCTTGATAGGACTCACTGAGATAATGTTATCTCACCCTTCATGTTTTGTGATTTTTACAGAGAACAGGCAAAGGCGATGAGGCACGGCTACGGTACAACCAAAAGGAGATGTTGAAGCTTTAGTTTTAAATGTTTATGTTATTTTCTATGGTCAAACTTTGTATCTTCGATTGTACGACTTATAATTGTTACAAGTTGTAAATCGCTTCCGCAACTTTCGTTCTTGATATTGAACACAAGGGCATGAGAAGTTTCTGAGGGATCGCTTGATGATTATTTCATCAAGTTTTAGTTTGTGTTCAATATCTAAAGACAGGAAGTTATCTCTGATGTATGCTATCCTGTATATCTTGATATTTTCTATGTAAGAAAAACCGGGGTGTTACATTATGGTATCAGAGCAGTTCGGCCTAGTCGGGCTTAGTGACCTTACGGTCAGGAGGATATTATATCGAGTCAGTTAGGGACTTAGACAATTAAATGTCAGAACTTTTTAGTATATTATGTGAAGTATTGAGTTAGGATCCGCTCAATGTTTCATGTGAGTTACTGAGAATGATGACTATTGGTTGCCTTAGCCTCGAAATTGTCCGAAACCCTAAACCATAGAATTTCTAGCCTTCTCGTTTCATCAGAGCGCGCAATAGAAGCAGAGGGCTACAGATGACGCTCTGGTACGACAGATGGGCATCCGTGCTGGTTCAAAGAAGCTGTGGGCGACCGTCTAGTTCTTGAAACCGATTCAACCATAGGATCATGTAGAGAGTACAGGTGACATTAAATATGGATGGAAACTTGATTGCACTAAGAGTTAAATCACTTTTAAAAATATATCTTGCTTCTTTTCTTAAACTCTTTGATGCGATCATGATTTCCTTCGATCGTTAATGTGCGGAGACAGAATTGACTATGGCCAATCCAAGTTGGGGTTAGGGTTAAACGATCGAATCTATCTTTAATGTGCGGAGACAGAATTGACTATGGCCAAACCTTCATGCAAGTCACTTTTTCTTACACCATTATACTCAGTTGCTTCTCCTCTACACATTGATACTCATTTCACCACCAAAGACCTCTCCATTCCCTTTTCACCATTTTTGACCTCCAAGCTCAAAATAGTCAAGAATAGAGTTCTCAAGCCTTCCATGTGAAGCCTAGAACAAGATTGGTGCACTTGGGTAGCCCCATTGTAATTTCAGAACCTTTAAGTGGAAGATTAGGAGTTGGGGTCGTGATTGGGACATTTTTGGAACTTGACTTCGTGATACTTGGTAGTGGGGTTGAAGAAACCAACTCACAACAAGTTTTACAGAAAAAGGTTTTTGAACAGTCCATGGTATTTCCTTTGTAACTCACTGTACAGAACTCAGTTTAAGCTCCTATTTTTTTCTTTGGAAACTAGACATAAAATCCTTCAGTTTAGGCAACAAGAACCACTTGATTTGACTGAGTATTGAGGGAGAACATTTAAGTACACGTTTCACTTTTGTCACATTAATACTTTCGAACCAGTCTTTGTATTTTCAACATAATTCCCTGAATACTCGTCATAACAGTTTGAGACTTGAACCATATGAAAGTAGACAAAATTATCTACACATTAGGCCCTGGATTGAATGGTTTTAGTTATAAATTGAATAAGTTATGCTCATCCCAAAACTGCTCCCAGATGCTGTCCAGAAATAGTTTGGTTCAGAGAGAGTTTGATCGTCGCTCCGGGTGAGTTCTATACTCGCTTAGGGTTTTCATTTTATTTGTGTCAACCTTGCATGTGACTGAAAATAGGTTTTGGTGTTTCGTTTCGTTCGATTTCATTGAAAGCTGTTGTTTTGCGAAAACCGTAATTGTGAAGATGTATTTTGTTATGAATGTTCGAATGATTGGGATTGGATGATTTGATGCTATGATTGATGATGTTTGTACTAGTTATTGCTATGATTGATGATGTTCGAATGATGTTTGAACGAACGTTGGAACGAACGGAATAGCTAAAGTTACACGAAAATGCATTTTTGAGAAACTGATGGTCACGCACGGACCGTGCGCCCCTGCGCACGGGTCGTGCGTGTGGTTCACACCTGCGCAACAAATTTTTTAATAATGCGCACGGGTTGTGCGCCTTAGCGCACGGACCGTGAACCCCTTTGGGTATCCTATTTCAAAACATGTCCTATGCTATTCCAATTGGTTCCAAATCCATTCTAATCATTTCCCCAACCCTACGTATTGAATAAATGATTGATGTGATGCAAAGGTTCTATGTGAATGACCAGGAATTTGAGGTAATGTCATGTTATGTTTAAATGTGATAATGTTGTGTCATGATAAGTGGACTATAAGTCCCATGAGGTTGAGGTTAATGCTATGATATTGATTGTGATTGAGGTAATTATGAATGATGTGAGGAGAATGTTCTATGTGATGTTAATAAAAGTTAGTAACTACGAGCGAGGTAATGTCACGAAAGGATAAAACGGACTAAAATGTCAATTGAGGTTGAGGTTATGTTATGTTATGTCAAGTATAAGAGACGACCCAATGCGGGTGTATTTATATAAATTATGTAAATAGAGGTCTAGGGTGACGACCCTATTGAGGTTAGCGTACTAGGGGAGGGGAAGTCATGAGCCCTATGAACCCAGGCCCCATGAGGGATCCCTGATAGAAAATGGTCAGTGGAATGGGTTCACCGGGATTTTTATAGCCTAATGAACGGTGATATGCTAAGCAATGTAAAAGACGTTTTCACGTAGTCACTTATTAGGGCTACGAGTTAAAAAGAGGCATAATGAACCGAGAGAGTTAGTAAGGGGTCTCGATAGGACTCACTGAGATAATGTTATCTCACCCTTCATGTTTTGTGGTTTTTACAGAGAACAGGAAAAGACGATGAGGCACGGCGACGGTACAAGTGAAGGAGATGTTGAAGCTTTAGTTTTAAATGTTTATGTTATTTTCTATGGTCAAACTTTGTATCTTCGATTGTACGACTTATAATTGTTACAAGTTGTAAATCGCTTCCGCAACTCTCGTTCTTGATATTGAACACTAGGACATGAGAAGTTTGTGAGGGATCGCTTGATGATTATTTCATAAAATTTTAGTTTGTGTTCAATATCTAAAGACCAGAAGTTATCTCTCATGTATGCTATGCTGTATATCTTGGTATTTTTTATGTAAGAAATTTTGGGGTGTTACAACTTGACTCCAAAGCTTATCCCTTTCGGGCTTGAGATTCCAAGCTAACTTCATAGTACAAGCCTTGTTCATATCATTTAATCGCAGCAATCCTAGGCCACCACTCACCTTTGTGAGGGTGAGAGTGTCCCACTTGATAAGATACAAGCGACGACCTTCATTATTATCACCCCAAATAAAGCTCCTTTGTAGTTTTTCGATCTCTTTTAAACACACCTTTGGGATCGGATTTGTCATCATAGTATACGTGGGAATAGCTTGGATGACGGTCCTTGCAAGTGTTACACGGCCCGCAAAAGATAGATGGGTTGCCTTCCACCCCGAAAGCTTATGATGCACCTTCTCAATTAAATAATTAAACTCCTACCGCTTAGGAGCCCTTCCAAACCACAAAATACCCAAATACTTTCCCATATCCTGTGTTGAATTGAAGCCAGACATACTCCCCAATCTTCTCCGAGTTATCACATCAACATTCTTGGAGAAGAATATACTAGTTTTCTCCGGACTCACCATTTGACCAGACATCCCACAAAACTTGTTGAGAGCACTCCAGACACTAGCCATATTATCATCCGTTGCTTTACCAAATAAAAGCAAATCATCCACAAACATTAAATGAGAAACATTAGGTCCACTTCGCCCAGCACGAATAGGAACCCACCTATTAGCTTCAATCTCCTCCTCAATCAAATGAGTGAGCTTGTCCATACACAAAACAAAGAGATAAGGAGACATAGGATCACCTTGACGGATACCTCTCTGGGGAGCAAAATTCTGAGATCTTCTTCCATTCCACAAAACGTTCGTGCTCACCGTAGATACACATTTCAAAATAAGATTTTTTAAACTAGCTGACATTCCCAATTCATCCAGAACCATATCAATAAAAGAGCAATGAATCCTATCATAAGCTTTAGCAAGATCCACCTTTATTGCAAAGAACCCATTCTTCCCTCTCATTTTCCCCATAGAATGAAGAAGCTCCTGCGCAACAACAATATTCTCACGAATGCTTCTAGTAGGAATAAACTCTGTCTGGTACGGGGAAATAATACTCGACATAAGAGGTTGCAGTCTATTGGCAATAATCTTTGTAATGATCTTGAAAGTCACAATGATCTTGTAATGATCTTGTAAGTCTCCATAACTCAGCGTGAAGCTCATCTACCGGGCTCGCATAAACAATTGACAAAAACATACTCGTATTATTTTGCATGACAACATTAAAGTGCAAAAACTGAAGTCATTTTTGTTCTCATTCATCATCACAACATCTGTCTTCCAACCAACCGCTATCCCTCCAGCAAAGCCCCTATTCTCAGAAAAGCTGAACCCAACATACCCAAGTCTCAAACGTGTTTTGAGCACGCACTAGATTACACCGAGTCTCAATAATAGCAAAAATCTCCGGATGGTGAACATCCACAAACTGCTTACAATTTCGAAAAAGATCTGGGCTAGCCGCCCCTCTACAATTCCAAATTAAAATTTTGTTTAAATCCATAAACAAAAAATTAAAAGGAAAATACTCAACTCCTCGAAGCAACACGGAGACCTGGAGTCTCCTCAACCATCTCGACATCAGAATCTTCAGCACCTGAATGACCCTGCTCCTGTGCATCCATATATTCTTCAATATCAACTTGTTCACCATTGCTACTAGGGACGTTATTAACAAGGGAGGTGTTAATAACACTGCTGCGTATATCTGGTGGACGAGGAGGGTGTTGAGGTCCAATATCCATGTGATCAATGGGCCATGGAAGGACATTTTTTGGCCCAAAATTCGGTTGACTTTGTCCACTTATATTTTGACCCGGTATTTCTGTGAGTTGAGTATTGCTAGCTACACCATTATGTAATTGTGTGGACCCCTCTGACACCATAAGTTTAGTACTAGGAATATTCTCATGCTTCCTTGATGTATATATCCTCTTTATGCGTTACATTCTGCACACATGGGGCAACGTTAGTTGACTTCACGAGCATTAACTTCCACATTGGTCTCATTAATAGCCTGACTGGATTTCCCTCGATTTTTCCTGGTCACATACGTAAATTTCGGCCTATCATCATTAATTGGAATATTATCAGCACCTTTCCCATCAACGGCCTCATTATTTTCTCCCATAATTTCGGCGCTCTCAACAAGAATTTCAAAGCTGGATCCCGAATTAGCCGTCGTGCCATTAAGCGTACCTGGCAAAACCCTACCACCCGGCGTCGTCACCGGACCTCCACCCTTATCTTTCCCTCTTCTTGGCCAGCGCTGCTTCTGAACTATCTGCCATGGCCCATCTTCTTTAACAATATCAGCTCTAGCATCAACACTGCCCATCGCCTGCTCCGCTGCGACAGTCCTAGGCCCTCCCTCACCGGCAGCATTAGCTACACATTGGTCTCTATGGTGACCAAACTTCCCACACACCATGCACAACGTGTGAAGCCCTTCATACTCAACCTTTGTAAATATGATTTTTCAACTATTTGCAAGTCCATACACCCCATAGTGTACTCTCCAGCAACCCTATCCTTCTCCGTATATCCCCTTTCCACCTCAACTGTATCTCCGTCCTTCCTTTCCCCAGCCTGAAGTCCCATAACCGTTTCCTTATATGATCGTCTACCTTGATCGTCATCCATGGGTGGATCACCAATATCAGCATAACTCACCGGACCCCTGGAGGTTGTTGTAAAAGCATGCTTTCCACCTTTAACCTTCTTCGTACTGCGCTCCTGGAGGTCCTCCTCCTCCCGAGAAGTATCACGATCACCCATCACCGGTTTCTCACTCATCGCCCTAATATATATACACTATTCTTGATGCTTCTCACCACCACTCAACGGGAAAACTTTATGGTCAAGCATATCGGATTTAGTAGTATAAATTTCAATTTAAGTATATTTAATTATTTTTTGTATCAACAATTTATAAAGGTTTTTATTTATATATTCTATTGATACTAATTAAGGAGGGTGGAAAGCTTACAAAGATTACTACAAATTAATTTTACTCTTATCAAAATGTAATCACGTGTTTTTAGCCCAATCCCATATGATGGTTCATCTTCTTCCAATGTTCCTGCTACTTAATTAAAATGGTTATGTTAATTTTGCTAACAATTTTCTTGCTGAAATATATTTTGGAATTTCCCCAAATAAAAATTGGCATAACAACTAATTTCTTTGGAAAGGCAACGTTTCAAAGCATAATGATATCTTTCTTTTCCTTTGTCTTTCATTTTGTTACTATTCTTTTAATATTTATCTATTCTCTAATCTTTCATTGATTTGTTGTGGATCAAAGGAATGGATAATAATGTTGAAGATTAATGCATGAAATGTGTATATCCAATTTTTGATGGTCGACACCTATTCGTGGCTAAGCATTTCGAACTTCACCTTCATGACAAGTATCTCTCCTCTAATTTTTCATCAGCATGACGTCCTTATCACATTTTCCAAAAATTAATACTAATATAATTATCTTGAATGTGTTTGTGTACCTCACCTCCATAAGCATTTTTACTAGGTATTGCTTATTCCTCTAAGTTTACAATTCCAATAATGTACCTTTAAACTCATGTAATATGTTTCACAATGCTAAAAATTTCTCTTCATTTACTCTTTCACCATTTACTTCACAAGAAATTGCCAGTAAGTATCCAACATTTCTATTTTCTAATCAACTTGGTGATCTCTAATGATTCTACAACAAAATCGGGTCAAACCGTACACTATTACGTTCTTTGAAATCATCATCAATGGGTCCGAAGGATACAACATTTAAATCTTTTGAAGTGATTTGTGTCTGAAACAAAGTAATATGAAATTTAAATTAAGCAGTGTGTGATGTTAGGTAAATTGAATATGATATATTATCATATTCTGTTAGCACGTGTACTGTAATCTATATATATTCTGATGACAATCAATATCATGTTTGTTTGAAGTCAATAACTATTTCATGTATAAACATTGCAATACATCATTTTATGTGAAAAAGGTATTTGACTCACTAGAAATCTTTAAGACAATTTCAAAATCACCCAAATGCACAAAAATATTTCAATTTTAATAGCATAGCTTTATTTTATCTCCCTCTTCATTGTTCTTACGTTAGTTTTCCTTAGTCTCCACATTCACAAACTCATAGTCCAGATTAAAAGAAGACGTTTTTTTCTCTAATTAAAGAGTGCAATTATTCTTTTTTAAGCGAGTACATGAATCAAAAACTATGAATATTGCCTTTTGTTTCTAATTTCAAAATATATTTTTAAGAAATTGCTCTAATTTTTTTGCGACTTCAAAATTGATATTTAAAATTATTAATCAAATAAAAAAATTTGTTAAAAAATTATTTTTTGAGTAAATGAGCTATTTAGTATAAATTTCAATTTAAGTATATTTAATTATTATTTATTTCAACAATTTATAAAGTTTTTTATTTGTATATTCTTTTGATACTAATTAAGGACGGTGGAAAGCTTACAAGTATTATTACAAATAAATTTTACGCTTATCAAAAAATTAATTTTACAAAATGAGGATAATTCTATCCAGCCTTTAAAAAAATATGGAAAAAAAATGCTGAATTTTATGTATTAGATAAACAACAATTACATAAGAAATTTATCTAAAATATTTTATATATGTTATACATGACTTTATAATATTATAAAGCGATAACTACAATTTTTTAATAGTAAAATATTAATGGACTTTCTAATATCATAAAATTTATTAATAATTATTTATATTAAAAACTTCTACACTATATAAGAATATTACCAAAAATAAATAATTTTGAAATATGAATGTTGCATATTACTATATTTTAAATATACAAGACCTATATTAACAATTTATATATTTTAATATATAAATTCTGTTAAATTAAATATAAAATATTTGAACAACCCGACCGGGATCCCCGGCCCTTACTACAAATTAAAGCTAGAATTAAAGTTTGTGGTTCTTAAGTGTTTACATTAATTAAAAAATTGCTCTTATTGTTATAACTATATATAGCTTTTTTTTTAAAAAATTATATTTATATTTGGATGACCATAAAAATGTTTCTTTTAATTCAATTTCTCTAATATCATTTTCATTTGTTCTTTATATATATATAGTGTAATTGTAATTAAAACTAACCATTTTAGAGTGTTATTGTAGTTAATGTATATTGTAATGTGGCAAACAAAGTTGGAGTCTTACTGATGATTCTCATGATTTCCTTCAAGCCATTAATTCTTTCTTAATTCCCTTTTTATATTTAAGATTTAGTACTCTCTTCATCCTTTAGTAATTAAAGCATTAGTTTTTTTTAGATAACCAATTAAAGCATTAGTTGAAATGAATACCCATTCCGCACGTTTGGAATACAACTCATCAGAATTTCAGAAACAATCACAATTGGCAACTATTTGGTTTACAAGTTACGGTTCGACCACATTAAATTGCAAAGTATTGACAATTTAATATTTCAAAAATAATATATTGTGAAAAAAATAAATTATTTAGAAAATAATATAAAAGTAAGACTAACTTTTATATTTTTTTATTAAAATATTAAACTTTTGTTTTAGTCTTATATTTTTATATATTTTTGCTAATTGTAAATGATTCCCGCAAGACCATGGGGATTCGCGTGGACGGGGAGGAGGAGGGGGGGGGGGGGAGCTCCCCGTGGCGGGGATCAGGGACGTGGACAATTTAGGGCCCTTGGCAATACTAGTTTCTCATCTTGGTTTGAAGAGTATCCGTTTGCACTTTCTATTTGCTATTTCCACATAAACAAATGAGCTCCATTCTATCTATTTCTTTCCATATATTTGATGAGCTCCATTCTGCTCCACTCCATTCCATACCCTAAGAGAAATAGATGAGAAATATATGGAAAGAAATGTGTTCTTCCTTTGTTTGGTTAAATAAAGAGAGAAATATAATTAGTTGTGAGAGGACAAAAATATCCTTAACTACAAAACTAATATACTTTTATTTTTTAAAGTATTGAGGAATATAAATAGACATCGAGAAGAAAGAGTAACATTTCTCGTTCATTTCTTTTTATTGTTGGAGATATTGGAAAAACATATGGATCCCACCATTTTTAAATCTCTCCTCTCTACTTCTTTTTTTAGCAAACCATTCCCATGATTTTATTGAAAAAAGAAAGGAGAAAGACGACAAAAATTGTCTAACAGGAGACTAGACCAATACGCTTGACAAGAGAATAAAAACAATAATAGGGAGCCTCTAACTAAGCTCCCTAAAACACTCAATCCTACGAAAAATAATAAAAGGACTAACTTTTAATATTCAGATCAAAGAATATGTCAGACAGAATATGTCCTTGAACCGTTATTATAGCCTACAATTTTGGACCAAATTATTTTTTGCGGAAGTTTTTTAGGCCTAACTGACAATAGTCAGATCAAAAAGAGACAGCGACTGAATTTGTCTTTGAACGGGTATTATAGCCTACTTTCTGGACAGATTTCTTTTTTTTGTCGAGATTTCATCTTTTGGGTCTTGAACACTTTGAGCTTATCATATTGCATAATTCCATCGGTTGCCAAAGGATCCGCGACATCATCTTCCTCATCACCCCAAAGCTTTCCTAATATTCTCATGTCAGATGATACCACTAGATTAGAAGTAGCATCAGACTTTGAGACATTTATCTGATCTAGCTAGCCTGGTAGTGGGAGGTTGCGTGAAGTCACTCCCACACCGACTAGCAATGTTCACGTCGTTAGAGTGAACGACGAGAATGTCCATATTACAACCACTAATAGCATTAGGTGTAGGGGAGATCTGAACAGTGTGATCTTCAACTACCGCTTGCGTACTAGAGGTAGAAGTATTAGCCAGCTTCTGAGTGGGGTTCAAAGATGGCTACTGAATCTGTATAACCACCGGCGACACTTGCTTCCCATCATCCGAAGCAAAAGAGTGCTGGACATGTGATTCTTCTTGTGCCAAATCATCTTGAGTACCCTTGTTGACGCCTTTGAGAGTTTCCTTATTCATATTGGTTTGTGTAACATCCCCAAAATAATTAATTTAATTATTTTGATGTTTAACCCAATTAATTTAATTTAGTGCTTGATTGATAAATTTGGTTAATTGAGTGCTAGATTAATTATTGAATGGTGTAGGGTTTTTAAATGAATGGTGGATAGAAAGGGGTGCTTTGGGATATTAGAGTTGAGTGAGGGCATAGAGGTAATTTACCCCCACACCCTCACTTATGTTTTAAAAGGAAAATAAAAGAAAAGAAAGTGAGAAAAAGAAAGAGAGAAGTCGAGAGAAGAGAGGAAAAGAAAAGAAGAAAGAAGAAGAAAAATAAGAAGAAGAGAAGGGGGGTTCACCCAAACCCTAGACTTGAGATCACCATCATCATCTTCCCTTCCACTTTCATCCTCCATAGCTAGGTAAGCTTGTTCTCACTTTACTTTTCCTTTTGAGGTTTCGAATTTAAGAGTTTAAGAGTGTGGTGAAATGTGAGTTTTGAGTTTTATGATGATATTGATGTTTCCTAGATGATTAGAAGTCAACCCAAGGTAGATTGAGCACAGATTGAAGCTCGATTTGGTGTTGAAAGCGAGTTGGTGACTTTAGGGTTCCGATTTGGGGATTTTGGGTATTTGGTATTTCGGTCAAATCGTTGTTCTTGCCGTTTGAAGGTGAGTTCTTACTCCGTTTAGGTTTTGATTGAAGAAATTGATATGTTGAATTGTTGGCTCGGTTTGTTGTACGTTATCGAAAAATGTTTTGTGCGAAAACTGTTAAAAATCGTATTTGAGGTTAAACTCATTTTTGATTGTTATGATTGGTTGTTTATGATTGATTGGACATGTTTTTGAAGTTGTTTTGGACTGTTGTTAAGTTAGGAATCGAGTGGAACGAATAAAGGAATCGATCGGAATAGCGAAAATTACATGAAAATGGCAAATTTTCCAATTACTGTCAGAGACAAAAACATGCCCATGTTTTAAAAACACAAGCAACTGTGTTTATTTCTATAACACCCCGATATTTACTAACTTGTAGAAACATCGAAATGCACCACTTGACATACATCAGAGTTACTTACTGTCTCTGATATTGAACACAACTAAAAATTTTCGATAATCAATTATCGAACGCGCTTACATAACTTAACATAATCTGAAATACGTGCCTTACTACTTCTGATGCCTAGTGTTCAATACCAAAAATAGAAAGTTGCGGAAGCGATTTACAAATTGTAACAATAATAAGTCGTACAATCGAAGATACAAGTCAGACAGTAGAAAATACAAAACACATAAACTAAACATCGGTATCTCCTCTAGGTTGCCCCATAACCGCCTTATCACTTTAACTTTCCCTGAAAACCACAAATCATAAAGGGTGAGATAACATTATCTTAGTGAGTTCTATCGAGACTCCTTACTAACTCTCTCGGTTCATTATGCTTGATTCATAAAGCCGTAGTCCCTAAAGTTGACTACATGGAAACCTGAACATGTAACTCGCAGCCCTCCTAAGCGACATACGAGAAACACACATAACAATGATTATTAGCATATCACCGGCAACTTTATTTGAAAGCTCCCAGCAAACCCATTCCCTGACCATTCTCTATCAGGGACAAACGATGACGGGGCCTAGGTTTTGGGGCTCATGACTTCCCCTCCCACTAGTACGCTAATCTCCACCCGCATTGGGCCGTCTACCCGCATTGGGCCGTCAACAATCAATAACATGAACATAACATAACATTATTATTATTACCATTATAACCTTAGTGATCTCACTCGTGACTACTAAGCTTGTTATCCTGACTTATAGACATCTACAGTTAAACCACCTACATTCATGTATCTCAAACACAATCAACACTACCCGCATTGGGTCGTCACATAAACAATATACCCGCATTGGACCGTCTACCCGCATTACGCCGTCAACAATCAATGTACCCGCATTGGGCCGTCAGATAAACAATATACCCGCATTGGGCCGTCTACCCGCATTGGGCCGTAAACAAACAATGTACCCGCATTGGGCCGTCACATAAACAATATACCCGCATTGGGCCGTCACATAAACAATATACCCGCATTGGGCCGTCTACCCGCATTGGGCCGTCAACAAACAATGAACAATTCATTGAAAACATAATCCGCTAAAGAAGCAACAATTCAAACATTCTAATCCAGCAACCGTACCTAAACTTTGAGAATTTATTTAACCTATCAAACGGCCACGGAAATTAGGAAACGACCCCTCTACGGAAAGCTAAGGACGTCTAGTTTCTAACTATGTTTTTAAAATTGTGGAATGATGGGTCAGTAAATAAGGTTTTAGCAAATAACACAGTATGTTCAAAAAACGGGACTGTGACTTTGACCTAAATTACTATCCTTCTAAAATGACCAAAACCCACTCAATTAACCTGGAACCTGAGCCTAACAGTAGATAATTAAGTGTAGTTTCCAAAGAAATATAAATCATTCGAAAAGGAGTTCAATTAAAACCACCATTCCCCAAACACTGACCCTATATCCAGATTGTTCCCAGAATTTTACCCTAACTTGTGGAGCCTATAACTTGAGTTACACAATTCCAAATTCAACCAAATCAGAGCCAAATTAACAAGCATTCAGTCTAGTTTCTAAAATGATAGACCACATGATTTTCTAGTCAGTAATTCGTTCCCAGTAACTGAAGTACTGAGCCTACTCCAGAACCACCAAAAACAGTGAAATTAGCCATACAATTAACACCAAGCAAGCACCAAATTAATCCAACACATGTTTCAGTCACAGCAAACATCATAAAGAATCCATAACCAACACTTTCATACAATCAATCACATCAAACATGCATAATCTCGAATAATAAATCGCATAGCTCCTCGTTCAAAGTACCCTTTTTCGCAAAACGGTTTTTAACATACAATTTCACAAATAAAAGGACAGAACCAACATGCATGACCATTAGTTTGAAATTAAATCCCTAGTGAGTATAGAACTCACCTTTGACGATGAAAATCGCACAACTAACGAAACTCCGAGAGCTCGAACGAACCGAAACACGCGAACTCTTCCGAATCCGCTCCAACGAACACGAAATCGACCCCGGACGAATCCTCAAACTTGACCAGTTACTGAAGCATCCCTGAATGCATCTCGAATCAACCCGAACTACTTCGAACCGCTTTCCAACTTTGAACTCAGCTACCCGAAATGCTCTTGCTGTTTCCAGCAACAAAGTGCCATTTTGCAACGGACACAACTCAGTCAATTCTCAACCAAACTTAGAAAAACAGGTGTCTATTGTGAATGGAATTTTATCTAGTTTCTGAGTGTTCAGGTTTCACACACATGCAACCAGTATCCAGAGAGTTATAAGGGAAACAATGGAACTGGGTCAAAACTGAGGCTGATTCAGAAACGAAACTTGAGAACATGATATCTCCCTCCATACCTAATGAAATCGGACGATTCTTGTGGCTATGTTGAAGCATTTTGAGTCTAGTTTCCAAAGAAATAAAAACAAACTTAATCGGAGGTCAGGTCATGGAGTTACGAAGACAAAACTGAAGGGTGCCAAAACGGGTTTCTGCAGCACTTGTTTCTTCATGATGAACTTGTTGCATCTTAAATGGTGATTTGGTTTGGAGGAGGGTGATGGTTCTGAAATCAGTATCATTGTGTAGAGGAGGAGAAATGGAGAAGAATGGTGGTTTGGATTGGGACATGCATTGGAGTTTCGGAATTCCTTTTTCCCTCTTCCTCTTCCTCTCACTCGCAACCCTCTTCTTCTCTCAAGCCTCCATTCTTTTTCTTTTCTGATATGAGGTGTGTTTTTCTGTTTTGGGGGTTCAGCTGGGGTTAAGTGACAAGGTGGAAAAGACATTTCTACCCCTCACCTACTCATCCTCACTTAACTAGTCCTAATAGAACTATTTCACCATAACTAACTTACTTAGCAAATTGTAACAATCATGCACACATACAATAAATCATTTATGTCACCCTTTCTTAATAATATAATAATTCACTTTCTCATAATAATTAATTATACTAATCATACTCATCTTAGCTAATTAATCAACTTGACCTCTTGCTAACATCTATTAACCGACTTAGCTAAAATTGGGGATGTTACAATCAACCCAACTTGAAAGATTTTGTCCGCAAAATCGTCCAAACTACCCAATGAACATTACCCCTGAAGCTTTATCTACCTGCATTCTCCTGCAAAAGTCAAACCCTAACTCCTCTTCGAGACACTTAAATGGATTCACCCCAACTTGGATTGATCATAGGCAATTCTATCTCCGTACATCAACTATCGAAGGAAACCATGATCGCATCAAAGAGTTTAGGAAAAGAAGCAAGATACAATTTCAAAACGGTTTTTCTCTTTAGTGCAATCATGTTTTCGTTCATACTTAATGCAACCCGAACTCTCTACATGACCCTATGGTTGAACCGGTTTCAAGAATTAAACGGTCGCCCACAGCTCCTTCGAACCATCACTGATGCCCACCTATTGTTCCGGTACGGCGTTTGTAGCCCTCTGCTCCTGCTGCGCGCTCTAATGAAACGAGAAGGCTAGAAATCCTATGGTTTTGGGTTTCAGACATCTTCGGGGCTGAGGAAACCAATAGTCATCATTCTCAGTAACTCACATGAAACATTGAGCGGATCCTGATTCAACACTTCACATAATATACTGAAAGGTTCTAACAGTCAATCGTCCAAGTCCCTAACTGACTCGATCTAAAAACCTCTTGACCGCAATGTCACTTAGTCCGACTAGGTCGAACTGCTCTGATACCAAATGTAACACCCCGATATTTACTAACTTGTAGAAACATCGAAATGCACCACTTGGCATACATCAGAGTTACTTCCTGTCTCTGATATTGAACACAACTAAAAATTTTCGATAATAATTTATCGAACGCGCTTACATAACTTAACATAATCTGAAATACGTGCCTTACTACTTCTCATGCCTAGTGTTCAATACCAAAAATAGAAAGTTGCGGAAGCGATTTACAACTTGTAAAAATAATAAGTCGTACAATCGAAGATACAAGTCAGACAGTAGAAAATACAAAGCACATAAACTAAACATCAGCATCTCCTCTAGGTTGCTCCATAACCGCTTTATCGCCTTTAACTTTCCCTGAAAACCACAAATCATAAAGGGTGAGATAACATTATCTCAGTGAGTTCTATCGAGACCCCTTACTAACACTCTCGGTTCATTATGCTTGATTCATAAAGCCGTAGTCCCTAAAGTTGACTACATGGAAACCTGAACATGTAACTCGCAGCCCTCCTAAGCGACATACGAGAAACACACATAACAATGATTATTAGCATATCCCTGGCAACTTTATTTGAAAGCTCCCAGCAAACCCATTCCCTGACCATTCTCTATCAGGGACAAACGATGACGGGGCCTAGGTTTTGGGGCTCATGACTTCCCCTCCCACTAGTACGCTAATCTCCACCCGCATTGGGCCGTCTACCCACATTGGGCCGTCAACAATCAATAACATGAACATGAACATAACATAACAATATTATTATTATTACCATTATAACCTTAGTGATCTCACTCGTGACTACTAAGCTTGTTATCCTGACTTATAGACATCTACAGTTAAACCACCTACATTCATGTATCTCAAACACAATCAACACTACTCGCATTGGGTCGTCACATAAACAATATACCCGCATAGGGCCGTCTACCCGCATTAAGCCATCAACAAAAAATGTACCCGCATTGGGACATCACATAAACAATATACCCGCATTGGGCCGTCTACCCGCATTGGGCCGTCAACAAACAATGTACCCGCATTGGGTCGTCACATAAACAATATACCCGCATTGGGCCATCACATAAACAATATACCCGCATTGGGCCGTCTACCCGTATTGGGCCGTCAACAAACAATGAACAATTCATTGAAAACATAATCCGCTAAAGAAGCAACAATTCAAACATTCTAATTCAGCAACCGTACCTAAACTTTGAGAATTTATTTAACCTATCAAACGGCCACGGAATTTAGCAAACGACCCCTCTACGGAAATCTAAGGACGTCTAGTTTCTGACTATGTTTTTAGAATTGTGGAATGATGGGTCAGTAAATACGGTTTTAGCAAATAACACAGTATGTTCAGAAAACGGGACTTTGACTTTGACCTAAATTGCGATCCTTCTAAAATGACAAAAACTCACTCAATTAACCTGGAACCTGAGCCTAACAGTAGATAATTAAGTCTAGTTTCCAAAGAAATAGAAATCATTCGAAAAGGAGTTCAATTAAAACCACCATGCCCAAAACACTGACCCTATGTCCAGATTGTTCCTAGAATTTTACCCTAACTTGTGGAGCCTATAACTTGAGTTACACAATTCCAAATTCAACCAAATCAGAGCCAAAGTAACGAGCATTCAGTCTAGTTTCTAAAATGATAGACCACATGATTTTCTAGTCAGTAATTCGTTCCCAGTAACTGAAGTACTGAGCCTACTCCAGAACATCCAAAAACAGTGAAATTAGCAATACAATTAACAACAAGCAAGCACCAAATTAATCCAACACATGTTTCAGTCATAGAAAACATCATAAAGAATCCATAACCAACACTTTCATACAATCAATCACATCAAACATGCATAATCTCGAATAATAAATCGCATAGCTCCTCGTTCAAAGTACCCTTTTCGCAAAACGGTTTTTAACATACAATTTCACAAATAAAAGGACAGAACCAACATGCATGACCATTATTTTGAAATTAAATCCCTAGTGAGTATAGAACTCACCTTTGACGATGAAAATCGCACAACTAACGAAACTCCGAGAGCTCGAACGAACCGAAACACGCGAACTCTTCCGAATCCGCTCCAACGAACACGAAATCGACCCCGGACGAATCCTCAAACTTGACCAGTTACTGAAGCATCCCTGAATGCATCTAGAATCAACCCGAACTACTTCGAACCGCTTTCCAACTTTGAACTCAGCTACCCGAAATGCTCCTGCTGTTTCCAGCAACAAAATGCCATTTTGCAACGGACACAACTCAGTCAATTCTCAACCAAACTTAGAAAAACAAGTGTCTATTGTGAATGGAATTTTATCTAGTTTCCGAGTGTTCGGGTTTCACACCCATGCAATCAGTATCCAGAGAGTTATATGGGAAACAATGGAACTGGGTCAAAACTGAGGCTGATTCAGAAACGAAACTTGAGAACATGATATCTCCCTCCATACCTAATGAAATCAGACGATTCTTGTGGCTATGTTGAAGAATTTTGAGTCTAGTTTCGAAAGAAATAAAAAGGAACTTAATCGGAGGTCAGTATAGGGAGTTACGAAGACAACACTGAAGGGTGCCAAAACGGGTTTCTGCAGCACTTGTTTCTTCATGATGAACTTGTTGCATCTTAAATGGTGATTTGGTTTGGAGGAGGGTGATGGTTCTGAAATCAGTATCATTGTGTAGAGGAGGAGAAATTGAGAAGAATGGTGGTTTGGATTGGGACATGCATTGGAGTTTCGGAATTCCTTTTTCCCTCTTCCTCTTCCTCGTCCTCTCACTCGCAACCCTCTTCTTCTCTCAAGCCTCCATTCTTTTTCTTTTCTGAAATGAGGTGTGTTTTTCTGTTTTGGGGGTTCAGCTGGGGTTAAGTGACAAGGTGGAAAAGACATTTCTACCCCTCACCTACTCATCCTCACTTAACTAGTCCTAATAGAACTATTTCACCATAACTAACTTACTTAGCAAATTGTAACAATCATGCACACATACAATAAATCATTTATGTCACCCTTTCTTAATAATATAATAATTCACGTTCTCATAATAATTAATTATACTAATCATACTCATCTTAGCTAATTAATCAACTTGACCTCTTGCTAACATCTATTAACCGACTTAGCTAAAATTGGGGATGTTACAATCAACCCAACTTGAAAGATTTTGTCCGCAAAATCGTCCAAACTACCCAATGAACATTACCCCTGAAGCTTTATCTACCTGCATTCTCCTGCAAAAGTCAAACCCTAACTCCTCTTCGAGACACTTAAATGGATTCACCCCAACTTGGATTGATCATAGGCAATTCTATCTCCGTACATCAACTATCGAAGGAAACCATGATCGCATCAAAGAGTTTAGGAAAAGAAGCAAGTTACAATTTCAAAACGGTTTTTCTCTTTAGTGCAATCATGTTTTCGTTCATACTTAATGCAACCCGAACTCTCTACATGACCCTATGGTTGAACTGGTTTCAAGAATTAAACGGTCGCCCACAGCTCCTTCGAACCATCACTGATGCCCACCTATTGTTCCGGTACGGAGTCTGTAGCCCTCTACTGCTGCTGCGCCCTCTAATGAAACGAGAAGGCTAGAAATCCCATGGTTTTGGGTTTCAGACATCTTCGGGGCTGAGGCAACCAATAGTCATCATTCTCAGTAACTCACATGAAACATTGAGTGGATCCTGACTCAACACTTCACATAATATACTGAAAGGTTCTGACAGTCAATCGTCCAAGTCCCGAACCCTAGGCCCCATTCATGTTTGCCTGCTAGCTATCAAGAAAAGAAAAATGGTTCAAGGTGATGTGCTAAGATAAAAAAACATTGTACATACCTATCAAGAATCGGGCTACAAGTGAATAAAGCATAATGAACCGTGAGTGTAGCGAGGGGTCTCGGTAGAACTCACTGAGATGTTTATCTCACCCTTTATATATTGTGGTTTTTACAGAGACACGGGAAAAATAAAAAGCAAAGAAGCATGGCTAGATGGCGCTTCACTTGGAGAACTTGAAGACTTAGTTACTGCTTATGTTATTTTCCTAGTTTTCATGTATTCTCGTTATTATGACTTGTACTCGTACTAAAAGTTGTAAATCGTTTCCGCTATTTCTGTCGTTGGATGTTGAACAATAGAACATGGAAAGGATGTTAAAACATGTTTCAAGTTAATTAAGTACTTCTATTATGAAGATATGAGATATGAGTTATGCTTTGAGGAGTTTCATCAAAATTTTTAGTTTTGTTCAATATCCATAAGCAGGAATTTATCTCTAATGTATGCTACATGTTATGCTTCTTTGTATTTCTCTATGGTAGAGATACTAGGGTGTTACATTATGGTATCAGAGCAGTTCGACCTAGTCGGTCTTAGTTAATTAGGGTTGATTTGTTTCTTGAGCAATTCTGTTATGTTTCTTCTTATTATGCTAAGAGACATTGAGCTTGATCATCTCAATACTTGGTGCATTGTTTGCAGAATTATGGAAGGAGGCTCAAGGAACAATCGACCAATCGATCCGTACTCCGCTTGGATGCAGAATATGATGGAGTTGCAACAGAAAATGATGCAATACATGGTGCAATTTCAACAAAATGCTCAGCCACAGCCGCAACAAGCTCATGAGCAACCAGTGAATCCAAGACAGATCTACTCTGAATTCCTCAAGATGAACACTACAAAAAAATTGCCCATTAGCGAGGGATTTTTCCCTCGCTAAATGCCCCAAATCCGTCGCTAATTTCCATTAGCGGGGGAATTAGCGACGGAATCAGTCCCTCGCTAAATCGCTCCTCGCTAGTGGGAATTAGCGAGGGAATTTGAATCCCTCGCTAATTAGCGAGGGCTATTCCGTCGCTAATTCCCTCGCTAATTAGCGATGGAATATTTCGTCGCTAAGTCTGACAGCCACGTTTTTTTTTATATCACACTATTTTTTATATAGTTATTATTATTATTATTATTATTATTATTATGGTGTGGTGGTGGTGGTGGTGGGGAAGGGTATTAGGGTAGAGAGAGAAGGAGAGAGAGAGAGAGAGAGAGAGAGAGAGAGAGAGAGAGAGAGAGAGAGAGAAATGAGCTATGTGGTGGTGTGGTGGTGGTGGTGGTGGTGGTCGTGGTTGTGGTGGTGGTGGTGGTGGTGGTGGTGGTGAAGGGTATTATGGTAGAGAGAGAAGGAGAATAGTAAGGGAGAAGGAGAGAAAGAGAGAGAAACGAGTGGTGGTGGTGGTGAAGGGTATTAGGGTAGAGAGAGAAGATAGAGTGAGAGAAGAGTGTGAGGAGGTGGTGGAAGAGTGAAGAGAGAAGAAGAGTGTGAGAGGAGGTGGTGGCGTGGTGGTGGAAGAGTGAAGAGAGAAGAAGAGTGTGAGGAGAGAAGAAGAGCGAAGAGTGTGAGCAGAGTAGGAGAGAAGAGTGTGTGTGAGAGAATAAATAAGCTGAAAAGTCAAAAATTTAGCGAGGGAATTAGCGAGGGACTGACAATTCCGTCACTAAACACCTGCACGAAGTCCTATCGTCTGAAAACTGTCAGAAATTAGTGAGGGACTGACAATTCCGTCGCTAAACACCTGCACGAAGTCCTATCATATGAAAACTGTCAGAAATTAGCAAGGGAATTAGCGAGGGACTGAAAAATCCGTCGCTAATTAGCGAGGGACCTAAAAATCCGTCGCTAATGACAGAATTAGCGAGGGACTAAAAATTCCCTCGCTAATTCCCTCGCTAATAAGCGGTTTTTTTTTGTAGTGGATGCCTTCCGAGTTCAGAGGAGGATTTGATGTTATGGAAGCTCAGCATTGGTTGGATGATATTGAGAAAATCTTCCACACCATGCAAATCAATGAGAAGTGAAGTTGAGATTGGCATCTCATATGCTGATAGGAGAGGTCAACAATTGGTGGACCAATGTTCGGGCCATGATGGTAACCATGGAAACTCCTCAGACTTGGGAAAATTTCCGGCGAACGTTTCTAGAACAATTCTTCCCAACTGCAATGAGGCAGGAGAAGGAAAATGAGTTTCTAGCTTTGACTCAAGGAAGCTTAACTGTGGGTCAGTACACAACTAAATTTGAAGAACTATATCAATTTTTCGGTTTGGCTGGGTACGCTCCGAATGACAGGTGGAAGACTGATAGATACAAGTTTAAGCTTAGGGAAGACTTTGCTCAGAGTTTAAGTTCCTTTGCCTGTAACAACTATGCAGCCATGGTGCAACAAGCTTATATTGCTGAAAATATTTTGAAGAGATTGTATGCAAGCCGAAAGGTGTATGGACAAAACAAGAAGGATGCTGATTCATTTAACTATCAGATGGGTCCCAAGAACAATATCAACAAAGGAAAACAAGTTCAATCGCCGGATTCCTCCAAGTTTGGCAAATGTTCCAAATGCGGTAAATACCACCGGGGAGAGTGTCAACTTCGATCCAATCTCTGTTATTATTGCAAGAAAGAAGGCCATTAGGAATGTCCAGTAAAGAAGAGAAACGAATAGGGGAGTGCTGCTACAACACATGGACGAGTCTATACCTTGGATGCTCAGAAAGCCAAGGCTATAGACAACTTACTGAGGGGTATAGGATTTATTTTCTATAACTCCGTCGGTATTTTATATGATTCGGGTGCAACTCTTGTTTTATATCTCAAGCGTGTGTCGATCGGTTGGGCTTGGCTTTAATTCTGTTACCTCAACCAATCTCTATCCTAACTGCTGCTGAGGGTAGTGTTCAAACCCAAGCTTTATGTGAAAACTGTCTACTTAACATAGGAGACATAAACTTTGTGGTGGACTTCATTTGTTTGCCAATGAGGGGTATGGACATTGTCCTAGGTATGAGTTGGATGTCTGCGAACCATATAACAATTGATTGCTTTAATCAGACTATCGATTTTGCCTCTGAATCAGTGGAGTTGCCACAGACCAATTCCGAAGCAGTTATCTCTTTCACTTCCACAAGTCATGGTCTATTCCAAGGCACAAAAGCTTATGTCATGATGTTGTCTGCATCAACTGAAACAGGTCTAGATTTATCTTCTGTTCAAATTGTAAATGAGTTCCTAGATGTATTTCCGGATGAAGTTTCTTATTTACCTCCAGATAGGGAGGTGGAGTTCTCCATAGAATTGGTTCCGGGCACATGGCCAATTTCTATTGCTTCGTATAGAATGTATCCTTTAGAGCTAAAGGAATTGAAAACCCAACTTGAAGAGTTGATTTCGAAACAGTTCATTCGACCTAGTGCTTCACCATGGGGTGCTCATGTATTACTTGTCAAAAAGAAAGATGGGAGCATGAGATTATGTATTGATTATCGACAGTTAAACAAAGTCACCATTAAGAATAAATACCTGTTCCCAAGGATTGATGATTTGCTAGATCAACTTCGAGGAGCTTCAGTGTTTCCCAAAACTGACCTGAGGTCTGGCTACCATTATACCTACAATGATTGGGCATACCATTGCTATCCATAATGGAAAAGAGCATTTACCTATTTATATAACAGATCGTATGGTAGGCCATAAATTGGGAAAGTTTTCACCTACTCGAAACGTCCTAGGATATGCGAAAAATGATAATAGATCTCGCCGTTAACATTTTTTTAATTGGTTTATTCTGCAGCAGCAAATGCTAGTCACAATCTAAATTTCAACGAACTAAGTCAATGAGTCATAAACATATATAACAAAAAGATAAAAAAGTAGACAAATAAGTCGTATCATTTAACCAGCCAGTCCTAAGAAACTCCTTACTTCGGTGGCTGAAAATGGTTGTTCCCAATTCACAACTGCTTCAATTTTACTGGGATCCACTGCAACACCTGACTGAGATATTACATGTCCCAGAAATAGGCATGGCAACGGGGCGGGGCGAGGGCGGGTTTGGCATTCCCCGCCCCCAACCCTGTCCCAAACGGGGACGGGTTCCCCGCGGGTACCCGTTTCCGCCATAATTTATAGGAAAAAAACAAAAAATATATTTATGATAATTAATAAAATAAAATAATAATAATTATACAATGATAAAATAAAGTTAAAAGTATTAAAATAGATTTTTCTATAGGAAATAGATCAAAATTAAAAATAAACACAATTTATGAAACAAAATGAATGAGTAAATATGCATATAATAAAATAAAATAATTAATTTATGTTTTGTCGAGCGGGTTCGGGGTGGGGACGGGGTGGGTATCGACATCCCCGAACCCAACCCCGTCCCCAGTCAAAGCAGGTTTTCCCCGTCAAATTCGGGGCGGGTCGGGTGGGTACCCGCGGGTTCGGGTTATGTTGCCATGCCTACCCAGAAACTTCACTTCAGGCATCCAGAAACTTCACTTAATAAATGATTCGCTACAAAAGGATTTTTTTTAGTGAATGTCCCATAGTTAATTATTCCTCTTATAATTTACAAAAGGGAGATTTATTCAGGGATTTTCTCAATTGGTTCTTCCACTCACATGGTTAACTCGCAAGGGTCAGCCGTTTGTATGAGACTCTGATTGTGATAAATGTTTCTTAGAACTGAAAGCTCGTCTGACTTCTGCACCAATTCTAATTCTTCTAGATCCGTCCCTGGGATTTCAAATTTACAGTTGTAACAGAAGATGATGATCCAAACTTTTGCCAGCCGTAAGAGCGGAGTTTAAGATGAGTGCACTAGTGCGTTAACTGATAAAGAAAGGCAGAAGTATTAAGCGAGGTAATTGTTTTCAGGATTCTACTGGTTGAATGCCAATAGAATAAGTATGTGTTGAAATTGACATTGTTCAAAATTCAACACGATGTTTGAAATTGCAATGTAACTAGGATTTAACAATCCTAGTATGTGTTGATGAGTTGTTCCCTTGCGCTATTCTTGATTGATGTGATTGTGCTGCTTGAATAAGATGCATGCTGATTGTTTATGATGTGACTGAGGTAATATGTTTGAGGTATATAGATATATAAATTATATCGAGTTTAGGAGACGACCCAATGCGGGTATTACACAGGAGACGGCCCAATGCGGGTATTATATAGGTGTTGTAGCTTGATTGAATGAATCCAAAAATGGTCATAACATTTGATGCTAAGTTACATGCTTCGTGTACATTATGTGTATAAGATATTGATTTGAACATGAATCAATGATCGAAATACTGTGTTGGATTGCCATTGGTATGTCGGTTTATCGTTTAAAGGTGTTGTTGTTGACTTAAATTATGTTAAGGATTGATTGGGAACGAGTCTAGAGTGAACGGAAAAGCGAAATTTGACGCAAAATAGAATTTTAGGAAAATTTTGAAAAGACACGTTTTCCGTTTTCCGTGCGATACAAATTATTTCCCAATCCTTCCCTAACTTGACTTAAGTTACTCTAACCCTAGTGAGACTACTTGAGGTGTGGTTGCATAATCGAAAGATTTTCAAAACAGTTGTAAGTTCCATTTTACTTGTGACGTTCAATTTCGAAAACCGAGTGTGACTATACTGTTTTAATAAAAATCCTACTTTAAGTAAGGATATTTCAAGTTGGGGTGATTTATCATTCTGAGGAAAAATGTTTTCTAAATGGTCTTATTTTGAAAACTAGTAAAAGGATTTTCTACCGATTTGAATGAGCCTCCTAAAGAGTACTTTTCCAACCTAGTATTACGCCTAAGTATGCGTATCCCGAGTTTCACTTCGTTTGATTGCGAAAATATGCATCGACCCTAGGTCGTAAGGTTGTTATCCAAAACAAATTGTGTGTACAATAGGAAAGTTATGTAAAGTCGACTAATCGACGAATTTTCGTGTCAATTATGCGAATAGGACTTGATCAATTTTGAGGACAAAATTCTTCAAGTTGGGGTGATTGTAACATCC
Source organism: Astragalus membranaceus (assembly GCA_039519185.1). NCBI lineage: Eukaryota > Viridiplantae > Streptophyta > Magnoliopsida > Fabales > Fabaceae > Astragalus > Astragalus membranaceus. The sequence continues at coordinate 16,892,521 of CM076850.1, forward strand.
CTAGTTCAGTTAATTTCGATTTACGAAATTAACTAGTAATTTATTTTTCAAGTAAGTAATAGGTGAAGTCACGAAAATGAGGTTGTCGCGAAAGCAATATATAATTGCCAAACGATATGATTTAATTTTATTATTATTTGAATTGTGTGATTGTTTTGGGTAAAAATTGGGTTAAGTGAGAGTTTAAGTGAGAAGGGTGTTTTGGTCATTTCACACCCTTTTTATCCTTCAGCTGAACCCTCACTCACTCCAAAGAAAAACATTCAGAATTTTAGAAAATAGAATAGTGAGAGGGAAAGAAGAAAGAGGCGTGAGAAGTGAGGGAGAAGAAGAGGGTGAGTAAGCTTCAAACCTTGGATGCATGCAAATAATTCTTGCACCTTTCTCTTCAGTTTTTCAAGCTCTTTCCAATGACACCACTTTCACTAGCTCATTCTCCCTTTATCTCATTTCACAATTATTGAAGCTTTCAAGCTCAAAGTCACTAAAAATGGAGTTTTGAGGAGTCTTGAAGTCTTGCATGTCTGTTGGGGACTAGATTGTGGGTAGAGCTGAGTATACATTGTTGATTGTACTAGTAGAAGAAAGGTTCAGTAGCAAGAAGTGGTGGGAATTCGTTTTGGAGTTGATTTTAGTTGCTGAGTTCGTGGTCCTTGGTGGTGGAGTTGAAGGAATCAACTCACAGCAAGTTATGCAGAAAACAGTTTTTACCACGTATGGTAAATCCTTCGCAACTCCCTCCATGGTCACCCGTTGAATGTAATTTTTGTTTCTTTAGAAACTAGACACAAAATCGTTCAGTTTAGGAACACGAACCACTTGATTTGACTGATTATTGAGGGAGAAAATTTAAGTACAAGTTTCACTTTTGAATCAGTGACAGTTTCGAACCAGTCACAATGTTTCGTTGATAACGCCTCGAATACCTGTCGTATTTACACGAAACCTGAGCCCTCAGAAACTAGACAAAATTCCCTTCACAATAGACACCCGTTTTGCTAAATTTAGTTGCGAGTTGACTAAGTTATGTTCGTTTCAAAATGACACACTGTTGCTCGAAACAGCAGGAACTAAAACCAATCCCAACCTTCCTAATTTTTCTTATATACTTGCATATGGGGGTCTAAGCTTGACAATCAGTTTCTAATACACATAAACAAGCCACATTGTAGTTCAAATTCGTTTTGGGTAGCTATTGGAGCATTCCGGTAGCTGAGTTTGGAATCGAGAAGCGTTTCGAGGAACGTTCGTGTGGTTACATCTTCATTGCATTTTTCGGATTCTCGGTTGTTAGTGATTTTCATCACTATTGGTGAGTTCTATACTCGCTTAGGGTTATCATTTTTATTGTGTCAACCTTGAATGTGACTGAAAATGTGTTTTGTACGTTTCGTTTCATTAAAATTCGTTAAAAACCGTATTTCAAAACCGTAATGTTTGAGGTGTTTGAATATTTTATTGATGATGATAATGTGATTGTTTGGAATGATTGTAACGACTGTTTGGTACTGATTTAATGTATGATGATATTCGGGAATTGATCGGAACGAGTATTGGAACAATCGGAACGGCCAAGTTTTCATGAAAAAGCACAATTCTGGGCGACTGATGGACATGCACGGGTCGTGCGCCCCAATGGCACGAACCGTGCGTCGATTTCGCAGGTTGCCTGTACAATTCTAAAAACATGGCACGAACCGTGCGTATGCTTCTGTTTCCCAACTTCAAAACATGTTTTAGGCTATTCCGAGCGGTTCCAATTGCGTTCTAATCCTTTCCCTAACCATATGTAATGATGAAAAAGCCGTAATTCGTTGAAAGCGCGTAGGTATGATTGATGTTATGCGAATGTTCTAAGTCATGTTAATGTCATGTCATGACAAGTGGAATAAATGTCCCAAGAGGTTGAGGTTACTACTATGGTATTGATTGTAATTGAAATGTCCCTGTTGATTGTGATTGAGATATGTCTGATTGGATTGAATTGTAATGTTTCCCTAAGTCATGTTAATGAATGTTAGTAACCACAAGTGAGATCATGATAAATGTTTAAGCGGACAAAACTTCCTTTGAAGTTATGTTAATGTTTAAAGAGACTAAATGTCCTTTGAGGTTATGTTCATGTTTAAATGGGCTAAATGTCTATTAAGGTTGAGGTTGAGGTTATATATGTATAAATTATATATATTGAGTATGGGTGACGACCCTATTGAGGTTAGGGTACTAGGGGAGGGGAAGTCATGAGCCCTATGAACCTAGACCCCTTTGAGGTTTACCCGCATTTTATGGTAAGCGGATTGGGTTCACCGGGAATATAGACAATCATTCACGATGATACGCTACGTTATCAGGTTGCACGTGGCTATTATTTTAGCTACGATTAAAATGATGCATAATGAACCGCGAGAGTAGAAGAGGTCTCGATAGGACTCATTGAGATAATGTTTATCTCACCCTTTATATGTTGTGGTTTTTACATGAAACGGGGAAAAGCGAAGGCAAAGAGGCACGACCAGTCGGCGTGACTTAGAGGGGTCGTTGAAGCTTTAGTTTTAAGTGCTTATGTTGTTTCCCTTTGTTATCTTTGTATTATCGATTGTATGACTTATACTTGTTACAAGTTGTAAATCGTTTCCGCTACTTTTAGTTTTAGATATTGAACACTAGAACATGAGAAGTTGTAAGGCACGTAACTTAAGTATTTAAGTGATTTTATGTTAAGTTATGATATCGAGGTAACCGTTTGATTGTTGTTCATCGAAGTTTTAGTTTGTGTTCAATACCCGGGACTGGAAGTTATCTCTGATGTATACTAAGTTGTGCATTTTAGTATTTCTACTTGTTAGAAATACTAGGGTGTTACATTTGGGTATCAGAGCAGTTCGAGCTAGTCGGACTTCGGTTACGGTCGAGAGGTTATTAGATCGAGTCTATAGGGACTTAGCAAATTAAATGTCAAAACCTTTCAGTATTTTATGTGAAGTATTGAGTCAGGATCCGCTCAATGTTTCATATGAGTTACTGAGAATGATGACAATTGGTTGCCTCAGCCCCGAAAATGTCTGAAACCCTGAAACATAGGATTTCTAGCCTTCGCATTTCGTCAGAGCGCGCAGCAGAAGCAGAGGGCTATAGAAGACGTCCTGAAACAATAGATGGGCATCCGTGATGGTTCGAGAAAGCTGTGGGCGACTGTTCAGTCTTTGGAGCCGAAGCAATCGTTGTGTTGCCACGTAAACCTTTATGTGTCGTCCCGAAAGTTGCAATCTAGCAAAAAATTTCAGGCAGTAAGAGTGTAGTGTTCGGAGATCCGTTTAGGAGTAACCGACACTGTTAAATTCCAATTCATGTCCAACCAAGTTTCTCAGTTCCCGAGATAACGTCTAGTAGTTACCTTACCTTGTAACTCAGGTTAACCCCAACTCACGTCACTGTTTAGAGGAATCCTTCGGATAGTCTCGAGTCTAGGTCAGTTATCTTTCCCTCAGAGTAACCTTTTGAAATGTCATGAAGTCGAGCTAGTAAACCATAATTGCATCAGCAATATTGGCAAATAGAACCACCCAAGAATTATCTGATTGGTTCCTGACCAAGATTTATGAACCGGTTCCCTTCCAGGAAGGGGATAGCATGCGATGTCGATAGAAGTAACCTTATTGCAATCCTCTGAGTTGGAGTATGCCAGTTTCGATCTGTGAGATGTTTTTGCTAGTTTTCCGACTAGTTTTATTCGTAACTTTTAATTCGGAACCCCGATTTTTATGTTCCGTGATGCATTGGAAAGCTAACGAAAATGTCTACACATCCAATTAGATTTTGGGAATGTGACTCTGTCCTAAATTCTGAAAGATACTCTTTTCCGTCCTTAAGCCGTTAAACCCTAAGATATTCGTAGGAAATAAACCCTCGAGTAGTTTGAGAAATAGGAAGAAGATTAACCAACTATTCAGATTAAGTTCTTAGACACCGGGTTAGGATAATATCCTTAGTAGTCCTAAAAAGGACTATCTCTCGGAAATGGTTATTAGTAGTTATAGCCTTTCAGAAATTGTCAGAGTCAATATGAGCCCTAGACCATTAGGCATTCCGCTAAATGTTGTCAAAGGAAAAGTTCAGTTTACCTAGATGATGAATGTTTGTTCTCTAGGTAGGATGAGTTCCGAATTGGTTGACTATGACCATTGTAATAGTTTCGTTTGTATTGTTTATGGAATTCAGAAAGATGAAGGACCAAAGGAATGTTCTAAATAGGTGCAATTTGTTTTCCGAATCAAACCAGGAGCACTAATCGTGCGCCCTTTTGATTCCTTAAAAGAATCCTTCAATTTTCGTGTTTCTTTGATGCTGCGATTATTCCAACTCCGTACACAATCCAAAGGAATCCAGTTACACCTAGATTAATCAACGATTCCTTATGAGTAAGATGAAGTCTATAAGCTCTAGTAAGCCTCTTTTCTTTCAGAGGAAACAGTCATGCCTCGTCAAGGAGATCTCTATTGTTTAGGACTCCTCATACCTTAATGTTTAAGTAGTGAAGATCTCAAATGGATATTCGGTTTTTAAGAAGCCTTATGAGTAGTAGGTTCCCAAGACACCATATACCAGAATAAGATTACTGTGTCTTATGGCTAAGTACACAAGACCAATTTCTGAAGGAGGGAGACACCCTTACTAGTATTTTGGGTTTAGTTGACGCAGCTGACTCTCATGGGTATGTGGGGACATTGTTTTACGTTCAAATAGCTTCAAACAAAATTTTTATAAAAACCCTACCCACTTACGAGTCGAACGCGGACAATGATTGTTCCCGAATCCAACCCAAAAGACTAGAGGTATCTCTAGGTGAACCAGAAGATGATGTTCCAAATTTTTGCCAGCCGTAAGAGCGGAGTTTAAGATGAGTGCGCTAGTGCGTTAACTGATAAAGAAAGGCAGAAGTATTAAGCGAGGTAATTGTTTTCAGGATTCTACTGGTTGAATGCCAATAGAATAAGTATGTGTTGAAATTGACATTGTTCAAAATTCAACACGGTGTTTGAAATTGCAATGTAACTAGGATTTAACAATCCTAGTATGTGTTGATGAGTTGTTCCCTTGCGCTGTTCTTGATTGATGATTGTGCTGCTTGAATAAGATGCATGCTGATTGTTTATGATGTGACTGAGGTAATATGTTTGAGGTATATAGATATATAAATTATATCGAGTTTAGGAGACGGCCCAATGCAGGTATTACACAGGAGACGGCCCAATGCGGGTATTATATAGGTGTTGTAGCTTGATTGAATGAATCCAAAAATGGTCATAACATTTGATGCTAAGTTACATGCTTCGTGTACATTATGTGTATAAGATATTGATTTGAACATGAATCAATGATCGAAATACTGTGTTGGATTGCCATTGGTATGTCGGTTTATCGTTTAAAGGTGTTGTTGTTGACTTAAATTAAGTTAAGGATTGATTGGGAACAAGTCTAGAGTGAACGGAATAGCGAAATTTGACGCAAAACAGAATTTTAGGAAATTTTTGAAAGGTTTGCCGTGCGAAACAAATTATTTCCCAATCCTTCCCTAACTTGACTTAAGTTACTCTAACCCTAGTGAGACTACTTGAGGTGTGGTTGCATAATCGAAAGATTTTCAAAACAGTTGTAAGTTCCATTTTACTTGTGACGTTCAATTTCGAAAACCGAGTGTGATTGTACTGTTTTAATAAAAATCCTACTTTAAGTAAGGATATTTCAAGTTGGGGTGAGTTATCATTCTGAGGAAAAATGTTTTCAAAATGGTCTTATTTTGAAAACTAGTAAAAGGATTTTCTACCGATTTGAATGAGCCTCCTAATTAAAGAGTACTTTTCCAACCTAGTATTACGCCTAAGTATGCGTATCCCGAGTTTCACTTCGTTTGATTGCGAAAATATGCATCGACCCTAGGTCGTAAGGTTTTTTTCCAAACAAATTGTGTGTACAATAGGAAAGTTATGTAAAATCGACTAATCGACGAATTTTCGTGTCAATTATGCGAATAGGACTTGATCAATTTTGAGGACAAAATTCTTCAAGTTGGGGTGATTGTAACATCCCTAGTTCTGTTAATTTCGGTTTACGAAATTAACTAGTAATTTATTTTTCAAGTAAGTAATAGGTCAAGTCACGAAAATGACGTTGTCGCGAAAGCAATATATAATAGCCAAACGATATGATTTAATTGCATTATTATTTGAATTGTGTGATTGTTTTGGGTAAAAATTGGGTTAAGTGAGAGTTTAAGTGAGAAGGGTGTTTTGGTCATTTCGCACCCTTTTTATCCTTCAGCTGAACCCTCACTCACTCCAAAGAAAAACAGTCAGAATTTTAGAAAATAGAATAGTGAGAGGGAGAGAAGAAAGAGGCGTGAGAAGTGAGGGAGAAGAAAAGGGTGAGTAAGCTTCAAACCTTGGATGCGTGGAAATAATTCTTGCACCTTTCTCTTCAGTTTTTCAAGCTCTTTCCAATGACACCACTTTCACTATCTCATTGTCACTTTATCTCATTTCACCATTATTGAAGCTTTCAAGCTCAAAGTCACCAAAAATGGAGTTCTGAAGAGTCTTGCATGTCTATTAGGGACTAGATTGTGGGTAGAGCTGAGTATACATTGTTGATTGTACTATTAGAAGAGAGGTTCAGTAGCAAGAAGTGGTGGGAATTCGTTTTGGAGTGGATTTTAGTTGCTGAGTTCGTGGTCCTTGGTGGTGGAGTTGAAGGAATCAACTCACAGCAAGTTCTGCAGAAAACAGTTTTGACCACGTATGGTAAATCCATCGCAACTCCCTCCACGACCATCCGTTGAATGTAATTTTTGTTTCTTTAGAAACTAGACACAAAATCCTTCAGATTAGGAACAAGAACCACTTGATTTGACTGATTATTGAGGGAGAAAATTTAAGTACAAGTTTCACTTATGAATCAGTGACAGTTTCGAACCAGTCACAATGTTTCGTTGATAACGCCTCGAATACCTGTCGTATTTACACGAAACCTGAACCCTCAGAAACTAGGAAAAATTCCCTTCACGATAGATACTCGTTTTGCTAAATTTAGTTGAGAATTGACTGAGTTATGTTCGTTTCAAAATGACACATTGTTGCTCGAAACAGCAGGAACTAAAACCAATCCCAACCTTCCTAATTTTTCTTATATACTTGCATATGGGGGTCTAAGCTTGACAATCAGTTGGTAATACACATACACAAGCCACATTGTAGTTCAAATTCGTTTTTGGTAGCTATTGGAGCATTCGGGTAGCTGAGTTTGGAATCGAGAAGCGTTTCGAGGAACGTTCGTGTGGTTACATGTTCATTGCATTTTTCGGATTCTCGGTTGTTAGTGATTTTCATCACTATTGGTGAGTTCTATACTCGCTTAGGGTTTTCATTTTTATTGTGTCAACCTTGAATGTGACTGAAAATGTGTTTTGGACGTTTCGTTTCGTTAAAATTCGTTAAAAACCGTATTTTGAAACCATAATGTTTGAGGTGTTTGAATATATGATTGATGATGATAATGTGATTGTTTGGATTTATTGTAACGACTGTTTGGTACTGATTTAATGTATGATGATATTCGGGAATTAATCGGAACGAGTATCGGAACGATCGGAACGGCCAAGTTTTCATGAAAAAGCACAATTTTGGGCTACTGATGGAAATGCACGGGTCGTGCGCCCCAATGGCACGAACCGTGCGTCCCTTTCGCAGGTTACCTGTAAAATTTTAAAAACATGGCACGGACTGTGCATATGCTTCTGTTTCCCAACTTCAAAACATGTTTTAGGCTATTCCGAACGGTTCCAATTGCGTTCTAATCCTTTCCCTAACCATATGTAATGATGAAAAAGCCGTAATTCGTTGAAAGCGCGTAGGAATGATTGATGTTATGCGAATGTTCTAAGTCATGTTAATGTCATGTCATGACAAGTGGAATAAATGTCCCAAGAGGTTGAGGTTACTACATGATATTGATTGTAATTGAAATGGCCCTGTTGATTGTGATTGAGATATGTCTGATTGGATTGAATTGTAATGTTTCCCTAAGTCATGTTAATGAATGTTAGTAACCACGAGTTAGGTCATGATAAATGTTTAAACGGACTAAATGTCCTTTGAGGTTATGTTAATGTTTAAACGGACTAAATGTCCTTTAAGGTTATGTTGATGTTTAAATGGGCTAAATGTCTATTGAGGTTGAGGTTGAGGTTATATATGTATAAATTATATATATATTGAGTATGGGTTCGACCCTATTGAGGTTAGCGTACTAGGGGGGCGAAGTCATGAGCCCTATGAACCTAGGCCCCTTTGAGGTTTGCCCGCAGTTTATGGTAAGCGGATTGGGTTCACCGGGAATATAGACAATCATTCACGGTGATACGCTACGTTATCAGGTTGCACGTGGCTATTATTTTAGCTACGATTAAAATGATGCATAATGAACCGCGAGAGTAGAAAGGGGTCTCGATAGGACTCACTGAGATAATGTTTATCTCACCCTTTATATGTTGTGGTTTTTACAGAGAAACAGGGAAAAGCGAAGGCAAAGAGGCACGGCCAGTCGGCGTGACTTAGAGGAGATGTTGAAGCTTTAGTTTTAAGTGGTTATGTTGTTTCCCTTTGTTATCTTTGTATTATCGATTGTATGACTTATACTTGTTACAAGTTGTAAATCATTTCCGCTACTTTTGGTTTTAGATATTGAACACTAGGGCAAGAGAATTTGTAAGGCACGTAACTTAAGTATTTAAGTGATTTTATGTTAAATTATGATATCGAGGTAACCGTTTGATGGTTGTTCATCGAAGTTTTAGTTTGTGTTCAATACCTGGGACTGGAAGTTATCTCTGATGTATACTGAGTTGTGCATTTTAGTATTTCTACTTGTTAGAAATATTAGGGTGTTACAACAGTGTCGGCATATGGGTACGCACTGAAGCCTCATGAAGAAAATTACCCAACTCATGACTTAGAATTAGCGGCGATTGGGTACGCACTGAAGATTTGGAGACATTACCTATATGGTTCTCGTTTTGAAGTCTTCAGTGATCACAAAAGTTTGAAGTATCTGTTTGATCAGAAAGAGTTGAATAATCGACAACAGAGATGGGTGGAATTTCTGAAGGACGATGACTTTGAATTGAAATATCATCCAGGAAAGGCTAATGTCGTAGCTATGCTTTGAGTAGAAAATCATTGTACACCACCGCATTGATGATTCATGAAATGGCTCTTCTTGAGTCTTTCAGGGATCTCAATTTCAATGTAAGAACCAAGAGGAATAGATTGGTGTTGAGTCACGTTCAGATTTCTAGTTCATTGAGGAATTCCATTCGCTTAGCTCAAGAAGTTGATGTGGAGCTTCAAGCTCGGAAGGGATTGCCTGATTTTACCGAAGACAGTGATGGTGTGATTTGTTTCCATGGAAGAATTTGTGTGCCAAATGATGATGAGATTAAAAGGCAAGTTTTAGAGGAAGCTCACAAGAGTCAATACTCCATACATCCTGGATCTACCAAGATGTATTTGGATTTGAAACAATTGTATTGGTGGCCAGAAATGAAAACGAGATAGCGGGATTTGTGTCTCGATGCTTAACTTGTCAAAGGGTTAAGATAGAGCACCAAAAGCCTTCAGGCCTGTTTCAACCTTTGAATATACCTGAATGGAAATGGGAGAGTATTTCAATGGATTTTTTCATGGGACTACCACGGTCCCGAGTAGGCAATGACTCAATATGGGTGGTTGTGGATCGATTGATGAAGTCAGCTCACTTTGTTCCAGTCCATTCCAACTATTCAGTCTCCAGGTTAGCAGAAGAGTATCTCAAGCATATAGTGAAACTTCATCGGATTCCAATTAGTATTATTTCCGACCGTGATCCAAAGTTTGATTCAAAATTTTGGAGAGCTTTGAACATGGCTTTGGGAACTAAAGTTTACATGAGTACGGCTTATCATCCACAGTCAGATGGCCAGTCTGAAAGAATTATCCAGACTTTGGAGGACATGCTCCGAGCCTGTGTGCTTGATAGTAATGGCAAATGAGAAGATCATCTCTCGTTAGTGGAATTCACCTACAACAACAGTTATGATTCCAGTATTGGAATGGCTCCGTATGAGGCATTGTACAGAAGGAAATGTCGGACCCCGCTTTGTGGTGGGATGTATATTGGGATCGGATTTGGTCCAGGAAACTACTAAACAGATTCATCAAATCACAGAGAGAATGAAGGAAACTCAGAGTCGCCAAAAGAGTTACACTGACAAGCAGAGAAGACCGTTAGAATTTGATGAAGGAGATCATGTTTTTCTCAGGTTACTCCTACTACGGGTATTGGCCGGGCACTACGAACCAAAAAACTTAATCCTCGATACATTGGGCCATTTCAAATCATAGAAAGAATTGGGCCAGTTGCATATCGTATTGCCTTGCCACCAGCATTGTCCAATCTTCATGATGTATTTCATGTATCTCAGCTGCGAAAGTATGGACCGAATCCTAGTCAACCGTTAAGTTTTGAGGAGGTTGATCTTAGACATGATCTTACTTTCCAACCGCATCCAATTCAAATCATAGAACAAGGTGAAAAGACACTCCGAACGAGAACGATCCCGATTGTCAAGGTCGTTTGGAATGGATTCTCACCCGAGGAAGCAACATGGGAACTCGAGGATGATATGCGGACTCGCTATCCGTGTCTGTTTCAATGAGGTAAGACTTGACGAATTTTTTAGGACAAAATTTTTTCAAGTTGGGGTGTAATGTAACATCCCCAAAATAATTAATTTAATTATTTTGATTTTTAACCCAATTAATTTAATTCAGTGCTTGATTGATAAATTTGGTTAATTATTGATTGGTATAGGGTTTTTAAGTGAATAGTGGATAGAAAGGGGTACTTTTGGGATATTAGAGACGAGTGAGGGCATAGAGGTAATTTACCCCCACACCCTCACTTATGTTTTAAAAGGAAAATAAAAGAAAAGAAAGTGAGAAAAAGAAAGAGAGAAGTCGAGAGAAGAGAGGAAAAGAAAAGAAGAAAGAAGAAGAAGAAGAAGAAGAAGAAGAAGAAGAAGAAGAAGAAGAAGAAGAAGAAGAAGAAGAAGAAGAAGAAGAAGAAGAAGAAGAAGAAGAAGAAGAAGAAGAAGAAGAAGAAGAAGAAGAAGAAGAAGAAGAAGAAGAAGAAGAAGAAGAAGAAGAAGAAGAAGAAGAAGAAGAAGAAGAAGAAGAAGAAGAAGAAGAAGAAGAAGAAGAAGAAGAAGAAGAAGAAGAAGAAGAAGAAGAAGAAGAAGAAGAAGAAGAAGAAGAAGAAGAAGAAGAAGAAGAAGAAGAAGAAGAAGAAGAAGAAGAAGAAGAAGAAAGGGGGTTCACCCAAACCCTAGACTTGAGATCACCATCATCATCTTCCCTTCCACTTTCATCCTCCATAGCTAGGTAAGCTTGTTCCCACTTTCCTTTTCCTTTTGGGGTTTCGAATTTAAGAGTTTGAGAGTGTGGTGAAATATGAGTTTTGAGTTTTATGATGATTTTGATGGTTCCTAGATGATTAGAAGCCAACCCAAGGTAGATTGAGCACGAATTGAAGCTGGATTTGGTGTTGAAAGCGAGTTGGTGACTTTAGGGTTCCGATTTGGGGATTTTGGGTATTTGGTATTTCGGTCAAATCGTTGTTCTCGCCGTTTGAAGGTGAGTTCTTACTCCGTTTAAGTTTTTATTGATGAAATTGATATGTTGAATTGTTGGCTCGGTTTGTTGTACGTTATCGAAAAATGTTTTGTGCGAAATCCGTTAAAAAATCGTATTTGAGGTTAAACTCATTTTGATTGTTATGATTGGTTGTTTATGATTGATTGGACATGTTTTTGAAGTTGCTTTGGACTGTTGTTAAGTTAGGAATCGAGTGGAACGAATAACGGAATCGATCGGAATAGCTAAAATTACATGAAAATGGCAAATTTTCCAATTACTGTCAGAGACAAAAACATGCCCATGTTTTAAAAACACGGTCAACCGTCTTTATTTCTGGTCTTTGTGCAAAATTTTCTTAAAAACTAGAACACGGCCGTGTTTCAAAAACACGGGTGGCCGTGTTTTCTTCTGTCACCCAGTTTGTTTTCATGAATTTACACCTTCAAATGCATTGTTTAACAACTCTAACTCAGTCTCTTATGATATCTATGATGTGTGTAAACATATGATGGTTAATATTACGGTTTAGAAAACAAACCGAGTAATTGTTGTATCGAGTGAGAGAATATGACCAAGTGTCAAGTAATAGACCTAAGTGTCTAAGTTCAAGTAATAAAAGGAAAGAATGCGACTTAATGTCCGAGATGATATTAAAATATATCAAGGATAGGGTGACGACCCTAGAGATTAGCATACTAGGGCAGGGAAGTCTGAGCCCGAACCCTAGGCCCCGTTCATGTTTTCCCGCTAGCGCAGGGTTAGCAAATTGGATGCACTGCGAACCGAAGAAAAGAAAAATGGTTCAGGGTGATGTGCTAAGTTAAAAGACATTGTACGTAGGTACCAAGAATCGGGCTACAAGTGAATAAAGCAAAATGAACCGCGAGTGTAGCAAGGGGTCTCGGTAGAACTCACTGAGATGTTTATCTCACCCTTTATATGTTGTGGTTATTACAGAGACACAGGGAAAATCAAAAGCAAAGAAGCATGGCTAGATGGTGCTTCACTTGGAGAACTTGAAGACTTAGTTATTGCTTATGTTATTTTCCTAGTTTTCATGTATTCTCGATATTATGACTTGTACTCGTACTAAAAGTTGTAAATTGTTTTCGCTATTTCTGTCGTTGGATGTTGAACAATAGAACATGGAAAGGATGTTAAAACATGTTTCAAGTTAATTAAGTACTTCTATTATGAAGATATGAGATATGAGTTATGCTTTGATGAGTTTCATCAAAGTTTTTAGTTTTGTTCAATATCCATAAGCAGGAATTTATCTCTGATGTATGCTACATGTTATGCTTCTTAGTATTTCTCTATGGTAGAGATACTAGGGTGTTACAATTTGAGCACGTACAACCTGAGCTTTCTGCTTGTAGTTAACATTATTAGAAGCCTTTAGCTTAGAAACATATGTAGAAACCTGTTTTGCCTGAGCAACATAATCTAGGATCTTTTGCTCGTTATTCTTTTCCACACCAGAGTGCATCCTTTTCCACACAAGGAAAGCATAACCTGATCTCTCAACGAGGATTTGATTCCTGAGCTCTGATTTCAAATCAATATCAACCAAGATGCGCGCAAAATGACCAAATGATCTGTCAAAAGAGATTTTACTTGTTGTATCATCTAGACTAATTGGTATGCCAACACTACTAGCAATTGCAAAAAGAATTTTGGGACTCCAATATTCTTGAGCAAGACCTGTAAGTCTAATCCAACATTGTGGATTTCTGTGTTTTATAGTGGAACGATTAAAATCAGGCTTCCAAGCGAACAATCGAAGCAAACCTGGCTTGCAATTCCAGAAAGGTTGAGACTGTATTCTACGAAAATCATCAATAGAGGAAAAGGAAAATTCATAATAACTTTTCCCTAAGGAGATTAAACCCCATTTACCTGCTGGTTTCCAAAGATTCTGAAGTTTGGATCTCAAAGCATCAATCTTGAAAGGAGTATCTGTAACACCCCTTTTCTACCCGGTAATTTAATTACTAAAAATCAGAGTTACTTTTTTTTTAAAAGGCATATTTCACCACCAGGGATGTCACACAAAAATACACAAAAATCCACACAAAGTCATGCATCGATATAAAATAATTCATCGTCAATAGTATAGCCTTTATGGCCCGATTACTAACGCCATCACCTAAAACCCAATTACACACCCCCCCCCCCCAATCCAACATTAATATAATTACACCAATTAAATAAATAAATAAATAAATAGTTGAATACCTAAATATTTAATTAAATATTTTAATTAAATATTTGGGCGTTACAGTATCTCCTATTGATAGTAAGAGTCTGCCATGAAGGCGTGTCTTGAATCTCTCCAAACTTGTCGCATACTCCTCCTCCGGAATAGAGATTGCTAATTCACTCCCCTTAATACACAGGCCAGGAAGTTGACTAAGAGAGATATCACAAATCTTGTTTGTTGCTGGCAAAACTTGTGCATAAGATTTTGTCGTATTTGATTTAAAATTGGGCACATTTGGATGAAGATCTTCTTGGAAATCTTGACCAACAACTTTGTCTTTAATGGTAAAAACTGTGGACCCACCAGATAGAGAGGTCCCACCGCAGAAAAGAATTCCGAAAAAGTATCAGCCAATTTACGCGCCGCAGGGGTGGGAAGGACACGCGTTCCTTAGGTGTGGTTCATTGTTGGGTGACATGCGTTGGGAAGCGATCTGATGTTTTGTCTGTGTTGGGCCAGACAGCACTACAGGTGACGTCAGATTGGTGCAGGGTTGCTGACGAAAAGCTTCTGGGAAGAGGCATGTCACCCGCGGCGCAACAGCAACACTCTCTATGGTATCCGACCGGACCTGCAGAGACTGACTGTGATTTGCATCAGAGGAGACCGTCACAGGCTGTGATAGTTCTGCTGTGTGCAGACTACCGACCATTATTGGCCCAAAAGCTGCGAGAAAACAAAACCCTAGGAGAGACTCCTCTCTACTTCTATGCAAACCAAATAAGAGAAGTTTATTCTCTCTCTCTCCCTCCCTCCCTCCCTCCCTCCTTTTTCTCTCTTTCTCAATCTCTCTATTTCCCCTAAAACAAACAAGCCAATCGAGAACCCCAGCCCCACCCCAATTTTTGGTCTTCATCATCTCTGGTGTGAGGCAGGTCGTTTTCAAAAACTTTGTTTTAGAGTTTAAATTTTTCATGTTCATGGTACATAGACCGGAATTGAAAAACATTAGATGGTAGGGGGCGTATGAATCCAAAACCGGGGTGTATAAGTTAACAGCCATCCTTAAGTCATCATTCATGGTTTTGTGTACTAAGAGTTAGCCAATTAAAAGGAAAAGGGTCCATTCTTATTACACTCCCCTTCCTACTCACAAACACCCCCAATTTTTTGAAAATTTCCAAAATACCCCTCCTCCAAATCCACTTCTCTCCTTCTCTCTTCTTCACTTCACACTCCCTCCCTCTTTCACCTTCCCACTCCCTCTTACCACTACCACCACCACCACCACCATCTCTTTCTCCCTCTCATCACCACCACCTTTTTCCTCTCACCACCACCACCTCCCTCTAATCACCACACCACCACAAACACATCCTTCTCCATTCTCTTCTCCTTCACCACCACCACCTCCCTCTAACCACCACCACCTCCCTCTCACCACCATCAGCTCTCTCTAACCACCACCATCACCACCTTCTTCTTTTCTAAAAAACAAATTCACAACTGAGCACCCTTCAGTACCAAAGTACGGTGTCGGTATTGTTCAGAAGTAACGGGTACGGTGCTTTAGTACCGAATCGATTCGATACCTTGGTACCATACTTGGGGTGTGCAAAAAATTATAAGACATAGTACCAAGGTACCGTACTTGGGTTCGGTACTAAAGCATTGTACTCATTGATAGCCAGAAAAAAAAAAGGAACGCGTTTGGAAAGATTGTTCATTAAGGGTTTTTTGTCTTTTCGTAGAGTCGGGAGGGTGTTTAATGAGTAGGAGAAGGAGTGTAATAAAAATGAGCCAAAAAAAAGATGACTAAATCACGAATATGGTCCACATAATAAAGGCCCAAGTTTGCTTTGGCTCCCAATTCCAATATGATCTCCATGCCTCGTTAGCCTATACAACCCCTTTAAAAACATTTTGTCTCTTCTTTTTACTGTTACATTGCTAATTCTATCATCTTACTTTCTTGCTAATTGTTTCTATCTACTGTCCTCATAATTTGTTGTTGTACATCTTATCAGTTACATTTAATTTCCATTTTATTGATGATTAATATCAATACTGTTCTGGATTTTTTATTAATCAGTTCGGATTCACTGAGACTCAAACTCATTTCAGGGTGACTTGGGATATCTCTACCTCGACTTGGGATATTTCAGCGAAATCAAATGATTTACTTAAAGAATTCAAATTCTTAGTAAAAACAAACATTTAAATTACTTCCTAAAACGTAATGACTAAAACAGCCATTGATAATAATGATTCACATAAAAGAGTTGCATATCGATCCCTAGATCGCTTTGTCCTCTGTTTGTGGTGTGTAACTAGTTTTGTACTCCAGGCAGCTTGTTTTGTCTTGTTTTGTTTTCTTTATGACGTGATGAATAATATCTGCAAAAAGATTTTAACTTTACAATTGAAGTTGTTGTAGGAACATATTTCTAATAGCTTTATTTTTTAACTTTACAATTGAAGTCCAAATACAAAGTATGTGTGATGAATAATATCTGCAAATATAGCAGATATAGACTTGCAATCAATCCAAATTTTTTGAAGTAGCTCAGACACTTAACCCCATTTTGAAGATTATGATTGTTAACCAAATAAGTCATGTCATGGATATATATATATATATATATATATATATATATATATATAGTTATTTGCAACTCAAAAGTGGAAGGGAATGAGTGAGAATAAGGCAATACAGTAAACTTAATGAATCAATCAAATTGCTCTTTATGGATTACCACATTTGGGCATAATTTTACAATATTTATTATGAAGATATTTAAACAACTTACCAGATAAAGTTGAGGCACATCACATCTGAGTGGGTTATAACCACTATATAGCAGAATAGCTTCAAGGTGAAAACACTAAGCTATCATTGTTCATCATATCAGTTTGTGACTTTTGGATGGTGGGTTCTTTTTAACCATTGTTTTATCAAAATAAAAAGCTCACTTATAGTTCGGATGAGATGGTTGGAGTATTTTTCAGCTTAGCCAATGTCTTGAGTTCGAATTCAGCCTTAGACATGCAACGGTGTTAAATCTCTTGAGGAAGAGCTTTGCCGCCAATTGTGGTACTACCCGACTCTAGGGATTAGTCTCTGCAGTCAGTGACGGAGCTTGCCCAAAATATTGGGGGGTGCCGTAACTGCTAACTAAAATATTTAGGTTTTCAGTTTTTCAAACTTTTTCACTCTCGCACACTTTTTCAAATTTTTTCACTCTATTCTCCTCTTTTTTCCCTCTAACTCTCATTTCATTTTTTACACGGGGTAATGTTTGGACCAATTAAATTTGTCTATTAAATTTGTCAAGATTTTCACAGAGTATTGTTCGGACTAATTAAATTTGTCTGAGTTCATACATAAAAATAAAATGGCAGCACCCATGTGTATGCACGGGTATAATGCTAGTATTATCAATATTTCCTCACCGGCATTTGTTTTTTGAGCTATATATTCTTTGACTTTTCAAACCCCTTTTGTGAAGTAGTAACTAAAACAATAAAATAGTAAAAAGATTAGATGAGATAAGACAAACATCTATGAAGGTCAATTTTATAATTTTTCTCTTCACTTACTACCCACGTGCATATCAAAGTTCAAGCTTTGTTTTTATTTTTTTTAGTTTTTTATTGCTCTGTTTTCTTTTTATATTTGATCGCAGCAATGAGCAAAAGGCGAGATCATCTTCTTCATCTTTGAGTTAGAGGAAAACTGGAAAAGCATTTAGTGTTCAAAAGCAGAAATTGAAGGCAAAAAAACATGAACTTTTCGCATTTGGGGTAGTAGTATAGTTAAAAAAAATTTGGGGGTACCACGGCTCCCTCCCGCTCCTATAATCCTCCGTCCCTGTCTGCAGTTGCGCGCAGAGGATACCTAATTTATAAATAAAAAAGATCAAAAAGAGCCTGAGTTATTGGAATGTATAACTGTATTTTATATTTTATTTTTGTTAGATTAGATGTTATGCACTTTTCTTATCTATTTGCTCCATAGCTAACAAAGTCACAATTAGGGAAAAGGTTTGTGTACACAAAATCAGAGTGGAATATGATTTCATTGTCATCATTTTGATTAGTATATGTGTTGTCCAATAAGAGATGTGAAAACTAAGTTGCAATTAAAATGTCATAAACCTTAATACCAAATAAAAATGTCATAGACCTATAAGCCGCTTTGAGCCAAAATGAGTCAAAGATATTTCCATCACCAATTATATAATTTGAAAAAAAAATTAAAAAAACAATCTACAGTAGTGTTTTCACCAATGTTTTTAAAATTAGACCTAAGATCGAATCGACAAGATTATTGGGTAATGGCTTAATTGGTTCACTTGGTTCAACAATGATTAAACCAGATGACTAATAAATAAATAAATAATTAACTATTTTACTGAATTTGATTTGATGACTAGTAGGACCCTAAATTATGAAATGCTACCCAAACAATCAGGGAAAGAATACGGTTCAAGGATTGTTTTCTCTGTTAGGGTTTGATACTATGTCACAATCTAAGTGTAAGAGAAAAGTTGATCTCATTAATATTATCACTTCAATACGTCCAAATCTTGTTAACATAACATAAAGAGCACAACTTATGCTTTACTCTTTCAGCTTAATGGATAAAAGCAGGTCACCTGAAATTGTGTGCTACAATCAGAAATTTTAGTGAAGCAAGTATGTCACTTTCATATTTCTTTTCCCTTATTATTCCCTTCAATACAACACAGTCAACAGTGCAATTAATTAATCTTCCACACCTTTCTTATTGTTATTGTTTCAAAAATATTTCTCTATCTATAAATAAAACAATATTAATAAAATGAAATTGTTTTAATGATGACAAAAGTTATTTCGATCATTTAGATAAAATAATTAATAAGTTTTTTTATTGTTATTATGTAACTTTACGAACAAATTGTATAGTTTCTCCAATAGTTATAAAAACCATTTTTCATAATTACATGTTCTTAAATATAATATCTATCTTGAGCGTGAGGTTCAGTTGTTGGGGCTGATCCTCCCTTAATCAATGGTCGGGGGTTCGATCCCCGCCTTAGGTACGGAGCAGCGTTAAAACTCCGGGTCAGCTCTCTTGCCCCTCGAGGCACCTCCAATGAGTGAGGGATTAGTCACTGCTGTCCGGACAGTGGATACCGGGTTTACCCAAAAAAATAATATCTATCTTGAGAACAAACATGATTGCTACTTTTTTTTTATAACCAATTGAAAAGAGCACTAGGGATGCTCAATTCCAAACAAACAAAGTAGAATCAAAAACTGTTAATACATGTGAAGGCGTTATTCCGCCAAGAAGATAAAGCAAAGCTACAGTCTCTTCCCACCCCATACACAAACCAGTTCTAAGAGATACAAATAATGTGGTTCACAATCGATTCAAGTTTGGCCTCTTCTCTCTTAAAAATAACGCCATTTCGAGCTAACCAAATGTACCAGCAAGTTGTCAACCAGAGTAAAAGTTTAACTCTCTTTGCCATTTTACCTTTGCACAAATCACCAAACCATAGACAAGGTTGAGAAAGCATATATGAAGGAGGCGTCGGAATGTCCAACCACTTCTCAACAGCATGCCACACCCTCTTAGACAAATTGCACTCCATGAACAAGTGTTGAATATCTTCTCTGTTTTCGTTGTAAAAAGGACATAAAGCTGATTCCTCCGAATGAATCACATGACGCTTTAATAACAAGTCACGGACCGACAAAGACACATTGAGAAGTCTCCAACCAAAATCAAAATCTTCAATGAGATTGAGGTCTTCTACACAGCTTTGACTACACCTAACCAACTGATCTCCTCTTCCTCCACCAAGGACACCTTCGTTAAATGGTTGTAACATGATTTTACAGAAAAACTTTTGCTTGAGTCAATGATCCAACTCCAAAAATCATCCACTCCACTAAAGGCGCTAACTGATAAACTCTAATTTGGTGTATATTTAGAGATATTTTTGGATCACATTTAGAGCAATTATATATCATTTATGTAAGTTACTGACTTTATTTGCTCTATTTTGCAGAAAAGAAGATAACATGAAAAAGAATAATATATATATATATATATATATATATATATATATATATATATATATATATATATATATATATTGAATTGAAGATTGAAATATTAGAGGGAACAAGAAGGCAAACCCCAATTTAATTGGACCTTCCAACAAGCTTGCTGTAGCACGGAAAAAAAAAACGAAGGTGCGGCAATTAACGTGGAAAAGAAAGGGCCGCACAAGAAAAGAAGAAAGGACGCAACAGTAGCGCCGGCTTGGAGAGAGGGAGTTTTGGGTACCCGTTCTTGACACCGTGAGAGAGATCTGGAGCAGAAAAAGGAGACTAAATTTTTAGGATCAGAAATTTCTCTATTCCGGGTTATTTTTATCTCTGTAATTTATGACTCATAATTTTATTTTATTGTTCTCGAACACTATGGATAGCTAAATCCTCTTCTAGGGTTTTAGGTGAATCTTGCATGTTTAGAGACCTTTTTATGTCCTAATTTCTGGTTTGAATTCCTATTTTTATTTCAATTAACATTGTCCTATTGTTTTTATCACATAATTAGGATTAGCTACCCTATGCATGTTCATAATCAATTAGTTGATCAGCGACCGTACTGCAATTAGTTGGTGGACCTGTAGGATAATTGGGGCTAAAATTAATGCATGACCAAACTTTAATTTAGTCTTCCAATCATTCAACCTTTTTGCTCTTTATGCTTTTCTTAAATTTAAATTCTTGCATGACCAAACAAATGTTAGTTTAGGAAAAAGAATATTAATCGCGAATGACCAAACGGATTAATAGTTTTAGTAAAGGGATTGGTAATTAAATAAAATAAAGGAATTCAGGTAGAGTTAGACATGGGGGAATCGAAGCTTGCAAGTGAAACCGTGACCCTAGACCTCTCTCCATTGAATTAATTCTTGCATTTTATTATTGTTATTTATTTCTTTTTTATTTGTTCAATTACAATTCAAATATTTGTTCGTCTAAATAATAAATAATCTCGATTAGTTTAGTACTTGCTAATTAATCCCTGTGGACACGATAATCTTTTATACTACTTCTGCGATAGAGTACACTTATAAGAAAAACGAGGATTTCCGGCGGATAAAATCCGCCGGTAATGGCCAAAATCCGCCGGAAATCTGCCGGTAATTCGTCCGCAGGTAACGGTTACCGGCGTAAAATCCGCCGGTAGCCACCCAATATCCGCCGGTAATTAATTTATTTAAAATATTTATTTTAAAAATTCCGCCGGTAATTTAATAAAATCCGCCGGTAACTTAATAAAATCCACCGGTAAATTAATAAAATCCGCCGGTAATATATTTATTTTAAAAATATTATTTAATTTTTTGAATTTGTTTTTAATTTATTTCTTTTTTAAATTCGTTTATTTTAATTTATTTCTTTTTTTAAAATTCGTTTATTTAAATTCGTTTATTTAAAAAATTAATATTATTTGAATTATTTAAATTCGTAGACTGAATATTTGAGAAGAGAAGAGTAATGAGAAAACTGAAATGTGAGAAGATAAGAGATTGAGAAAAATGAAGTAGATGAATGTGAGAAGATTTGAGAAGAGAATATTTGAGAAGAGAAGAGAATATGTGAGAAGAGAAGAGAAGAGATTTAAGAAAAATGAAGTATATGAATGTGTGAAGATTTGAGAAGGGATTGAGAAAAATGAAGTGTATGTATGTGAGAAGAGATTGAATGAGAATGAAGAAGAAAGAGGAAATATAGAAGAGAGATATATAGAGAAATTTATGGATATTGGAGTGTATGAGAAGGAAATAAAGAGTGAAATGAGAGAATGAGAAGAGTGTAGGAGAAAGTTTAATTTATAGGAAATGAGGAGAGTGGAAAAAAAAATAAATAATTTTTGAAAAATCCGCCGGAAATGTGAACTACCGGCGGATTTTTCCGTCGGAAATTACCGGCGGAAAAATCCGCCGGTAATGCACATTTCCGGCGGATTTTTTTTAAAATAAAAATAAAAAATAATTTTAAAAATCCGCAAGTAATGCGTATTTCCGACGGATTTTTAAAAAAAAAATTAAAATAATTTAAAAAATCCGCCGGTAATGCGTATTACCGGCGGATTTTTCCGTCGGAAATTACCGGCGGAAAAATCCGCCAGTAATGCACATTTTTTCCGCAGGAAAACCTATTTTTTCCGCCGGAAATTTACCGGCGGAAAAAATCCGCCGAAAATGCCAAATTTCCGCCTGAACCGTACCAGCGGAAAATATCCGCCAGAAAAAATCCGCTGGTAATGCGCGATTTTCTTGTAGTGGTCGCAGGGGTGGAAGTTTAGGGGGGTCACTCTGTCGGAGTCGGAAGGAGGTCAGATGTGGGAGGTCGTGCTACAAGGCTCGGGTCGTGGGTTGCGGGTGAGAGGGATGTGGATGGGAAGTGTTTGGGTTGTTGAGGTCTGAGGAAAGACACCATCTTGGTGAGATCTCAAAAGATATGTGAGGTCTTGTCAAAATGTGCTCCAGAAGGGGTGGAGCGAGCACTTCGCGATGACAATCGTGACTAGGTCGGGAGGGACGATGGTGGAAGAGAGCCCTTGGTGGAGACACTACAAGAAAAGGCGCATTAGTGACGAAATCATATTCAGTCGCTAAAACAGTTGGTAGCGATGGATTTAGCGACAAAATATGGATTGTAGTTTCGAAAACTATTAGCGGCGGATTTGGGTGGGTCTAGCGACGGAAATTACCTCGCTAATTTTGAGCGGGATTTTGAAAACACACGGATTACGAGGTGATTAGCGATGAAAATTCGCTCGCTAATTTTAGCCTGACCGTTGCAGTGCCTTGGAACTAGTGAAATCATTAGCGAAAGAAATTCCATCGCAAATTCCCTCACTAATTTTAAGTTTTTTTTATATCTGACTGAACCACTCTCATTTCTTCTTATTGTCTCTTCTCTCACTTTCTCTCCTCTTCTCTCTTCTTCCCTAAACCACACTTCTCCATTTCTCACACTTCACTCTCTTTCTTCCTTACTCTTCTCTCTCTCTCTCTCTCTCTCTCTCTCTCTCTCTCTCTCTCTCTCTCTCTCTCTCTCTCTCTCTCTCTCTCTCTCTCTCTCTCTCTCTCTCTCTCTCTCTCTCTACTCGAACCCACCCTTCACTACCACACCACACCACCACCACATAGCTCCTCTCATCCTCATTCTTCTATCTCTCTCTCTCTCTCTAACCGTCCCTCTCTCTCTACACAAACCCTCTTCCCATATTTCACCTCCACCACCACCACCACCACAAAACTAACTTCCACCCTCACTCCTCTCCCTCCCCCCCCGCTCTCTCTCTCTCCCTCTCTCTCTCTCTCTCTCTCTCTCTCTCACTGTCCCCCGCTCTCTCTTTACAGAAACCTTCTTCCCATATTTCACCTCCACCACCATCACCACCATATTTCACCTCTTGGATTTCTAAAGTTGCTGGTAAATTTGGGAACCTAGATAATAATAATTTAATAATATAATATTTATTAATAATACAATAATAAATATAAAAAAAACATCTTTAAAAAAATTAAAACAGTACTACCATGTCATTCAGAATAGGACACGTGTCATTTAGAATTAGTGACAGAATTGTCCCTCGCTTATTAGCGACGGATTCAAAATTTTGTCGCTACCCATTAGCGTCGAGAATTTTAGCGATCAAATTTTGTCGCAAACTGCCATTAGCAACGGAAATAATGTTGTTAGCGAGGGAAAATGTCGTCGCTAATACGCGTTTTTTTGTAGTGAGAGGCATGAGAACAGACCCACACAAGGTAGGGGAAACCGAATCACACAAGGTGAGGAGAGGAAATTAACCCCACGTAAGAGGTGGAGAGACCGCCGCGGAGAGAGAAGATGCGACCTCCATTGAAGGAGAGGAGGAGTTGCCGCCACCGCCACTCACAAAGGAGAAACCCTAGTAGAGAGAGAGCGCTGGGAGGCATAACAGGATTGACCAGGGGCTGGGCATGGCAACATAACCCGAACCCGCGGGTACCCACCCGATCCCGCCCCGAGTTTGACGGGGAAAACCCGCTTTGACCGGGGACGGGTTTGGGTTCGGGGATGTTGATACCCACCCCGTCCCCGCCCCGAACCCGCTCGACAAAACATATATTAATTATTTTAATTTATTTTATGCATATTTACTCATTCATTTTGTTTCATAAATTTTGTTTATTTTTAATTTTGATCTATTTCCTATAGAAAAATTTATTTTAATACTTTTAACTTTATTTTATCATTTTATAATTATTATTATATTATTTTATTAATTATTATAAATATATTTTTTGTATTTTTCCTAAAAATTTGTGGCGGAAACGGGTACCCGCGGGGAAGCCGTCCCCGTTTGGGACGGGGTTGGGGGATGCAAAACCCGACCCCGATAGAGGTAGGGGCGGGGACGGGGAATGCCAAACCCGGCCCCGACCCGCCCCGTTGCCATGCCTACCAGGGGCAGGGCTTTGTTAGGGCTGGGGAGGGCCATGACCCGCCCCAAAAAAACATGTGAAATTACTATAATACCCATGTTTTTTTAAAAAAACAACCACCAAGTATATACATGTTTTGCGCATATATGACAAAAGAAATTGTGTGGCGCAGTGGTTGAGGGTCCTTGTAGCTTGCAGTTGATCTTGTGTAACTAGACTTACTTACCAATAGGCTATAGTCTTGCATTTAATTATATATATATATATATATATATATATATATATATATATATATATAGAGAGAGAGAGAGGTTCGTCATATAATAATTCATATATTTATTCATATTTTTAATACTATATAATAACATTTTTTCACATATCTTATATTAGATTTAGAAATTATGAACCAATAGTTGATAATTTTCAAGAAAATATTTTCAGCATTTTAAAATTAAAATCAACTTAATTTAAAAATATCTTTTTTACAAACAACTTCAATTTGAGTCTCTATGTGAAATCAAAATCACTAGTCATTTAATTTTGTTTATAAATAATTATTAATTTATATTTATCTATTTTAATTGTATTTTTTTCAAACTAGGTCAATAACATTTTTGCACGCATAATCCTTCTTCTACCTCTCAGCTTCTCTTACGCTCGCGGCTCCTCATCGTTGTCAGTCTCTGCCTCATAGTTCCTCGTCCGTCTTACTTCTCATCACTGCTGCTACGTTTAATTTGTTGATTGATTTTCTCTACATTGCCTTTCGATTCACGGTATCGTCTTCTCATCACCGTCGAGTTTCTTTATTCCAGTGAAATTTTTGAAGATAAGTTTTTATATTTCTGCGTTCCATTCAGGCGATTGAGTTTCCACGTCTCTTTCATTAGCGGCCCACCCAAGCGTTTTAGTCAAGCTCAGCCACTGGGAATGATAAGATCCAAAAATCCAAGTTTGCAGTTGATTGCTACTTCAAACATGTAAATCTAAATACTATAAACTCATCCATTATAAACCAAATTATTCGATATTCGTTAACTTATCTGCTATCTGCTATTTTTACATAAAAAAGTGTAAGAAAAACAATAAATAAATCACAAATTTAAATCACACCAAATGTTTATCTTGAAGTTGGTTCATTTATAGAGTGAGTAGAAATACTAGTTATTCTTCTTCCACCTGCTGGAATAATCCACTTCTTTGTATCAACAACTTTTGAGATAGTCCCTTGTAAAAAAAAATTGAGATAGTCAATTTGTATTGGGTTTGAGATAGTCAATTGCAAATTTCTTTTTCCTAATTTTCGTTTGTAAAATCTGGAAACTAAAAATCCGGCCAAGCATTCAATTTCAAACACACCCGTTGGTACTTGGGGGAGCCTTTTCGGTCCAATATCAAAATAAAAATGGTACTACTGGCCTAATGGCCAATGGGAGACCCGAAATTATTAATGCGAGGTATTTAATTCTTAGTTCAAATTTTTTTGGTTACACCATGCATTCTCACGTCAAAAACACACATTAAATTTCAAGGTGAGCTGTAATTAACTAATTATAAGATAAGATCAGATACCACTGGAACTTCTTTGACTTCAATTCAATGCGCTGCGGCGCTGTACCATTCTAGTATTCTACATTACTAAAATTTAAATTAAATTTAAATGGATCTCAGATACCTCGAATGATTCTCCACAGTTGCCCAAAAATTGTTCAGAGTGGAAGAAATTATACGACCACAAAATGGGAGACCTGCGGGCACATTCGTGGTTAACTACAGAGACAGGACGTGTGAGTGTGTGGAATTTCAGGCACTGCACTATCATTGTTCCCATGTGATCGCAGCATGTTCAAAAGTTAATTACGATCACATGGAATTCGTGCAGCCACAGTACTTAATGCAGAATGTTTTCAATACATACTTTGAGGAGTTCCCACCATTGCCATCTGAGTTGTCATGGCCTGATTTCAATGGCCCAGAACTGCATCATGATCCATCTAAACGGAGAGATAAAAAGGGTCGTCCACAGTCTATCCGTATTCGTACAGAGATGGATCAAAGAGAAAGCGGTAGCCGCGTCAAGAGATGAGGTATTTGTAGAAATGAGGGTCACAACAAAAACAACTGTCCAAACCGCAATCTAGACTAGTCAAAACCCTTCATTATTCCAATTTCTATCTGATTTTTGTAATGTGCTACTGTTGTTCCTTGGTTCAAACTCTTAGGTCCTAGCCGTGGATTCGGCCAGGGGTTTGAGCAAGTTCTTTGATTCCTTGTTCTTCAAGCGATTGCGCCAAGGAGGGAACTCTGCTCCTTGACTATGGGTATCCTGACTCCTCTAGAAAGGGTCAGGTTAGGTGAGAGGGGACTGCGAGGGTTGGATTATACTACTGACTAATGCATAAAAGTAAAGATGAATGCGATAAAGAAGATAGATAAAAATAAACGTAGAGTTTGACTTGATTGATGTGTCTATTCTGTACAATTGCTCTCCTATTTATATACATAGGCCCTCGTCGGCCACTAACACAACCAACATTTGCCTACCGTTGGATTAATCAAGATCAACGCACTACATTACATCTAGGCCCTAAAAACTAGGAAGCACTCTTCCACTAGCATGGGTAGTGGGGTCAAAATATCTTCGCTTCCACTTCTACGGCGCTTCTCCACGTTGTCTTAACCGCTCTAACGTCTAAATGTGTCCACGTGCGTTGAATGCTTGCTCCCAAAGCAAGCTCCTTTACCTCGGCCAACTCCTCATGCCCATTTCCCATAAATTTAGGAAGGTGGTTACCGTAGCTTGGCTTGGCCTTTCTCCATTATATTTACTTTAATAAATCATATAATTATTTAGTAAATAATTATAGGAACACATTAAGACCAAGTATTAGCCTCCAAGTCTATATAAACTTAGTAGCCACGTCAAGCCGATTTGTCTCGGCCGAGTCTTACCTCAACCAATCAGGCGTCAGCCGAGTAGGCACCTCAGCTGTTTATCTTAGCCATGTGGTCATATATAGTCAATTTAGACCCCAAGCAGCTAAAATATCTATTTTTGCCGACAGGAATCAGCCTTCGGCCCTCGGCTCGCCGATTCTACACCAGCCGAGTAGCCCTCGGGGAAAACGGGTGTCAACAAATGCCCCCCTGCATCCTTTAGCTGAGGACCTTAAGAGGAAGCTGAAGGATGTATTATGTCAGCCTATTTCTTCTCTGCCACCTCCTTACACTTGACAACTATGGCTGTAGTGCATATGGAAACTTAATCTTTTGGAATAACTGAGGTTGCAGCGAGTAGACTCGCAATATCACAATGACACTGTTAGGTGCCCCCCAGTGTTGCACAATTGGGATTTCAGACAGTAGACTCATAATGTCAAAGTGACACTGCTAGGTGCTCTCCAGTTATGTCTGACTGGGATTGCAGACAGTAGACTCATAATGTCAAATTGACACTGCTAGGTGCGCCCACGTTGTGTACAATTAGGATTGCAGACCGTAGACTCATAATGTCAAAGTGACACTGCTAGGTGCCCCGCAGTATTGTGTGTTCCAGCAGATTAAGGAAACACCAACGTAAGTAAGATGCTGCGTTTGCAGATAGTAGTCTTACGTTGCCGATGTGGCACTGCTAAGTGTCATCACACTTTGTCTTGTTGGATTGGTATTCCGTTTCCATTGAATCGGCTACTTCCGCTTACCCTTTGTTGAAGGAAATGGTAAGCCGTGCGCCAAAGCCATAGTCAAAAAGTGTAGCCACCCTTGTTAGTTGACGAGGTCTCGGGTGCCATGTCATTTGGCTGCCTAATCACTATGGTAATCTGATGCATCTTCAGACACATCATAATCATCCATAAGGATTATTTCACCGTCAAATCCTTCTTGCTTCTTCTCATGAGTGAATTGTTCAATCTGAATTGCCCTGGAATCAGGCCACTGAGGTCACTACAAGCTTGTCCCACAAGCTTCTCCTTCAATGGAGGGTGCATTCCAGAGATGGCCATGGAAGTAAGTTGAGATTCTAGGAAAGGTACTGAGCACTTTCCGGCCATCTATCTGAATCTTTCAGTAAAGTCTGTCACAGCCTCATCCACCTTCTGCCGTAGATTCTTGAGATCGGCTGCGATAACTTCAGGCTGTGGCCAATAAAATCTGTCATGGAAGCACCTTTCCATGTCTGCCCAGGTCTGTATAGAATCAGGTGGGAGAGAAGAATACCATGAGAAGGCAGTCCCTGTCAAATACAAAGGGAATAGCTGCAACTTATGGAACTCATTCTAGTTTCCTTCCCCACATTGGGCCGTGAATCGGTCGATGTGCTCCATAGTAGATTTACCATCATCCCTGGAGAATGTGGTAAAATCAGGGGTTTTGAATCCTCTAGGCAGAGGCACCAATCTATCCACCCACTCGGGGTAAGGCTTCCTGTACACCGGTCTATCAAGCAGTTTCAGCTGAACGCCGAAGAACTTCTTAATAGTGTCAGATATCAAATTAGGATCCAAGAGTTGGGCCTCCGATGGTCTTTCAGGTGGAGGCGTTGGTCGCCACAGTGTATCTGGGGGACCCTGCGCCCCTGGCTGCGGTGGTACCTGAGGTGGAGCGTCTGTCCATGGCTGCCCAGGCAAACTTGGGTCAGGTTAACAAGGTCAGTTCCTGGTACAGATGTTTGCATGCCTCGGTGAGGTCGAAGTTGATTCCATGGCTGCTCGGCCAGAGCAACATTCATCTGTGTCTGTATATAGGAACCCGCCGGGTAGGTACTGAGTGCTCCGGGGTACGGCTGACTAGGAGGTAGGCTTGTCGAGCCAGGTGGGTTCTGGGCCCATGGCTGTCGACTCGGGCAATACCCACTGATCCTGTCATTCCCTGATTCCTGGGCGAAGGCTTGCCCCCCTTCGTAGGTCGGGTAGTTAGCCGCAGCAAAGCATCCATAGGATGGTCCTTGCGGCAAAACCACCAAGCCCACTGCCTCGGGCGGCCTTCGGGCCAATTGCACTTGTCCCTACTGAAGAGAAGCCATATTAGTGACATTCGCCAAAAACTGCCCCCAGTGTTGGCAGTGGCAAAAGTACTAGGCTGAGGAATCACGGGAGAAGGACATACCTGATGAGAGAACGCCTGTTGAGGCCCAGTCAAACTCCCACTCGGTGAACACTGATGCATGCCTCCTATGGAAGTATAGAAGGATGCCTGCCGAGGTCCAACGGGGTTGGTGTATGGCAGGGACTGATGCGTGCCTCCCAGAGAAGTAGGATGTCCTCTCTGTAATTGGCTAGGGAAAATGGGGTTGGTAGGACTGCTACCTCGTGTTGCCTGCCTGTGTTCCAATTCCTTGGCCTGTTGCACTTCATTGTGCACCATAGGTTTAAATATGTCGGCCAATTATTGGGACACTTGGTACATTATATCATGTATCTCATGTCAATTTGTTGCCGAATGAATGAGGTGGTCATGACCACAGGCTCCTCCTCGTGGTGAGGCGGTTAATTTGATTCCGCAATAACCGTTGTAGTAGTATCCCCTGAAACACCTACTGGCTCAGTGGTTCGGCCCTTCGCAGCAGTTGCCTTTCTTGAAGCAGAAGGCGAATCCATACTTAGGTTTTTCCCAGAGTGAAGGTTCATACGCCAATGATAATCCAATCCAGGAAAATCAAACATAATGGTCTGTTCACCTGTTCTAGTCCCACCGGGCGTGCCAATTTGTTGTTCCTTGGTTCAAACTCTTAGGTCCTAGCCGTGGATTCGGACAGGGGTTTGAGCAAGTTCTTTGATTCCTTGTTCTTCAAGCAATTGCGCCAAGGAGGGAACTCTGCTCCTTGACTGTGGGTATCCCGACTCCTCTAGAAAGGACCAGGTTAGGGGAGAGGGGACTGCGAGGGTTGGATTATACTACTGGCTAATGCATAAAAGTAAAGATGAATGCGATAAAGAAGATAGATAAAAATAAACGTAGAGTTTGATTTGATTGGTGTGTCTATTCTGTACAATTGCTCTCCTATTTATATACATAGGCCCTCGTCGGCCACTAACACAGCCAACATTTGCCTACCGTTGGATTAATCAAGATCAACGCACTACATTACATCCAAGCCCTAAAAACTAGGAAGCACTCTTCCACTCTTCCACTAGCACGGGTAGTGGGGTCAAAATATCTTCGCTTCCACTTCTACGGCGCTTCTCCACGTTGTCTTAACCGCTCTAACGTCTAAATGTGTCCACGTGCGTTGAATGCTTGCTCCCAAAGCAAGCTCCTTTACCTCGGCCAACTCCTCATGCCCACTTCCCATAAATTTAGGAAGGTGGTTACCGTAGCTTGGCTTGGCCTTTCTCCATTATATTTACTTTAATAAATCTTATAATTATTTAATAAATAATTATAGGAACACGTTAAGACCAAGTATTAGCCTCCAAGTCTATATAAACTTAGTAGTCACATCAAGCCGATTTGTCTCGGTCGAGTCTTACCTCGACCAATTAGGCGTCAGCCGAGTAGGCACCTCAGCAGTTTATCTTAGCCATGTGGTCATGTATAGTCAATTTAGACCCCAAGCAGCTAAAATATCTATTTTTGCCGAGAGGAATCAGCCTTCGGCCCTCGGCTAGTCGATTCTACGCCAGCCGAGTAGCCCTCGGCGAAAACGGGTGTCAACAGCTACTAATTAAATAAAGGCTTAAATATCACTTACCCCCCTGCAAATATCACTGTTATCCATTTACCCCCCTGCAAAAAAAACTCTCCAAACAAGCCCTGCAAAATGTAACTGTTTCCAGTTACCCCCTGCTGTTAAATTTTCTGTTAAAATTTAACAGTGATGACGTCAGCACTCATGACGTCAGTGCCACGTGTCACCATATTATTGGGCCTCTGTGACACGTGGCAGTGACGTGCCACGTCAGCTCCTATGTCAACAGTGCCACGTCAGCAACCAATGGATGGCTGCCACGTGGCACTGTTGTTAAATCAAAATAAATCTTCAAAATGGCTGAAGTGGGTGTTGAACTCGTGACCCCTTACTCACACCCACACCTCGTAACCACTGAGCCAAATTATTATCTGTGATTTTTAACTCACCTACAAATATATATTACAACATTGAATACGAAAATTAAAAAAAAAAAACTATTGTTGGATCTGTAATTCTTTTCACTGTGGTTTCATAAACAAACAACACTTCAATCCTTTGAAGGCTCCAAATCTGTCTTTCTAAACCCTTTTCTGAATCTATTTTTTCAGTTTGCCTTTCCACCTTGTCTCGGTTATTTCTCTCCTGAGCAAGAACACCCACACAATAAAAATGTTATCTTTGAATCTTCCATCATCATCTTCTTCTATCACTTTCAACAAGATCTGGAATACACACACATATAAAGATCTGGAATAACGATTGCACATCCCTTGCCCCAATCCTTTGCTTTTGTATGTTATCCAATAAACGATTTTTGCACATCCCTTGCCCCAAATCCTTCTCAGCAACATTGATGAAGATCCAAAAAGGAAAAAACGAGGATCCAAAAACGAAGCGTAGATACAGAAACAAAAAAAACGAAATGTAGATGCAAAAACGAAAATCTGGAAACGAAAAAATGAAGATCCAGAAACAATAAAACAAAGATCCAAAATTGAAAATATGGAAAAACGAAAATCTGGAAAATCCAGAAACGAAAATCTGGAAAAACAATGATGAAGATTTGTTGATTCTTGTTTCTAGATCTATTTTCGTTTTCGTTTTTAAGATGTTGTTGATGATGATGATGATCACTGTTTTCGTTTTTAAGATGATGATGATGATCCCAGTTTTCGTTTTCGTTTTTAAGATGTTGACGATGATGATGATGATCCCAGTTTTCATTTTTAAGATGATGATGATGATCTCAGTTTTCGTT
Source organism: Astragalus membranaceus (assembly GCA_039519185.1). Classification (NCBI taxonomy): domain Eukaryota; kingdom Viridiplantae; phylum Streptophyta; class Magnoliopsida; order Fabales; family Fabaceae; genus Astragalus; species Astragalus membranaceus. The sequence goes on from CM076850.1 coordinate 16,924,850, forward strand.
TTCGTTTTCCAGGATGATGATGATGATGATCCCAGTTTTTTTTTTAATTTTCGTTTTCAATGTTGTAATATATATTTGTAGGTGAGTTAATAATCACAAAAAATAATTTGGCTCAGTGGTTAGGAGGTGTGGGTGTGAGTAGGGGGTCACGAGTTCAACACCCACTTCAGCCATTTTGAAGATTTATTTTGATTTAACAACAGTGCCACGTGGCACAGAGGCCCAATAATATGGTGACACGTGGCACTGGCGTCAGTGCTGACGTCATCACTGTTAAATTTTAACAGAAAATTTAACAGCAGGGGGGTAACTGGAAACAGTTACATTTTGCAGGGTTTGTTTGGAGAGTTTTTTTTTGCAGGGGGGGTAAATGGATAACAGTGATATTTGCAGGGGGGTAAGTAATATTTAGGCCTTAAATAAATACAGTTAGTTCCATATTTTTATTTAGCGCATAATTTCTTTTTCAGCACAAATTTTATAATTAATTTAGAATTAACAATATTAATTTTCTAAATTAATTAAATTAAATTTATTTAAATTAATATAGAAGAAAAAGAAAAATAAAAAAACACAGTTCAGAACTGGAAAAGCAAAAAAAATTGCTAAATACAATCTAGAAGTCGTTGGCCCTGGGGGCGACTTCTGGTCATGTTTTGCAATGTGTTCTACTTTGCTAAATAATGTAAAAACTGTGTTATTTTAGTAAATAACTAGTACCGTACCCGTGGATCCGCACGGGCCGATCGCGTTACGTGACATGATTACCTCCAATAGAAACATTAATTTGAAATCTCATTAATCTAAAATCAATTGTAAAATATAGAGGATTACTTGCATACGCACAGGTGCTGTCGTGTTATTTTTTTGAATGAATTTAGACAGTATTTAAATAGTCTGAACATTACCACGTGAAAATAAAGAAAAATTTAAAGTAGATAAAAAAGGAGTTTCAAATAAAAAATTGATAAATATAAAAACTAAAAATGTAAAAGTATCATTTAAAAATAATATGTGCATTTATCCCGTGTGTTTTTATATATCAGTGCAGTGTTTTTTATATATCAGTGTTGTTATCCCATGTTTTTTTATATATCAATGCAAATCCCGTGTTTTTATATATATCATTGCAGTTAACCCCGTATTTTTTTTATATATCAGTGTAGTTGTCCAGTGTTTTTTTATGTATCAGTGCAGTTATCTCATAGTTTCAATTGATTATTTGAGTTGACTAGTAGATTATTGTAGATAGTAAAAGATAGATAGTAGATTATGAATAACAAATATTTATCCCGTGGTTTTTATATATCAATGACAATTATTTATCCTTTTTAAGTATTATTGACAAATATTTGTCACCTGTGTTTTAAATATTAATCAGTTTAAATAGTCATTAAGTCTTCTTGTTTTTTTAGATAGTATGATTATAGTAGTCTTCAAAAATTATAATTATCAATGGCAAATATTAATCCCGTGTTTTTTTATATATCACTGCAGTTATCCCGTGTTTTTTTATATATCAATGCAGTTAACTCATAGTTCAATTGATTATTTTAGTTTATTTGTAGATTATAGTAGATAGTAGATTATCAATAAGAAATATTTGTTTTAAATATTAATCAAATATTCCTTTCTTACCATTGATTAGTAGATTATAGTAGATTATTGCAGTTATCCCGTGTTTTTTAGATAGTAGGTTTATAGTAGTTTTCCAAAATTATAATTATCAATGGTAAATATTAATTATAAATTATCAAAAAAAATTATAAATATCAATGGTAAATATTAATCCCGTGTTTTTTTATATATCACTGTAGTTATCTCGTGTTTTTTATTGATCAGTGCAGTTATCTCGTAGTTTCAATTGATTATTTTAGTTGATTAGTAGATTATAGTAGATAATAAAAGTTAGATATTAGATTATCAATAATTAATATTTGTTTTAAATATTAATTACTAATTTAAATAGTCATTAAGTCTTCTTGTTTTTTAGATAGTATGTTTATAGTAGTAGTCTTCAAAAATTTTAAGTATCAATGACAAATATTAATCTCATGTTTTTTATATATCAGTGCAGTTATCTCGTGTTTTTTATATATCAATGCAGTTATTTCGTAATTTCAATTAATTATTTTAGTTGATTAGTAGATTATCAATAAGAAATTTTTGTTTTAAATATTAATCGGTATTTAAATAGTCATTAAATCTTATAGTTTTTTAGATAGTAGGTTTATCGTAGTCTTCAAAAAATTTAATTATCAATGACAAATATTAATACTGTGTTTTTTTATATATCAGTGTAGTTGTCCCGTGTTTTTTATATATTATTGCAGTTATCTTGTAGTTTCAATTGATTACTTTAGTTGATTAGTTGATTATAGTAGATCGTAAAAGATAGATAGTAGATTATCAATAAGAGTGTAAACAGATTTTGGAGAAAAAAATTAAAATTTTAAGGTGATAACGTTTTCAAAATAGGTGATAGTTTTTTTTAGTAAGACTCATTTACATTTTTATAGGTAAATTTAATTTGTATAAATTTAGAAATTTAGTTAAAAGAATTAAAGTGAGGTGATAAGATAAAAAGAATAATTATTTATGGGAAAAGTAAAGTAAAAAGAAAAAAAAGGAAGAAAGAGAGTGTAAAAGAAAAGTGAAAAGGAGGAAAGAGAATGTAAGAAGAAAGAGAAAAAAAGGAAGAAAGAGAGTGTAAGAGAAAAGTGAAAAGTAAGAAAGAGAGTGTAAGAATAAAGAGAAAAAAAAAGAAGAAATAGTGTGTAATGACATTTTTACCCTCAAAAATTTGAGGTGTTGGTAAAATCATATGTGGTGAATTGGTATAAATGTATAGCAGATTTTTTTTGGGCTAGAGTGGTTATTTTGCCCAATACTGTATCCGTTTACAAAATCCTCCTCTTCTTCTTTGAGAAATAGTTAATCCTCTTCTTCTTCAAGAAAAAAAACAAAACACGGATCATCCCCTTCCTCTCGCTCTCTTCACTGAATTCGAAAACCCAGAAAAACCGAAGAAGACAAAAATTCGAAAACCCAGAAAACCCAGAAAAAAAACAAAACACGGACCATCACACTGTACAGGGAAGAACCGAAGAAGGCAAAAATTCGAAAACCCAGAAAAAATCCCCAATTCTCTCTACATCTCTCTTTTAATCAGCAAAAATATAGAGAAGGCAATCAGTTGTGATGGTGGTGCAAAACCAAAACGAACACGAATCTGACGAATTTAAAGAATCAAAATCGAAATCGAAAATAACCCTAACATTGATGAAATCAACAGAAGCAAATCTGACGAAATCAAATAATCAAATCTGACGAAATCAGAGAAAATGAATCGTATATGAAGATGACCGAAGAAGTAGAGGATTAACAATTAAGTCTCTTAGCAAATTAAGTCTCTTAGCAAACGTAGATTTTTTTTAGCTTTTTTCTTTTAAAAAAAAATATAATGACGTGTCATGTCAACTCAGCAATCAAACAGTCAACTAAGACCGTTTAATGGTTTTAGTAACATAACGTTAAAAAAAGGCAACGATACAATGTTTTTAAAACTTAATGGACCTAATCGTTATAATAAAAAGTTAAAAAACCTATTCGTTATCTAAAAATAAGTTAAGTTAAGTGAAATCAGGAAATATTTTCGCTTTTTTTATAAGTATAAAATTAAGTTAAGTAATTTGTCTCAAATCGATGACATGAAAGGGTATATATATTTCGATACACTCGTTTCGGTGAAGAAATTTTTAGTAATTCGAAGAATAATATGTCATTGTTCGGTATTTGATCCAAAAGCTAAGTGATGTGGTCCAAAAATCACTTAAATGTAAATTTCATTACTTGGTGAAGTATTTGAAATGGAATAATTGGAAGGAACTTTGGGTGTATTTCTTTTGGTAAACCAAGTATGATCCACGACGACCGTGAAGACTAATTCTTTGAGGTATTGGAGATCCATTTAAGGGGTTGACTTCTCCCAACAAATGTTATTCCATACGCACCGGCCAGAGATCGAACTCAGGACCAAATGGTTAAGGGACCCAAGTCTCTACCACTTGTATCACGTCATTTTCTTCGCAATTTCGGCCGATGCAAACATTCTTTGCAACCTTGGAACTATGGGAAAATAGAACATCGACTTTACAGTGATGTGTTTATAATTACGTTTTCCCCCTTTACGAACATACATGATACCTCGGCTTTTCACGGAATCTGCATTCCAGTAGTGCACCATCGGTTTTACCAAATTCGTTATTGTAAAACAACATGTGCTCATCCCCACAACAATGAATCTTCTTACATTCCAATTCCAGCTTCGAAACTAACATATTTGCTTCATAATAACTTTTTGGCAATTTGGTCAAAAAAATAACTTTTTGACAAATTATCCTAATTAGGTGTTGCTTCCAACATCATTTTAATTAGTCACATAATTTAAACCTGTAGATATCTTGTGTTGCAGGCCAAGTTTTGATGATGAAGTGGTTAAGAGGTTTTGATGATGAAAAAGACAAAAGTTAAAGTTGTTAATAGTAAAAAGCCCAAAGCCAAAGTTGAGGGTCAAAGTTAATAAAAGTGACTAAACATCAAAGTCACAATCCAAGACAATCAAGCTCAAGGATTGAAGATTCAAATTTAAGGGTAGTCCTTAAATATAAAGGTAGTCCTTAGGGTTTGGGTGTGTCTTAGGATAAATGTAAGCTCTTACGAAGGTCAGCTCATCTCGCAAAGTCTCATGTCCCAAAGCTTTTTCAAAATACATGCATGAACAAGTAAACCTAAGAAGTATTTTTGAAAAACTCTAAAATCGATTTCACTCTCTTTAAACTAAGCCTAAAATCGATTTTCAAACACAATGGCTAAGCTCCTAATCGATTTCATAAGCATACAAGTGATTCATATTGTTTCCTTATTTGAAGAAATCGATTTCCACTTATCTCTAAATTGAAAGAATCGATTCACACCTTTTCCATACATGAAAGAATCGATTCACATCTCTTCCATACATGAAAGAATCGATTCTCAGGCAAAGAATCGATTTGCATCTCTCTTCAAAAAAAGTAAAGAATCGATTTGCACATTACTTGTTTTAAAACACATAATCGATTCCTTGCTTTCTTATTCAAATGAAGAATCGATTTCAACCTCTTTCAAAGAAACTCACAATCGATTCCTAGCCTTCCTGGTTCTCAAGAATCGATTGGAACTATTTTTCAAACAAGCCAAAATCGATTCCTCTCTTAAATAAATCGATTCCTAGATCCAATGCTTTCAACAAAGAATCGATTCCTACATTATTTTTAACGTAAACTTGATTTTCTCATAGCCTATAAATAGGCACTGCATTACGTTCATTTTCACACAACCCATTTCACGAATCAGAATACTTTTGAGAAAAAACTCTTCACGCTTTTACTTTTGCTCGTCACGCACCGTTGGTCCGTCTGAGCTGATCTGTTGCTAAGAGTTAGTTGGGGTTGCATTCTTCAAGTTGTAATATCTGCCTTCATTAGAGGTATTTCTGTCTTTACAATTGTTTATTATTTAATCGTTTGTGATTTGTTCTAGGGAGTGTGGTATCTCTCTAGGGTAGTGTTGATGATTTTGGCAAGTGTACCAAATCGTTCAAGTAATAAAATCGGTAAGAAACGGATATCGTCCTCAAGGATCGAATTCAATTACTAATTACGCTAACAACAACTAATGTGAACCAAATTTAAATGGGTTTGATGGATATGGTTGAGCTATGAAGCTCGAAGGTAAAGCAATAAAATATTTTTGAGTTTTTAACGAGAGAAACGAAGAACACGTTGGAAAAGATACGATGGAGGAAATGCTAGGGACGAATTCCTATTGATTCCACACTATTGCGCTAATCTAATTCGAATGATAAACTCTCTCTAATTTGCTATCAAACCAACACTATCAACTAATTCCTAATTCCTTAGGTAATTAGTACTTTGTAGATAACTAGAATCCCCAATTCCTTAGATTATTCTAATTAACAACAAGCAGTAAAAACAAAGGTTTGCAATATACAACAATTCATAGATTATTCCTAAACCACAAATTGAAGGTATCGAAATTCAAACATTCAAAATAAAATTTCCATTTCATAATTGAACAAAATATCATTGTATGAGTTTTCCAACCATAAAACGCATTAAGCACAGAATTCCGATACACAAATCCGAGAGAGAAAGATATAAATATGGTTCTAGATCAGCGACAATAGTGGTTACATCAATATTCCTTCATCCCTAACATAAACGGGTTTAGTTACACATGATAAAAGGAGAGAAAAAGGGAGAATTACAAGTTGAAGGTGAAGATGAATGCATTAGAATCCTCAATTCTTGTTCCCAAGTCTTGATTCTTCACTTGCCGTCAGCTGGCAGGAGCTCTCTTCGCGTGCTAGGGTTTCCCAAACGTCCAAAAGTGCCTTCAAAACGCGTGCTGGGCCTGTTTTAACGTGTTTTCCGACGTTTCGCGCTTCACTGGCGCTCCCAGCGCAACTTACGCGCCACTCTGCGTGACTGTTCCTGTCAATCCGCGCGCGACTCGCACTCCCAGCGCCACTTAAGCGCGGATGGAGGACGCTATAGTGTTGATTTTGCGCCTCACTCGCGCTCCGCGTGCAACTGCAGCGCGATTTGGCAGAAATCTCACTTCCTTGTATTTTTGAGTCTGCTTGCTTGCATTTCTTCGTTCTTCTCTTCACCTAGTCCCTGGGCACAAAAACACCACAAAACCCAGCATAAACACTGCAAAGCAATTAAATCCCAAATAGAACAACTTCTTAATTTTCTCCTAACACTTTCCATTCATTCATCAAATTATCAAGTAAAATTCCCCTTTTTTGCAGTGAAAAACATCATGTGATGGGGATTCATCACAACCCCCAACTTGGACATTTGCTTGTCCTCAAGCAAAGACAAGACAAGACAAAGACAAGACAATATCAACATCAGATAACATGCAATCAATGGTGAGTCCCTTTCTAAACAAGACAATTACGAACAATCAAAAGACAAGCTGAGCAGCAACTTTCAGACTGGTCACTCAATTTCCAACCCACACGTGGTATTCTTACTAGCATCATCTTGCTCAATAGTGCGCGTGTGACACTTAACTCAGTTGGACTATAGCTAGTTTCAAAATGTATTCACCTAAAACTAGAGGGTTTCCTTCCGAGAATGCCAAAGATGGTTCAAAATATAGGGTAGATTAACGTTTCCACATAAGGATCAAGGGGCTTCAAGCACAACAAAGGGTCTTAAATAGGCATTTCAGATTAGACCAGTGCACTAACTATTACCACACACACATTTCACACGCAATACAACTACGCACACTTGTTTTTGGGCTGCAACCCATTTCATTACATTGGTGTTTGGATTTGATCAACATTGGCTTTGGGACATTGCAGCAATTATCAGTTTAAACAACACAACACGGCATACACTTTAGCGTTACGGGTAGACGCTACAGTGCTGCACACACGCACCCCGACACACACGGCATACACTATAGCGTTACGGGTAGACGCCACAGTGCTGCACACACACATTAACACACACGGCATACACTATAACGTTACGGGTAGACGTTACAGTGCTGCACACACGCACCCAATGCACTGATCATCCTACAATCCTCATGCCCAGCCTTAGTACAACTGATGCACCCCCAACTTAGCTTTTACAACTCCCCTAAATTTTTAGTAAAAAATTTGGCGACTCCCATGGTCCACCACACTAGCTTAGCTGCCCACATCTCTAGGATCACTAAGTTCCACTGGTTAGTGTTTTAAGTGTGGAAGCAAGATTGTACTAATTTGATCACCACAGGGGTATTATTCGCTCAGTTCTCCCGAATCATCACTAAGTTTGCTCAACTGTCTTTTTTTTAAGCAGGAAATTCACCACATGACTGCATTTTTTTTCTGATACTAACACTGACAATAGGTCCTCCCCCCCACTTAAACATAGCAGTGTCCTCACTGATTAATTTAGGGGAAGACCTATTACAACGACTAAGACTAAAACAAAAATGAAATTAAAAATAAACCTACGAAACTACAACTACTAAAGGAAACACAAGGTGAACAATCAAATAAAGCAAAAGAGAAGGAAAAGATAAAAGGTAACCTGGCGGTGAGTAGACTACTCAACCGCGTCCAGAGTCTGGAGGATGCGCCTGAAAAATGTCCGCCTCAGGATCCAACTGCTCTCCCCGCTGCACCATGCACATAGCTCTGTACATGTTTCTCATCCCTACTTCCATCCGCTCCTGTCTGGCTGCCATCCGCTGCTGATCCCCTGCTAGCAAATCCATTCTTGCCTGAAGATGCTGAAAGTCCTCAGCGTGTGGATCAACCCAAGGTTCATCCATGGAGAAGGTTGGTTCTTCCTCTTGGTGCTGCTCTTGCGGAGGTTCTTCTCTGTGCACCGGCTGCTCAAAATACCCATCCCCTGCTATGGTCCGAATCCAAGACCCGGTGATTGCAGTAGATGGTTCAATAGTCTCTTCACCGGCATCAGCAACAACTCCTGCTCTCTCACATAGCAAGGCAACGAGGCTGGCATGCCTCCAATAGCTAGGCTGGTTTCCACCCTTAAAGTTGGCAAAACTGCTTATTTCCTCTTTAAGCTCCCATCCTATATTGACGGGCTCTCCTCTCATAATGCACGCAGTGAGGCATGCCCTATCAATGTTCAGCTCTGATTGGTTAGAGCTAGGGCATATAGTGGTGAGGATGAAAGATGCCCATGCCCTAGCAACTGGGTGAGAGAAGTTGTCATAATTTTCCATGGTCCCCCACTTTTATTCCTTACCCAGTCCATTCCCGGCTTGCACAGTGCCGCAGAGATTTCAGCTGCTCGCTCAGGGTTGTTCTTTATCCTTTCCCTATCGGCTTTGGTTCTGAGCCGGCTGTCCAAGATGTCCACAGGTCTGATCCCAAACAGCCCATTGATGGTGTTAGAGTCATAAGGGATATTATGACCCCGCACATAACTTGTGGCCTCGGGGAATGTCAATTTCCCCTCAACTGCTTGCTTGGGGAAGACATTCGAGAAGAATTCATATACTAAAGCCTTGCTTGCTTTTTTCGGGTAGGTTACAAAATTATTCCACCCCCGGTTGTTAATGTTTTGTCGCATATCATCGTAGTCACCGGGGAAGAGAGTGATCGCCCTTTCTTTCACAAAATTGGGGTTCGCCTCAATTGACTCAAAAAACTTTTCACACCCCAAAGATCGAAACAAGTCGGAGTTGTAGGATGGTTGGTGTGGTTGGGAGGTTGAACCCCTGCGAACTGCCTGCCTCTTTCGTGACCTCTCAACCATTTCCTGCATACACCAAAGTGCAAGGTTGTACAAGTGGGTGAAGATTAGTGCACATAGAACAAATATTCAAATTGCTCAAGATCATCACCACATTGCTTCCTTGATGGAAACAATGGGTTCACCTGGCCAGTTTACCAAACCAATTATAAGCACAAGTTGTTGTTCACAAAACTAAGTCCTGTTGTCCATAAATTTGTCACTTAGGCATTTTAGCAAACATGTAGGGTGCATACAATTTTCGCATGTGAAAAACAACAATCCAAAACCTTAACATACCCCAACTTGTTTCTTTTTCATTGCCATCAATTAGTTTAACAACATCACAACCAATTAACCAATTCAAAGGTCATCTTTTTATCAATTCCAAATTACTCAAAATCTAGCAACAAAACATAATTTTGGAAAAATTAAGTTCTTTTTCATTGAAGTTACTTACTTGGTTGATGATGTTGAAGAACTAGATGATGCAACAAAGGAATCTTGGCACGAAATTCTGGTGATTTGGCCTTGGGTAGCAAAAAAATCGTGTGACCTAGAGTGGGAAGGAGAGAAAACGCGACGGAGGAAGTGGAGAAAACGCTGCGTGACTCCAGCGCGTGTGAGGCGTGGCCTTATATACCAAGGTCGCGCTTGGAGCGTGACTTAAGCGCGAGTGAAGCGTGATTGGACAGAACGCAAGCCACATTTTCCTTTGTGTTCGCGCTTGAAGCGCGAGTGAGGCGTGAGTGAAGCGCGATTGGACAGATCGCACGCCACATTTTCCTTTGTGTTCGCGCTTGAAGCGCGAGTGAGGCGCGAGTGAAGCGTGATTGGACAGAAACCATTTTTAACATGCAGAAACACTGATTGTGACTAAATGTACCTACTCTACGAAAAATAATGCAAAAATTTAAAAAGTTAAGGGTTAAGACATGTTGGGTTGCCTCCCAATGAGCGCTTCTTTAACGTCACTAGCTTGACGTTACCTCCGGTTTTAAGGGTCGCTTAAAACCAATGCCAGCTTCTCTCTATCCACCACTTCGCCTATGTATGGCTTCAAGCTCTGCCCATTGACCTTGAAAGATCTTTTTGACTCGGGCTCCTCTACTTCAATTGCTCCATAAGGAGTCACTTCCTTGACAACAAAAGGCCCTGACCACTTGGATTTCAGTTTTCCTGGGAATAGCTTAAGTCTCGAATTAAACAACAGCACTTGCTGTCCAGGATGAAACTCTTTCCTTGAAATATTTTTGTCATGGTATGCCTTCATTCTCTGCTTGTAAATCTTATTATTCTCATATGCCTGCAGACGCAACTCATCCAATCCATGTAGTTGTAAGATTCTCTTTTCCCCACAGGCCGAAGTGGTAAAATTCAAAAACTTTAGTGCCTAATATGCTTTGTGCTCAAGTTCAACCGGCAAATGGCAAGCTTTACCATAAACCAATTGGTACGGAGACATGCCTAAAGGTGTCTTATAGGCTGTTCTGTATGCCCAAAGTGCATCATCTACCTTCAACGACCAATCCTTTCTTGAGCTTCCAACTGTCTTTTCCAAGATCCTCTTGATTTCTCTGTTTGAGACTTCTGCTTGACCATTACTCTGAGGGTGGTAGGGAGTTGTCACTTTATGCGTAACACCATACTTGGAAAGCACATTGTTGAGTTGAGCGTTGCAAAAATGGCTACCCCCATCACTGATTAGGACTCTTGGCACACCGAATCTAGAGAAGATGTTCTTCTTCACAAATTTTACCACAGTTTGGGAATCGCTCTTGGAAGTGGCAGTAGCTTCAACCCACTTGGAGACATAGTCGACTGCCACCAAGATGTACTCACAATTGTAAGAGGGTGGGAATGGTCCCATAAAATCTATGCCCCAACAATCAAACACTTCTACTTCAAGGATGGGATTCAATGGCATCTCCCCCTTACGTGAAATATTGCCAGTCCTCTGGCATTTGTCACAGCTTCTCACGTAGTCATGTGCATCCTTGAAGAGGGATGGCCAGAAAAAACCAGATTGGAGAACCTTAGCAGCTGTGCATTCCCCATTATAGTGCCCTCCACAGGGAGAGTCATGACAATGCCAGAGAATGCTTTTACTTTCGGCACCAGACACACATCTTCTTAAAAGTCCATCCGCCCCAACCTTGTACAGATAAGGATCATCCCACAGGTAATGTTTGGCATCATGGAGGAACTTTTTCTTTTGTTGCCATGTGAAATCTTCCGGGACCTTTCCGGCTGCCTTATAATTTGCAATGTCGGCGAACCAAGGTCTTTCTACAATGGCAAGCAACTTTTCATCCGGGAACTCTTCCAGGATTTCTTTTGCTAGAGCAGTCACTTCTTTGTTCTCTAGCCTTGACAAATGATCTGCTACCACGTTCTCGCTCCCTTTTTTGTCCTTGATTTCCAAGTCAAATTCCTGCAAAAGCAAAATCCATCTAAGGAGTCGAGGCTTAGACTCGCCCTTGGTTAGCAGATATTTAATTGCTGCATGGTCAGTAAAAACAATTACTTTCGATCCAACCAAATAGGAACGAAATTTTTCCAGTGCAAAGACTATGGCTAGCAATTCTTTTTCGGTTGTTGCATAGTTGACTTGATTCTCATTTAAGACCTTGCTAGTATAATATATGGCATGAAAAAATTTCTCTGATCTCTGCCCCAATACAGCACCCACTGCGTAATAGCTAGCATCGCACATGAGCTCAAACGGAGCATCCCAATTTGGGGCTACTATGACTGGAGCAGAGACAAGTTTTTCCTTTAGGATATTAAAAGCACACAGACAATCATTATCAAATACAAACGCAGCCTCCTTAACAAGTAGATTGCATAAAGGTTTTGCAATCTTGGAGAAGTCTTTTATGAAACGTCGATAAAAACCGGCGTGTCCTAAAAAACTTCTCACTCCTTTTACATTTAGAGGAGGAGGTAGCTTTTCTATCACTTCAATTTTTGCTTGGTCAACCTCGATGCCTTTTTCAGAAATTTTATGGCCAAACACAATACCTTCCTTGACCATAAAGTGGCACTTCTCCCAATTTAAAACTAAATTGGTTTCAGCGCATCGTTTTAAAACCGCATCAAGGTTAGCCAAGCAAGAATCATAAGTAGGACCAAAAACAGAAAAATCGTCCATAAATACTTCAATTGCATTTTCCATCATATCAGAGAATATAGAAAGCATGCACCTTTGAAAAGTTGCTGGAGCATTGCACAACCCGAAGGGCATCCTCCGATATGCGAACACACCGAAGGGACACGTGAAAGCTGTCTTCTCTTGATCCTCTGGGTCTACTGCTATCTGGTTATACCCAGAGTATCCATCCAAAAAACAATAGAAAGCTTGTCCAGCTAGCCTCTCCAGCATCTGATCCATGAACGGCAATGGGAAGTGGTCCTTCCTGGTTGCTTGATTCAACCTTCGGTAGTCAATGCACATCCTCCAACCCGTAACAGTCTGAATCGGAATCAGCTCGTTCTTATCATTCTTCACTACCGTCATACCACCCTTCTTAGGAACCACATGGACCAGACTTACCCACGAGCTATCTGAGATAGGATAAATCATGCCGGCCTCTAAAAGCTTTAAGACCTCCTTGCGCACCACCTCTTTCATGGTAGGATTTAGTCTCCGCTGAGGTTGGATCACAGGTTTGAATTCTTCTTCCAACTTGATCTTATGCATGCAAAAAGCTGGACTCATCCCCTTAAGATCAGAGATAGTCCAACCCAACGCATTCTTGTTGCTTCTTAGTACCCTCATCAGCTTCTCCTCTTCCAATTTGGTCAAAGAGCTGCTAATGATAGCTGGATGAAGATCATTATCTGCAAGGAACACATACTTCAAATGAGAGGGGAGTTGTTTCAATTCAGGGATCTTTTTCTCGGGACTCTCCCCCCTATCTAGCTCTTCCTTTTTCTTAGAGACATTTTCTATTTGAGAAGCTTCAAACTGCCGGATACAGTCTTCTATTTCACTGCCCAGATTCTCCTCTGCTTCTTCAATAGAATTCACAATTACCTTTTCCAATGGAGGAGATGGTACTTCCTGTCTAAAGGTCTCTTTCACAGAGTTATCAATCATATCCACCCTAAAACACTGTCCTTTGTCATCCGGATGGCGCATAGCTTCAAAAACACTAAAAGTAATCTTCTCATCCTGGAACCTCAAGATCAGCTTCCCTTGTTGCACATCAATCAAAGCTCACCCTGTGGCTAAAAATGGTCTACCCAGGATAAGTGGTACCTCTGCATCCTCCTCCATGTCAAGGATCACAAAGTCTACCGGAAACAGGAATTTATCAACTCTGACTAGAACATCTTCCAACACTCCATAAGGATATTTTACTGATCGATCAGCAAGTGTCAGCGACATTCTAGTAGGCTTTACCTCGCCACCACCTAGTCTCTTCAGCATAGACAATGGCATAAGATTAATACTGGCCCCCAGATCACAAAGAGCTTTGCCAATGGCTATGTCGCCAATTGCACACGGAATGGTGAAGTTTCCCGGATCTTTCATTTTCTGAGGGATCTTCCTCTGGATTATAGCACTGCACTCCTCAGTCAAAGCCACTGTTTCGTCCTCTTTGAGTTTCCTCTTCTTTGTCAAAAGCTCCTTCATGAATTTGGCATATATGGGCATCTGTTCTAGAGCTTCTGCGAAGGGTATATTGATTTGTAGCCGCTTGAAAACCTCCATGAACTTAGAAAACTACTCATCTTTTTGATTTTTCTTGCTAGCATGAGGATACGGTAACTTCACTTGCGGAGGAGGTGCCTTGAGTTTCTCTTGTACCTGCACATCAAAGAACAAATTGTTTTTATTAGGGTTAGACTTCACACCTTCTTCACTTTCCTTACTCAACTCATTTTCAACTTCTCCATTTTTTTCATTTTCATTCTTTTCACTCAACTCTTTTCTTTCATTTTCAACTGACACCTTCTTTTCACAATTTACCACAGGAGTCGGCAACTCCCGACCACTTCTTAGAGAGATAGCCTTAGCAGTTTCATCCCTAGGGTTGTCAACTGTATTAGCTGAGAAACCGCTGTTAGATGATCCAGCAAGCTGCTTTGATAACTGCCCAATTTGAGTCTCTAGATTCTTTATGGAAGCTTCATGATTCTTTTCCATATTCTTCATAGCTTGGTCTTGAGATTGAAAGGTTGTCTTTGTCATTTGCATAAACTGAGTCAACGCTTCCTCCATAGGAGATGGCTTTCTTTGTTCTTGACTAGGTTGCTGCTGATGTGACCCTGCAGTATCATTATTCTTCCAAGAGAAGTTGAGATGATTCTTCCACCCAGGATTGTAGGTGTTAGAATAAGGGTTCCCACCTTGCTTCTGAAAGTTGCCCATATAATTAACCTGTTCACTGTTATCTCCATAAGTTGCACAGTCACCTTCAAGAGCATTTCCGCCACAATAATTACATGCCCCTGTTTGCACTGCTTGAACGGTTGCAGGAGTTTGAGATCCACTTGGCAAAGCAGCAGCTAACTATTTAGTGAGAGCCTCAATTTGAAGTGACATTACCTTTTGTTGAGCCAACACAGCACTATTAGCGTCCAACTCTAAAATTTCTGGCCTCTTTGTTGCCCCTCTATCATTTTGAATCCGGTACTCATTAGAAGCCATATGCTCCACTAACTGTCTTGCTTCCTCTTCAGTTTTAGTACCCAAAGACCCTCCAGCTGAGGCATCTAACATCATTCTTGTTTGAGGTCGCAAACCATGACAGAAAGTTTGCAACTGAACAAAGTCATCAATACCATGCCCAGGACATTTTTTTAATAACAGTTTGAACCTTTCCCAAGCATCATAAAGAGACTCAGCATCTCCTTGCTCAAAATTTGATATTTCAGCCCGTTTCTTGATGAACTTAGAAATTGGAAAGAATCTTTCTAAGTACTTGCTCTCTAGATCACCCCAATTGTTAATAGTTCCTGCTGGGATAGTGTTTAGCCAATCTTTAGCCTTCCCGGTCAAAGTATATGGAAAGAGACACAACTTTTTCTGGTCATCAGTCACTCCCACAGGATTTGTGGACCCACAAATTTCATAGAACTGAAATAAGTGTTGATTTGGATCTTCAGCATCAGACCCAGAGAATTGTTCTGCTTTCAAGACAGTGAGGATCGAAGACTTGATCTCAAATGCCACAGCTCCCACAGGTTGGAAGGTGTATGCTTGGACGCCTTGATTTCTTCTACCAAAGTCGCCAAGAGTGCGAGCAGGTGGTGGATTTTCTCCCATAATTTCAGTCACAGTTTGTTGCACAGAAGATTCTCCAGCTATTGCTCCTTGCTTCCTTAACCTTGCTTCCTTTCTATTAGCTCTAGCGGTTTTCTCAATCTCCGGATCGAAAAGTAAATCCTTAGGATTAACAGCTCCGCGCATGCACTGAGAACACAAGAAACTCGGACAAGTGTCAAAGCAAACTGTGTAATATATATACAATAACAAAAATAACAGAAATAAAACTAAAGTGAATGTAAATATGTACGGGTTCGAATTAGCAGTTGCCTTCGAATTACTAGTAAATGTAATTTCGATTCCCCGGCAACGGCGCCAAAAACTTGTTGATGATTTTGGCAAGTGTACCAAATCGTTCAAGTAATAAAATCAGTAAGAAACAGATATCGTCCTCAAGGATCGAATTCAATTACTAATTACGCTAACAACAACTAATGTGAACCAAATTTAAATGGGTTTGATGGATATGGTTGAGCTATGAAGCTCGAAGGTAAAGCAATAAAATATTTTTGAGTTTTTAACGAGAGAAACGAAGAACACGTTGGAAAAGATACGATGGAGGAAATGCTAGGGACGAATTCCTATTGATTTCACACTATTGCGCTAATCTAATTCGAAGGATAAACTCTCTCTAATTTGCTATCAAACCAACACTATCAACTAATTCCTAATTCCTTAGGTAATTAGTACTTTGTAGATAACTAGAATCCCCAATTCCTTAGATTATTCTAATTAACAACAAGCAGTAAAAACAAAGGTTTGCAATATACAACAATTCATAGATTATTCCTAAACCACATTTTGAAGGTAGCGAAATTCAAACATTCAAAATAAAATTTCCATTTCATAATTGAACAAAATATCATTGTATGAGTTTTCCAACCATAAAACGCATTAAGAACAGAATTTCGATACACAAATCCGAGAGAGAAAGATATAAATATGGTTCTAGATCAGCGACAATAGTGGTTACATCAATATTCCTTCATCCCTAACATAAACGGGTTTAGTTACACATGATAAAAGGAGAGAAAAAGGGAGAATTACAAGTTGAAGGTGAAGATGAATGCATTAGAATCCTCAATTCTTGTTCCCAAGTCTTGATTCTTCACTTGCCGTCAGCTGGCAGAAGCT
Source organism: Astragalus membranaceus (assembly GCA_039519185.1). NCBI lineage: Eukaryota > Viridiplantae > Streptophyta > Magnoliopsida > Fabales > Fabaceae > Astragalus > Astragalus membranaceus. Next base: position 16,941,599 of record CM076850.1, read on the forward strand.
CTCTTCGCGTGCTAGGGTTTCCCAAACGTCCAAAAGTGCCTTCAAAACGCGTGTTGGGCCTGTTTTAACGTGTTTTCCGACGTTTCGCGCTTCACTGGCGCTCCCAGCGCAACTTACGCGCCACTCTGCGTGACTGTTCCTGTCAATCCGCGCGCGACTCGCGCTCCCAGCGCCACTTAAGCGCGGATGGAGGACGCTACAGTGTTGATTTTGCGCCTCACTCGCGCTCCGCGCGCAACTGCAGCGCGATTTGGCAGAAACCTCACTTCCTTGTATTTTTGAGTCTGCTTGCTTGCATTTCTTCGTTCTTCTCTTCACCTAGTCCCTGGGCACAAAACCCAGCATAAACACTGCAAAGCAATTAAATCCCAAATAGAACAACTTCTTAATTTTCTCCTAACACTTTCCATTCATTCATCAAATTATCAAGTAAAATTCCCCTTTTTTGCAGTGAAAAACATCATGTGATGGGGATTCATCAGGTAGCTGTTTGTACTAGGAAGTGGGGTATCTTTCTGGGGCAGCTGATTGTAACAGGGGTGGGGTATCTCTTGTTATTGTTATATTAGATTTGAGGGCTCTCCATAGGTGGGGTATCCTAGGAGGAGAGTGCCTGAGTCTGTAAAGGTTTTCCAAGGCACCTGTAAGCCTTGTTGTTTTGGTTAGTGGAAAATCTCACAAGGGTGTGAGGACTGGACGTAGGTCACTAGGAGGTGACCGAACCAGGATAAATCTCTGCGTGCTTTACTGCTTTCCTGCTTTACTGTTATACCGCTTTACTGCTTTATATTCTAATTCCTTCTCTTCCACTTAGCCTGCGCGAAAAATTGATCTAAGTCATTGAAAAGGGGAAAAACGTTTTCGAAAGATCTGAAAAGTTTTAAATCTCAATTCACCCCCCCTCTTGAGACTGAAGCCACTTGGTAACAAGTGGTATCAGAGCTAGACTCTTGTATAAAGGGCCTAGCAGCTTCAAGAGAAATGGCTTCAGGTTGGTCTACGCAAGAGGGTGCATCTCTTTTCCGTCCTCCGGGATTCAACAGAGAAGACTATGCATATTGGAAAGAAAGAATGAGAATTTTTATTGAAGGGGTAGACTTAGATGTTTGGGATGCTGTGTGTTGCACCCCGAAAAATCCCCGGCTCGGGTTTCTCGATGTACAACGTGGAAAAATTTTGGAGCCGCCACCAATATTTTAATTTTAAGACCAAAACATTGAAAAAAGGTCTTTTGGACAAGGCGGATGGTCTTTGAAAACTAGAGATATAGGTTCGGGGGCCGATTACGTGCGAGGAAGGTGTTAGCACCGCGCACGTCCTTTCTACCGAAAGGGAACCCCTAATTAAATGTGTGGTTTTACATTTGATTTGAAAAATACCTAGATTTGCCTATTTATTTCTTGTTTGAAAGCTTAATGAAAATTTTATTTTTGGCGAGGAAGGGGGAAAAAAAGGTTTTTTAGGAAAAGTGCTTGACGGGACATGGGCCGCTCCTACGTATCTCCCGGTGCGATGGAGAATTCAAAGCTACGTAGTTCTTGGTTCTTTTTGAAAAGTTTTTGTTTTTTATCTTTTTTAGTGAGTTTTTGAAATAGGACGAGCATTAGCAAATGATTGAACTAGCAGAGGCTATGATGAATCACTACTAAATACTCAAAAAGAGAGTTGCACCGTTAGTCAAACGAACAAAGGTTCTGATGGACTATTGATAACAACTCGTTTTTTATTATCCTTTTGGAAAGTGATTTTCGAAAGAGATTGATTTGTACGATGATCAAACTAACAAAGGTTATGATGGATCATCGTTTATTATTTTTAGGAGAAAAGGGCATTGTCACTAATAGCTAAACGAACAGAGGCTCCGATGAGCTACTAGCAACAATGGGTTTGAAAATGATTTTGTTTGTTTTATGAAAAATGATTGGTTTAGGGGGATGAAAAGAATTTTTATTTGTTGCGCTTGACGAGAACGTGGCTCGCTCCTACGTATCCCAAACGGGAATCAAAGCGACGTAGTTCTAATGAAAAATGTTTTTTAAAAAAGGTTTTGAAAGGGACAAGTTGAATCACCCGAGACCATCTTCACCACTTAGAACATGATGCACTAGGCATAAGTGGGAATCATATGGTTCGTCATCAGCGATGGACGATAATATACAAGAACGAGTAGATAAACGCTATAGCTAAGTTAAATCACATGGATCACAATAACTAAATATTAACAAATGAAAAGACTGAAATACCTCTGATGAAGACAGATATTACAGATCTGAAGAACGCAAACCCCGACTAACCCTTGCAGGAGATCAGCTCAGACGGACCAATGGCGCGAATAGAGCAAAAATGAAGCGGAGAACTGGAAAATGAGATTTGCGAGAGTTGTCTTCCCAGATCTCGTGAAATGTCTCTGGAGCAATTCTTCTCAAATCTCGTGAAATGTGTGTGTGTGAAATGGTGAAGCTTAGCTTCCTATTTATAGAGTTTCAAAAACACAACCGTTTGACTTTTAACAATTAATGCATGACATAATCGATTATGTCTTTCAATTGAAACATATGCTAATCGATTATGTTGATGAAGATGGAAACTTTGGTGAGATGATAATCGATTATTGTTGTAAGACAAAACAGGTGCATAATCGATTATCAACCTTCCTTAAAAGGTGGTAATCGATTATGTGCTTTAGTTGTTGGAAGCCCCTAATCGATTATGGTATATAAAAAAGGAAGGTAAGGATAGCTTGCTAATCGATTATTCTTTTTAGTTATTTGAAGCACATAATCGATTAGTTTGATAAGAAAGGAAACTTTGTTTGCTTGCTAATCGATTATGTATTTAGTTAAAATAGGATGCTAATCGATTATGTGCTCTGAAACATTCAGGCACATAATCTATTAGCATAATCGATTATGCCTTGTGAAAATAGATTTCAAGCTTTCAACAAAATTATTTTTTGGGTTTAGGTGCCACCTTATGCATGCATGCAATTTTGTAAAATATTTTTTCAAAGCTTATTTTGATGCATCATGCATGTTTTGAAAAATCATCTCTCAGCTACTAAAGTATCATAGACCTTAAGTGATAGGACCTTACACAGTGTCCTAGAGAAAGCGGATAAACAATTAGGTCATGATTTTTGAGGTGGCTTCTTCTCCAAGCTGCTCCACTTTAATATTTCCTGCTCTTCCATTCATGTCCTGTACTTTATTTTGTCCCTGCACTTTTATACACTGCAACCATTAGTGGACTAAATGTAATTTGTTATCATACGAAACAAAGAGTGTTTGTCCTTGGTTCAACAAACTCCCCCTTTTTGATGATAACAAATTAATAGGACCCAAAAGCAATGCATAAGTTATTTTTTTATTTTTTTCTTTTTGTGTGGAAAATTAGGGTTTTGACCTAAGCCGGACAAAATTGGGGTATGACACTGTGGAAAAAGGACCTTTCGTCCCCACACACATAGTAGATGGTATTCTTACAATAAAAAGTAGAAATGAATTGTCTGATGATGAGAAAAGAAAAGTGCAACTTAATTTACGTGCTAAAAATATTATTACTTCTGCTTTGAGTGCTGATGAATTTTTTCGAGTTTCAAACTGTAAATCTGCCCAAGAAATGTGGGATAATCTTCAAGTTACTCATGAGGGTACAAGTGAAGTGAAAAGGGCAAGAATAAATACTCTTACCAGAGAGTACGAATTGTTTAGAATGAATACAGGTGAAACAATATCAGAGATACAGAAAAGGTTCACTCAACTAGTGAACAAATTGGGTTCATTAGGAAAATCATTTCCTCCCGAAGACTTGATCAACAAAGTAATAAGATGCCTAAACAGAGAATGGCAACCAAAGGTGACTGCAATAACTGAGTCAAGAAACTTGACTACCATGACTCTCGCCACCCTGTTTGGGAAACTACTAGAGCACGAGTTAGAGCTCACTCGTCTAGCAGAGCATGAAGGAAAAGACAAGAAGAACAGAAACTTAGCTCTCAAAGCTTCCAGTTCAAGCTCATCCGGCGATAGTGATGATTCGGAAGATGAAGATGAAGACGAGGAGAAAATGGAACTAATGGTTAGTAAATTCAAAAAGTTCATGAGAAGGGAAAGATCTCTCAAAAAGAATTCTCCAACCAAAAGAGGCTCAAGCAAAGAAAACTTCTCAAGTCCTCCAACTTGCTACGAATGTGGTAAATCCGGACACCTGACGATGAAGTGCCCGAACTTAGAAAGAAAATTGTCAAAGTTCAAGAAAAAGGGGTCCAAAGGAAACAATGGTAGAAAAGCCTACATAGCTTGGGACGACAATGACATGAACTCATCAGATAATTCAGAAAATGAAAAAGCTCAAGTTGCTCTCATGGCTGACCACGACAGTGAAAACGAAACTGAGGTATATTCTAACTCTGAATCTTTACAAGATGCATATGATGAGTTACATGAAGCATTTGTTGAATTGCATAATAATTCACTTAAACTAGCTAAAGCATTAAGTAAATCAAAGAAAACCATTGCTAACCTTCAAAATGAAGTTAATGCTTTAACTAAGGAAAAATTAGAGCTTAGAAAAGAAAATGATGATCTTATCTATTTCAAGGAAAATTATGTATGTGATAAGTGTATAGAACATGAAAAGAAAATCAATGAGCTTGAATATACATTAGGCAAAATGTCCAAATTACAACATGTACATCCTAAGATTCCGAGAAATAATTTTGTGAAAAGCAATATGCATCATAGACCTAAGTTTTCCACTAGACCTTATATTAGATGTTATTGTTGTGGCAAACCTGGACATACAGCTTCTGTTTGCAGGGCAAGAGGTAAACAAAATATGAAAAAGGTGTGGGTTCCCAAAGGAACCATACCAAACACTAACCCACAAGGACCCAAAGAGATTTGGGTACCGAGAACCTTGTTTTAGATCTTTGCAGGTATGCTTCAAGGTATGGGGGCAGATTGATACATTGACAGCAAAGACTCGAAGCGCATGACCGGAGACGCAATAAAGTTCTTAACACTCACCCCCGGAAAAAGCCGTCATGTGACTTGTGATAAATAGAGGAAGAATCACCGGTAAAGGTCAGATTGGTTAAAATTTTATTCACCTCTATTTTGAAAATGTTCTTAAGAATAGTTTATTAAGTCAAATATGTGACTACTAAAATAGAGCAACTCCTGAACCTCATTTCACGCATCTTTAAAGAACAATATTTATAAGGCATGAAACAACAAAGTATTCTGGTTATCCCTCTAGGACTAAACATATAGAAATTATATATCACCTTCTTAGAGGTTATGGTTAGAAAGGCGACAGTATGATTGAGTCAGTTGAGTTGTCACAATCAGCTAGTTGATGTTTTCACAAATCCATTGCAAAAGAAAACCTGGTTCCTCAAATGATTTTTTAATTAAATATTTCTCAAGTGATCTTATAAAATGTGAATTTAAATTGTGACTTGTGAAGTTGTGTGCTTCAAAAGCATTTTCTAAAGCAGTTGAAGTACTACCTTTTCTTGAAATCTATTTTCTCCTGTCACAATCAATTGCTAGCTCTGGTATTAATTTTCAGAATTCATACTCACAATCGTTGTTTACCTAAAATAATTTTTCTTCCATATTCTGGCTGCCATCACCAACTTTCAAACTAAGCAGCATGAAATGTATAAAGCTTAAAACAACTACTTCATAGTGTTTGAGACTCATGATTTTACCTGTTTTGATGAAATACTCTCTTCATGGTTTCAAAAATGATTTTCCTTTGGTTTTGATGATCACTTAAATCTGCAAATGGTTCTTTTACCTTGTCAAATAGCTGTGACATTCGATTCGCAAACTTTATCATATATCGACCCTTTTGATCATGACAAAAAGGGGGAGAGAAATATAGGGTTGCATAAAGCATATAGAATGAGCATATAGATCTGTCATAGCATTGTCACTATGCATATAGTCAATAAAACAGGGGGAGCATCATGATAGGGGGAGTATCATATATATGCATTATCTTTTTGAACTAACCTCCCACCTTGAGATGAGTAAATGTTTTGTCATCATCAAAAAGGGGGAGAATGTAGATATCTTGTGTTGCAGGCCAAGTTTTGATGATGAAGTGGTTAAGAGGTTTTGATGATGAAAAAGACAAAAGTTAAAGTTGTTAATAGTAAAAAGCCCAAAGCCAAAGTTGATGGTCAAAGTTAATAAAAGTGACTAAACATCAAAGTCACAATCCAAGACAATCAAGCTCAAGGATTGAAGATTCAAGTTTAAGGGTAGTCCTTAAATATAAAGGTAGTCCTTAGGGTTTGGGTGTGTCTTAGGATAAATGTAAGCTCTTACGAAGGTCAGCTCATCTCGCAAAGTCTCACGTCCCAAAGCTTTTTCAAAATAATGCATGAACAAGTAAACCTAAGAAGTAGTTTTGAAAAACTCTAAAATTGATTTCACTCTCTTTAAACTAAGCCTAAAATCGATCTTCAAACACAATGGCTAAGCTCCTAATCGATTTCATAAGCATACAAGTGATTCATATTGTTTCCTTATTTGAAGAAATCGATTTCCACTTATCTCTAAATTGAAAGAATCGATTCACACCTTTTCCATACATGAAAGAATCGATTCACATCTCTTCCATACATGAAAGAATCGATTCTCAGGCAAAGAATCGATTTGCATCTCTCTTCAAACAAAGTAAAGAATCGATTTGCACATTACTTGTTTTAAAACACATAATCGATTCCTTGCTTTCTTATTCAAATGAAGAATCGATTTCAACCTCTTTCAAAGAAACTCACAATCGATTCCTAGCCTTCCTGGTTCTCAAGAATCGATTGGCACTATTTTTCAAACAAGCCAAAATCGATTCCTCTCTTAAATAAATCGATTCCTAGATCCAATGCTTTCAACAAAGAATCGATTCCTACATTATTTTTAACGTAAACTTGATTTTCTCATAGCCTATAAATAGGCACTACATTACGTTCATTTTCACACAACCCATTTCACGAATCAGAAAACTTTTGAGAAAAAACTCTTCACGCTTTTACTTTTGCTCGTCACGCACCGTTGGTCCGTCTGAGCTGATCTGTTGCTAAGAGTTAGTTGGGGTTGCATTCTTCAAGTTGTAATATCTGCCTTCATTAGAGGTATTTCTGTCTTTACAATTGTTTATATTTAATCGTTTGTGATTTGTTCTAGGGAGTGGGGTATCTCTCTAGGGTAGCTGTTTGTACTAGGAAATGGAGTATCTTTCTGGGGCAGCTGATTGTAACAGGGGTGGGTATCTCTTGTTATTGTTATATTAGATTTGAGGGCTCTCCATAGGTGGGGTATCCTAGGAGGAGAGTGTCTGAGTCTGTAAAGGTTTTCCAAGGCACCTGTAAGCCTTGTTGTTTTGGTTAGTGGAAAATCTCACAAGGGTGTGAGGACTGGACGTAGGTCAGTAGGAGGTGACCGAACCAGGATAAATCTCTGCATGCTTTACTGCTTTCCTGCTTTACTGTTATACCGCTTTACTGCTTTATATTCTAATTCCTTCTCTTCCACTTAACCTACGCGAAAAATTGATCTAAGTCATTGAAAAGGGGAAAAACGTTTTCGAAAGATCTGAAAAGTTTTAAATCTCAATTCACCCCCCTCTTGAGACTGAAGCCACTTGGTAACAAAACCCAACTCAGAAATATTACTCATTGACTTGAGCGCTAAAATCTTCACACACATAGAAAATTTTGACTCTGGCGAGCCTTCAAACAACAGTTTGTTTGACTCCCTTAACAAATTATAGAATCTCTGTGCTTCTTTATTTGGAAGTTCATCATGATCATCATACTGAGGCTCATCAAATGGCACATTCACCCCGAGACCATCACAAATCATGTTTTCCATCGACTCAAATTGTTCATTAGATGGAACACCAACACCAGAACTGCTTAAAATCCCTACGTCAAAATTCGAAAGTCGTTCTCCATGGTCCACCCAAATCCAATAATTAGGCATAAACCCGACAGAATACAAGTGCTCTCTGACTTCATCATCAGTACTAATAGGTACACCGTTGCATTTAAGGCATGTACATCTAATCCCCCCTTCCTATTTAGTTAATCATGTTTCCACGCTACCCTAATAAACTCTTCAACCCCATTTACAAAAGTTTCCTTCAAAAACGCTCTTCCCGGATATAACCGATCATACACCCAACCACAATTCAATTGACTCCAATTCATCTACACGCATTTAAAAAAACGCGTTAGATTCCCGTAACATTCCCAATATATAACCTATCAAATTAGTGGCATTGATATGATCTCGGTGGAGATGATTTCAAGCCGAATATGGGGGTCAAGGACAGCACAAGACCCTTTTCCATCCAAGTAGTGAAAGAAGTTATGTCTAACTCCCAACCTTACCGTTGTTAGTATCGTCTGGCAATTATCTCAATGGAGATGATTTCGAGAAAAATATGAGGGTGAGGGACAACATCTCACCATTTTCCATCAACAGCACACAATAACAACATCAAACATAGTCGTCTAACCTAGGGTTCATCAAACATTAAAACAACAATTTAACACAATTTTAATTAACATCCCTAACAGCAATCTAACCGTTATGAGCAATGAGAAAAAGAATCCAACGGTCTCGCGGTGGTCCGGTGACGGTGTGCTCTCCGGTGCGGTAGTCAGACTTCAAACACCAACAAATTTATTCTACAATAATCACATTTCAAATTAACATTTCAATCTCAAAATAGTCATTTCTAATATAATAGCAAACAATTTCAATCCTAAACCCAACTTCAATTTCAATCCTAAATAATTTTCAATCCTAAACCAATTTCAATCCTAAATCAATTTCAATCCTAAACCAATTTCAATTTCAATCATAAATCAATTTCAATCCTAAACCAATTTCAATTTCCATCATAAATCAATTTCAATACTAAACCAATTTAAACTTTCTATCCTACACTAAAATGTCTAAACATTTGTTCTTCTAACCACCTATAATCTGAAACTACACTAAAATGTCAATAAAAAATGAAAAAAACGTAACTTACTTGAGAGAGGGAGAGCTCCAGTGGCGGTTGCTCAGTGGTGGTGAAGGGAGAGCTCCGATGAGAGAGAGAGGTTGTGGTTGTGGTTGAGGAGATAGGGGGACGGTTAGAGAGAGAGAGAGAGAAATGGTTTGTGAGAGAGAGAGAGAGAGATGGTTCGTGAGAGAGAAAAAAGGGAGAAGATGATGGTGGTGGTTATGATTGTGGTGAAAAGGGAGAGATTTCCGTATCAAAGAGAGGGTTTTTCGTGAGGTAAGAGGAAATGAAAACGGAGAAGAAGATGAAATGCAAGAGGAGAGAAACAATTCGGGTTTAGAAAAAAAATTGACATTTGGCGACAGCTATACCGTTGCTACAAGCATCAAAACTCATCGCTAATCATGCGCAAGTTCCAAGACCTGCAACGGTCAGAGCACCCTATAGCGACGGCTGTTCTGTTGCTAATGAGCCTAAAATGTGTCGCTAATTCCTTGAGTCGCGTGCGTTTTTTTTCAAATTCCCGCCTCCTTATAGCGACGGCTAGTTCGTCACTCATGACCCTAAATTCCGTCGCTAAAAAGTCTATAACGCTAAATTCACTATTCCGTCGGTAATGTTGCTAAATCCGTCGCTACCTATGTGTTTAGCGACAGACGTCTGTTCCGTCTCTAATATCCGTCGCTAATATGAATTTTTTTTGTAGTGTTAGTAGAAGAGAAAGAGGAAAGAGGGATTAGTAAACCAACAATAGAGTAGACAAAGACAAAGACAACCTATGCTCCAACCTCTAGGAACCTTGACAATTTTCTGCCGCCGAGAGGGGGCTCCCTCTGCCGTAGTCGAAGCCCCCACCCCCGTTTCTTCTCCTCACTCCTCTCCCCACCCCCACCTTCTCCCCACTCCAATCCTATTTATTTCTTCACCCTCAATCTCCTTCCCTCCATTGCTTCACCATCGACTTCCCTTGTCTATGGCTCCTTTTTTTCCCTCTCTCCTTTCCTTAACTCCCTTTCACCCACGATCGGCCTCTCCTGCATTTTGTGTGACCTGTTTAGGAAACCGGACCTTAGATTTTGGGGCCCGGCGAGCTCAAAGGGTGGGCAGGTTTGCCGTCAAATAATGTTGTTCCTTTTGCGGCTTGAGGAGTTTGTTGGTTCGCATCAATGTTTTGTTGATTCGCCATTTGTGGTGTTCAATCCAGTTCAGGAGTTTTACTTGTGCAGTTGTGAGGTTGAAGCAGAGCAGTGTTGGTTTCTAGCTTGGTTTTGGTGGGGTGTTTACTTGGTGTTGTTTAGGGGTGGATGGGTGCTTTCGTTATGATCTGATACTCCATAGATGGTGTTCGAGGTGTTTTTGTTTCAAGGTGGTTGTAAGCTCCATTTCTGCTATATATTTGGGCGTGGTACTTTTCACTGTTGTTGCTGCTCCGGTGCTGCTATTGCAGTGCGTGTTTGTGCTTTTGGGGTTTAGGTTCTTAGGAGTTTGGTGGTGTGATTTGATTGTGTTTTCGGTGTAGAGGCGGTGCTCTGGATGTAGCTGTATGTGTCTTTACGATTGTGCCCTGCTGAAGGCCTTGTGAGCATTGACGTTTATTGCATATCTTTGGGTTTGAGGGTATTCATCTTGCTTCATATAAAATATGATAGGAGTGATTCTGCACTGGTATTCTTGATGCCTCTTTAGCCCTTTTGGGGTCTAGGAGTTTTGCTTCATTGTGTTTCCTTTAGCTTTCACTTCTTAAGGGGTGGTCGGTCTATGGGTGACTTGCATTTTCATGCATTTGGCTTCTTACTAGGTGGCCTTGTCGCCAATGTTTTTTAGTTAGGAATTAGTAATATTCTTGGTGGTTTTTTTGATCATTTCTGGTGTAGATGTTTTTAGCATGTTATCTGTATTTCTATGATGTATTTTGGTTCTATGGTTGTGTTATTTTGGGATGTCTTAATATTCTTGGGTTGTGTCAGGTTTCTTCTTTCCTTTCTCTCTCTTTCCTATTTCTCTTGGAGAGATTGGGTGCCTTTAAGTCGGGAACGCCACCACGCCTTTAGCTATTTTGTGTATATCTCCACAATCAATTATTTTCTCTCTGATCTTATTTTATTTTTTCTCTCATCAGTCCTCCTAAAAAAGCTTAAAGTTACCAAATGTATCAAAATCTAAATCACTCAATCCAAATCTTTTTGTCTTCTACCAAACACACATTTAGTGTCAAATAATGCTAAACTAATGCTCTCCCTTTCTTATTTCTTTCCTAAACCAAATTATGGAAAGTCACTCTCTCTTCTCTCGTGTTTTCCCCTCTCTTATTCTCTCTCTCTCTTCTACCAAAAGACACCCTAAAAATTTGGTTTGAAAAGAGAAATTTACATAATTTTATTCCGCTACTCCTACTAACATTGCTTATAAAAAAAAAAAACTTCTCACTGTAGTTTTGAAAAAATTAATTTGGCATTAGACCAGTCAAATTTTAGAGATGATTGCAAGCAGTTAAATGACTTAATTAGAAGACTAATCACTTAATTACTTTTTTATTGACGTCATAAATTACATACTTATGCATTAATAAAATATATAAATGACTTACTTAAAATTGCATTATCGGTTTCCTGGTATCCCATTCATTCACGTTAAAGAAAATCCAATAAACGGCAAATCCTAAATTAGTACATACATTACATATATCAGCAGCAAAACCAAACTTCTTAACGTAAAATCAACAGCACAGAACAGTACAGTTACATTCATACCCAAAAAGCCCCCCACAAGATGGGAAAAATAAAAATAAAACTCAAGCTCTCCAACTTAATTATAATTAGTTAATTAACATTGGCTGTAAATACAAAGCAAAAATAAAGTACCACAAAATAATATATTAATTAATTAACATTAAGAAGGAGGAGAAGAAGAATTATTTGAAGAAGGAGAATGCAAAGGGAAAAGGGGCAATAGTTCAGGGGGTTGAGAAGCTCTAGGTGAGGGGTGCAAATAGAATCCTTTCTCAGCTATAACTCTTTCTTCTTCTTCTTTTTCTTCTTCATCTTCATATGGTGATTTTGGAGTTCGTGGACTTCCACGCGCCAATACATGATCCAATGGTGAAACCGGTGAAGCCATAATACCTCGGTTGTTTCGAATGTACGATAAAGAAGGTGAAGACATGTTCATATTACTCATCATCATCATCATTAAATTGTTATTGTTGTTGATGAAGATTGTGGGTGTGTTGAGTTCGAGTTTTTTAGCGCGGCGTTCGTGGAGTTTGAAGTTGGGCTTTTTTGGGCCGATTGTGTCGGTGATAGTTGTGGTGGTGGGGAGACGGTGGGCCTGTTGGGCCGCGAGACGTGAAGGGAGAGTGATGGGGAGTTTTTGGGCTGATGGATCTTCGGATGCTCCGGTTAGTTTTTGAACTACTTCACGGAAATTTGATGGGTTGGCTTGTACGAAAGTTGTGTTTGGTGTTGTTGGGTCGGATCCGTATGGTGGTGGTGAGTGGAGGTTTGTGGTGGCGGTGTTGGAGTTAGAAGCCATAGATGAGAGAGAGGGAGAGAGAGAGAGAGGGAGAGAGAGTTCTTCTCAGTTGTGTGAGGTTAATGGAGAGGAAGCGGGAAGAAAGGAATGAAGGGTGGGATTTATACTTCAACGAGAGAGAGAGAGAGAGAGAGAGAGAGAGAGAGAGATTTGTTTGAGGAGATGTTTTTAGTTTGCTTTATGGAGTGGCGTGTGTTGAAAGGGTTATGTATAGGGAGAGAAACTGAAAAAGAAAGTCATAACTTTTACTCCTCTTATTATTTTGAAGGCTTAAATATGTTTTAGGTCCCTGTAAATATAGGGTGTTTTGGTTTAAGCCCCTGCAAATTTTTTTATTTTTAAAAGCCCTTGCAAAATGAAATATTTTGTTATAAGCCATTTTCAACATATTCAGCAATCATAGCATTCCATGTTAAGGCTAACATTTTAGTCATAGAAGGGCTTATAACGAAATATGTCATTTTGCAAGGGCTTTTAACAAAAAAAAAATTTGCAGGGACTTAAACCAAAACACCCTATATTTGTAGGGGCCTAAAACATATTTAAGTCTTATTTCAACGAGTAAGGCTCATTTTAGTCCTTCACAATTTTTCGATAAGATAAATTGGTCCGCGATAATTTTTTGGGACAAATAAGTCCCTGACATTTTTAAAACAGAGACAAATTAGTTTCTAAAATTGTCAGGGACCAATTTGTCCTGTTGAAAAATTGTCAAGGACTAAAATGAGCTTTACTCTTATTTCAACACTTAACCCACTCATTCTTTTCATTTTTATTTTTTATTTTTTTTATTTTTTTAGAATTGTGTTTTTTGTTTCTATAAAATTTGAGTTTTAGGCTCGCAAAAACTTCACCTACTTTTAGTTCTTAAGTATTTTTTTCATCAGTTTTAGTCTCTTATGACTTTTAATAAGTCTTAGAAGCGATATAAAAGGTAAATAAAGTGCTATTAAAAGGCATATGAATTTTTTTAACTGATTAAAACAAAAAAACATAAATTTTATAGAGATCAAAAATATATTTAAACTTATTTTTATTAACTTTTTGAAAATAAATCAATTATGTATAATGTTTGATCAAGAAATAATAAACAAACAGCTAAATGAACTTGATTTAGTAATTAATATTAATTAATTTGAATAAAATCAAGTTTGAATTATAGTCAATACTCAATTCTTAAAAAAATTAATCAAGTCGAGTTTGAATTAATCAATGTAATGCAAGAGCTACTTTCTATTACTATTAATCAAGCCGAGTTTTTGAATTATAGTCAATACTCAATTCTTAAAAAAATTAATCAAACTACCTTTTTAAAGAAAAAAAATCACTTTTTCACATTTCCATCACTTCTCTAGCAAAATATATAGCCACAAATCTAAAACTTTTTGCATTTAAAAGTTAGGACATGTAGTTACTAACTACTAATTAAAACTTGGGCAGTACTCCTTTGGTGTTTGACTTTAAAAGTAGTAAACACTAATACACTATTGTTAGTAATGAAAAAGGTATAAGATGGAAACTTTGGCTAAATAACAGAGCTTCTTGTCTTTTAGCTTTTTTAAAAAATTGGGTAACTTTCTCGTGAGTGGAACTCGATATCTTTCTTTTATCTTTGCAAGTTAAAATTCATTATCATGAGGCTAAGCTTTTCATTGTGAGTATCAATGAAGTTCACCGCAAAAGTCAAGCAAAAGCTTTGTGATAGAAATCTTGTTCCTCAATTAGTATGAGGGTAAATATATGATTAGGTCCTGAAATTAGAGCTTTCAATTTGGGCTGCCCGACCCGGCCAATGGGCCAAAATGTAAAGTAGGTTGGGTTGGGCCAACCAAGTTTAATTTGTCCAGTGAGTTGTGTATTTTGTAGCTCAATTCAACCTAACCCAAAACACTAGGCCAATGGCTTAACCCAGACTCCTTTTTTTAAAAAGAAAACCATAAAAAGTGTTTAAAAAACATAAAAGACGAGCTCAGTTTGTTGTATGGACTAACTGGATTGGACCAAAACGATCCATTTATTTTTTGGGCATCTATTTAACAAACCCAACTCAGACCTGGGATTATACGACCGTATAAAATTAGTCCTCTACTTTATCAATATTCTAAGATAATCTGTAAAGGCAAAAAGTTAATCAACTTGTCTCTATTGGTATTCCCAGGACTACGATGGTATTAAATTGGTAATGTGAAAGATGCATTTAAAACTAAGTAGTACTCAAGAACGCTTGAATGAGATGATTTAGGTCTCTTCCAGCTTAACTAAGGTCTTGGGTTCGAATCCAGTCTTGGGCATGCAGCAATATTAAATCTCTTGAGGGTGAGTTTTGCTGCCTATCATGGTCCTACCTAACTAAGGGATTAGGCTCTGCAGTTGCGCGCAAAGAATATCTGATTTATGAAGAAAAAAAACTAAGTAAATAATGTTATTGATGCATTTGGTAACAAATTTGGATGAAGCGAACACTTGAATGACATTTTGCAAATCTATGGACCAAATTGAATTTTTTTTTTGAGATTAAAAGGGGGGAAATTGAATAGTTACTTCGTCATTCAAAATCCTGTAAACCAATATTTTTCACATTTTACAATTTGGTGCGGCAAGAAATAAGTCCAAGTTTCAAATTTCAAAAACTAACATTTTCCACATCTCCTAATTAATTACAAACCACTAACATTTGCCTGTAAAAAAAAATAAATTACCTTGAGACAATTATAGTCTTATCCAACTTTAGTGCACATGAGAGCAAGTCTAATTTGGCCTAGTCTTTGTAGTAGAGTTTTTCGTTTATGACATGATTACTATTGTGATAATGCAATAATAACAATGGTGTTTTTACTAGTAGTAGTAGTACTTGATGGATAGGGGTAAATGGGTAATGAATGAGTGAAATTAGTGTAAGAGGGACTAGACGGTGGTTCAGTTTTGAATTGAATTTGGAAAAAGTAACAATAAATGATACTAAGCTGGCTAGCTGGCATTGAATAATGAGTCATTCATTCATGTTCATGCCATGCGGGGTCAGTGCTGCACTGAGGGGCATTGAAACAAGAAAGAAAACACAAACAAACAAGCAAGCAAGCTAGCTGTATAGAGAGAAAACTATCTGAGGCAGTGAAGTGATGAAGAGATGCAGCAGAAAACTCAGTTTGGTCAGAGTCTCAGAAATGCCTGCCTGCCTTGCTAGGTGAATGAACAGAACACAGAACATTACAATTCTCTTGTGTATTATTAAATTTTTATGTCAGCTTATCACATGAAAACTATGTCCATTTCCTTATATAAATATTTCTTTTACTCTTTTTCCCGTAAATATTTGAATTTCAATAAATACAGTATATTTTGAAATTAAAATTTTAAATGTTTTAAAAATTTATAAACATAAAAAGTCTTTTACTATCAAGACTATTGTTTTCGTTGTACGCCCTTGAGAAGATGGCCTTATTAAGGGTATCTTAGGATTGATGGTAGAGGATGGAATGAAATGGAATCGAACGGAATGAGACAATGTTCCGTTGTTTTGGGAAACCTCTCAAGTGCGAGGAAAAAAAGTTTCTCAATACAACATAGAGATGTCAAAACGGGTGGCCCGGTCCGTTAACGCCTTCAGCCCGTTAAAAATAGGGCGGCCCGGCCCGGCCCGGTAACGGACGCGGGCGCAATATTCATGCCCTGCCCACGAAATGATGGGCAGGCGGGCCAGCGGGCTAGCGGGCTGGCCCGTTAATTTACATTGAATTTAAAAAAAAAGCGCTAACGGGCTGTTTGGCCGGCCACAGTGTTTAGCCCGCGGGCTGGCGGGAGAAACGGGCCGGGCAACAATACCTTAGCCCCGCCCGCCTTTTTTTTGATGGGCCAACGGGCCGGCCCGGCGGGCCAAGCCCATTTTGACATCCCTAATACAACAGTACTAACATGCACTAGAAGAATGTGATTCCCAATTAGTGGTTTATGCTTTCAAGAATTGCAATATAGTTCCTTGGAAGCTCAAAAATAGATGAAATAACTATTTACACTTGACTACACAAACGAATTTCGTTCGCACTCACATTTATAGAGAGGGTAGTGCCTGCGCTGATAAGCTTGTAGGTCATGAAACTAATTTAAGAGGTTTTGTTTGGTGGGATCTTATTCCTAGTTTCACTGCTGAAGATTTTTTCAGGAATAGTTTAGGCTTGCCTAGCTACAGATTTTGCTAGTCTCCTTCTTGGGTTTTGTGTTCTTCCTTTCGATAGTTTGGGTTTTCCTTTTGCTTCCTTTTTTAGTGTGCTGCTAATGATTGATAATGACTTTGGTGCCAACCTAGTTGGGATGAGAGTCATTAAAGTGATTTTTTTGCATACCTTTATAGGTTTGTTTTGTTTCCTTTCAGTTGTAATCCTATTTTTTGCTCATAGGTTTCGGCCTGCCCCCCTCCCCCCGATGTTTTTGTGTATTTTCCCTTTTTATCAATAAAATTTAGGGTGGGTACTCTTTTTCCTTCTTGATGTTTTTTCCCTAATGAGGGTTTTACATCAGAAGGTTTTAACGAGGCTCTATATCCCTTTCTTTTGATTAAAAAAACATTGTCAAACAAAATCTTAAAAAAATACTCTCAATGTTTAAAAATCTTGAAAAGTCAGATTGTACTAGGACCAATTCAAATCAAGTTGAGTGAATCACGTCGGGTATAGATTCTCTACCTTGAAGGCGAGAAAAAGCACATATTTTTAGGTGATTTTAGGCATTAAAAGGAGAGAGGATATAAAAAAATATGGACAGAAAATATGAGAATTAGAGACAAAAGTGTGTATCTTTTCCCACTCACAAGATAGAGAATCCATTTCCAATCACGTTTCACCACAAAACTCTCTCAATACCTACTTTTTTTTATTACTGAATCACACATCTTCTATGAAGCCTAGATACCGGATACGATACAGGGATACGGGGATACGGATACGGGGATACGGGAAAATTTTGAAAATCAAGATACGACACGGCGGGATACTTTAATAAAAAATTAAATTAAAATTTAAATATATAAAAACATAACAAAAAATAAAATAGAATAGAAACACACATAAGAAAAAAAACAAAGATGAAAAACTGAAATATTGCATTTTATAGATATGAAAAAAAAAACTGCCCAAATAGATAAAAAAAATCACACAAAATATATGGATGAAAGGAAGAGGATAACCGACACACCTATGTATGAGTGACTAGTCATAAAAAGTAATGGTGGACAAGTAACTGAGACCACCCGAAATCGTATAATACGAATAGTCAGTGGCAGAAATAGATGACTTTTTATTGACTAAGATATTCATATTAGTACGTAATTGGTTAATAAAACATAAGCATATCATTAGTCAATATATATTCATCACATTGTAGAAATAAATACTTGTGATCTTATCAAGTAGAGATAGTTACGTATATTTATCACACTCATATCACACTGTATTATTTCTTCTATTATTGTATTACGAAAAAACATGTAATTTTGTCTTTTAGTTATTGAGGTATTAAAGTGTATCATATATGAGTGACAATCATATGCTTAGTTGGTAAGAGGTATCACTACTGCAAAAAAGGTCTTTTGAATCGGTTATTTGGCACATTTGGAGTCAGTTATAGGGACATTTTGAATCGGTTAAATAACCGATTCAAAATGTGACATTTTAAATCGGTTATTTAAACAACCGATTCAAAATGCTTAAAAAACAAACATTTAAAATCGGTTCTTTAGATAACCGATTCAAAATGTCCCTTTTTTTTAAAAAAAATATTATAAAAACAACCCACCAATTGTTACATTCACCAATTGTTACTATTGTTCTCTACAGATTCAGCAACAACACCCATTACTAGATACAAAAACAACCCAAAATTGAGTGAATCACAATGAAATGCTTAATTAATAAACCACAAAACAAATCAATGTTCAAAATAAAACACAATATATTGCATAACATTTTCTTCAAATCATGAAGAGAATACTGATTTGATCTAAGATGCTACTAATCTCTAAAATTCAACAAATAAAGGAAATGAAGTTACTTCAACAATAAAAGGTATATAGGTATAGTATAAAACATGTCTGCAACAAAATAATACTTACTTCAACAGTTCTCTCATTTATAAATCATTCTCACATCCACCCATGTCTGTGCTCATATATAGGTATAGTATAAAACATGGCTTTATAATTTCACTGAACTACTAATGAAAGGTATTCAAGCAGGCAAGTTCATGTAGAATAGAAATATGAGTTTCATTTCACAAAGGAATATTTAAGAGTATGGTTAACATGGCTTCGCATATAGTTTGTATCAAAAGTTTACCAAAAAAATATCCTTTGTATCAAAAATTTGTAAGTAGATAATAAGTAGAAGTTCAATTTTCCATTTACAAATGATAAATTTTATTTCTCTTGAAAAAAGAATAAGAAAACTTCAGAAACAATCAGTAAATACCTTGCTTCTGAAGCTCTTGGACCCACTTCTTTGCTCTTGTAAATGAATCCTGTGAAAGAAAGGAATAATCATATAAAAGCACATTAGTATACCAAATGTAATAATATGATAGTTTATGGGATTAGAAGATGGGATTAGAAGATGGGGTAAGAAAATGAAGATCTAAATACATGTTCCTGAGAGCAGAAATACATATTACACAACTTATTACATGTTCCTGATAGTTTCTGGGATTAGTGAACCTACTTATTACACAACTTCTAATTCAGTTGTAGGTGTTTTTAACAGTATTAATCAAACTAGAAATGCAACACAATTTGAATCTGCAACATACCAATTAACCAAAACAAACTTCAGATGGATACCCTTCGATTATTCAACTTAACTACTCTCTGTAACATTGTCATGAGCTTTGTTGGCACTGACAGAAGAACTTTCTGAAGGGGATGGTTGAGAACATGATTTGAGTACAGCTTCATTCTTCCAAGAAGAAAAAACAAAAACGAACCATAAAATTATCACAATTATTTTTCTATCCTATGGTTGAGAACATGCTTTGAGTACATGCTTTGAGTACCTCCTCAACATTGGTGAAAGTGGCTTCTTCTGGAATGTCAGAATACCCTTGTCACTTCGTGAGTTACTCTTGGATTACCTGCATCACATTTTTCACATAGTTAACATAAGCTAGATTATCTCATTTTGAAACCACATTGGATTTCCTTTTTTGCAATATATAGAGATAAACACAAGTTACACATGAAAAAAAATACTTACAACAACAACAATAAAGCAAAGGAAATCAAGAAGGAAATCGCAAGTCACAAAACAAAAATAGAAACAAGTAAATCGCAAAACACAAAACCAAAAATAGAGCAAAGGAAATCTTAAAATCCCTAAATCAGTGGTAATGTTCACTAACCTGATTCGTACCGAGTTCTTGTTTGCTCAATACTCACAATAAACAAAACGAAATGCATGAGCCTCGCTTGCTCAACGAATTCCATTTCCAGAGTTGTTTCTCAGAATCGTTACTTCTTCGAAGCCTCTTTGTGTCCTCGCTCACTCGTTCAAACTGAAAATGCTAGAAATTTAGGGATTCGATTTGGAGATGAGAAATAGAGTAAGAGAGGAACGTGAGTTTAGAAGATTACCGAGAAGATGAAGAGGATTTTGTGTTGTGGATCTACGCCTGCCTTCGAAATGTGAGAGTCGGTGCGTAATGGATCTACGCCTTCCTTCGAAAGCTCCATTCCTGTTTACCAGGATCCTGGAACAATTCTTCTTATTTCGTTCAGGGCGGCGACTGAGAGGAAGAGAGCCAAAGAGGGAAGCGACCGAGAGGAGGAGAGCTAGAGAAGTAAGCGATTGAGAGGAAGAGAGACACGGACGAAGAGAGCGCGAGAAAGTGAAGAGGCTGCGATGGCGTGAGAGCGAAGAGGGAAATCTAGGGCGTGAGAGCGAAGAGGGAGATCTAGGGCGTGAGAATGAAGACGAAAATGTGAGAGGAAAACAAAAGGATTGTGATTTGCTGTGAGGTAAATTGTGAGAGGGAAACTGAAAAAATAAGGGGGATCGTGAAAATTGTAATGAAACAGACATTATGAATCGGTTGTTTAAAGAACCGATTCTGAATGTAGCTATTCGGAATCAGTTATTCAGTCAACCGATTCCAAATGTCTAAATTGGCACATTTCGAATCGGTTGTTTAAACAACTGATTCTAAATGTCTAAAAAATCTGTCACAATTCCATTTAATTGCAATTTTGCCACCGCGTCCACATTTGGAATCGGTTATCCAAACAACCGATTCAAAATAGTGCTTTTTAAAGCTAATTTTGCACTAGTGTATCGAAAAAGTATCTGAGAAGTATCCTTAGTTGGTAAGAAGTATCAAAGATGTATCTGAAAAGTATCGAGTCAAATATTTTTTAAAAAGAATTAAAAAATTATTAGATACTCTTTGGGTACGTATCGGGAAGTATCGGGTGCGTATCGATATCAGATACGTATCCGACACGGGTACGTCTCCATTTTTGAAGTATCGGGGCTTCATAGCACATCTTGCTATTTGAATCACATAGGTGAAATTTTATTTTAATTTAATATATATTAAATATATTATATATGAATTACATTTATGCCGTGTGATTATATCTTTCTTTTATTTTTTTTCTACAAATTCCTATTTTTTAATATTGTGAGAATATCTAGTGGGGGCATGGTGGGACGAGTAAATTTGCAGCTGCTTTCCCTTTCTGCTTCTTTTCTTTAGCTTGCGTGAGGAAATTGCACTTTGACATTCAAGACAAAAGTTGTCTCAGGGGTTCCTTAATTTTGGCTTGGTTCGTTTTAGTTTATCTTTGCTTTACTCTTTCTTCCTTTCAGATTGCTTTTGCTCAATGAAATGGATTGATTATTTTTCTCTTAGTTTCTTGCCTTTACAGGAGGAGTCTTCTGTCTCCACTCTTTCAACTAGTTTATAATTAGGGAAATTCTATTTTTGGCTGATTCTGCATGTATAATTAATTTTATTTTATTTAACAATTTAAATTGTAGAAAGCTTTTAGTTTCTAAAACTTATTAATATTTTAAAATTAATTTAGAAATTAAAATTTTTCTATTATTTTAGTTTTTTTAGATCGATTAATTTAACTCTTAAAATTATGTGACAGTAAGTAATATTTGGATAAATTATTAGGGATTTTATTTTAGGATTTCAAATATTTTATCTATAATTTCAAATAATTTTTTCTAGTACAGTCAGATAAAATTATTTTTTGTAGAAAATATTAAAATAAATAACAAAATAAATGGTTTTTTAAGCTAGCAAAAATAAATGTTAAAATATTATGAATGGGGAAGAAATATTTAACTAGCTAATATTAAAAAATTGCTATTATGATTGGAGTCCATGAAGCCCAAAAGTCGGGACTATATTCTATAGCATTGTCTCTTTCCCTAGAATCTCTTGTATATATTTCCATTCCGTCCGTATTTAGGATGTAAAACGTAACAGATAGCAAATAAACTAGTTGATAGTTGGATAAACTAATTTACACTAGATGAGCTTAGTAGATACCCTAACAAATTGAGTTTAATGACTTAGTGAAAAAAGCTACAAGTTTGTATGGTTATCAAATACTTCTGTATTTTCTTTCTAAAGCTTATTTGTTATAATCTAGTTGTTTGACCTTACCAATAGGGCTCGACCGTTATAATTACTCCAATACCTCGGCCTAGTTTCTAGGACGCAAATCTTATGATTGTCGAGTTATAATCCCTACCCGGTCCATTCATTATTGTTTGACGCATACATGCCCTAACAGTAGGCTGCTACTGCGAGGCCAGACTACCAATTGCTGAGTTATTATACCATGGTGAGCTAACCGCTTAGAGGATCGAGGTTTAATAACCTCCCAAGTAGTACACTTACAAAGTGGTGCTACTTAAGGGCAAAGAGGTCGCGTTAAACGTTACATTGCTCATTCCATATCTAAAAGCTTCTAAGACTACTCAGATCATTGCACTATCAAATTATACTTGAATTCATAACACTATTTGAAATCTTACAAAACTGGTACTCTTAGAATTTGGGTTGGGCCTAACTTAACCCTATAAAACCGGCTTGTTGAATGAGGGATGTCACCCACTTATATATAAACTCTTTTTTAGGCTATATCACGTCCGATGTGGGACTCTCATCACACCCTCACGCCTAGGACTTGACAACTGGAGTGTGACCCGACAACAGGTGACCCAACAGGTCTTGGATAGGCTCTGATACCATCTTAGAATTTTGATTGTGCCTAACTCAACCTTACAAAATCTAGGGACAACAAAACAGGTCAACCCGCCCCGGCCTGCTGTGAGTCCAACAAAAAATTGGCGGGGCAGGCTGGCCTTCCAAAGAACAAAGGTCGAGAAGTTGAACCTGCCCTACCCTTGGCGGGTTGGTAGACGGGTGAGCTAGCCCGCCATTAAATTAAATAATTAAAAAAGGTTATTAAAAAATAATTTTAGGTTTAGATGGGGTAGGTTGGCACCCAAGCCCGTCCAAAACAAGGTAAAAATGATAGGTTCGTGGATTGGCCCGCCAAAAAACACTAATTTATTTAAAAAAATTAGTTAAAACAAGGGACAAATAATAAAAATAAAAACCAAACTCGGTGGCCTGGCCCGCCATGACCCGTTAGTGACCCGTTGGGTTGGCGGGCTAGGCGGGGCAGGCTATGATGGGTTGGTGGGCCAAGAAACCCAACTCAACCTGCCATTTTTAAGCGTAATAGAGGACTGGCCCACTAGACCGAGTCTGTTTTGCCATCCTTACAAACTCGACTTGTAAAGTGAGAAATGACACCCACTTATAAACTCATTTTTCAAGACACTTCACATTCGATGTAGAACTCTCAAAAGTTACTTACTTATGCCTCAATAATAATTGTTCACTCAAAAAAAAAAGTATTTTACCAAGTTTGACCAAACTCTATAATCAAATTAATGCAATGCCCTTTGCTTGTGAAAAATTAAAGTAAGTGCCTGTTTGGTCCCAACCTTTGTGGTGTGCTAAGGAGATACAATTTGAACTATTTATTTGGTACACTAATAAAATTAACAACCTATACCGTGGGGGTTAAAAAGCTAAAGCTCCAATAGATTAAGGAGTAAAACAAAGACAACATGTTACTTTCACAACTCAATTTTGCCCATTTTGTTTAATCAAAATCATTCAAAATTGAATTCACAAACACTCATACTCACTCCATTTGCAATAGTGTCTATTGTAAATATGCTTGTGATTTTCTTCTTATGCTTAGTTAATTACAGCCACTCAATAGAGAATAAATGGTTTCCACCGCTTGCCTTTTCACATGATAGGAACTGTAAGGCATTATATATCCATCTCTCAGTATCCATAAAGATATCAAATTATATATATATATATATATATATATATATATATATATATATATATATATATATATATATATATATATATATGAGGCATTAAAAAATATTTTTGAAGTTATTATTATTTCTTACAGATTCTTCAAGATATATACGTGTGATGTCGTAAGCATAATCAACACACAGTGGCTAGTGACATAAGTTATTTTAGAACACAGTGTCGATCCAGTGTTCTCGAGTTCGATTTTCATAATCGACAAACTTTTTTTTAGATAGACAAAGTGGTTAGTAATTAGTGTGTTATGTTGGCTAATGCAAAATTTGCTTCAAGCACAAATAGAGATAATTAATCATTCGTTGAAAGCGTTGAGAAATTTCGTGAGTAGCCAACAATAATCTAATCGAATGACATTTTAAGCATGATATAGGTGAAAAAAGAAGTCATTGCTTCTTAAGGCCCAAGGCTGTGCAAAATTAAGATGTATTTGCTTCAAGCACGAACAGAGATAATTAATCATTGGTTGAAAGCGTTGAGAAATTTCGTGAGTAACCAATAATAATCTAATTGAATAAAACAAATGTCGTAAGCATGATATAGGTGAAAAAAGAAGTCATTGCTTCTTAAGGCCCAAGGCTCTGCAAAATTAAGATGTACCAGCTTCATTAATTATCATATAGTTTTTTTTTGCGGTGTTACCTAGATAAAATACTTATGATTTCCCAAATTTAAAAAATAACTTGGTGCAACTTGTTCAGGCACACCTTATAAGAATGGATTGATGAAATCATAGGTTAAAAAAACACAAAAACTTATTCCCTTCGTGTCATTTTATTTACTGTTAAAGGTAATAGAATTTTGTTTTTTCAAAAATGAGTTATATAATTACTAAAATCACCCTTTTGTCTTGGTAAAATAGGAGAAAAATTAATAAGAGGTATTTTTGGAACAATGATGTTAAAAAGAGTTGAATTTAATGACTTTTGCTTATATTTGAGTTTTTAGGTCGACCACCTGGTGTAGGGATGGCAAAACGGGCTTAGCCCACCGGCCCGGCCCGCTAACCCGCCAAAAAATGGCATGTTGGGTTGGTGATTTCACCCCGACAACCCGTTGTAACCCGCCCCGCCTAACCCGCCAATTCGGCGGGCCACCACTACAAGAAAAATGGTTATTACCCACCAAAATTTGCGACGGAAATATTTTTGGTCGGAAAAAGTTGCATTTGCAACGGATATTGTGGTGGCAAATCGTTCTACGAATCAGATGCCATTCTTACGCGAATATTTCCGACGGAATTTAGGTTGGTCGCTAATTTCCGACGGAAAGTTCGTCGCAAATCCGTCGGAACCCTTTTATTTTTCACTTATACCCTTGATTCATTCATCACTTTCTCTAACTCTCTTCTCTCAAACCCTCACACACCCACTCTCTTCTCCCTCAACCTCTTCCTCCTCCCCCATCCTCCACAATCGTACGCTGTCACCGGCACCACCACAAACCCACTCCGCCACAACACCACTCCTCTTCTCCATATTCTCCCTCCACGTTACTTCTCTTTTTCACCTCAACAAACCCTAATCTCTGCCCCTGTTTTCCATCTCCGCCGTATTCCTCCGCCGCCGTCCTCCGTAGCTTCCTCTTCTCAGGAATCCATCACTCCAGGCACTACAAGAATCCGTAGTTTCCTCTTCTCGCGAAGCTCTCTCTCATTTTCCGTAAGTCCTTTCTTTTTTTAATTAGTTAATTTTTTTTTAAATTGATGAAGAATGACAGTCGATTGATTGTACAAGAAAACAATACATATAAAACTATACAAAAAATTGGAAGATGTTAAGATGTCCCTGTAATACAACAAGTATTATTTGCAAATTCACCTGTCTCTTTATCATGTGCTTCCAAACCATTTCCACTGGAATGATTTTGTCCATTGTTTCGACCGTGACATTCTTTACGCTCTAATTAGTATCATTCATTATAACAGTGTTCCCTATGATTATTGATTTGTTCTTTTCAAATCTTATAGTCACTCAATTACAGATTTTGAGTTAATATTTCTTACTCGTATTCTGAATGACGATCAGACCTTGTTGTTTGTGATGTGATTTGATGTAGAGCATTCACTTAAAAAGTTAGCATGGTTTTTGAGATTTTCTTTACTTTACCCTGTCCACTAATTTATGTTCCTTTCCATACTTTGAGCTGAAGTTGAGAGGCTTGAAGATGTTAAGACAGAATTGGAGAGCCAGGTTGCAGAGGAGGTTAAAACTTAATTTTCTCAATTTAACCTTTTTTGTGTGTTGGAATCAATTGTCCATTTTTACTTCCTCTTACAGGTAAAGGTAAATGCAAAGCTGCAATCTATTGTGGAAACACGAAAGAAAGCATTGCCAGAGCGTCGCCTGGTTCTTGAGCAAAAAGTAAGTTTATTATGAGAGAACATACCTTCAAAGATAAGAGATTTGTATTGGAATATTGTGTGTTTAGTCACCACACAATAGTTGTATTCATACTTACATAATCATCATAGTGTATCTCTTAAATAATTACAGTGAGTCAGTATCTACTCAACATCTAATTACACATATTAAACATATGTTAAATGTGTTTATTCCAACACTTCTCAAGATGGAGCATACATGTCATGTGCACCAAATTTTTTACAGATAAATTCAACCGAAGGTCCTGTAGTGGACTTAGTCAACTAATCTGAACTAATCCGCCAGTTGATCATTGGAACGAACAAAACCAGTCACCACCTCCCCCGAAAGAACTTTATCTCTCACAAAGTTGCAGTCGATCTATATATGTTTAGTTCTTTTATGAAAGACTGAATTGGACGCAATATATATATATATATATATATATATATATATATATATATATATATATATATATATATTGCAACTTTATTTAACTGCCACTCTCCATGGGAATGAGATCCTTTCCAGTTACTGGATGGTTCCTGTTATGGTAATTAGAATTTCTGTTATTTACACCCCCAAGGCCCAATTACTTAGAGGCCCATTCATGGAAGTGAAATCCATTCTTCAACGGCCATGATCATTATGCAAGATCGAACGGCCCAAATGCATCAAGCCAAGCACCTTCAATCTCTATAAATACCACACTCAATGCTCATAAACAGAGGATCTTTACAACTGAGACTCATTCACTCAAATACTGACTTGAGCGTCGGAGTGTTATTGCAGGTACAACCTCGCCACCTCAAGATCGACCACCTCGAGACCGAACAAGGTCGACCTCCTCAAGATCGACCATCTTAAGACTGAAAGACATAAACAGAATCAAGGATAAAACTCCTACCAACTGCTTAAGGTGATCTATCAAGATCGGAAGCACGGTACAGAACATTGGCGACCCCAGTGGGAGGATCAGTACCCTATTTTTCCCACCATCTCCTTGATCTTAAAAATGGCGCCAACACGCCAATCAAGACCGGCTAGTCTAATGGTTGAACCCGAGGTCGGTCCTCAACGAACCCTTGAAGGCCACGTCCAGGAACTCACAAATTCATCACAAGCTCGAAACCAATATCCCAACACAGGACCGCCCCGTGTACATTCAAGCACAGATGAAGCGAGCTTACCACCGCCTCCTCAATTACTTCCAGCTTTGACCGATGCGGTTCAACAGCTCATTCAGCTACTGGCCCGACAAGAAGCCGTAAACGAAGAAAGAAGCGACCGTTTCACTAACCTCGAAGCCGAGGTAGCAAGGCTTCAAGGTCGGAACGTTCCGGACCAACAATCGTCCGGGCAGGACTCCCTTGAGGAAAGAAACCCAACTCAAAGAAAACTCTTCCGTCGATCACCCCCTAGGAGAAAGCTCAATCATCGTTCTCCCCCACGTCGTCACCGAGGGAATGGTTCCCGTCCTCCTCCGGTTCGACGTTTCGAAAATCTTGAAGGCTCATATAACCCCCCTCAACATCATCCGCACAGGGACTCGACCTCGCCAAGACGACGTTCAAGGAGCCGTGACAACATTCAAAACAATCAACCGCGACGGTACGGACATCCCGATCCTCATTACAGACACCAACCACAATCTCGGGCGAATCAACCTGGGCGAAAAGGTCCGTTCACAAAAGCAATCGATAATTTCCGAGTCCCACGTTATCTCAAAAAACCACCTGGAGGACTGAAGACTTACGACGGAACGGGCGACCCCGACAGGCATCTCGATCAGTTTGACACGACCATGCATTACCGGAACGTACCGATGGAAATGAAATGCCGAATATTCCCATTAACCCTGGACAAAATGGCTTCCGAATGGTTTCGGACGTTAAGATCGAACACCATTTCCTCGTGGGACCAATTAGCGAAACATTTCTCGGTGCACTTTGCCCATTCCAAGAGCAAACCCAAAAACAAAAATGTTTTAGCATCCATTGTACAAAAGGGAAACGAGCCCCTGAGAGAATACATAGAGCGATTCAACAACGAAGCTCTTCAGGTTCGACAATTAGACGACGCTTTTCGAATCTTCTTCATGGCCCAAGGTCTTCTTCCTGGAAGCTCGTTCCGAAAGCATATTAACACTTGGGAACCTAACACCTTGCAGGAGTTCCTCGAGCTATCCCAGTGTTTCATCAACGAAGAAGAGAATGCCAAGATCGACAAAGTATCGTCATATGCCGAACCATCAAAACCCCGCATCGACATCGATCACTGAAAGAATTCGTGGAACCTCGGAAAGGTTACCTTTCTTCATTATAAATAAGTCGATTGTATTTACATAAGATCGGAGCACGCTATGGTGTCCCTTATGCGAAATGTACACGACCCCTTTTTCGAAAGATAATAACTCTTCAGCTTCGTTGCGTTCCAAGTTTTGTCAATCTTTTGGGTTAGAGAATCCGTCGACAGGTAGGATCCGTACATTAGATTCGATGTTAGCTGGGATCATTTCGCCAAAACTTGTGCTTTTAAAGCTGTTCGAGCTTCATACGTAATTCCGAAATCTGATAGTTCTACAGCCCATTTAATCATTCTGCCTGCAAGCTCGACAACATAACGATCTCGACGATCATCGTTGTCCTCCACGCCGACAACGAGGGAATGGTTCCCGTTCTCCTCCAGCTCGACAACATAACGATCTCGACGATCATCGTTGTCCTCCACGCCAACAACGAGGGAATGGTTCCCGTTCTCCTCCAGCTCGACAACATAACGATCTCGACGATCATCGTTGTCCTCCACGCCGTCAACGAGGGAATGGTTCCCGTTCTCCTCCAGCTCGACAACATAACGATCTCGACGATCATCGTTGTCCTCCACGCCGTCAACGAGGGAATGGTTCCCGTTCTCCTCCAGCTCGACAACATAACGATCTCGACGATCATCGTTGTCCTCCACGCCGACAACGAGGGAATGGTTCCCGTTCTCCTCCAGCTCGACAACATAACGATCTCGACGATCATCATTGTCCTCCACGCCGACAACGAGGGAATGGTTCCCGTTCCCCTCCACCGGGGACCGATCTTAAATGATCTCCCTGAGCGACCACCCAAGGTCGCAAACTCTTTGAGAAAACAGTTAAATCCGAGCCGAGTCTCAGTAAACTATCTCAAAGAGACCAGGTCTTCAAGGATCGAAACGTCCTAAGAACGACCATCGGCCACAGCTGCTGATACCCCTACAGGACGAGTTAAATCTGGGCCGAGTCCTGGTAAACTGCCCTATAGGTTCGAGCCCGGTAAATCGAGTTCCTCATTTACCGACGTTCTTTCATCGTACATATCCACCTCGAGTCCCTCGGGTGCGAAACGACACACATGACATGCAGAATTAAAAAAGCATTCATAAAGCTCGTAATCTGGAAACATCGTACATATCCACCTCGAGTCCCTCGGGTGCGAAACGACACACATGACATGCAGAATTAAAAAAGCATTCATAAAGCTCGTAATCTGGAAACATCGTACATATCCACCTCGAGTCCCTCGGGTGCGAAACGACATACATGACATGCAGAATTAAAAAAGCATTCATAAAAGCTCGTAACGAGGTCCTAAAATTCAAGATCGGCATCAGCTCAGGACTAAAGGAACTTCTACTCAAAGAGCCAAAAATGCAAAACCGCATCATCTTATCAAGTCAAGATCGCTCCTCAAGCGACCAGACTTGGGGGGCCACTGTTATGGTAATTAGAATTTCTGTTATTTACACCCCCAAGGCCCAATTACTTAGAGGCCCATTCATGGAAGTGAAATCCATTCTTCAACGGCCATGATCATTATGCAAGATCGAACGGCCCAAATGCATCAAGCCAAGCACCTTCAATCTCTATAAATACCACACTCAATGCTCATAAACAGAGGATCTTTACAACTGAGACTCATTCACTCAAATACTGACTTGAGCGTCGGAGTGTTATTGCAGGTACAACCTCGCCACCTCAAGATCGACCACCTCGAGACCGAACAAGGTCGACCTCCTCAAGATCGACCATCTTAAGACTGAAAGACATAAACAGAATCAAGGATAAAACTCCTACCAACTGCTTAAGGTGATCTATCAAGATCGGAAGCACGGTACAGAACAGTTCCGATAGGAGAGAGAAAGAAATTTGTATGTTTTCCATTAATTAAGAGTGCCGCTATATACTTTTTTGTTCTTATTTTTTAAATATTAGTTTCCCAATTGCTGTGATTTTCATGAGAAAGATTTCTGTTCATGGTTGTTCTGTAGGTATTTTGGCACTTAGAAATGTGTATAAAAATAATGGTTGTTGTTCTGTATTTGTTTGCACTTGACTGTTTCCTTCTCTTTGGTGATTATATATACTTTCTCATGGGGAACCTATTTGACAGGAAGAATATGCTAGATACTGAGGTTGCAGCCACTTAAGAATCTAACAGGTCAATAACTAAGGTAAATCTTATTTCAGTGAAGACTTTTTTCAATACTATCTGTCAGTTGCAAATATCACAATAAGGAGTCAAGGTTTATAGGGACGATAAACAACTATTCTAATTTCTGAACAGTGTTGATCGTAATTTGGAATCTACTATCAGTTGAATCTGGTATTTCACAATTTTATAGCAGGACAATCATTTTGTTCGAGGGGTAAATGAGAATGAGAGAAAGCCAGAGTCAACACCTTTACCAAACGGACATCCACCTAGTTCCAAGAAATCTGGTACTAGGGGTGAGGTAAGTTTCATAAACTATACTATGAATTTAGATATTAATTAGAGTTTTGTTTAAATAGTGCGGTCAGCAGCAGTTATTTTGATTTAGGGAAAACAGTTTCCAATACTTAGTTGATATAAAAGGAATCTTAATTGTCTTGACTAATTACAGACACCATTATCTGTTAAGAAAGAGAGGAAAACAAAGTAGCTTTTAAGTATTATTATTTGTTTAAACTTAATCGTTTAGTTATGAAGTAGATCTTATTTGTTGCTTCTCCAGTAGCCTTAATCTTAAATTTGACCCCCATTGTTTGCGATTTTGTTCTTCTCCATTTTGAGTTGCTTCTCCTTCACTAATTTATGCTATTTTTTTCTTATATGTATATTTTTTACAACTCTTGCTATTTTTTCTAATGTTGAATTTAGGACTGCCCGAAGATCAACCTTAATGGATCAACCTTTTGCTTATAATGTTTAAGGTATGAAAAAGACCCTTTTCTACTTACAAATTTATGAATGTTTGCATTAGTTGCATGTTGCTTTCAATTTTGGTGTGTCTTAGGCGCTTTTGATGACCATACTTTTTTTTTGATGACCATACTTTGTATTCATACATATGTTTGTAGACGTTCATTATTTTTTTACGGTCCCTTATACAACTTTTTAAAGTTAAAGATATGCACACATTTTTTGGATGATTTACTATCAAGCTTAACATTGTGTGGAATAAAAGCTTGGAAGCATAACTATTTTACTTTGCATAAAGTTCTTTGGTTTGTATCATTTTACATTTTTGCTGAAGTACGCCATCTAAAATGTTATCTTCTTAATTTCAGTCTTTCACTGAGGCTAACTATGGAATTGATGCCAATGCCTTGCTGAGCTGCAACTAAGGAAAGTCACATTCTGTGGTATTTTGGGCAATATTTAAATTAGGATTTGTCTAGAGTGTATTAGTAGGATAAGTAACTATAGTTTAATATTATTTTAAGAGTAAACCTTGTCTATATAAAGGCACTTGTATGTTGGTATTTTGATCAATATAATGCAATTGAATTATTAAGTCTCGAGTGTCAAACTTCATTAATCTTTTGGATGTATGATATAATTTTTTGGAAGAAAACATATTTAAACGGGTGAGAGTCTGGTGTATAGATATAACTATTAAATAGTATTTTGGACGTATAATTTTTTTTTTTTTTTAAATTTTCGATGGATTTGCGACGAAAAGGTGTCAGAGTTTGCGACGGCTTTGCCACGGACATTTGCGAAGGATTTCCGACGACTTTGCGACGGAGACATTTGCGACGAAAAAATCCGTCGGAAACATTTCGTGACGGAGTTTTTTCCGTCGGAAACGTCAAATTGCGACGAAAATCGCTGCATTTGCGACTGAAATCGCCGTCAGAAATCGTCGATTTTCTTGTAGTGCACAAGCGGGGCGGCCCGCCAAGTTTATTTTCTTTATTTTCCCTTGTATTTAACTATTTCATAATAATTTTCAATGCTTTTTTGGTAGGTTGTAATGGGCCGATCCGCCAACCCGCCATTTTTACTTTGTTTTCGGCGGGCTTGGGTGGGCCAACCCGCCTATTTTAAGCCCAAAAAATATGCTATAAATACATTTTTTATTTGTTTATTTTAATGGCGGGCAAGCCCGCCGGCCCGCCAACCCGCCAAGGGCGGGGCGGGCTCAATTTCTCAACCCAATATCTTTTGACGGGATGCCCCGCCCCGCCCAATTTTTGGGTGGGCTCACGACGGGGCGGGGCGGGGCGGGCCCACCCGTTTTGCCTAATAGAGATATGTAATAATCACTTGTGTTAATTGTAGAATGAATTGTACAAATAGAACTGTATAGAACTGTAGAGGATCTGATAGTGTGCCATGTGGCAGTTAGACTTGTTAACAGATTTGTACCAGAGTACATAAACTATGTTTTGACTAAAAGTCACAATAGAATTTCAATCAATATTCATTCAGTTACACAGTTGAGATGTTGTTACTTTCCCTTTATGGTATCATTCGCTTCTTCAACGATCCTTGGGCCTTTCTTCTCCGTCCACACGCTTCCTCACCGATCATTGTCCACCGCAACAAATGGCGTCCACTTCTGAAGAATCCATCCCTGTCACACCATCGCCCTCCGAAACTCCGTCGATCTTCCAACAGAGTTCCGATGCAAGTAAATCTCACTTCGTCACTAGTCCAAAGCTAAGCATCAAGCTTGATGAGAAAAATTTTCTCATCTGGAACCAACAAGTCGAAGGTGTCTTTGCGACACATCGCCTCCATCACTTTCTTGTGAATCCGCAGATTCCGAATCAATATGATTCCACTAAAGATCACAAGAACAACAAGGTCTCTGAGGCCTATGATCGATGGTTTGTTCAAGATCAAGCACTCTTTACATGGCTTCTCTCAACTTTCTCTGATGTGATACTTCCACGAGTGCTCGAGTGACATCATGCATTCGAAGTTTGGGATACGATCCACAAACACTTCAATGCGGATCTCCGTGCAAAAACTCGCCAGTTGCGTGCTGATTTGAAAAGCACAAAGAAAAGAAATCGAAGCATCACTGAGTTCATCACGTGAATTTGTGCTCTAGCGAGTTCTCTAGTGGCAAGTGGCGATCGTGTCTCCGATCACGATCTCGTTGATGTTGTTCTGGACGGCTTGCCAGAGGAGTAAAATTCGTTGATTCTGTTTGCATTCATGAAGTTAGATGCTCTAGATCTCACTGAATTACAATCGTTGCTTCTCGTTCAGGAGGCGCAGCTCGACAAGTTTCGTCAAGAGCTTACTACTCCCGCCGTATCTGCTAATTTGGTTCACACCACTGCTCGTGGATCTCACACTGTTGGTCGCTTCGGTCGTGGTCGATTTGGCCATGGTTGTGGCCGCGGTCGCGCTCGTGGGCCTCCTTCCGGTGATAGAACTACCTGTCAAGTCTACAACAAGCAAGGACACATCGCCTTGAACTGCTGGTATAGGTATGATGAAGATTATGTGCCTCAGGTGCCGGCGCCTCGCAATGAAGCTTCTGCTCAGAACAACTCAACTAATCCTAAGCCAACGGATCAAGCTACTACCTCTACTGTTGATGTTGCCTCACCTCAAGCCCTAACTGCCTACACCTCCTTTGATTCAAGTACTTCAGAAACTTTCACCATTCCTCCTGATGTAACACAAGGTTGGTATGCAGATACTTGTGCTTCTCTCAATTTTACTTCAGTTTCATAATACTTACACACCAGAGCGCCTTACAAGGGCAACACACCATTTGAACTTGTACACACTGATTTATGAGGACCCTCCCCAACACATTCTAGTTGTGGATATTTGTACTATATAGCCTTTGTTGATGCATATACTAGATATACATGGATGTTCCTACTTAGACACAAGTCTGATGCCATACAAGCCCTACACCAGTTTCTTAAGCTTGTCCAAACTCAGTTTAACACCACTGTTAAAGCCTTTCAGCTGACAATGGGGGAGAATTTTTACCCTTCACCAAACACTTAACCAGCCTAGGGATTCAACACAGATTCACATGCCCTTACACTTCACATCAAAATGGAACTGTCGAGCGTAAACACAGACAAATTACAGAAATGGGACTCACCCTATTAGCTCATGCCTCCATGCCAATATCCTATTGGGATCACATCTTCACCACAGCTGTGCTTCTCATCAATAGACTCCCTACATCAGCCCTACCTACCTTCATTTCACCCTATGAGGCACTTCACAAAACTACACCAGATTATACTTCCCTTAGGTCCTTTGGTTGTACATGCTTCCCTACCAAGAATGCATCAACTTAGGTCCCTCTCCACATCACAAAGGTTTCAAATGCTTGAGTCCCAATGGTCGCATCTATATCTCCAAAGATGTGACTTTTCATGAAAATTCCTTTTCCCATCTCACTATGTTTTCCAATTCAGTTTCCAAGTCATCTAGCTCACCAAATTTTTCCTCTACATCCCTTCCCGTTGTCAATACTTCAGCACAGAGTCTTCCCTCACAATTGAGCCTATGCAACAACAAGAACATGACCCTGTCATTGTCTCAGACTCTGCCAATTCTAGCCCTGCTGAGCCCAGATCACCTCCTGCTCCTTCTGTTGAGTCTAATCCTCCTCAAGGTCTCACTACTTCTGGCTCACCCTCTGAGTCCCCCTCTTCTGAGCCTGCAGAGTCCACTTTACCTTCTCCCCCCAATGTCCATCACATGATCACTCGCTCTAAAACTGGGAATCTTAAACCTAAACTGTTTGTTGCCCACATTGAACCCACCTTAGTGAAACAAGCTATGTCACGTCACAGCCTCCTTGGCTTGAGGCAATGAAACAAGAGTATGAAGCTCTCATGAGGAACAACACTTGGATGCTCCCTCCTCTCCCTCCTAATAGGAAGGCAATAGGTTGTAAGTGGGTTTATAGGGTCAAAGAGAACCCTCATGGTTCCATCAATAAATACAAAGCTCGTATTGTAGCCAAAGGGTACGACCAACAAGTTGGCCAAGACTATGATGAAACCTACTCACCTTTGTAAAACCCACGACCATTAGAATCATTCTTTCATTGGCATTGACCTATAAGTGGGACATCCAACAAACTGACATCAATAATGCATTCATTAATGGGCATCTAAAGGAGGATATATACATGCAGCAGCCACCTGGTTTCATTAGCTCTGATAAATCTTTGGTTTGCAAACTCCAAAGATCATTGTATGGCCTAAAACAGGCGCCTAGAGCTTGGTATGAAACCTTGCACAAGTCTCTGTTACAATTTGGCTCCAAGCATAGCCAATGTGATCACTCATTATTTGTGTTCAATTCCAAAGGCATTCACTTGTATGCACTTGTATATGTGGATGATATTTTGATTACAGGATCCTCTACCACTCTAATCCATGATTTGATCTCCAAATTACACAAGCAATTTGCCTTAAAACATTTGGGCATGCCTGAATACTTCCTAGGATTGGAAGTCAAGTATCTCTCAGATGGTTCTATCCTTTTAACTCAAGCAAAATACATTCAAAACTTGATGTCTCGTGCTACCATGCTTCATTACAGTGCTATATCCACTCCCATGGTTGGTAACAACAAACTCAGTAGACATGGTACAGATAAATTTCCAGATTCTACACAATATCGTTCTATTGTTGGAGCACTCCTGAAATTGCATACTGTGTTAATAAAGTGTGTCAGTTTCTCTCTACACCTCTTGATAGCCACTAGAGAGCAGTCAAACGTATCTTGAGGTATCTCAGTGGTACCACCAACATTGG